>CM052702.1:77673445-77701469 GCA_028551405.1 Uromys caudimaculatus | reverse complement strand
GTCAATGGGTCTGACCCTCCCCCTGGTCGGCCTGGAGTTCAGACCACTAACCAAAGAATACACATCTATTGACCCATGGTTTGCACTACATATGAGGCAGAAGAATCACCTCGATGGCCATCAGGGAGAAAGGAGAGGACTTTGGGCCTGAGGGTGCTACAGGCCCCAGTAAAGGGGAATGTCAAGGTGGGAATATGGGAATGGGTGGGCGGGTAGGTGGGAGGAGGAATTCCCTCACAGAGGCGGGGAGGGGGAGGGGATAGGGGGTTTCCAAAGAGGAGACCCAGAAAAGGGGAAACATCGGAAATGTAAATAAAGTATCAAAAATAAAAATTAAAAAAAAAAAAAAAAAAAAAGAAAGCCAGCTGAGCAATCCAGGAGAAGCAAGCAAGCCAGTAAGCAGCATTTCTTCATGGCCTCTACATCAGCTCCTGCTCCTTGACCTGCTTGAGTTCCAGTCCTGACTTCCTTTCCTGATGAACAGCAGCATGGAAGTGAAAGCTCAATAAACCCTTTCCTCCCTAACTTGCAACTTGGTCATGATGTTTGTGCAGGAATCGAAACCCTGACTAAGACAGTGTTCTTCACATGTAAGGTGAATCTTCCCATCTAGGTTAACCTAATCTGAAAGCTCCCTCACAGACACACCCACAGATTTGTCTCCTAGATGATTCTAGATCTTGTTAAGTAGGCGATTTCTAGATCTTGTTAGGTAGACAATCAGCATTAGGTATCACAGAGGTCATAAAACGAAGTTCTATTTTTCTCTGTGTGAATATAGGCAGTAGAACTTAGTTTTGCCTTGAAAATGGCAGAAATAATGCATACACTTACATTTCATAGTTGGCTTTAGTTTCTAACTAGGCACAATGTAGAATCACCTTGGAAGAGAGTTTCAATGAGGAATTGTTTACATTGGATTAGCCTGTGGACTTGTTTGTGGGAGACTGTCATAAACTAACAGAAAAAGTCTAAGTCCCCTGTGGGCTGTATCATTTCCTAGGCAAGAATCCTGAGCTGTGTGAATAAATAGAACTGAGTATGAGCAAGCAAGCAAACAAGCTAGCCTGAATTCATTCATTTCTCTCTGCTCTTGACTGTGAATGTGATATGACTAGCTGTTTGAAATTCCTGCCTTTACTTCTCCTTTACCTGGAATGTAAGTGATAAACCCTAAGTTACTTTCTGTCAGGTTATTTTATCTTAGCAACAGAAATGTAAGTGGGATACTGTTATTAACACAATACTATCTCATGACAAATGTCTAAAATGCACACAGTGTTAACTGTTCTTATTGGTTTCTACTCAATTGCTGCTCAAGTCTCAAGCTAAGGAAATAACATCTCTCTAAAATATTTCTTATTCTTTAGGCTTCAACTGAAAATCTTTTTCTCATGGAGGAAAATTCAAAGCATTACTGCCATGGGTGGGTTAAATGCCCATTCTAGATCCTTCCCTCATTCTTTCATTCTGCATTGCCTTGTTTGTTATCCTCAACACCAATTGCAGTGTCTGAAATACAAAGTCTAAAAGTTAAATACCTACAGGAAAAATGAACTCAAATACACAAGCTGATGTGTGAGACCTTATTAGGAATATGTGATACTTCTTGGGTACTATTGAAACATGCTAATGGCTATAGCAACGGTTCCCACTGACTCTGATTCTCTTAATGAGGAAAATAATGTGTATCCTTTATCAGCTTAAATGCCTAGGCATTATCTCCCCATAGTAGGGTCTTATAAAAGGAGACGTTTTATCCATTTCGTTACTAACCAAGTAAATGGTAGTTTGGGAAGAAAAAAGAGTTGTACAATAACCAGGAATACCTCAGACAGGAGTATTTCCCAGGCTGCTCATGGGACATTTGGAAGTCCTACAGTAAACAAAGTAAGTAATGAAAATTTTCTGACAGTAATAATCAATGCTATTAATGCCTTACCTTGTTGAAATATGGATCAGTTTTGGAGAATTCTTCATTGCAGACTCTTTAGCAACTTGCAGCATTAGATTTCTGGTCTTTAGTGGGGCTTACAATGCCTGTTGAGGCTGCATGCGGATGGGAGAGGAGCAAGCTTGTATTCTGAACTGAGCAAGGGCAGCAAAATGAGCTAGGGTTTTGTATCTGCTCCTAACAGTGCAACAGTTATGCAAATGAAGAACCCAACGTTTCACTAAACCCATGCCAGAAATCTTGTCCCACACTACAACAAATGTTGAATCTGCAAAGAGCCTCTGCAGAAGAAAACCAATATGCTATTGTTGGAATGCATGTCTTTGGATAAAACTGGTGATCAAGAATTCCTTGGACACTTACTGTGAATGAGTCTTATCTAACAGCAAACTGGATATGCATTTTCTCTCTATTAGAGATGGAATTTTTGAAGATGTTGTTGTCCTCCCTGACATCTTTTGCAGGGATGGAGAACAAACTATGATCTCTTAGGCATTTTCTTTACTAGAGATGATTATTGAGTAACAGTAGCTTTTCTAGCTTGGAAAATAAGAGTCTGAAAATAACAACTTTTCCAGCAAGCAAAACAAATATTTTACCAATGGATTCTATTATACAGATTATATTTTACCCATAGATTATGTTCGATAGATTATATCTTACTCATGGATTATATGTAGGTTATATGTCACCTATGGATTATGGACTAGAGCTTGTTTTTCCTCTGTGGATTGTCTGGTCTGGATATATGCTTGCTTTACCACCTTAGAGAAAGTGGGCTCAGCTACTGTTTTACTATTACTCTGATCTCTCATCTCTTCATTCTGTTGATGAGAAGATACCATGCTTACCCTAAGATGTGGTGCTCTTCTTTGGAGGGCATGTGAACAATAGTCAAGAGTTTCTTGGTTTTATGGTGAAGGTATTTGAGACTCTTTGTTCTAGGATACAACAGTGAACAGGAAATCAGTCTCCGTATCTTTAGGTCAGGTCTCCCTGTACTTACCATTTCCAGGTGAGAAGATACTTACAAGGTCCTGGGGACTTTGACACTAACGTTTGTTTTCAATAGTGGGTAGCACTTCTATATATCTCTATTTTCTTCTCCTTTAATTCCCTATTCATATTCAAGGTCACCTTGCTATATTGTTGGTCATTTCTCATAAGTGGAAAGTTTGTTTTGCTTCCTACAAAAAAAGTTTTCTCCATCACAGATTATTTTAGAGCCCAAGTGCACAATAGAAACTTAAATTGCAATTCCACTGACTTGGTCATATTTATTATCCTGGAAAATCTCACTTGATGAATTAGGATACAAATAATACATCTGTGAAGATACATCTGGAAAGCAAATTCCTCCTAAGAACATTTTATCCCATTCCAGTGGGGAGCTAGAGAGAGTCACAGAGAAAGAACAGCAGGTGTTGTGTGGTGAAGAGACAGGGAAAGAAAGTCAAGCTTAATTTAAGTGAGGAGGTCCCCTTAGGCCTGACACATTTATATTATTTACATTTTGAACCCCTACATATTAATGGTTTCTGTTTGGTTGGTTTTGGGTTGTTTTGCTTTTTGTTTTTTGTTTTTTTTTTGTTGTTTTGGTTTTGGAATAAAGAAGAAATAAAAGTTTGTTTTCTTCTAAAGAAACTCAATGTGCTTGAAGCCATTGTCTAAACAATGTACACTCCTGAAATGGAATGTCTCTTTGATCAGGTACTAAGACCGGATTTTCTTACTGATCTATGTGTGTATTTCTGGGCCAAAACCATGTTCTTTTGGCCACTTTATCTTCATTCTTCTGTACATTAAAATGACAAGAGTTGGGTGTATAAAGCTCCAAGTATGTAGGACTCCTGGGAAATAGTATAAGTAAAGTGCTTTCTCTTGGGAATTTTTCATTTTAAAGAATGTTATTGTCTAGTATGGAGAAGCCATCTCTCTACTATTTTTGCCATAAATGTTTGGACAAATACTGTGCATTTACTTCACAAACAAATCCTTGAATGATTTTGTGTAATTCTTAATAATAAACTAGTTAAAATTTTTATTGGAATTCATTATAATTCCAGATCAATAAAACAGAAATAACTCTATTATAAAGTGTATTTCTGGATTCTGGGCATGGCATGTCCTTCAGAAACATCTGATGTTATTACATTTTAGTCTTTAGATTTCCCAGGTACGAAGTCCTATTGTTCTTGCTTTCCTTTGTTTTCTGTAATTACTAGCATGCTTAGGCTGTCCATAAACAATGCTATTTAAATTGTTCCTGTTTCTCTCTTCTACTTTTTCAGTGTTAATGATCTTTGTATTCATTTTTAATATATTTGCCATTAAACTAACATCTTTTAAAATTTGTTTCTTAGCATTAAACAATGCAATAACGTCATGCCTTTTCATCTAGCGTCAGTTTAGTAAGTTAGGTTTTAATGTTTCTAATATTGAACTATCCGTGCATTCCTACAATATGTTATGCTTAGTCTTGGAATTCAGTTTTTTAAATTGACACTTGTTTTTAATTTGCTGGGTTTTATGAACAACTTAGGCATTGTACTGCATCCATATTCATTAGTGAGATTTTACAGTTTTTGTCCTATTCTGTAGTCATTGCAACTAGAAAATAGGTTATGGTAGCCTTGAAAATTGCATTGGGAAGCTTTCCATCTTTTGCTATGGTCAGAAATGTTTTGAATAACATACGGATTATCTGTTCACTGCAAGTTAGATATAATTCAGCTGTGAAACCATCTGGGCCTGGCACATATTTTAGAGAATAGATAATCTTTGAAGAATGTTTGTGGTACAGTGGGAAGAAGACATCTTTGTAGTTAGAAAATTATATTTGAATCTCTGCCCAACCCACTGATCACTGTGTGATGGGTGAATGACTTGCTTTTCTCAAGGCAAGATGGTGGTCTATGTATCTTCCTATCTCAGAGGGAAGAGTATTTCTCAGAGACATTTAAAAGATGCAAACACTTAAGGAAGGAGCTGGGAAGTATGGGACACAAACCAGGCACTCAGCAAACAGCTATTTGCCTTTCCTCCTCATCACCATCACGCCCATTCTTCTGTGGGTACGTTCCTTCCCACAGTCCACCTCAGCAATGACCACACTATCTCACTGCCATAGTTTGAAATGTTCCTCAGAGGCTCAGGCATTTGAATATTTAGTTTCCAGTTAGTGGGGCTGTTTTGGGAAGTTTGGGTGATGTTCTTTCTGATGGAAGTACATCGCTGGGGTGAGCTTTGAGAGAGTATGACCTCACACTACTTGTAGTCTCTCTCTCTCTCTCTCTCTCTCTCTCTCTCTCTCTCTCTCTCTTTCTTGATTGTATTTGCAGACTAGAACCCTCAGCCCCTCAGCTTACTGCTCCTGCTGTCTTGCCTGCTTCTTACTTTGATGAGTTTCTGCCATGGTGGACTCTTATGCTTCTATAACCATTAACCAAAATAAACTCTTTCTTATATTAATTGTTTTGGTCATGCCATTTCATCACAGAAATAAAGGCTATACCCATTAACATTAAAGTTAAAGGTCCTCACTCTGCAGCTCAACTTTGAGCTCCTTTGGTTTGAGAAGTCCGCAGAGTGATGGCTGTGTGGATGCTCCTCATTGATGTTATTCTTTCAGATTTTTATCAAAGCTCAGAAAAGTCTGATAAACGGGCTGTCTCCAAGCTCTCAGTTTCCAATTTGCTTACCACCCCCAGGTTTCCAATAAGGCTTCATATAACACAAATGTGGGTCTGGGGATTTCTGCTCTTTAAATGTGGATTTTTCTGAGAGGTAGCCCTTTGGACCAGGCACAGGACAGGGTTGTTGGCTTGAGGGTGTTCAGTTAGAGCTTTTCCCTTTATTTCAGGGACAGTCAATTGCTTCACTCATTCAGATCTAACATTTATTATTGAGATAGTTTTATAGAACAGGTTCTCATAAGAAGTCCCTGGTTGGTTACATAAGCAGTTTCTGAATGAATTCAAAGGAAAGGGGAAACAGATATTTGTGAAGCTTCAATCAGGAAGAAAAATCTCTCCAGACTGTATGAAGATAAGATACTCTTTCAAAGCTTAAGTCTAGGTATAATAGCTCATATTTGAGAAAATTGAAAAGAATTATGATTAGATACATAAATATAAGCATTATCATTTATCTAAAAGATAGTCTGTAAATCAATAACCTTATATTCAGCAAGAAGTATTGAGAAGTCCTTGGAAAAGAGATGATATTCCATTTTCCATCATTCTGGTTGAATTTTAACATGAATTCTATTTTTCAATTTAAATTTTACCTTTTTGAGAATTTTATATGTGCCTATCATATTCATATCATTTCCATTCTTCTTTCTTCCCCTCCGACTCCTCTTGTGTCCCTCTGATTCCCTCTCAAATTCATGTATTATGAAGTTTAAAACATTAGTTTATCTTATTCAATGTATTCAGTAGTAATGTTCATCCCTTATCCTTCATTTAATGATCCATCCATCCATCCATCCATCCATCCATCCATCCATCCACCCATCCATCCATCCATCTATTTATTCATTCATTTGAACTATAGTACCAGAGCTTGACCTTGCTCCATGTGCCTTTGAACTCTCTCATTCCATCACAGGGGTACCAAGTCCATCCAGCTCTATTTGTCCTTCACTGGGTGTCAACCTTCTAGAAACAAAATTTACTACAAGTTTGATCCAGGAAACATTCTGGAACTTAGGCTTTATTTGGGGTGTTGTTCGAAGAGGAAACTTGCCGTCATCAAATCCAGTTTCAGGAGCCCACACAGAATGTGTGGCATGGGTCCAACCGTTCTTTTCTGTTCCTTTGAGATTTGTTTATTACTTTGAAAATCGGAATTTCCATAAAACAATGTAATACTTGCCTGCTTCATAGCTCAGTAGAATAGCTGAGCAAAGAGACTTAACTTAATTTGAATGCTGACTTTGCCATATGTCTTAGCAATGATAAAAGCAATGGCACAGAACAGAACAACCGTGACCGACTGAGTCCACAGCACAGGAAACTCAACTTCTTTGTACTTCTTATGCAAGAAGTAAAGGCTCAACAGAGAATTGTTGGGCTTTGCCGAGATGACTCAGACCTTTCAGATGCTTGTGTGAGGAGTTGAGGGTGAACTGCTTATCCATGAAGGGCTGGATTAGGTGTGGGTTATAAGTACTGCTTTGCTGACAGCTCAAGCAATTTGTCCTTCAGCTCCAGTGCAGAAGATTGCTACCAGGACAGGCTTTGAATTTCAGCATGTTTACATGAGTCTTCAGGCTGTCTCCTTTTAGCTTCATGGGTCAGAATTACTAGCTATTGCTTTATTATTGGCCATCTAGTAATAATTTAAATATACCCACAAGAAACTCCTCAGTTTCCAGGTGCATTTTATCTGACCACAAAGATTTGTTTCTTTCCCACTCCTCGCATAGTGACTTCCATCTTAAATGTAAGGATATAAGCCCAGTCATCCATACTGAAATAAACAATGCCGCTTACACCTGTTGTGTCCATCTGTGCTGCTTTCACATAGTTACTGTTTGTTCCCAGCTCTCTTGACACTTGGTAGGTTGGACCTATCAGGCCTTGTCATGTCTAGAAAGAATCACTTGACTAGCCTTGACCATTGAATTTTAGAGTGATTTTTGTGAATGTGAGCTGGGCATTTGTTGTGTTTCAAGAATCATGCACAGGCCCCACACACTTTAGTCCAGCATCCAGCCACACTGGTCGTCCCCAACTTTAAGAGGGCAACACCATACTTCCCAAATGAACCACGGAGAATGTTACTGGAGGCTGCTGAACTGGGAGTGCAGGGGGATTGTCAACTTCAGCATACTTTAGCCCATCCTTGCAGAAGAGTTTAATGCATGCTGTTTCTAAATTGCTGTTAGTTCCTTACAGCTATCGTTGACTCTCATGTTCTTCCTACTTTAAAAATACTTAGGTTTTTAAAAATGTATTTGCTTGAAGTTAAAAGTTGGCATGCAGCCTCTTCCATGCTATTGTTGTATTTTAACTATGCCTACCTATGAAATCCATACGTCTGAGAATTGCTACATTCAGTCTGGCTTTGTCACCCAGTTAAAATGGTATAGTCTGGCCATAGTTCTCTAAAGTATATTGTGCACCATCTGTTAGATTCAACTTCCTTGGTAATCACAGACACAATTTGTGGGTATTAGTGGCATGTAACCTCATCCCACCATAGTTATACCAGGACTCAGCCTTTTGACACCCTCTTCCTGGGTGTTGCCTCTCACCACCTGCAAGAGCTCCTTTGATGGTCTTTGCCAGTTGTGCTGAACCAACTGGCAGATAACAGGTAACAACACCTGGCCAGAGACAGCAGGATTTCACCACCTCAGAGTTGGAGCTTTTACTTCCAGACCGGTGAAGCTCCAGTCTGTGAGTGCTTTCTCACAGGGTCTTGAATTGCTTGGAGCACAGATACCTTGTCTGCCTTATTTACCCATTAACTCCTGATCTTAGAAGAGCGTAAGACTCACAGGAGCAAGCAGAGTGAGTGGAGCAAGCTGGCCGAGAACTCATGGAACAGATGTATTTCATAGCTCAACCATGCATTACTTAATTCAGAGTGCAAAGCCTCCTGGTGGCTTTCTTTTCTTGAGTAACAGCAAGTGTAGGCTTTCAAGGTCTCCTGCCCTATAAGGAAACATATAATTATTACAGTTCTACATGAATGGCTTAATTTCCCAGTGAAAGGACAAGCTTTTCTTTCAACTCATTCATCCAGTTAGACAAGATCGTCCCCACTGCTGTCCTAAGGATATTTCAAAACCACAGGTATGCATGTGGTTTTCAGAGCCTGGAATCATAAAGCCACATGCACTTTAAAAAAGTATGACTATTTTCATTTCTATTGTTAAGAGTAGAAACTATTCATGTATTTGCCCTCAGGACAGTCATGCATGACAGAGGTATGTACACTGCACATTCTTTCCTTGTCTCTTATGCTGGCACCTCTACTACCTGGGCTCACACACAGTTCTTTGTTCACACAGCAAAAGGCTCATTTTGTCTGAAGGCACAAAGCATTGACATTTGCAGGCCATGGCTTATGTTTATATATACACCTTAACCTGGGTTCTCTGGGACTCTCGGATCATGCACGCCCAGTGGATCTGTGACCTATGACCTCCCTGGAGCTGACACTTGTTTTAAAGATATTCAAACATTACATCTTCATATACATAAATTCCATATTAGACTCAAAAGCCAATGATTGTATTTGAGCCATAGAACTTGATAGGAGTCTTGCCTTTCTCTTCCTTTCAATTGGCTCATTTCAAATACTACTGACTCTGGGGCATCGCAGTCCTAGGGGGAGAAGTGGAAATACAGAGGATGGGTAGTGGAGTGGGCCATATTCTGCTCTCCTCTTTCTCAGAGCCCTTTTCAAGATAGTCATAGAAAGTGCATGGTTTTATAATGGAGAGGAGTGGTTGACTCATCCTAAAGGTATTCAAGGTGCATAACAGTCCTTAATATAGAAGTCTGCTGAGTTCAAATAGGACACCACTTCTCCTGGGCAGTATATTAAATGACAGTGTCTTGCTTAGCAATGCCAGGCTTTTTCTTTTTTCTTCTTCAAAGTGAAGTGTATTCCCATGTGTAAAGCATAAAGTCTGTGTGTCTGCCTTACGGAGGAACGTGTGTGCTCACAGCTGTAGTCACACACCCTTGCAGAAAGCACTGTTAATGAGGACTTCCCGTTCTCATGTTTTTAGGTGACTAAGAAACCTGAGGGTGTTTAGCCTGATGAGTGATGTTCTTGACTCCAGTCTGTGCCCGCCCGGCTCCAGAGTTTATCTGCTTTCTGTTTGTTTTCTGTGCTCCTATTAGGTTGTTGTTAGTTACATTCTGATGTTTGTAGTTTGGGGAAATCTGTATCTTCGTTATTTATGTTATCAATAATGTGACCTGGGCCTTCCTCAGCAATGTTCCAACTGTTCCCAGGTCCTCAATCCCTAATTATGCAGATGAACAGATTGTGGAAACTCTTTCCTTATGGCTGCATTCTGGAGGAGTTGTTTTTATTAAATTGCGGATGTCTTGAATTATAATTAGGTACTGGCCCATATTTATAGCCTCTCTCTCTCTCTCTCTCTCTCTCTCTCTCTCTCTCTCTCTCTCTTTCTGTCTGTCTCTCCATCCCTCCTTCATCTCTCCCTCTCCTCTCCCTCCATTTCTCCTCTTCACTGTCTTCATTATCTCTTTCTCCTCTTCATGCCAGCTTCCCTCTTTTTATGGCTATGGGCAGGAAACTTCATAAAAAGAGACAGAGAGTGAGCGAAGCCTCAAGTCATTAGCTGCAGAAGTAAGCTTGCCTAGTAGAAGATGTGGCAGGGCAGCGTGCTGGATCCAGGAGGTTCTGTTTCTTGCAAAAAGTCATTAGGATGTGGAGCAGTCTGCCAGACAAAGCAGTAGAAGTTGGAGCGCTTAACAAGTTCAAGGGCAAGAAAGGGAATCGTTCTCTGCCTTATAAAACAGCCTGTCCTGTCCTCTGAAGCCTCTGAAGGAGGTTTAACAATAGTCAGAGAAAACACAAGAGAAAAATACATGAGATACAGGAAATTAGATAAATCCTTGTATACCTTATGTGTTCATTGCATGCAGTGTATTGATTTTGGTATTTGAAGTGTATTAAGCATTCCAGTGTGTCCAGTACTCTAAGGAGTATAGGAAACTTGCTCTCCTTGATGCTTCCAGGCGCACCTGACCTTAAGGAACTTTGAAGGCTTTTGCATGACTCAGAAATAAGCACTGTAAGTGAATTATGATTTCATTAAAAACATATGTACATGCATGCATTCATGTTGAATGATGTGGGAGAGGATTTGGAATAGAGTTTTCAATAGAGCAACAAGTGTATTATGTCCTATAAAACATACAAACAAAGCAAACAGACAAAAAATGTTCCCCTTGATGTTTTCATAACTTATTTCTAGTTTTCAGCTGGTGGCTCTGATAGATATCTGATTTCCTTTCTATTTTTTCATTTTAGATAGAGACTCAAGAAAATAATGTCATGTCATCACCAATGAAGAGAAGCCCCAGCTCCAATAATTACTGGACGAAAGATTTATACTGGGAGACATGGCTTCTCATCCTTTGGAGAGGATGGGGATTGCAAGAACTTAGCATAGGTGTGAAGATCAATTTGCCAGCACACTAAAAGTAACTGAGGAGTATAGGGTAGTCAGTGGTCAGCAACTGATCTGGAAAACCACTGGCACCAATCATGCCCTCTTCCCTTATGTTGTTGGAGGAGGTGAAACACCTGTTTGCTAAACAGCGAATAAAGCATTAACACTGTGATTGAGTGAACAATCATTCTGACAGATGTTAGACTTCACTGAGAATGCTAATGGCAGTGGAAGTTACATTGACTCACAGGTAATTAAGAGCTAATACTATTAAATGGAGCTTAGAATGTGACGATGCTCATTCTGCCAATGTAAGCCAGTACTGAACACCCCCTAGAGGCAGGGAAGCCTATCTTTAAGGACTTCCTGAGGAGGAACCCTATAAATCCCTTGGTAGAACATTCCTGTGACTCATACCTTGAAGACTGAAATCTGAAAATATGGCTGTGGTTTATACATCGCAATGAAGGGACATGTTATATATTCTTTCCTTAGCTTTAATTTTAAAACAGAATTGGATTTGCATGGACTTCTGATGGTTGTGTGGGAAGTTCCTGCAAATTATTCTGGTTGCCTTATTACTGTCTCTCAGTTGTGTGGGGTATCACTTCAGCATCACAATTCCCACATTTATTCTAAACTGTAGTTCACTGAGTTTCCACCTGAGGTCCTTTTCTTGACCTGGAATCCCAACCAGAATACTGTATTGCATTCAGGGAATGTATGTTACTGCCACAGTGTCATGTCCTCTGATAACCACTTCTATTTTCCTTGTTCCTTAATATCTTGACTTGACACTGTTGTGGAGTACTGACAGTTCTATGTTTTTCTAGAATGTTCCTCAGTTGGAATATTCTTGGTGTGTGTGTGTGTGTGCGTGTGTGTGTGTTTAGAATGCAGCTACAGGAAGTGGAAAAATAGCAGAGGTAGATTGCACATATCAGGACCTCACGTGCACATGTACACTGTCAGTTGATACCCACTGGGTGTTGCTCTTGGTCATGTGCACAAGGTTATGCTTTCCAGTTTCTCCACTGTAAGTAATACCTCCTCCTTTTCTTATGTCACTCTGTTTGGAAGAAGGGAACTGACACAACCCCCTCCATGAGTAGATAGGCACTACCTCCTTGATATTGGAGAACAAATAGAATTTATTCAGAATACTGTTGTTTTAAGATAGATTCCACCCGAAAAGATCTTATTTTACCAGTAGTCTATAATTCTTGTTTCAGTTCACTAGGCTAGTATAGCCATTTCTTGAAAATGTTACTTTAATTTAAAATTTTTACCCAATTAGACTTTTTTCACTTAAAACTTTGAAATGTGTAGCCCAGGCTGGCCTCAAACTCGTGATCCTCTGGCCTCTGCCTCCTTCAGCAAATCCTACCGGCGTGTGCCACCACAACCGGCATATGTGGCAGAGGAGGGCCTTGCTGGCCATCAGGGGGAGGAGAGGCCCCAGTAAAGGGGAATGTCAAGGTGGGAATATGGGAGTGGGCGGGCGGGTGGGTGGGAGGTGAAATTCCCTTATAGAGATGGGGGAGGGGGAAGGGATAGGTGGTCTCCAAAGAGGAGACCTAGAAAGGGGGGAACATTGGAAATGAAAATAAAGTATCAAAAAAAAAAAAAAGAAATTTACGATAACCTTTTTAAATTCTGAAATATATAGTATATTTCAGCATTTGTATTCCAAAAAAAAAAAAAAGAAAAACCACCAAACTTTGAAATGCAGCAATCACAAATACGATAGGCATTGAAAGATGGGGAAAACATTTATGCTCAGTTAACTAAATCGATTTAACTTTTACTTTTGTGTTTTTCCAAATGCTGGCACATATATTTCTATCACAATTCTTGACTGTTCTCAGGCATTTCCAAGAGATCTGATCTTATCTACTTCAATGTGTGCTCTTCTGCTGTTTAGAATGAAGAGGTACTAACCACTCAAAGGTTGTCAGATGACCCTCCCTCCTCCCTCTTCCCTCCTCCACTACCCTCTCTTCAGCAGTTCCCACTCTGATGCTGCCATTGTCTTTTATTTCCCATTCATGGGTATGTGTAAAGAAAGACATCACTGTAAAGAGTTACAACTACTAGCTTACCCCTAGGCTGAGACACTTGCAGTTTCAAGACTATTTTGTCACTTGAACTTGGGAGAGCTAGGTTGAGAATTGAGAGGAGTTTTCATTTCATGTATTACATCCACTCTTTATTAGGTGGCACACAGAAGCTTTATTGGAACAGGTTTGAGGGAATCTGCCCTGGATGTCAGAGAAGAATTGCAGGGATATGTTATGAGGCTGCGAGAAGGAAAACAATGTAAAAAGTGACCTCTGCGCGAGACCCTTGTGCTCATATAAATTTATTAAACAAATTATAATTTAATATAGGATTTTAATGAGTCAGTTTTAACATCTGACTTAATTCTTTTGTGTTATCCATTTATAAATCTCATGCAAAATGAAAACATCCTTTTCTGCTGTTTAGCCTAGCACCACAGGCGCATATGTGGAAAACTTGACTGAATTATGATTGGATAGGGAAATTGATAAAGACAGGGGGACTTATCTTCCATGATAGAAGTTTTAGTTTGTGTTGCACTTTTCCATTCAAGTTAAAATTTAGAGCGGGAATACGTGTAGAGAATTCCCTGTGATCAGGGCAAGGAGTCAACCTTCAAAATATAAGGGGCGGTTGGATTAATTATGGCACCTACTTATCTCCATTGGCTATTGGTCCCATTCAGCCCTAGATAAATATAAATTTGAACACTTCACATTTTAAAAGTATTTACTATGTTTGCTTTCTTCTCCCTCCCAAGTGGGACTGAGGCGTCCTCACTTAGGCCCTTCAGCCTGTTGACCTTGATGAGTTCTGTGGACTGTATCTTGGGTATTCTGTGCTTTTATTTATTTATTTTTTTGGTTTTTTGCTAATATCCACTTATTAGTGAGCACATACCATGCAAGTCCTTTTGGGTCTGAGTTACCTCACTCAGGATGATATTTTCTAGTTCCATCCATTTGCCTGCAAAACTCATGATGTCCTCCTTCTTAATAGCTGAGTAGTACTCCATTGTGCAAATGAACCACATTTTCTGTATCCATTCTTCTGTCATGGGAATCTGGGTTGTTTCCAGCTTCTGGCTATCACAAACAAGGCTGCTATGAACATAGTGGAACATGTGTCCCTGTGGCATGGTGGGCATCCTTTGGAAGAAAGCAATCACAAATGGGGAGGGAGGGAGGGACCTGGGAGGGAAAGTGGATGGGGGCTGGGGGAAGAGGGGAACCTGATCTGGTATTGGGTGAGGGAAAAAGACTGAAGCTCTGAGGGCCAACAGAAAGAATGGAAACAGGCAACCTCAGGAGGTAGGAGTTTGGTGGGATCCTCCAGAATGCACCAGAGACCTGGGAGATGAGAGACTCTCAGGACTCAACGGGAGGGACCTTAGATGAAATGCCTGAGAGTAGGGAGAGGGAACTTACAGAGCCCATATCCAGCAGGAAGACAGGGCATCAAATGAGGGAGGGGTTGCCATCCCACAGTCAAAACTCTGACCCATAATTTCTCCTGTCTGAAAGAACTACAGGAATGGAAATTGTGAGGAGTCTGAGGAAAAGAAGGTCCGGCGACAGGCCCAAAGTAGGATCCAGTCCAAAGGGAGGTCCCAAGGCCTGACATTATTACTGAGGATTTGGTGTGCTCACAAAAAGGAACCTAGCATAACTGCACTCAGGAAGACCTAACAAACAGCTGAAAGAGTCAGATGCAGATATTTGCACCCAGCCAATGGACCGAAGCTGTTGACTACTGTTGTTGAATTAGGGCAAAGTTGGAAGAAGCTGAGGAGGAGGGCAACCCTGTAGGAGGACCAACGGTCTCAATTAATCTGGATGCACAAGATCTCTCAAACACTGAACACCAAACAGGCAGCATCCACCAGCTGATATGCGGCCCCCAACACATATACAGCAGAGGACTGCCAGGTTTGGGTTCAATCAGTGATGATGCACCTAACTCTCAAGAGACTGGAGGCACCAGGGAGTTTAGAGGTCAGGTGGGGTGGGGAGTGGGGGATGGGGGTGGGGTCATCCTCGTGGAGACAGGGTGGGGTGGGGTGGAGGCATGGGATGTGGAACAATGGGAGAGTAGCAGGTGAGGAATAAAATCTGGGGTGTAAATAAATAAAAAGTATTTACTATGATGAAGTCATTCTAAAGGAAGCATGAGCTTGTGGTAAACTAATGCTTAGGGACCAACCCTAATACTGTAGTTATAAATACCAACAGCAAGAACTCAGGAGGTCTAGAGCTTTCTCTGCACCATAGAATCTACGTAACTCCTGTCAAGGTGCCATCTCCCCACATGTGGTGACTTAACCCTTTGGAAAGTTCCTTGCAGAAAATTCTTTGATTGTTTACTACATTTACCCAGGAAAGACATTGCATGAACATAACTTACTATAATATGAGATAGCAATTTTGTTCTCAAAATTCTGAGTTTGTTTAAGTCACGCTACAGATTATGTGCAAAAAGGAAAGTGGAAAGCAACAACTGAATATTGGGAACATTTTAGTTTTTAATTCTCTGGCCATTTGGCAAAACCAATTTTTAGTATTTTCCACATTCTTTCCAGGGCAAGAGGTGAATAGGCTAATGTAATATTTTATACTTGACTTCAAAAATATTTAATGTTCTAAAGTGATTTGACAGACAAAATAAGTTTATTTAAAAGTTTGCAGATAACAGAAACTGAAAAGAATTACCAGAGTTATGAAGTTCAGAATGAGGACTCAAGTCTAAATCCTCTTATCATATTAATGATGCAGCCAAATGGGAAGAAATCTGATGATGACTAATGGGCGCAAAAGAACAACGTGATAAGTGTGTTCACCCCAAACTTAATCCAGTAGTGGGATCTGAGTATAATCCTGGTAATGATAAGTCAATTAGAATATTTATAAAACGTGGCATGTGTAAAGAAATCATGAAGAATTCATACACAATACTATACATAAATGGAACTAAAATAATTCATAGCCACAAGTGTTGTATCAGAAGGGAAGCTGGGTGAGAAAAATGGTACCCACAAAATAGTGCATAGTGCATAATTCCATATGGAATGTTGAGGACAGGCAAAACAGAACTTCTGTGTAAAGCATCACAAGCGAATTGTCGTACTTGGGCAGGATGTGAGATACATAAGGGTCTGTGGCTTATGTCAAGTCTGTTCCTTGACTTGGCAGTTAGGTACATAGAAGCATTTGCTTTATGAAAATCAGCAAGCAAGCAATGAATGACTTGTTGAGTTTTCTGTTTAATGTTATCTTAGTGTCTTTTCTTTTGCAGCTGATAAAATACCACACAAAAGTGACTCAAGGGAGAAAACATTTATTTTAGCTCACAGTTTGAGGTTACAGACCATCATTGCAGAAAATGTGGGTAACAGTGACAGGCTCTTAAGCCAGAAAGAGCAATGAATACATGTAAGCTAGTGCTCAGCTAGCTTCCTCCATTTACACAGTCCTGAATCCCTCTGCTCAAGGAATGGTCTCACCCATAGTGAAAGGGTCTTGCTGCCCCAATTAAAATTCAACCAAAATAATCCTCCATTGGAGGGTAGAGGAGATAGCTCAATGAGTGACGGTGCTTGCTTCTAAACCCGACAATCTGAGGTTGATCTCTGGGTCAGTTTGATCATATGATAGAAAGAAAGAATTGATTTTGCAAACTGATTCTGTGATTCTACACACACACACACACACACACACACACACACACCCCTACATACACACACAATTGGTTATCCCTCTCTCAGCAACTTGTTAATTGGTTGTAGCTCTTCATCTAGGGGTGAGGGTTTTTGAGATTTCCCCCATCCATAATAGCATGTCAACTGGTGATGTCATATTTGGGGTCTTGTTTAGATGATCATATTTTTGAGATTTAACTAGTATGGTGTCCCTGTTTATAAAGAAGACACTATTTTAGAACAAATTTCTTGGTCATCTTCTCTTACACGCCTTCAAACACCTCTTCCATGATGTTAGACTTAGGTGTAGGGGTAGTGTCGTAGGCGTACCACTTCATGCCCAGTTGTTCTCTGCATTTTGTTGATTCTGTGATGCTTTCTGTCTGATGCAAGGAAGCTTATTTGTTGAAGGAAGAGAGCTACACTTAGATGTTTATTTAGGATGTAGTTAGAAAAGGTACTGGTCTAGGGAAGTAGAAGTAGTAGGTTCTCTTCTAGAGAGCATGAACTCATCATCCACAGGTAGTGAGCTAAGGTTACAGACTCAGTCATGAGTCTCTCCAACTGAGTTGTTCTTAGGTTCACTTAGATTGCTGTTGGTTGTCCTAATATACAAGTGCCACTACTGTACCATTAGGAATATCTTGCCATGCTGGTCATTGCTGTGGTTCATAGCCTTCACAGAATTACTGATTGTTTTTCTCGCATTCAAATATTAGCCAGGCCTGACCCCACTTAGCTTCTGAGATCAGACAAGATCGGGCACATTCAGAGTGGTATGGCAGTAGACTGATCACTGTTTTTCTACTCAGTTTGGTGTTATGAGAGCTATTTTCAGGTAGGGAGTGTCTAGATCAGATATAGCTTGGTTCCTCAAAGTCTTCTATCTAAAATGCATGTTGTCTTCAATAACTGGGAGACAACCTTGGGTAACATGAATAGCATATACTAGGGGACTCTGAGATTCTTGGACTTCCCTGATAACAACTGATGGAAGGTTTCCAAGACCTGACACTGGAGCGTTTTAGATACTCTATGCATTAGTGTGTGTGTGTGTGTGTGTGTGTGTGTGTGTGTGTGTGTGTGTGTGTGTGTGCGTGTATAACCTGAAAATTTTATGAAAAGGATTTGAAACTTCATTGTCTTCTGTAGCAGAAATTGTGGGGCTACACAGTCCCAAAAGTGTCTCCTGCAGGACCTAATTGAGGACTTCCTGTGACACCAGCATTCCTGCAGAGGATCTAATTGAGGACTGCCTGAGAGACCAATGATTGATGGTGCAAATAATGCCAGCCAATCTGGAACTGCTGTTTAGAAAAGATGCTTTCTTGGGACCAATGGGAGCTCAGGTGGAGAGTATAAAGGAGCTTGCAGCAGTGTTCAGAGAGCTTGCTGCAGTGTTTCTCACCAATTCCTGGAGTCTGTGGGTCTCTACATCTGTTTTAGTCAGCTGCTAAGTAAAGCCTCTCTGAGGACAGTTATGCTAAGCTAAGCTCCTGTCTGTAAGCATAACAGAGTATGGTTAATAGTGTCAGTGATTGGTTATTGCTTATAGCATGGATTTCGAGCTGGGCCAGTTATTGGTTGGCTATTCCCTCTGTCTCTACTACCAACAACAGAATCAACTAACCTGGACCCTCGTGGGGCTCCCAGATACTATACCACCAACCAAAGAACACACAAGGGCTGGACCTAGACTCCACCCCCCGCATATGCAGTGGATATACAGATTGCTATTCATGTGGGTCCCCCAATAACTGGGGCTTACCATGACTTTGTTGCCTGCCTGTGTGTCTTGGCTGGCCTCAGGGGGAGCAGATGTACCTTGTTCTGCAGTAATTTGGAGTGTCAGGGTGTGTGTTGGTACCCACGGGGGACCTCAGAGATGAAGGGCAGTAGCCATGTGTGGGAGGTACTGGGAGGACAAAGACTGAGATCAAGAAGTCAATTGAATAAATATATAAGTTAATTAATGGGGGAAATCCTGGCCATCCTGTGTAGTGACAATTAGTTCAAACCTTTGTTTCTGGGCTGTTTCTTTTCTTTGTTAGCCTCTTGCATTTTCCCCTTTACTTCTCTATAAGAGAGCCAGCATCATATATCTTAGAGAGCTGTTATAGAATTTATGTAGGGGATGTATAGAAGATATCTGCCAAAATTCCTGGCACAAATTCAGTACTCAATCAATACATTTTAACTAATGTTATCTTAAGACCTGTCCATGTGTATGTATTAGATCATAATTTTAGGGCAGCAAGAACAATCTCAAATTCCAGTGACTAGCGAGGATGGGACTTGTAAATCAATGCTCAGGTTTTGTTCAGTGCAGGGAAGAACTGAAAGAACTAAATATTTTTAGCATGTGCTTTGGAGTGGGGTTAGATCAGAAAGAATCTGACTATATTGTATGATCACACAGTTTGTCAGCATAGGCCTTCACTATTCTCTATATATTTATAGATGCATGTGTGTTAGGCTTTCCAAAGACGTCACCGCCTTTTGAATTTTAGCTGAGTTCATCTTTCCCCTTAACATTTAAGCAAAGCAGCTACATAAAATTTCTTTCTAGAATCTTATTGAATGTGATCAATTTTCTTGTATTTCAACCTACAAAAGCATTCCATATTTTTTATTATTTATTCTGAAAATGTTTTATAAAAATAGAATCTGTCCTTTCTCTTTCCAAAGGGTGCATAATCTCCAACCCATTCACTCATTTACTGTAAGTAACAATTATATACAAATCTGTTCTCCTTCCCACTCATTTATTTACCCTGCCAATTTCTCATCCTTATATTTACTTTGGAAACAAATGCCCTTTCTTTAGCTCTAACCTACAGGTTAGCCACTAAGATATATAAACTCATGTCTAGGCTACCCTTCATGGACTAGAAGACATCTTCAAAATACATGAAATGATCTTTTTAACACTGTGAGAGTCAAACTAAATAATAGCTTCTTAAGAGGTTATTTCTTCTCCTGTAGTTACTTTATGGGAAAAAGTGGGGTATTTTTTTCCATGACAATTACCTGGAAGTGTCACCATCTGTACTCCTGGGGTCTTGCTGATATGAAAATGCAGTCACTGGCTATGAATCAGCAATGGTACCTTAAAGGAAAAAGAGTTTCATTGGAGGAGTTTTGGATTTCCTTTCCATGTGGGCTCAGGAATGTATGTTTCTTGGCATATAAATAGGAAATAACATGATTCATTATTTACCCAAAGATGAATCCATTGTTGAGAAACTTGAATTGGGCCAACTTGCCTTTGGCTATATTTTGAGGGCAGTTTACCCTACCTGATACTTATAAGAAATTATAAAATCCAATTTTTGAACTCATACCCCTATTGAATCATCATTGATATACTTGCATGATATTCTACATATATTTTATGGTGGACTAGTTATTTCTATAAAATTCTTCAAAATTCCTAAGTTCACAGAAGCCAAATAATTAATGAAGCAATTGTGTTTGTTTTCCTAATGTGATCAGAGCCAAAGCAAAGCATGGCACAACCCAGAGACCTGTCAACAGCAGCCATTTATCCAGGGTTGGTTTTCTTGCCCCGTACATAGACTCCCATAATACACCTAGATTAAAAATCCCTTGCAGTGCAAAACAAGAATAGTGTTTGTATCTGTTTCATTGTCACATGTACCTTTGTGCTATCTTATTTATTCAGGAGCGTTTCTCCTCTCAGCTCTCCATTTTATTTCTAATAATGTGATTGCATTTGCTTATAACTCTCTTTCATTAAAGAACTCTAGATATCAGCATTATCATTCTTAAAATATGTGATATTCATAAATAATTCAACTTCCCAAAGCTTAGTTTCCTTATCTATATGATAAATATAATATCTCATAGCAATTTAAAGATAATTAAACATAAAAAATATAAGGGAAAGCAATTGGGAGGAAGTAGATGATACAAGAATTGTCTTTTTTCTCCCATTTTACCTTTTACTGCACTCTGTTCATCTGTATGAATTACATGGCATCAAATTCAATCTAATTTCCAAGGTTTAAAGACACCTGTCTAGAGAGTGAAAATGAATGCAGCCATCCAGGTGTTTGGCCTTGGCGATGACAGACATCAACGCTTTCTGAGCCATCTGGGTGTCTAGCATGCATAGTCCTTACAATTGTATCCCAATCTATGTAGCTGAGGCCAGAGAGAAAAACATCACTGGAGTTTTTAAAAATTGTTCATTAGCAAGTTTTTAGAAGGCTGTGTGGATATAGTTTATTTCCTTTTAAATGATTATTTAAGCAACTTTTGAAAAGCAAATGCTATTTAATTTTAATATCATTCTCTGAAATCTAGACATCTTACAAAAGACAAGGAAATGAATGTGTGCTACAAATCCTCATTTTTTTTATTCTTCAAAATTAAGAACAAGAAAATCTAGGCGATGTTTTAAGGCTTGAAAATTAGGTAGTTAACATCGCTGAGACATGGAGGAAGACTTTTGAACTTCAGCCATAAACTTCCACTTCAGACCCTGACCAAATTCTTTGCATCTAAATTGCCTGTGGCTGGAGCTATGTGAGAACAAGCCCCGGCATATTGTATACAGAAAAACACACAGAATAATTCTACCTTTCTTCCTGACCCTGACCATTATGTTACTCCGACTTGATGTTTTCCCAGACATTTTTTTTTTAAATTTGTTTGGAAGCAGAGAGAACAAACAATATTTCACTGTACCCAGTCACACGTGCGTCCAGTCACTGTAATCCAGCATCTGCCATCCAGGTCATTGCTTAAATAGACTGCATTAAGATCTGGTATCCTGTGAGCAGCTGATGCAATTTTCCTCAGTCACAGGGATGAATCTTGGATAAGATTTCTGGCTCTGAGAAATCCCCAAGTCGCAGAGAGATGATTTGGTTGACCCAGGCACTCTGCACTCCTGTTACAGCATGTTCCACAGCAGTGTCCCTGGGGATAACGTGAGAGTTTTTAAGAGTGCTGAAAGCCACCCTGTAATCATTCTGTGTGGATTTCACTAGCATTCCAAGGCATCCCAAACAATTCCAAGAAGACTTTGGGGGACCTAGAGATGTTTTCTAAACATTTTCTTTCTACTTGAAAACACTGAAGATAAACAGCTCCCCATAATTACCATAACAACAGAGTTATTTGATCATGAATACAAGCCATCAACTGTCACTGCACCTCAAGACAACTGAATGGCCCAAAGACATCATTCCTGAAAAACTCTCAAAAAGTGTTGTTTTTCATACCTTTACATCAAAGATGGGAAGTTGGAAGACTGTAATTTGCTTCAACATTCTGTATTCTGATTAATTCATATCAAAAGGCAGAAATAAGTAGCAGAAGGGGAAGAAAGAACATTCCTGTTAAGTGGATTTGTTGGTAATATGACCAGCTGCAAAGTAGTGTGGAAGAGAGAGGCTGCCAAGAGGCAGTGTCTACAATAGCTGATTGTCTTGGAGTCCGTTATTGGTGGGATCTTCAGCCATTAAGACTGGAACATGACAACCAGCCTTGGCTTAGGGGCAAGAACTCTAAATTTATAGCCAAACAAGTATCCCTAAGCCAGTTGGAACAGCCTGTGAGAACCAAATACTACATTTTTCTGGAATTGTGGAAACCATTAATGTTACCTTGGTGGCTTAAAATTGGCCTTAGCAACAGTATTCATACTGTGGTTGGGAACATATGACAGATACCAGGGCATTCATTTCTTGAAGAGATTGTTGCTAAGCCTTCATTAGAGTCTCACTGAACCAATCAAATTTAACTTTTGAAAAGTCTAGCATGTGCCACGTGTGATACAGGGAAATGACAAAGCAGCAGTGATCTGAGGCAGAGTCCTAGTCTTTGAGTTAGGAATAGGAAAGGGATACAATTGTGATACTCTTATCAGGATTCAATCAGGTGTTCTTCATAACCCACATTTAATGTTCATTTGGATATATTATTCACTTGATAACTATTAATAGAGCATATTTTCCCTTTTGGCTTGGAGTTGCTGCTGGTGCTGGGGACACGAGGATGAGTAGACTGGCACAGACCTCAGAGTCCTCAAATCCTGATTATAATATAATATTGACAACTTTGGTATGAAATATAAATGCTCAAGGTTGAAGAGAGAGAAATGGGCCACTGCTGCTAATATTTGTTAAGGTACTAGTAGTCAATTCTACAGGAAGAAAGTTTATATATCTGTTTCTAGACATGCTCAGTGGTAGATCTTTTGGATTTAGAACCAGTGTTTAAAACTTCTGTAGAAATACATGTAAAACAGAGAAACACTTTGGAATTGGAAAAGTATTCATTTGTAAGTTTATTATGAGAGCAGAGCTCTCTATCCACAAAGTCAGTCTTCACTGCCTGACCTTATACCCTTCCAACTGATTCCTCTGGGTCTAAAAGTTGAATTGTAGTCTATTGAAATTAAACTATAAAAGGTAAATATTTGTAGTAGACTCACAGCTTTTGTATTAGTATTAAATATCTGTACTATCAAATGTTAGGTTCTTTATATAATAACTGTGGCTGAATACCTGACACAAGCAATTTTAATGGAGGAAGGGTTAATTTTGGCTCATAGTTCAAAGTATTCAGTTCATGATCAAACTGGTTAGTGGGAAATCTTGGTGACTTGCTAATTGTCTAAACATTTTAAAATTAAAAATATACATCATTTTTGATTAATATTATTTTTACTACATATTTTAGTTGCTACTTTAGCAACGATCAGCTAATAACTTAATGAGTACAAGAATAAAATAGTCTTGCTGTAGCATAGAGTATCTAAAACAAAGTTTCATATGGGGATTTATACCAAGGATCAAGAGAAAGGGCAAGACTAAGGAAGATAGGAAACTTATTTCAGCCTTTGCTAAAGGATGATAAACTCCAAAGAGCTAATTGTCATTATCTGTAAAAATCCATGCAACTCCAAGACAGATGAAGGCATCTGGGTGACAGTGGCATCATTATGGGAACCTCAATGTGGGAAAATCAACCATAGTATGGGATAATAAAATTGTATAACTTTGCTGTGTTTAACCTCTTATGTTAATTCAGCAATTTACCAGAAAAACCAACTCCACCATTTTGGGCCAAATTTGAAGCAAGCTTATTTTTAAAAATTAAATACTGACCAAGAGGTGGGCTTTGGTTAGGACTATCCATCAGAATTTCCTTCCTGAGAATGGCCTCAAGAGACATGTTCTAGGGACATATAAGGACAAACCTATAGGCCACTTTAATTTCCCACAAAGGCTTTGTTATTTTCCAGTAACTACAATTCCCAGAATTCCAGGAAGTTACCTGGTTTCTAGGCAGGTAGGACTTATAGGATAATTTCGGGTATTACACTATGAGGACTTAGATTTTGTAAGTCATTAAAATTATTATTGTTTTGTTCATTGTCTATAATCTCCAATTAAAATGAACCACTTAAATTATTTGAGTAGAGGGTGGCAACTAAAATACAAATAAAAAAAAATAAAGATTGACTAAAGTTCCAATGTTTGTACCGCTGTGAAAAGAATATACATCTTTGAAAAGGGACTTGGGTTGCTTGTAATAAATATATTAAGAAAAATGTAAAATCAATTACCTAAATCTTTACCTTAAGAAACTTAAAAAAAAGCACATTAATCCCAGAGTAAGTAGAAGCAAACACATAAGAATTGATATACAAAATTCCACCAATTCCTCACTTACTTGTAACTGGCAAATGGAATTTGAAATTAAAAATGAAATTATTCATGTATTTCACAAGTGAAGTATGTTGGTTTATAGGTAACAAAATACATTCAAAACCTATTTGTTGAAATGTAGGGGAAACAAAACACTAGTGAAAGTCCTCTGATAAATGGAAAGTTACTCCATGTTCAGATCCAGGAAGAAACATTGTTAATGAATGCCAGTTCTTTCCAAGTCACTGTAATCCCTTTCAAACTCTGAGCACCATTTTTGCAAATAGACTATGGACAGATAAAAGACCTGGGATGTCCAGCTCAATATTGAAGAACAAAGTCATAGAATTGACACAATGACATCTAACTTTCATACAAACCTGCAGTAATCAAACAGTAGTAACTAGTTGACACCAGTAAAAGGATAAACAAATGGGGCTGAGAAGACAGCTCCATATAGAGAGATGAAAGTGCTTGCCTGAAAGCATGAGGACCAGACTTTGGATCACAAGAACCTGCACAAATGTCAGGTAGACGTAGAAGCTTGTTTGTAATTCTAGCTTTCAAAAGCAGAGAAAGGCAATGTTCAGAGCAAGCCGGTTAGTGATACTAACCAAACCAGTAAGCTCTGAGATGGCTGGGAAACACTGCTTAAAAGAATAATATTGAAAAACATTGGAAGGAGACACACACACATGCTCACATGTGTGAGACACACAAACACACACACAGATAGATAGACACAGAGATAGACAGACAGAGACATGGATAGAGACAGAGATTGAGTGTAGGCTGGGACTGTAGCTTAGTCAGTAAAGTGCTTACCGCACACACATAGAGACTTCATTTTAGATCCCCAACTCTCACACGAAATTCAGGAACAATAATGTGCCTGTAATTCATCCTGTAATCTCAGACCTGAATGGGTGGTGGCAGAAGTCAAATTGCCATTCTCCAAATGCAGAGAGAGACCCTGTTTCAAAGAATAAAGTAGGAAGTAATTAAGGAAGATGTTTTATATCAATGTCTGTCTTCTAAATGAAGGCACATATGTTCACATGAACATGCATTATACATACACACACACACACAAAAAAAAAACTTATAGACAAGAATGTAAAATGGAAATAGAAAAATTACAAGAGCTTGGTCATGATGGCATCACAACCATGATACATAAAAGAGACACATTGTAAACTTTATTTCAGTACAAACTTTGATGTATGAAAGCCAATTATAAGGAAGAGCATGAGAAGATAAGCCATAGCAGAGAATATTAGCAAAAGGAACTTCTGGTGTGATGACTCTTCTTGGTTGTCAACTTGGCTACATCTGGAATTAACTAAAAACTCAAGTCACTGGGCACACCTGTGAGAAATTTTTAGTTGGCTCATTTGATGTAGGAAGACCCACCCTAAATTTGGGCCACATCTTTTCATGGCAACCTTTATAAAAAAACAAGAAAGAAATTCTTTTCTCTTTGCCTATCTGCCTTCACTTTTGCTTCATCTGTATTAGAGCCCAGTTCTTTGGGATTCTGATTGACATAGAAGACCAACTGAGATATCCAGCCAGCCTTGTGGACTGAGAAACTGTTGGATTCTTGGACTTTGCATTGGGAAACAACTATTCATTGTTGGACATGTTGAACCACAGCCTGTAAAACACTCTAATAAATCACACACACATACACACACACACACACACACACACACACACACACACACACACATGCATGCACGCACGTACTCGTGTATGCATATATATACATATATATACATACACACACACACACTATATATATATATATATATATATATATATATATATATATTATGCATGTGTGTGTGTGTTGTATAAATTTTATCAGTAAATACAGATTGTGGTACCAGGAGTGGGGTGTACTTGGTAGAAGACCATTAACTATACATACAGAAAATAATTAAGACTCAAGTAATAACAAAGTCAGAAACCTAGATAAAAACAAACAGAATTGTGTAGCTACTTCACCAAAACTCACAGCCAACAAGCAAAGATTATCTTTCATGATCAGGAACTTGCAGGTTAAACCAACAGTGCAATAGCATCTCACAACTATTAAACAGGTCAAAATCCAAATACTGACACCATCAAATGCCAACAGATCAAAATATGATTTTTCTCTCTCTAATAGAAAACACATGAAGACTGGGATACAGTGACTTAGAAGGTCATTTGTTAGTCTCTTATAAAACTAAACAGACTCTTAGCAGATAATGGAATATTTCTCAAATGGGTTAAAAATGTGCATCCTCACAAAACTGTGCTCAGATGTTTATAATATATTCGTTTGTAATTGCCAAGAATTGGGAGACATCAAGATGTCATTGAGCAGAAAAATAAATGTTTTCATTATCTATACAATGAAATATTCAGTGGCATAAAACAGAACCATCAAAGTATAGAAAGACAGAGAAGAAACCTAAATGCACGATACTGGGCTGGAGAGTTAAGTTAGTGGGAGAGCACTTGCATACGTACATGAGATCCTAAGTTCAATGCCCAGTACTGTAGATAAGAGGAATAAAAAAATAATATTTAAAAATGCACACACAGTGAGAGAAATCATCTGGAAAAGACTATATATCCTATGATTTCAATTTTGACTTTCTGAAGCATAAAATTATGGAGAGAAGGAAGGATCAGTAACTATCATGGTGAGAAGAAGGTCTGACAAGGCAGGGCTCAGGAAACGGGATGACCAGGTAGGGGTTGGAAGAAGACTGTGTGACACTCAAAGTATCCTTTATGATGTTAAGTGGTAGGTATAGGTCGTCCCACTGTTGTTACAACTCAAAGGATGGACAATGCCTAGTGTGAGCGTGACTCTAAGCCCCAGCCTCTGGGTGATGGTATGTTGATGTGGATTCATCAGTTACGTGTGCTTGCTGTGGTGCTGTCTGTGTGTGGAATTGTGACTCTTCTGTAACTCTCTCTACTTTGCATTTGATTTTACTCTGAGTCTAAAAGTGCTTTTAAAATTATAGCTTATACATTAAAAAATTTGATAATTTAGATTTGGCCTGTTTTGAGTCTGTTATTAAATGTTAATAGTGATCTCTTCTCTGGCAATGTGGCAAATTATATAAAGTTCAAAATTATATAATGCATTATATGTATGTATGTATGCACACTAACTATCGCATATATTTTGCAGTATGATTTTTATAGTAATGCTGATATATTAATACATTATTTTACTTTATAAGTAATATATAGCATACTGTTAAAAAATTGAATTACTACACTTGATATTATTTTATTTGTATGTACTATCTGATGATATGTTTATTAGTTCATATGCAACTGTTCTAAAACTTAGGTTTTCAGACTTCATAATTATAATTAGGTGACAATAATTAAAAGAATTTGCAAAGAGATAAAAACTGACAAGTTACTTTTTCTTCTTGCCCTCACTATCA
>CM052702.1:77659806-77673345 GCA_028551405.1 Uromys caudimaculatus | reverse complement strand
CCCCCCCAATCTCAGTCTCAGAGCTGTTCTTTTGTCTCTCAAATGTCAGGCTAGCTTGTCTTATGTAACTCCCAGGCTCTTTTCCAGGCCCTTGTAGCTCAGTGCTTGAGGATGGAAAAGGGCCAAGGTATAAGCATATGAGAAAAGAACTCTTTTTATCGTTTACCTTACTTAAGACTTGAAGGTCAGAGCTCTTGATGGATTACTTAGCAAAGTTCCTGGCTTCTGCTTTCCTGCCAGCCACACACCCAGGAAGGTGAAACAGCCTGACAACCCACTGATCGAGTCAAAGCAATAGCACACTGAAGCTTCAACTTGGAGTTTCTTTTTGTCTGTACATATCGAAAGCTCTGTAGAAATGACCCCAACAAGAAAGATTCCTTCCAAAGGAGTGAAAGGGGACTTAGAAACCTTTTCTCCACAGTGAAAACCCACTGGGCTAAGGCTATAAGTCTTAGTTCTGTACTGAGAGATTTATGGCTGTAACCTTGTTTATGACCTTCATGTGCCCAGTTGAGTCTCGACAGCAGCCCAAAAGGAAGAAGAGAAAAGGGCCTTGACTCCTGTTCTACAGCTGAGAAGACTGAAACCCGAGAAAAGTATACTGGCCTAGTGTCATGAAAGAAGGAGCAGAGTTGGAATGTAGAGTCACATGTTTGTTCTTTTAGTCAAATGGTTGTTGTTTCTCTATGTATATAGAGTATATGTTATATATATATATGTGTGTGTGTATATGTATATATATATATATATATATACATATACACACACACATACATACACACACACACACATATATATATATATATATATATATATATATATTCCATTGGTTGGTTGGTTTTGGTTTTGGTTTTTTGACAGTAGAGATATTAAACCTGCAGATTATCATAGATGGAGACCTAGAAAATCCAACCCATGTTTATGGGTGCCATGGGTGGGTGCTTTCTTCCAAAGGTACCAAAAAGGGAACTTGAGTCTGAGAAGACTGGAGAGTGGGTGCTATTGCCAGTCAAACATGTTGGGTCAGCTTTTGGAAATCTAGACCAACAGTTGGAGCTTCTTCTTATGTTGACTTCCAAAGACACAGGAAATTTTTTTCCTTGAAATCCCCCAAATATGCCAGCATGAAAATAGAAACAATATACACATTATTTGTCACCCAGGGCAGATCAGGAGGAAGGTCTTTAAACCTTTGCATTTGTTTAAACTTTCCTCAGGTTCTTATGATTGCTGATCTAGAAGGTCAAGTACATTGAGAGACACAAATCTGGATCAGCAAACTTGCTCTAAAGAGCCTATTGGCTTCCCAAACACTAGAACAAAGGACTGCTCCAGGAGGCTGTTCACCTCCAAAGGACTAGCTGCCCTTACTTCCAGAATCAGCATAGGACTGCCTTTCTCTTCAAGGAGGGGACATTTGTAGTCTCTTGGGTATTTCACCAGTAAGTACCATGCCAGCCCGGCAAGTAAGCAAGACCTGCTTTGTTTGGATAATGTTTGCCTACTTCCTTTTCAGTGAGGAAGCCAAAGGGGCAGCCCTGAGGTCTGGTTTCAATACAAACATTTCTTTACAGACCACCATTCCCTTTCACAGCATAGGCCATCTCTTCTACCCCTTCCAAAACAATTTGGTTCCCGGCTCTTGATTCTCCTCTATGTTGTGTTGAGAAGGATCTAAAACGTGCTTTCTGAAACAGCTTTTGTTTTTGTTGCAAACCACAGTCTAAATTTAAACCCTGGCCCAGCCTTTGGAGTGGACCAGTGGTTGTGAGTGTACCCTCACTGTTGCCATGGGGACAATTACCTTCAGCTAGTCAAGTGCTAATAAGCTGTGGACACGTCTGAGCACAAGGGGATTGTCAGGAATCCTTGGGGAAGAGCTTTCTTACAAGTTTCCCTCCTTGCTCTTTTAATTTATTCAGTCAAAGACAGCAAGATTAATCCTTCTAAATATTGCCTTTTATTAATGCTGTTAGAGCCAAGATTCTGACCTATCTTTGTGTTTCTCTCCCCTTTATCCTAAAATAAAGAATGAAGCTCTTAGCATGTCTGGTCTCAGTTTTCCGTTCCAATCTCATTGCTTATTCAGTCTTGTTGTTTGCTTCTTTTCACACTTTCTTCCATCTCCTGGCTCATTCTTGTTCTTTACTCCTAGGTAGGACTGGCCTTTATTCCTGTCAAATCATCTCATAGTTGTGGTCTTTGCTCAAAGCCTAGCTGAGTATCTTCTTTTTAATGATGGCTTTATGGGCTTCTCTAGACCATATCACCTCTCCTCTGCTTTGCAACTCTGAGAATACCTGTTAGGCTTGAAAGATATTTTAGAATAAGTTCTATGTCCTCCTGGCCCTGTGCAATTATTTTGTTTTATTTTCTGAATTGTGATGTTTTTATCCCAGTGCTTTGTATTTTTAAAATCCAATAAAACATATCTGTCGCACTGTTGCATGGATGCTGTTGGGGACTGGTACATTTCACAGTGTTCTTTCCATGCAGACCCATGGGAGAAAAGTCTCTTAGTCCTCAAGACCCGGCATAGCTAGACTTCTGAACTGATGATTTGTTTTGATCTTGTGGTCATCGTGAGTCACGTCTTCTTTTTGTAGGCACAGAGCCAGAATTGCAGCCCCCCAAGGGTAACAAGCCAGGCTTAATGGCATGCGCTTGGAGGTAACAGCATTGACTGTGGCTTCTTATTCTTATTTCCTGTCTTTATTTTTCTTTCCTCCAATGTTCTCCCTTATTTATTTTGTACTCCTGCAATTGTTCATATCTTTGTAAAAATATTCAGTCATTTTTTTTGGAATTTGATGCATAAATTCATGTGGAAAGCAAATAATCCTTTATTTTATCTTTAAATAGTATGCAAATCATTAGTATATAGCCTGATGATTTTTTTTACATATACTTATACCCACATAACTCCCACCTAGGTCAAGATATAGAAAATTCCAGAAACACCAGAAGGCATCACTTCCTTTGATTAATAATCTATCATTTTATGTATATGTTTCTTGGCTTCCCACTTGCTCTGAATACTGTTTGAGATATGATTATACTTGTCTGTATCCCACAATAGCCTAAGACTGTTTCTTAGGCACAGTAGGCCTTGAAGGGCAGGACTCTTTCCCTGTGAGGGAGCCCAGTGTTCAGCCCTAACATCAGTGTAGCCTCCAGGGAGAGATGGAAGATTAACTGCTCCTCGTGTCCCTGGACTTAACAACTCCAGTACAGGGTCTAGTGCCATGTTGACCCTGAGTACATTGACTGAAAAAGTTTTACTATCTATCATTGACTTAATTCAAGAGAACGCTGGTAATTTCCTTAATTCTAGAAATCCAGCTGAGAAAATCCTGAGAAATTACAGGGCACTTTTTAATTTATTTTTATTTTTTTAGGCATAGCTTTACCAAGCCCTTCTCTGCCTTCTAAATACAGTAGAAGAACACAGGCAGACTCCAGCTAGATGTCATAGGCTCACTCACAGTTTCACACCTTCTACCCAAAGCCTCTTGGACCTTGTGACCAGGAGGCTCAGTCTCTACCCAGGGGAAACAAAAACCAAACAAACAAGAAACGTGAGCATTCATCAAAGGGTTCCCTCGGTAGCTTGGGACCCACCAATTCATTCTTTTCTTACTTAAATGCCCTGGCAAAGAAAAATCTGGAAATGTGGTCAGAAGTTCTTTCTTTTTGCCTGAAGATTGTTATTACTGGTCACCAAGAGAATAGTCTTGATTGAGAATTTATTTTGGAATGAATGTTTGCAAAGCATGTAAAAAAAACCAAAAAAGAAAACAAGTGCATATTATGAACAATGATGGAAACAAACAATGCAGGGTTTCAAGAATGATTTTCATTTATTTTGGTCTGCACTCTCTGGGACATCTGGTGAAGAAGCAAAACTGAATGGCAAGAGGTAGGGGAAGTCTTTCAAGTGCAAAGTAGGCCACAAGAGAGAAACCAAAAAGTCAAAAAAACGGTATTGGGAAGAGCCTGCCGCTTGCTGGATGCCAGCTAACTTCTTGAAGCTGCAGTATTCACAGTTGTAAATTGAAGGGCTATACAATTAGTCCTTTGGTTCATTTTTATCTGGAAACAGAAAAAAAACTCTGATGTTATCTCTTACTTTTATCCCCCTGAGACTGACCACATCCTTAACAAATATTGTAGTTTATTTTCACTAACTTAGTTTTTCTTCAGATAGAGTTTCTTCTGCCTGTGGGTGAAAATGTATAAGAAAAGCATTATTTTAGTAGCAAATTCTGCTTTTCTGGTTAGGTTTTTCTGTCAACTTGACACAAACTGAAGATACCTGGGAAGAGGGAACATCAGTTGAGGAATTGCCTCCATCAGATTGCACCATGGGAATGTCTCTAGTACATTTTTTTTCCATTAATGATGGATGTGCCCACTGTGGACAATGCCACTCTGGGCAGGTGGTCCTGGCTGAGAATAAGCAGATGAGCAAGCCAGTAAGCAGCGTTCCCCATGTTCTCTGCTTCAGTTCCTGCCTTTAGGGTCCAGCTTTGAGTTCCTGCCTTTATGATGGACTGTAAGCTGTCAGCCAAATAACCAGTTTCCTCCCCACATTGTTTTTGGTCATTGGGTCTATCATCTATCACAGCAACAGAGAAGCAAACTGGAACACCTGCAGATCTTGATCTTGTACACAAGAACAGTTTTATTTCTTGGTTGAGGTCTTAGGAGTTCTTTCGCTAAAGACAGCAATTGTTGTATGGAATTAGACCAAAGGTGAGCCCTACTTAGTAAGCTTTCTGAATCAAGGCAAGAGGCTGACACTTGGACATTTTAGTTTTGATGAAATGCAGCTCAGTCTTTTCAAGAGGAACTGTGTAATTTCATTGGGAAAAATAATAATGAAATCAGGATGGAGGTTCCCAATTCTGTTTGTTTCCAATTTGTAATTTGTTAAAAGGACCTATTAATTTTTCACACAATGTGTCTTTCATTGTTACCTTGCTGTTAATTATCTGGTATTAAAATAAAAAAAAATCGCTGGAAAAGGTAATGATACCAACTTTGGTACCTCAACAGTTTAAAGATTTATTAGTTAGTTTACAAATTGTTATCTGCCCCTCTCAGAGGACTCATCATATTGGTGGTAATTACTTAAAATATTTTTCTTCCTACTTACAGAGGCTGTATAATATGTGTATGTGTGTATAATTGTGTATCTATACATATTAGATCTAATTATGATATCTTCATTTGCATGTATTTACTCCTTAGGATTGTGGTCTTGATCCTAGGAAAGAAAGAAAGAAAGAAAGAGAGAGAGAGAGAGAGAGAGAGAGAGAGAGAGAGAGAGAGAGGAAGGAAGGAAGGAAGGAAGGAAGGAAGGAAGGAAGGAAGGAAGGAAGGAAGGAAGGAAGGAAGGAAGGAAGAAGGAAGAAGCAAACAAATGCTGGCTCTCCCTCTTTCAGCAACCATTGCTTCCCAGCAAACATTTATCTAGGGGTGAGGCTTTGTGAAATTTTCATCTGTCCACATGTTGATGTGGTGTTTGCAGATCTTGTGCTGGCAGCCATGTTGCTGAAACTTCCTGGGAGCAATGTCCCTGTTCTGTCCAAAAGAACCAATCATGCAGCATCCTGATCCTCAGACTCCTTCAATCTTTCCCCTCACATTTCTACAATGTTCCCTGATTTCCAAGTTTAGGGGTTGTGTTATTGATGTCCTATTTGGAGCTGAGAACCCCATATCCTCTTATTCTCTATATTTTGATGAGATGTGGACCTAATAGCTTTCATCTTCTGCAGAAAGAAGCTTCTTTGGTGAGTTGTGAAAGCTGCACTTAGCTATGGCAAGAATGAGTATTTAAAAGGCAACTGGAAACATTACTTTGCTAATATGGCAGTATTAAGTTCTTCTACAGGGGCTAGAGAGACAGCTCAGTAGTTAAGAGCTCTGACTGTTCTTCCAGAGGTCCTGAGTTCAATTCCCAACAACCACATGGTGGCTCACAACCATCTCTAATGGGATCTGATTCCCTCTTCTGGTGTGTCTGAAGACAGCTGCAGTGTACTCAGATTAAATAAATAAATAAATCATAAGAGACTACAGAAGATATGAGTTCTCAAACCATAGGTTCCTAGCTAGGTTTGCAGTACTAGATAGGAATCCCTTCTAAGTAAGTGGGTCTTAGGTCTGATTTCACAGTTGTTGGTTGCCCCTGAGATATAGGCACCACTATTACACTATTGGAGATATCTTGTCCATCCTATCATTGTTGTGGTTCTCAGGCTTTACGAGTAGGTAGGATGATTGGTTGCTTTTCTCCTTTGGCAGCTTACATAATACTTTCTGACAGTATGAGAGCTAGCCTTCAGGGAAGAAGCTACCAGGTCATTACCAGCTTCATTTATGCAAATCTTGTATCAAAGTTTGCAGTGTCTTAAACAAGGTCTTGCCTTCATGTTCTGGAAGGCAACTAAGAGCAGTGGCTATAGCCTTTATTATTTTTTTCTGGGTGGTCTCATAGACATCCCTAACAAACAATTTGAAGGGCAATATTCCTACTTGGTGCTAAAATTTTTGTTAGATAATCTGCAGGTCTGAGATGAGCATTAGTCTACTATGTGGGGTAACAAAATTAACACATCATGTATATGTACACTGTGTGTGTGTGTGTGTGTGTGTGTGTGTGTGTGTGTGTGTGTGTGTGTGTAGTGTATGAGTGTATAAATATACCTGTAAAACAGTACATTTTTTATGGCTTTTCTGAACATCCAAACTGCTAGTGATTCCTCCTCCCTCTTCCTCTTTATTAGATACCCTTCTCCAATTAAGCCCACCTCATTTTTCCTCTTCCCTCTTCATAGACCTTGCTATTTCTATCTCCGTGTTCCTTTTCCCTCCCCTGATTCCTTTCTATTTTTCTTGTTTCTATGGTTACTCCAGGTTATATATTCAAACCAAAAAATTTGAAGCTAAGAACGCATCTGGACTTGGGATTTTTAGTCAGAAGACATTTTAGTCATTTTAATATTCACATCTGTTATGGGTCTGTTTAAGCTGTTGAACTCTTCTTGGTTTAATTTTGGTGGTTCCCACCTTTTTGAAATGCATCTATTTCTTTTAGGTTTTTCCAGTTTTATGGACAATAGTTTTTTGTTTTGTTTGTTTGATTTGTTTTGGTTTTTATTTTTGTACTACTTTATAATTCTCTGAATTTCCTTAGTGTCTTTTGTAATGTTTCTTCTTGGTATCTTATTTTAGTAACTTGGCTCTTCTCTTTCTTTTGGTTAGTTCAGAGTCTTCCAATATTCTTAGTGCTTGTTTATGTGTGTGTGTGTGTGTGTGTGTGTGTGTGTGTGTGTGTGTGTGTGTGTTGTTATTTCATTAATTCCTTCTATGATTTTTATTATTTCTTACCATGTGCTCATTTTGCCTTTGTTCTTGTTTTTAAAAATTCTTCAGGTAATTTTAACTTTTAAATTCATTAGGCAATTTATTTGTGTTGTTTGTTTCTTTGTTTAATCGATTTTTTTTTTAATGTAGGCACTTAGTGCTACCTATTTTCTTCTTGGAACGACTTTTAACCCATCCCAGATGTTTTGGTGAATTGTCTTTCTATTTTCACTTATTTCCAGGATTTTAAATCTACCTTCTTTGATCTCTTGTTCAGTCACACACTCTTCAGTCTTCATGAGCTTATGTAATGTCTAGAGACTCTTTTGCTCCAAATGTTGAGTTTTACTTTTGTAATCAGATGAGAAACATGGAATTAATTAATGTTTTATACTTCACACATCTCTGTATATGATGTGAGAAAGAAAAAGAGAGAGAAACTTCCACAGGCTACTATACAGAAAGAAAAGTATTGGGTGAAATTTATTTGAGTAAAATAGTTACTTTGTGTTAGGTTTACTTAATGAATGAAGTCAATTAATTCCTATGTTTTTCTATTTTTTGTTCAGATGTACTATCTAATGGAGAAACTGGGACACTGAAATTATCCACTATTGCTGAATCAAGGTTAATTTTTATTTTCAAGTTCAATAGAATGATTTTTTTTATAAAATTGAACATGCAAGAACTTGGTGCATATATATTAAGTATCATAATCTCTTCTTAATTAATTGTTCCCTTGATCATAATGAAGTATCCTTCTTTATCTCTCCTAATTAACCTTGGTTTGAAGTCTATTTTGTCAGATATTTGCTTAGAATACTTTTCTTCCCAACCTTTCACTTTGAAGTGGAACCTATTCTTAAAGGTGAGTTGTATCTCTTATAGATAGCAAAAAGATTGATCTTAGTTCTTAGTCCTTTCAACTAATCTGTGATTTTTTGATTAGGAAGTTGAGGCCATATTATTACAAGTTATTGTTGAAAACTGAATGTTGACTGCTGTTATTCTGCTATTTTTCCATGTTGTGTTTTTAGTCCTGTTTTGTGTTTCAGTAGTTAGCCAGATTTGTTTTCTTTCTATAGTCTCATGGCTATACTTACTTCTTTTTTCAGTCTGAAGTATCACCTCTAGAATTTTCTGTCAGATTTATTTCATGGGCATGAATTCTTTTAGCCTGTCTATATCATGGAAAGGTTTTCAATAGTGAGAAATAAGTCTAGATTGGCATCTGTGGTATTTTAGAACTTAAAAGTATTTTTTTTTCAAATTTTCCCATCTATTGAAGTTCTGGTCAAGTCATTGGCTATTACTTTGATAGCTTTGTTCTTATGTGTGGTTTACTTTTTTTTTTAATTAGTTGTATGTCTGCTATGAGATCATAGGCTGACTATGTCAAGTGGAAGCTTGGTTCTACTTTTGTTGTTTGAACATGGTTGATTTCTGGTCAGGTAGGAGGAGTAAGCAAGTTAGCCCTCAGATACTCAGTGGTGATTATTGATTAGAGATACTTGGTGATTCTAATTGAGTAGTAACCCATGTGACATAGGGGTCTTAGAGTGATGTGACACTGCTTGGTGAAGTCCAAGAAAATTTCCTGCTATGGCTACCAGCAAGACCTGGGTATGCAAAGACAGTGTAAGACAATAGACCAGGCAGAATCTCTACAAAAGCACAAAAAATGTGGTCCTGGATGAGTCTGGATCTGGAGAGCAGAGGGCAGCACAGGTCTAGAAACCTAGAACAGATTCAACAAGAGAACACATAGATAAGTCATTGCAGAAGCAGCTCCTGCTTGGGCCCAGAGGGCAGTGTGAGGTGAGTACCCTCGGTCATATTAGGCAAGAGAGTACAAGGATTCAGCTCTGCCTGGATGGGGGCCTCAAGGGGGAAAGTGAATGACTGGTGGCCATAAGGATGCTAGGCCAGACCCATCCAAAAGTGGCTCTTTGCACTGTGTTGCACTCATTTTTCCAAAGCAAGTGTGAGAGGGGAGTGTTAGTAATAGTTTTCTTATTCCATGAGTGTACGCTGAACAATCCTGTATACCACAGTTGTTATAGAACAAATGTTTGTGTTCCACTGAAGTGTTTATCTTGAAACCAAATCCCCAATGTAGTGGTGTCTGAAGGTAGAGCCTCTGGGACCTGATTCAATCACAAGAGTAAAGTCCGTGGAGATGGGATTAATGTCTTTTTTAAAAGACTCCGACAACTGCCTCAGCCCTTCTGCCAGAGAAAAGACACTATATATAAACCAGGGAGTAGAATTCACCAGTTATTTGTATCAATCATAGATTTTTTTTTTATCCTATACTGTAAGGGTTAGATTTCTGTTTTTAAAATCCAATAGGAGGGCCAGGCATGGGGACACATATCTTTTATGTAAGCAATGGGGAGGCAGAGACAAACTCATCTCTGTGAGTTGAGGCCATTTGGTCTACATAGTGAGTTATAGGCTAGCCAGAGCTATATAATAAGACCCCCGAGCCAAGATTAAAATAAAACATAAAATAAATCCATTCAGTTTATAATATGTTCTTAGAACACACTGGAATAGACTGATGTCAAGACAGTGGATATTTTGTAGTTGTGGACGCTGAAAGATAAAGTCTAAATGTAAAAATTAGCAACATAATATAATATTTTCTCGGTAGTTAAGCCTAAACTCACTTGGCTAGAGCTGTGCTGTTGCTAGGCCTATTCCATCCTTCCTTGGGAACTGGTCCTGAGTCCCTCTCTTATCATCTGTAGACACCCTCAACCAGAATCATATTCTTCTTGACTACAGATGCTTGTGGATTTGGTTTTAGAGTACAGTATCTGCACTTATGTAATGTCAGATACTTCTGCTTCTGTTTACTAGAGCTCAGTCCATGTGTTCTGAAAGTTAGGGAGCTATGGAACTAAGGGCTGACTGCCCTGTTAGCTCTCTGCCCACCCAGAGTTTCTTCCCATCCCCCTCTCTATTTCTGGTGGGTAAAGTTTTGTAAGGATCCTGGATTCAAGTGTATAAGAAACCAATTGAGTTAATAACTCATAGCCTTCAGTGTGAAAGAACATTAACAAAGTTTTCTGTTTGATTCTTTCAAATTCAGACCTGATCATTAATCATTCATATACAAGGTGGCTGTGCCAAGTAAGAGACTTTATATTTTTTTCTTGTTTGTCCCTCTACCCTTCTCCTTTGATATTAATCTTACAATGAGTTTCAAAGTTAAAACTATTTCCAGATTTTTTTAAAGTTAAAAGTGATTTGTTTTTTATCACTAATGAGCTGTTACAGTGTGTGTATTTACTGTAGAAATAGACACAACAAACCTTGTAGGAGAATTTTAGAGAAATCTTTCAGAACAGATGATGAACACTACTTTAAAAAGCAGAAAATTCATTTTCCCCAAAGTATCCCAGCAATACAGACAGCATCCTGAGAAACACATACAGCTGGAGCCCTTGAGCTGGGGCAGATGTTTCTGTCTATGATCCTTTGTGATAAATATCTTCCGATATAATCTTTGAACAATGCTTATTCCTTTTCTAGGGGAAAGGACTCAATAAAATGAGGTGATCAAATATACTCTGTACAATATGCATATTAAATATCCCCCAAATGTCAGATGTTCAAGGCTTGGCCAATGGTGCTTGTGGGGAGCTGGTAGGTGATTTAGAGGTGGGACTTACTTGGAGGGCATAGATGGGTGGGAACACCATCTTGAGGGGCATCTTGTTCACCTTGATCTTAACCCTTTGGCTCTATGCTTCCAGGTCAACATCAAATGATGTTTTTTCCCATGATACACTTCTGCTGTAATGTGCTGCTAGGGACCATGAGACTATGTATTGAAACCTGTGGAATCAAGAGCCAGAATAATTTTTTTTTCTTCCTCAGAAAGCAAATCCCTGGATATAGCTCAATTGTACTCCTAGTTATTTTGTTTCAGTACTGACTAACACATCTGTATTTTTTAAATCTAAGAATTAGAATTTGTAACTTTTTCTGGAATGATGCATTTCATCCAAACACAGTAGACAGCTCTACTGGAGGAACCTAGTCAGAGTGAGAAGTTATGCAGCAATCACTGTTGTCTGCCAGCTCCTGCACCCTGCAGATAGGTGCCCTGGGCAGGAGAGTGGTGGCACTAAACAGAAAGGTAGATTGTCACCTGATAGGAAGCTGGAAACTACTTTTAGCACTTCTTGGCCAAATGGCCATGTTATGACCTGTGGTGTAACACTCAGCCAACAAAGACTGTTGTAATTATGATGGTTGCTTTTTTTCAACCTTGGATGCTACCATGACCTCTTATTCTCTTATCCATGACCCAAACAGCTGTGGTATTGGAAGGCAAAGTTCCAATGAATAGCCATGGGATCAAGTTGTCACTCAACCTTACTCCAAAGAAAGCAGGATTCAAAGAGAAATATAATTATTCTGGGTTGGGAGTTGCTGGTTTGTCCATATACACCACTTAAATATGTAGCTGGGTTATGTTCAATAGGTCTCTTTCAATGGCAGCTTCATTGAGATCAGTAATGGTCTATTTGCTGTCCTTCAACACCCCCCCCCCTTTATTCTTCAAACACTGACACAAATAAAATACACCTGTGCTCATGAAATATGTTCTGACACTTTTCTGTAAAATATGCATAGGATATAGCACAGCTCTGGGCATTTTGCTAGGTATGTTGTCAGAAAAGAGCAAGCTGCAGGGCCTTGCACTTTTGCCTAAGGAGCCCCCTTTTCTCTCTGAGCACAGTCTTGTGCATATGTTGGGTTAGAAAGAAATCTTCCTGAGAAAACTTGAGGACCATTAATAGATCTCAGTGCTGTGTGCTCCTGCATCTATTTATACCTTCCCCATGCCAATGCCTGCTCTCGACTAAAGAGAAAGATGTAGAGACATACAGAGGACACCTGTTTTAAATATTGGAATGTTACATAATTCTGGAACACTCTAATGAAAAACACCTGGAGGGTTTTGTAGCAATTCAGGAAGATGAAATCAGACATCTTGGGGACCATCTTCGAGTGGCAGAGAGATTACAATAGAATGTTGTGCTTGAGTTTGGGTTGAGTTTGACAGGACAGGAATAAGGTCCCACAACTAATGTACTGTGCCTCAGCCCTTTTAGTGTGGTTTTCAGTCAGGTGAGTCAGGATGAGGACACTTCTAATCAAAGAGGGTGCTGTTATGGAAAGTAGGATTTTTAAAAAAAGAAGGGAAAAGTCAGTTAGAGTAAAATAATTTCTACATCACTTAGATATCTGAAATGATTTCAAACTTGTGAAATTTGTTGCTTTACTTTTCTTAGGCTAAATCATTAGTTTCCTGTACTTAGCAGAAGATTTTTTTGGATATTCTTTGTGTTCTAGGTATTGGCCTGGAGAAAAGTCTGTGTGTGTGTTTTTGTGTTTGTGTTTGTGTTTGTGTGTGTGTGTGTGTGTGTGTGTGTGTGTGTGTACAAAGCAGAACGACTGTCTAAAGCTGTTTTCATTGAGAAAACCCAACAAACAAAACATTAAAAGCAGTGTGCTGGGAGAATGATCAGGACTCATGGAAGCCTGATGGAGGGTCAGGTAATTTAGGATGTTCTAGGGAGGAATCACTAAGGACAAAGCCCATAAACTGGTTAAAGAATTTACTAGACTTTATCAAAACGAGCCTAGACCAAAGCATCTGCATGACCATGATCTAGAATTGTGATTATAACAAAAGACTAACTACAAAAAGTTCCCAGGCCATTGATGGCCAGGATTGGGAGAGTATTAGCCAGACCTAAAAGCTGGAGGAAAGACATGGGAATCACTAGAGATCATAATAGGAGGCTTCCAGAGTTTTGCTGAACAGGATATAGATTTGCAGGGTAACTCAGCCCAATGATGACTCAGTTTAGCCCTGTCTAGCTGGACGTAAAAGTACTTTTAAGAAAATGTGGTACATCTACACAATGGAGTACTACTCAGCTATTAAAAACAATGATTTAATGAAATTTGCAGGCAAATGGATGGAACTTGAAAATATTATCCTGAGCGAGGTAACTCAGTCACAAAGAAGGAACATGGTATGTACTTACTGATAAGCAGATATTAGCCCAAAAGTTCAGAACGCCCAAGTTTCACTTAACAGTAACCGCTGGACTGAGAGTGAGGTCCCAGATGGAG
>CM052702.1:77641644-77659706 GCA_028551405.1 Uromys caudimaculatus | reverse complement strand
GGTCCTGGAATTTGGACCACCAATCAAAGAATACACATCTATGGACTCATGGTTTGGACCACATATGTGTCAGAGGATGACCTCGATGGCCATCAGGGAGAGAGGAGAGGCCCTTGGGCCTGAGGATGTTAGAGGCCCCAGTAAAGGGGAATGTCAAGGCAGGAATATGGGGATGGGTGGGCGGGTGGGTGGGAGGTGGAATTCCCTCATAGAGGCGGGTTGGGGAGGGGATAGGGGGTTTCCAAAGAGGAGACCCAGAAAAGGGGAAACATTGGAAATGTAAATAAAGTATCAAAAATTAAAAAAGTAAAATAAAAAAAAAGGAAGCACAAATGAGAATCAGTGGGTTCTATGAGAATAGAAAAAAAAAAAAAAAAGAGTACAGGCCTAGAGTTAAGGTGACTACTGTTGTAACGCCTTAGCAAAGGCAACAGTCTGAATAAGAAAGCAAGTTTGGGAATAAAGAGATGGTGGATGTGACTAACACGAGTTAGTCAGTAATCAGGACTAGGAGGAAACACTGGGGAGTGGAAAGTGCATCCAATCCACTGTCTTCTGACATATAAATGAGGCATTTTTCTCACTTTGGAATATAGTATAACAAAGTGGGATCATCTCTATTTTATATCTTAAAATAGGTGAAATACCTTCCTGCTTCAGAGCAATAACCAACTACATTTCCTTTGCCCAGAATATGAAATTATCAATTTTCTACTTTCTGCTGAGTTTTTCCTCATCCTTCAAGTGTAGATTAAAGGTCTTGAACTCAGAGTAGCCTTCGATTACTACCTTAGAGTAGCCGACAACCTCCCTCATTCTCTTTTTCTTCTAAAACATGTAGCATCGTTTCTAATTCTCCTATGATTTGTTCCTTCATGGGCAACCACAGTCTTTCATGTTTGTCTTCTAGTATATCCTCAGGACGGCATAGAAGTCACTTAAGTAGAATCGTTCAGCAGAGCTTCTCCTGAGCAGTGTCCGGGAACCCCATTCCTCAGAATGTGGAGGGAGTGCCTTGGGCAGCTTATAGCTCAGTCCAGGAATCCCTAGAGATGTTAAGAGTAGAAGATATATGCTATGTGGTGGTTGCACAATAACACGTTAAAATTCTAGCTTGCACTAGCTCTGAAAGTGACCTTATTTAGTAGGACACCCTTCACAATGGTAATCAAGTTAAAGGAAGTCATTAGGACAGTATCACACTAAATATAATTGTTGTCCTCATAGTGTGTGTGTGTGTGTGTGTGTGTGTGTGCGCGCGCGTGTGCACGCGCATGTGGGCACACGCACATGTGTGTGTGTGTGTGTATAGAAATTGAAGAGATGGAAGGAGAAGACATGTCTATAAACCACAGAATGCCATGGGCTTCCGGAGTTTAGGAGAAAGCCACAAAATAAGCACCCTTCCCCAGGTCTTTAGAACATGACCCTCCTGATACCTTGATTTTGAGACAAATGTTTGAAGTCCTAAGCCACTTAGCCCGGGATATTTTGTCATAGCATCTCTAAGAAGCTAATAGAGCCCCTCATGGGAACTCATGATCCTGGAGTCTTGTGATCCTGTTACATGCAAAGTCAAGTGGCTACATTGACAGATTCATCACCTACCAACATTGGGACGTCCCTTAATCTCTACCTTGCTCCTCGTTCCACACCACAGAGTTTGTATTCTGAACAAAGGGCATTAAAATGACTTGTGGGAAAATGTCATCAGTTGAGATGGGAATCCTTCAAAAGTCAGGGCAAGAATCATTAGTTTATCACTTTTTAGACCAAGAGCAATGAGATTATGTGGAACAGAAGGGAAGAAGTATCCTAAAATGAGTGGTTGTTTCATAATGAGAAGAATTGGTAAGCAGGAAGGACTTCCAGATTCAAACAACTAAGCTGCATTTTCTTCTACAAAAAGAAAGAACTAGTCAATGATTTTTATCATTTTGTCTCCCTTTCTTTTTTTCCTGTTAACAATTAGTCTTTTAACTGGCACACCCACAGCATATTAAAATACACTTGGAGTCCAAGCATCTACTAAAAAACATTTGCTCCCCACCTCCGCTCTTGTTCCTTCACACTTTCTTCCAACTGGCTATGTAGCTAGTGCTAAATATACTTTTAATATTTTCTAAAATTTGGAAAGTTATTTGTAAAACTTAAATTGCCACTACAGCTTCAAATTTGTTAATAAACAAGATTTTAGACAATGTCTGAAAACTCAATTCATAATAGCTCTTGCTAATTTCTAAATGCTAGATTTTAGATATCTATTAAGTCTAAGAAAATAGTATTTTAAGAAAGAGAGAGAGAAAGAGAGAAAGAGAAAGAGAGAGGGGACAATGAAATTGTTCTGTTGATGAAGGTATTCACTCTTAAGCCTGAAGACCCAAGTTCAACCCCTGGACCCGACATGATGGTGTGATAACACTTACTCCTTCAAATTCTTCTTTAACTTCTTTACACGCATCTCTCAACCCCACCTTCCTACACATAATAAGTAAAAAGAAGTAACTATTTTGTAAATTAAAGAACAAAAATAATAGGTACACAAAAAGAAATTGAATTATCTTGGTTAAATATCCATGTAACTTACCATAAACTTTAAGGGAGGCATATACTGAATTCCCTGAAGTTCATGAACATCAAATACTTGCCTGGGTGGTTGACCCAAGAAGTAAGCATGTGGCATATCTTGTGGACACAGAGTGCTTTAACATGATCTGTGCATTTTTATGGAGAATGAATTTTTCTTTTATTCTAATTCTTCCTCCTCTTACTTTAAGCAAGTCATAGTTATTCCTCTGGGGTCTCAGTTTTCTTGCTTATAAATTCACTCCAATCCCACTCATCTTCCAGTCCCTCCAATGCTACCCATCACCCTTTCAAGCCCCCCCCAAAGAGAACAAAACACAACAACCAAACACAAACCAACAAGCTACCTCACTGTGGAAGCTGTTGTCACAGTGTGTCACACAATATACTCTTTAGTTCCAACAACTTCACTTGCAAATGTTCATTGCAATCAGTTATTGGTCTGGTTTGAGGCTTCTGGCTTCTGCTGACTTTCAATACTGGATCCTCACCAGGCCTCCTCTGGGATATCCTGTTGTTGTCTCATGTCAAGGAGATCCTGTAGCTTTGGTTCTGCAGGACCACCCCTTCAAGTGCTCTAGCAGTTCACAGATGGATTAGATGTTGAAATGAACTAACTCAAAGTCCTGGATCTGTGCCTGGGTAGTAGCTCAGTTGGTCTGCATGCCAGCTCTCCTGCACCCATAACAGCAGGGCTACTTTCCCAGTTTGCCCAGGCAAGGAGTGGGGCCAGCTAAGCCATACCCTTCTACCAGGGCCAACTTTACTGTGCTGTCCAGGTGACTTGAGGGATGTGGGGCCTTGCTCTCCCAAGTGCTGGAGTACAGGGAGCTCTCCAATAGTGGCCAGGCAAGGGGTGGGGCCAGCTCAACTCAGCTCTCAGATATCTACATGGTCCCAGTCAGCAGCCAAGGCCAGGCCATCTGTATTTCCTTGGGTGGTAACATGGGCCACAGACGTAGCCACTGACCTCTGATGCTGTAGGGCCACAGACCCAGGCAGAAGCACAGGTCATGACTTCACCATGACCTCAGGTAGCAGTGTAGGCTACTCATATCAGGCTATTCCTCGTGACACTGGAATCTCCAGTTTGGCCTCTCTTCCTAGTGCACAAAGTGTTCCAGTTCTCTTTCTCTCCCATATCTCCATCACATACTTGCTCATCACAGTGAAAACTCAATTCCTAATAGTTATTACTAATCTCTAAATGCTAAATTTTAGACATCTAATAAGTCTAAGAAAATATTTAAGAGAGGAGTATGATACACTCACAGCATCAGCAATTACATCTTTTTGAAAGTTAAGGTTGTTAAATGTTTCTCTAACCTGAGATTCCAAAGCAAGTAAATCCCTGGCCAAAGTTAATCACAGCAGAGAAAAATTGTAATCCAGTTTAGAGTTCTCCAGTCTTATGGTTGAACTGACACCACATCCAACTGGAGAGATTAGTAAATAGCCAATGTTGAGAAAAACACCCCAGGATATGTGAGTCAGTTGTGGGTCGCCACTCTGCAGATACTGTTCTACCTGGGCTAGGATGTATGTAGTTCTGGGAGTCATGGCAACACGCACTATGGTTGGTTTTTTCAAAGGAAGAAGGTACAGGTCTGCTGACACTTGCATTTATTGGCTCTATTGATGGACAGTGTGGTTCACCATTTTCCAAAAAAGCAAGAACAGCAACCACCTTTGTGTCTCTAATTCTACCTCTCTTCATAGCACACAAACCCAAACCACTGGGTTTCTCTTTGTCTGCCATTTTTCCACCACCCATTCGCTTGCTTCTTTCTTTTTCCATCACTTGGTCCCACCACCTACTCACTCACTTCCCACTGCTCCAAGCCAGGTCTGGGCACTGCCCAAGGTGAAGATGATGGTTGGTCAATGACCCAACATTCCTCTTATTTTCCTCTTACTAATTCTCCTACATCGTTCAACTAGTCATTGTTTCTCCTGTTTGTGGGGATCCGTATTGTAGTAATTCAGTCAGTTTATATGTTGCTGTCATCCAAGAACAGTGTCCTTACATAAAGTGGCTCACTCAGGCTGAGGGGAAAGATGGATTTGCATGGTAGAAGACAAGTTTCTCTCACACATATCTACCAAGTATCTTGCTTCATATGTTTCTTAGGGGAACCCAAGTGAGGACCAAAGTAATAGTGTGAGGGCAATACACCACACCAAGTAGAGAAAGGAAGACATACATTCTGGCAGATGTCAGGGAACTGATACATAAACAGGATTGCATAGCATTTTTGTTTGTTTGTTTGTTTGTTTGTTTGTTTGTTTTTAATGTGACAAAAAGTTTCTTGATGAGTTAAAGGACAATTTTACAAATAAGTACATAGTAAATAAATGATACCTTATCCAATGAGATGCTATCCACTAAACCATGCACTGATTAGAAATTAAACCAAGAGAAAGGTCCTCTGAGAAGGACATGAGCTATGGTCCAGTCTCCAGACTAACCTAGTGCAGACTGCCCACTGGCAACACTGGGTAATCTGACAAAGCTAGCTGGTTAATCAAAGCATCCTCTGGGAAGTCCAAAGCATCAGTCATTTCCTTGGTGCTGCTCAGGAAGCACATATACTTTTCTAGTATATTAGGCATGTTATATCCAATACATTTGCCTACAATATCCTATAAAATATGCATGATTAACCCTACGTACTCTTGAGGAAATTGAAGCTTAGACACACTAAGAGTCTTCTACTGGAACACACAATTTGACAGTGATAAATAAAGGGCTCTCAGTTATGGCATCTGAGAGCCCATTATTTATTTTTAAGATAAATAATTTAATTTTTAATAAATAATTTATTTATTTTATTTTTTTAAATTATTTTTAAAAGAGGTATTTCCATTGATAAACAGAAGTCAGTAGTGTAATACTGATAAAAATAATGATTTTTTTTCCTACAGAAAATTTAATAATAGACTTACTTCTTTGTGGAGTTGAATCTAAGTGTGTGTGTGTAACTTAGTACATATCTTGTGTGTGGGGGAGGATGCTCGTGGAGATCAGAGGCAAGGGACTGAACATTTGCGGCTAGAGTTCCAGGCATTTATGAGCCACTGGATAGTTTGTGGGTGCTGGGATCTGAATTCTGGCTCTGATAGAGCAATAAGCACTCTTAACAAGAGCCATCTCTTCAGTTAGGAGGGGGGAAGTTTTATCTTGTCAGTACAGTCATCCTCAGTACAGTTTTTTGTCTTTAACATGGGTATTATCATTAGCAAAAAATGTTTTAAATATAATATTGAGAATTTCATATATATGATGACTGTTTAGGGCTGTGCTGGATAGTTTTATGTCAACTTGTCAAAAGACAGAGTCATTTGGGAAGTGGGAACCTCAATTGAGACTGGGAACCTCAGCTGAAAAAATGTTCTCAAACAATTGGCAAGCCTGTGGTACATTTTCTTATTTACTGATTGCTATGGAAGGCTCCAGTCCATTTTGAGCAGTCCTACCCCTGGGCAGGTAGTTCTGGGGTATATAAAAGTACAGGCTTAGCAAGTCATGGGGAACAATCCAGTAAGTACCACTCTTCCAGGGCCCTCTGCTTCAGTTCCTGCCTCCAAGTTCTTGCCTTGGGTGAGTTTCTGCCCAGATTTCCACTAGTGGAAGGTGTCTTTTCCTCTGCTGCTCGTTGCCTGTGCTGAGATGAGATTTTTCAAGTTCATGTGGCCCCAGTAGTCCATTTTCACTCTTGCTGTATGCTTTGATGCCATCCGCAAGAATCACTGTTGAAACTAAGTGTCATGAAGTTTGTCCCAGATGTTTTCTTCTGGCACTTTTATCATGCAAGACCTTATATGTACAGATAGTCCTTTGCAGTTGTTTATGTGCACACTATAAGAATCTAAATCCATAATCAATTTTCCCAGCGCTAGTTATGGTAGTGGTGGTTCTCTGGCTCTTGTTTATTCCTGGCATCCTTTTCAAAGATCGGTAGATGGGTCATGACTTAATCGAGGATGTTCGCTGTTGTTCTCTGGGTCTCCTTGTCTCACATATAGTAGTTTCCTAGTGCTTTGATTGCTGTTTCTCTTGCAAAGCATGAACCTTTAAGCTCTGTTCTTGCCCTTAAGATCTGGCACAAGAAACATGTTAGAATTGCTTTTTCTGCTTTCAAACATGTCATTAGAATTCTGGTAGCGACTGAATCTAGAGACTGCTTTGGTAGAATGTTTTAGTAAAACATATTCTTCATGATCCACAGCCTTCCTGTTTCTGTCTTCTTTGAGCAATGCTTTGTAGGTTTTTAAAGGGGTTTTCTTCTTTTGTTGTTTCTCTTCCTCTTCCTCCTCCTCCTCCTCCTCCTCCTCCTCCTCCTCTTCCTCCTCCTCCAACAACAACTACTACATTTCTTTATCTATTCATGTTCATACTTTAACATATATATGGAAGTCAGACAACTTGTGAGAATCATTTTTTCTCTTCTGCTATGTGGAGCCAAGGGATCAAATGACAGTTATCTGGCTTGATGGCTAGTGCTCTCCCTACTATGCGCTTTCCAAGTTTTAGAGTACAACTTATTGCTTTCTTATTTAAATTAACTGATATATAAATTATTTTAATTGTATTAGAAGCAATTAATTTCTATCTTGTTCTTATTAGTATATGGAAATGCAGTTGCTCATTTTCTTTGTTTCTTTGTTTTTCTGTAGATTGTGTCTTGAAACTGAATTCATTTATAAGTTCCAGCAGAAAGGTAGGTATAGTGTGTGTGTGTGTGTGTGTGTGTGTGTGTGCTATGACATGTATATATGAACTTTAGAATTTCTTATATGTGGATAACAGTCTATGAAACTGCAATTTTTACTTCTTTTTCAATTTTGATGCATTTAAAACTGTGTATTATTTATTTTATTATTTATTTTTTTAAGTAAGGAAGATTTTGCTTTCTCTAAGCATGGCATCTGAGTTTAGTTGTAGAATTTTCAGATTTGACCTTTATAATGTTGAAGCAATTTTATTCTATTCTGAGTTGTAGGCTGTTTTAATCCTAAAAGGGTATTAAATTTTTTTAGATACATTGAATCAGATGCTCATACAGTTAGTGGATTTGCTGTCTTGATGTGATATATCACACTGATCGACTATAGTTAGTCTAACCATCTTGGCACCCCAGAGACAAACCCCACTGCATGGTCATTTGTGTTGATTTGCTAAAGTGTATGTGTCTGTCTCCATCGGGGAGCTTGGCTTGGGTTTTTCTTCTCTTGTGCTATTTTTTCCTGTCTTTGATGTGAGAGTAATACTAGCCTTATAAAGGGAGTTTGGAAGTGATCTCTCCTTTCCAGTTTTTGGAAGAGTTTGAAAAGGATTGACATTAATGTTTTAAATGTTTGCTATAATTTACCATTAAGGCTATTGGCCCTGGGCTTTTCCTTTCTGGAAGCATTTTGATTGCTAATTCAATCTCCTTACTGGTTATGGGCTATTCAGGTTTTCCTTGATTTGTTTTCTTGATTGAAATGGGAAAGTTTTGTTTCTAGGAATTTATTCATTTGTTCTACGTTATCCAATTTGTTGGCACATGTTTTGCACAGTAGCTTCCTCTTCCTTTTTCTTTCTTTCTTTTTTTTATTTCTTTATTACTAAATGCCAAATGAGCTTTCCTAAAGAAAAAAATTCCAATTTGATTTGTGCGCGCGCGCGTGTGTGTGTGTGTGTGTGTGTGTGTGTGTGTGTGTGATTTTTCAATGTCCTATTTTATTTGTATTTTTCCGGACCTTATTATTTCTTTCTTATTGATAATTTTCAGTATAATTTGTCCTTTTCCTAATTTTTTGAGGAATACATTTGGTTTACTTGAAACAACCCTCACTTTAATCTATGTATTTATATTCTAAATATAAACAGTGCTGTTGCCTTCATTATGTCAGCCTTGGCATAATTTCTCATTTTCCTTTTGGTTTCTTCTCTGCTTGATCACATTGCATCTTTCAATTTCCATATATTTGTAATATTTACAGCTGACTTTGCAGATGTTGTTTTCTTGTTTCCTTGATAATAGAGTCACTGTGGACACTTGGTGTGATTGAGTCCTATTTTATACACTAACAGAGACTCTGCTCTGGAGGGGTCTCCTGGGCACCTCAGGAGAATGCACATTCTGATATGCTCAGAGTGTTCAGTGTTAAATATGCGTTCTGAATATGGCTGCTATTATGGGGTCATCGTGCTTATTGTGTGATCCATGGCCACGGGTTCCTTCTTGATTTTTGTCTGGTCTTTCTATTAGTGATTACATAACTTTATTACTGCTACTATGTTGCTATTTGCTTATGTCTACCTTCATTTGCTTTACCTATTGAGGTGTATTGTTAAACATCTATTTACAACTGCCATAAATTACCGATTAGTTGATTGTGTGATATCTCTCGTTCTTTTTCATCTTCTCTTTTATTCCTTCCTTTGCTTGTATAATCTAAAATGATCTGTCTTTGAGTCTAGTGATCCTTTCTTCTGAATGATCAAGTCTACATCTGTTCACCACTGCTGAATTTTCAGCTCTTTCTCCCTTTACAACTTAGTTGAAATTCTCGTGTTTAGACATCATTTGTTCGAGTTTATCCAGCGTCCTCACAAGTGACATGTGAAATCTGTTGTCAGATAATGCATGTATTTCTGCCTCTTTATTACTGATTTCTAGTTTACCTGCTCTTTTGGTTGGGCCAGGATTCTTTGTTTCTTCATGTATCTTGTTATTCTGTGTTGAGATCTGAAAAACCTAAAGATGCCTTTTCTAGTTTTTTAAGAGTGGATTTTTAAGCTGATTTTTTCAAATTAATCTAACTTGAAGCTTTTTCAGGCCCCTTAGTTCTTTGTTGTAGTTGTTGGTCTCACATAGTATCTTCTTTGATCTGTGTAAATTCCTCATTAGGGACATTTGCTTTCTTTGTTCAGGAGTGCTTAATCTCTTACTCCCTCTGGTCACTGTCTTCAGGAGAGTCCTCTGGAACACTTGTGCTGTCACATTTTCTTCTCAGAGGAACTCTGGCATCTGGATGTATTGGGCTCCATGCTCACTCTATACAAGACAAGACAAAGGTTGGCTCTTTGTGTTGTCTCCTGAAAAATCCAAGCATTGGACAAAGTGTCCGGGCTTTCTTACTCCTGTCCTCAGAAGGATCGTGCTGAGCGTTTCCCTGCTGTATGTGGCCCTGTCCTGGAAGAAGAGTCCATGGTGCAGAGCTTACAAAATGTCTTTGATTGTATTAACCTTGTTCCAGCAGTGCAAACGCCTGCCACTTAGCTTGTTTCTGTTTCTCACAGAAAGAAATAACCCAGGTACTGGTAAATTGTTTCTGTGAGAGAAAATTTTCAGATCTTTTTATTCTTGCATTTTCTTGACTTAGCTTTCCTTGTGCTTTTTTTTATTACTATTATAACTTATTTTTTATTGAGTGTTTTTATCATTCAAAGCAGTTATAGTGCCTGTGAGATATGTGTCTGCATCTTCTCACTCCTAAAGTGTTCGTTTCAGCTTATGGTAATTACAACCAATTATAATTTGTGTAATATTACTTAAAAGTTAGACATAAGTGCAGCAATCAATAAAAATTTATAGAATGAAGGTAGCACAGTCATAAGAGGGAAGAAATGGATTCGTAACTATAAAATTCTCAGAACTCAGTATTTCAGGGAAATGATCTTTTATAGAAAGAAAATAATGGCTGTTACAGTAGCTTAAAAAATAGATTACAAATCAACAGAAAATATAAATAATGGACTGACAGAGATGAGAGGAAACACTGAGCGCAATTTCAAGTTATTACAAAGAGGAAATTTGTATCTAAAGCCACAGACATAGATGATAACTAAGGAATACGCGACGGAGCTTCCAGCCCAGGAAATGGAGCAGACTTGCTCTCCACAATTGCTATTGTCAAGTACAATTAAAAACTCTGTATGTCATATTATAAAGGCAAATAACAAATCCTGCAAAAGGCAGAGAAAAGCCAGATTGGCTAGCAACTTCCACCCAGGAACAGTGGGGAGGTACGCTCTCATGTTTTCTTTCTCCACATAAATTTCAGTCACCTGAACATGCTATGAATCCCAAAATGTCAACATATACAGTGCCAAATAAACAAAAAGCTGCAGCTGAAAGTTTCTCTGTCAATCCAAATAGAAATAAAAACAGCAAGAGAAGCTCAGCAGAGCCAGCTTTTTTAACACTGGAGGGAAAACAAATCACATACCCTTACCCACACAAAGTAACGCAATCCAAAACTTTTGCAATTGCCGTTTTGAAAAGAGATTTCCTAACTCCCGTCTCTAGCCTTGCTCTATGGGATGTCAGAGAAGGCTGTTTCAGAAGCACTGATTGCTGTTTTGAGATGAAGGGAAGCTAAAAGGACTTTTCACCTTCAGAAAACAATCAGTTTCTGATCAGAAGTTATGTAGTAAGGAAAGTCTGAATAAATATCAAATGTTCCTCTTAAGCTAGCTTTTCAATTATGTTTAGTAGTCAGAACAAACAAGGAAATTCACATTGTCTGTAGTGATGAAAAATCTATCCAAAGCAAATACTTAAAATAATTATAATTTCAAAATCAGAAGGTAAAGGGTTTAAAGGAAGTTAAGATTTCTAGGCTTTACCATAGCTGGTAAAATGACAAGACCAGGAAACTTTGATATTATATAGTATATAACACATGGATAACAACTAAGAATGATAGGCCCTAGAGCAACATAAAAAATGAGACTCAAGTATGTTCATATACAACTTCTGGGTGAGGAGATGGAGTGGGAGCTGACTTCCAGTGAGCCTGTAAGAGAAAGCTAGACTGTGTTCCATGGTGGCCTGGAACAGCTTTTAGAATATGCTAAGAAAGAGCAGAAAGAATGATAAACAATGTACTCAAAATCAGTAACCACCTTACACTCATGTGCTCATGCATGCACACAGCACATACACACAGAATCCTAGGTTAAGATATCCCAGAAGCCAGAAACCAAAAGAAAGAAAGCCAGATAGCTCTGGTGAAAAAGTAGTGGCAATACTACCCTTGGGAAACCCCTTAAATCTTGTTTTGATTTGTTTTGAGACACTGACTATTCTAGATAATAAGTCAACAGTAGAGAAATTCTATCTAGTTAATATGAAATGGAGAGCAGTGAACAAGTGCTCTCTCAAGAGGGCCTAAAAGCAGGGGACAACTGGATTTAACTTGTTTCTATGCAGTTTGATAGCAATAAGCCCAAGATCGGTGGGTGGACCAGCCTTGGGAGCCACCATCTGCCTGTCACTTCTGTAGAACCAAAGAATTCTGAAGCTTCTGAGCTCTCCTTGACACCCACAACTATGTACTTCCAGCAGGGGGGTTATTTTGGGGAGACACTGATATAGCAAAGGTAGGTCCTCAAACTGTACAGATAACAGAGCTATAGTTGCCTCTCTAAGTCCTGCACACTTGGGAGACATCCCAAACTAGAATATCAACTACTCCTGGAGTGGAAGTATGATCTGAAGAAGCCATAGGAAGATGAGAGAACCTCCCTATTGCAAACAGAAAAGCTAAGAGTGCTCAGCAAACACTCCTAGTATGCAAAGGAAGAGAACTATAAAGTGCAGACCTGGGCATTTGTCTAATACAGGCTGAGTTCCAGTAAAACAAGACCAAACAAACAGAAAAGAAAATATAAAAAGAAAAGAACTCTAGAGCTTAGCTGAATACCCTGTTAATCATTTCTAAGTTTCAGGGACCCAGAATGAAGATGCCCTCCAACTCCTCTTTTTTCTTTCCTTTTGAATATCTGTCTGTCTGTCTGCAAGTATGTCTGTGCACTACTGTGCCTGTTGTCTGTGGAAGGCAGAAGAGAGTGTTTGATGCTATTATTTTGTTTTTTATTTCCTCATAAATAGTCTCTTCTATAACATTTCTTTAATTGCTTTTTCTTTTCCTTTGTTTATTTAACCTCAATTCCCCTCCACTTTTCTTTTTTTCTACTTTCAGACTTTTTTATCCATTTAGTATTCAATAACGTCTCTAAATATTTTTTTCCATCACATTAGTTTATCCATGGTCTACTTTATGGTCACTGGTAAAATATGTGTTAATAGGTTTTAATGATTTACTTGTACTTCCATATCTGTTTATGGTTTGGCATTGCTATGGCAACTATTTTTTTCTCTTTTCTGAGAAGTATCAAGGATACGTCCCTCAAGAAAAGGCTATGCAGTAAGAAGATTCCAGAATAAAATAATAAGAGATATCCAAACCAACGGGTATGCAAACTGCAACACAGAAACGGAAGAAAATGATAAAGAATGACAATAAGACTCTTCAAAAATATCATCATTCCTCATCTATCAAAACCAAAACATACACAAATAGGTAACTCGCCAGATGGAGATTTCAAAAGTTTACCAGTAATAATGATAAATGATTTCAAATAATAGATAAACCAACAGATTAATTTAATCTAGGATTTGGAGAGGAAAGTGGGCGAGACTGAGGAGAAAGTCAACAATATAGATGAGAATATCAGTCCTATGGAGGAAAAACTTAGAAACAGAAAAAGAGACAGTAGCAAATTGATGACATTTTAAGATGAAACCAAAGGGTCAAAAATGAACATTTTGTGAATCAAATAGAAACACAAAGTGGGATTACCCATCAGCAGACTCTGACAAGTAGGAGAAAGAACACTAGGGATGGAGGAGAGGACTATTCAAACATCAGGAAGACCAAGAGTAAGCATAATCAAGTATCCACAAACACTGGGTACAATCAAGAGAACACATCTTCTAAGAAGCTCAGGCTATTCAATGAACTCTCTGCCAAATCTTTCCCAGTTGTAGAGTGAAATGGGTACGAAAACACAAGGTTCATTAAGTATCCTTCATAGACATGACCAGAGAAGAAGTTCTTCATGACATATCACAGTCATGGCATCAAAAATAGAAAGCAAAGAAACAATATTAAGAGCTATAAGGACAAAACTAACTCTAGCTGCAAAGGTTAACTCATCAGATTAGCATTGTGTTTTTCATCAGAACCTAAAGACAATAAAGCATGGAATGATATAGTTTAGGCTATTAAAGTGTCTGCCTACTCCTTTGCCTCCTCTTCTTGTCATCATCGTCATCATCACCATCATCATCATCATCATCATCATCACCACCACCACATATATTTATATTCATGCATATTTATCTAATTTTCTAACAGGGTCCCACTTGATATAGCTGTGGCTGGACTGGAACTGACTATAGTAGATGATATGACAACCAAATAATAGAGATCTGCCTGCCTCTGCCTCCAGAGTCCTGGGAATAAAGGAACATACCATCATTTCCAGATAAGCTAAGCTGCATTTTTTATTGATGGAGAAATAAGGGTGTTTTAAGATAAGCATAATTAAGGCAGGTCATGACAACCAAGACAGTACTACAAAAGACGCTCAAAGGAATGCAGCATAGAGAATAGGAGGAAGTCTCAATCATGGAAGCATAGGAAGTATAAAGTTTATAGAAGTATGGATAAAGAGAAAAGAACTAGGAGAGAATTCATCATAGCTAACACAGTAAGCAATTAAAACCTTGATGCAGATAGGAGAGAAATAAATGAACAAATAATAATCAATTCAACAAAACCAGAAAACAACCAAGACAATTATAAGATTTAGTAACCATCTCTTGATAACAGTAAAATGGTATGACAAAAGCAAGTGTAAGGTACTGAATGCTGAGGCTCTCAGTTCTACCAAACAAAGACTAACAGGCACAATAATTGGAAATATCTGACAAGTTCTAACGCAAACTAATGGGTGATTTCAATACCTGACTCTCATCCCTAAATCTGTCATCCCTTCTAAATCTCAATAAAGAAACATCAGAGTTAGAGTACATCATAAGACAAGTAGATTTAGGAGTTACTTATAGAATACTTTATCCAACAATACATATTCTTCTTAGGATCCCATAGAACATTTTCTAAAATAGTTCAAATTTCAGGCCACTAAGCAAATATTAACAAATATTGAAGATTCGAAATAATTTTTATACCTTATCAGATTATAGTGGAGTAGAACTATACATCAATACCAAGAAAAAATATAGAAACTACACAAATACTTGGAGACCAAACAATACACTCTTGAATGATCAGCAAGTCATTGAACAAGTCAGGCAGGAAACTTAAAACACTCCTAGAATCAAATGAACATGTAAGCATAATGTGCCAGGACTATTAGGGATACAACTATCCAAGAGAAAAGTTTATAACTCTAAGTTCTTGTGTTAAAAAGTTGGGGATCTCAAATATAAAACCTAATGATATTAAAGTCTTCAAGCAAAGTCAACTCAAAGTAAAAAGTACTAGATAGCAAGAAATAATAAATATCAGCACAAAAATCAATGAAATGGAAATGAAAGAGTAATGCACAAAACAATTTAGCTAATGATGATTTTGTTCTGTTTTGTTGTTTTGTTTTTCCAGAAAGGATTTCTCTATGTAACCTTGGCTCTGAAGTGCTGGGATTAAATATGTGCAATGCCCCCCTTGAAGGGTTTGTTTGTTTATTTATTTCTTTATTTAATTACTTATTTATTTATTTCTTATTCACTTTACGTCCCGCCTACTGCTCCCTCCCTGTCCCCCCTCACAGAGTTCCTCCCACATCCCCTTTCCCCTTCTCCTCAGGGTGGGTGGGGGCACCATAGGTATTCCCCAACTCTGGCACATCAAGTCTCTGTGAGGCTAGGCACTTCCTCGCCTACTCTTAACAATAATAAAATAAAATAAAACTGCTAGCCAAACTAGCTATGAAGAAAATGACAGAGAAGAACCAAACTAAAAAAAATTAGAGGTGACAGGGAATTTTATTAAATATTCTGGTGAAATACAGCTGACTTCTAAGTAATGATTTGAAAATAGGCATTTAAAAAAATCCCTGGGAGCTGGGCAATGGTGGCACACGCCTTTAATCCCAGCACTTGGGAGGCAGAGGCAGGCGGATTTCTGAGTTCAAGGCCAGCCTGGTCTACAGAGTGAGTTCCAGGACAGCCAGGACTACACAGAGAAACCCTGTCTCGAAAAAAAAAAAAATCCCTGGGAAATCTGGAGTAAAATGCATAAATTACTAGATACACATGACATGCCCTACCAAAATTAAGGTTAGACACATCTTACATAGACCAATACTAAGCAATGATATTGAAGCAGTAATAAAGCTACCCTACAGTGAAAAGTCCAGTACCAGGTAGAGTTCCATTGAATTCTACAAACCCTTAAAGAACCACTAATATGAATGCTACTAAAAACTGTTCATAAAATATAAATGGAAAGTACACTATCATGCCTATGCTATAAAGCCAGTACTACCTGATACTAGAACTACATGAGGACACAATGAAAATGAAAATTATATTGCAAGTTCTCTGAGAACTGTAGATGCAAACACTCAATAAAAGTCTCACAAAGCCAATCCAAGGCCAGATTAAGAAGATCATACAGCATAACTAAGCTCGTTTATCCCAGCCTCTGCAAGTTGTCTTAAGGTCAGAAGTCACATGATCATCTCAGACATAGAGAAGGAGACTTCATTGTATGACATTGTTCCTGGAAAAACAAGAACAAATGTCTACTCACCCCAGGTAATGAACAGACAATAGACCAAAGTACAGTAAGGAGAAAGAGATATTGAGGGAGATAGGAAAGGGAAAGAGAGCATTATGGGACATGTATGACATGAAAGCCACAGAGGATGTTTGCGGAGAATACTGAGTCCAACAAGAATAGGATAAGGGTAAAGAAAAGGGAAGAGGAAGAGAGGAAGAGAGGGGAATGAAGTAAATAATGTATAGACACACACACACACACACACACACACACACCATAATGAAATCCATTTCTTTGTATGCTAGTTTTTTAAATTCAAAGAACAATGATAATATATTAAAATGTTCATTCAGTTCATAAAAGACATGTATAGAGAAACAGAGAAACAAGAACAGAAGGAATAAGGGCAAAATGGAGAAATAAAATTTATCTTTAATCTCTAAAATATTGATAATTACACCCAATTCATATAGTGTAAATGCCCTGATTATAAAAGAAAGAAAGAAGTTGTGAGAATGGATAGCCCAGCTGTGTGCTATATGTCTATAGCAAACTCAAATAACTGCAACAAGTATTTGGAAAAGTAAAAGTAAAAGACAGAATAAGACAAAACATGCAAACATTAAGCAATAGGAAATTTTAAATTGATATCAGATAAATAAAGTTGTATTTCATGAGATTTATTTCTCGAACCTGTGGGTTACATGTATGGTTATACCACAGTTTTACCATTCATGCATTGAAGGAAATCTGTTTGTGTTTTCCCCAAGTGTGGACTAACTATACACAAATGTATACTAAATTTCTGTGCACATGTTTTTCTGTAAGCGAAAGTTCTGATTGCTCAATAAAAAAAGCAACCTTTAAAGCTTATGATTCCATTTATGCAATATTCTTAAACTGATAAAATAATAGTAATGATGACACTGGCAGAAAGCCTGGGGAGTGAGAGCAGCCATGGCTGTAGAGTATAAACAGGAGTGTCAGTGTTCTGATGAATGTCAGGCTTCATTGAGATTTTACAGGACAGTAGTAATCCGGAGATTTGGTAAAGGTTAGGTTTATTCTTGTAAATAAATGCAAATGCATAATTACTTTCAAATGGAAATTTCAAAAGTCATATTGCTAGTAGTCTAGAATGATTTGTATAATAAAATCAGGGAGAAACACAAACACAGACACCGATTATAGATGTTATATAACATGTTATATACCAAGGACCAAGACAAGGCAGGAAAGTGGGGCGAAAAGGAAGGCAGGGATGGGGGATTCATTTATAGTTGTCCTGCTGGGATTCCTCAAAATCTCCTCACAGAATAAAGGCATAGTCTGCTAGAAATCTTGAGAGGGGTCAGGAAAAGGAAGCCAGGGAAAGACCTTACATCCTCAAGAGAGTGCTCTTGAAGGACATTGGGATCCTCAGCTCCATCTCCTCGCTCTCTGGCTTCTCGGCTACCAGGTGGTAAGCAGCATGTTCTGACATGCTGTCTCTGCCATCATGTTCTGCTTTTCCACAGGCCCAAGATCTACTGTGCCAGCCAACTACATACTTAATGTCTTTGAACCCATGAGTCAAAATAACAATGTCTTCTTGAAAGTTGTTCATCTTCAGTGTCGTTACACAGTGACAGAAAGCATACTAACATAGTATTTCCCTCATTACAGTTTATCTTTTCTTTTTAGTTTTTTTTTTGGAATTAAAATGTGGTTACATCATTCTACCCCTGTTCCTCCCTCTAACCCCTCCTGCATATCTGCCTTGTTCTCTTTCTCACATCCATGGCTTCCTTTCTTTAACTGTTAATACAGTAGGTTTTTTTGCCAGATACTTACCTGCTATCAAGCTCTGTTATGGATACTAGTGCTAGGGAAATTTTTTTTTTTTTTTT
>CM052702.1:77547974-77641144 GCA_028551405.1 Uromys caudimaculatus | reverse complement strand
CTGCTATGAGCTTTTCTGCGTTCCTGGGAGAGAGAGGATTGTCTCCCGGAGCTGCCTGTCTATGGAATCCTAGTGTCCCAGGCAGAAGTTTCCTGCCACAGGCGCCCTAGTGCTAGGGAAATTAACATAACTATAACGATGTTTCCCTCTATGGAAGCCAACGTTCCTGATAACATTTTTGAAGCAATAAATTCACAGGAAAATTTCAGACACCTGCAAATATTTCAAAGAGAGTAATATAGTATTTATAATATTAATGCTATGTGTAATCTTATCTTGGGAAAGCATAAGACATCCATTTAAGGAAGTGGTACCTAAGAAGTATTTATAATAGGAAAGAAGCTAATCTACGACACTTTCAGGGAAAGACTGAGTAAGAAGATGTAAGAAATACTGATTCCTATGAGACACAGTCCCTACCCAGAGTCTTTCAGCCACACAGTCCTGTTCTGTGGCAAGTGACAAAGACAAATGCCAAAACATCTTGAACCATTAAATTTGCGGGAGGGGATTCTCTTGTTTTTCAAGATTTTAATCTGGTTTCTCACAGGTGTTTTTTCCTTTGTTTGTTTGTTTTAGGATAAAAAGAGACTAATTTAAACACAGGCAAAAAGTTACATTCTCTCTCCTATCCCTACCCCTAGTGTGTTTGTCTCTGTGTGTGTGTGTGTGTGTGTGTGTGTGTAGCAGCTGTGAATTTATTCATTAATAAAAGAGGAGGTATAAATTGAGCCTGTAGCTTCATTATAGAAAGTAGACAGGGAAACAAAGACAGTATTGTTGGGCTTGGGCTAGACTAAGAGATCTGCTTCTGATTTTGTGAAACCTGTGAGACACCCAAATGAGCAAGTAGGATGGAGTGTATTCCAACCATAGAAAAGAGTGCTGTTTGGAGGTATACACATACAGGTGTTTTGACCTTGGGAAGAATATTAGACAAGAGAGAACAGGAGCAGCACAGCTTTCTGCATCACCTGGACATTATGACTTAGAGAAAAAAAAGAAATAAAAAGAAGCCCAATTTAAGAACAATGAAAGAAGAAAAAAGAAAATTATCAGAGTTTTATATGGCAGAAATCTAGAGGTAAGCTTCCTGGAAGAAAGCTTTGAACCTCTGAGTCAAAATAGTAAATAATGTTGAAAACTAACAAGAAGTTAAAATTAAAAAGAAATAGATGCTAAAGAAACTTAGAAACATGAAAGTCACTCACAACCTTAAGCAGAATAGTGCAATAGTGGCATGACTGTTTGGGGATAACCAATTACATTCTGGCTGCATTGAGGCCTGCTCCATAGAAAGAAATGCATACAAACTTGGGCAAAGCCCTTAGCTTGGGGATGTCTCAGGACTGAGGATGGAGATTTTTAAACTGATATTAAACTAAACAGATATATGTAGCCAAAATGGCCTTCTAACTATTCATGTTTATAGGCATAGTTCAGTGTTGAAATTTGCCTTGTCCAGAAAAGGTTCTTTTTTTGCATTATAGTCATAACTCATACACCAAGTCATAACAGGTCAAAAAGCTGAGAATAGAGAGATGACTTCTGAATGAACATACAGATCGCCTCCCCCAAGGTCCAGGAAACACCTTGGAAAGGGCAGAGGGCAAAAAGATTGTAAAAACTGGGGGACGGAGAGCAGACCCATGAAATGCTGTTTTCAGAGCACAACATGGCTGATGTTGTCATGAGCTTTGGCCACCTGCACAGAAAATAAGAAATGAGACCATAAGAAGGAGTAACTGGGAAGAAGAAGTAGGTCTTGAGGAGGGGAGGGGGTAAGAGAGATTTTTAGGGTGGATATGTTTGCAATACATTGCACAGATATAGGAAATTGTCGAAATTAAATAGAAAAAGTTTAAACTTCGTTTTATTCAATAGAATAAAAAGAAAGCTGAGAGGTGAGGTGGTAATGTGACTTTAGTTGGAAGATTTGCCTTGTATATATTTCTCATGTGATGTATTCCTTGTATGGATGAATATGGTGGTGGGGAAATCTGTAAAATGGAAGTATTACATGAGTTTTTAAGGTTATGCTAATGATAGAGAGGTCAGAGAGAGGATGGACCATCCTTAGTGATGGAACCTGAACAGATCAGAAGGGAGCAAAGTCCATTTCAGAATAATGACACAAAAGGGTGGTTGGGAAGATACCCAGGTATGACCGTCGACTTAGTAGAACACACAAAAGAAAAATCTGTATGCACAGGTCAGGTCCTTCTACTTACAGATGGCACAGTGGGCTCTGCCAAGGCTTGTGGGGTAACTATCCTTTAAAGGTATAGATCACATGAGTACAGAAGGAACTGAAAGTGTTGTACAGCTTAGCCATGTAACCATAAGAATGGAGCAGAGTTGTGAAGCACTGATTCTTGAGAATGCAAATTCCAGAGGAAGGATGAACAGACTCACAGCAGTGTGTCTGTCTTACTTAACCAAATAATCTCTTAAGGACCGGCATTTGAAGCTTATTAAGAAAATTTGACAGCACAAATACAATATTGATATGTGTATTACATGCCACTGGAGCAAAATGATGATGACCAAGAGAGACAAGGGCTAGCTTAGGCGGTGGCAGCAAAGGCTGGTGTTGAAACTAAGTCTCTAAGTAAAGACTAAAATAATATCATCATTGTCTCAAAGTGATTCTACTTACCAGAAATGGTTTTACTCCATCCCAGCTTTTTTGACTTTTTTTACCCAGTTTGCACATCAAAACTGAACCATCCTCCAATGAGCTGTTTTCTTCCCCCTTGTTAATGTTTAGCATAGTTTGCCAGTACCAGTTGTTTGATAGTTAATTAGACACTAATTTCGGACTCTCTACTATTGTAGTTTCAATATTGTTCTTCTAGTCCTTGACTTGAACTTCCCAGTGTTGCTTGAAACTCCACCCTGCAGTAAGAACCCTGTCAGAGTGGGTAGTGTTCAGGAAGCATAGGGCCTTCCCACTCACACCCCTCCCCTCACTTTTCCTCATGGACCTTTGGAGAGCAAGAATGCCCCTGCACACAGGACATTGAAGCCACTGGAGTTGCAGTTCTTTTTGACAGTGGAGAAAACACTTAAAGTTGGAAAATAAATGAATGGAATGAATTAATTAATATCTAAATGAATAAATATAAAGGATTACTTCAACCATTGCTGAGATGTGGCTAAGAGGGAGTCTGGTGAGCTGCTTGGGCATGAACTTTATCGATGCATTGTCTGTTGATAACTTCACAGTTTTGAGTATGAAGCTCATCTTCACAAAGCTGTAACTTGTAATTACAAAGTCATAATTAGTTTCCATTGCACAGTAAGACCACTAACCTTAGCTGTTATGCACTACATAGTTCAAGAAGCTAAAAGAAAGAACCTGAATGTCTTAGCCACAAAGAAAGGATGTTAGAAGACATAGATGTGTTAAAACAAAGTGTACTTGACTTGACCTAGCACGTGCAATCCCACAGTTAGAAAAATGTTCATCTTTTTATATATTGCTAAAATTGGCATTTATTTTAAGGTTAAAGGTTCAGGAAAGGGTCATTCTATTTTTTGCAATGACTAAATGTAGGAAGCTTTTGGGGGCCAGTCTACATGTTGGCAACAGTGTTGGTGTATGGACTTGTTTGGTTTGGCTAGCATGTCTCTGTTATTCCTCTGAATTAGCATGCCTGGAGTGGGGGACTCTCCTCTCTCTGTTGTCCCTATTAATTCCAACTATCTCACACTCAGCCGTGCCTCACTTACTTTGCAGATGCTAGATTTGTGGCTCTTGACATATAATATTATTGCAACCAAAACAAATCACTTACAAGTTCAAAATGATGGCCTTCAGAACTTTTACAGTGCATAAATTACTTAGCCAGAGACATTTAAAGTGTGCCAATAAAACAGTGAGGAAACTGGATCTATTTTCATGATTTGGACTCCTAGCTAGTCAGAGCTACATGGGAAATCAAAATAAGTTCAGTAAGATTTCTTAGGGGTGTAGATCAAATGTTTAATGATATAGCAGAGGGTTGCAAAGTGTGTGCTGGGGACTCTGCAACAGGAATGGTGTCTTTTTTCTATATATTGCCTGTCAAATGTACCCATTCTGCAATATAAGGGTGACCAAAACACTGACCTGCATGTGGCTCAATGGCTTTCACCCTGGCCACCCTGTTTTATTATCGTTATTCTTCAACATCTTTCTTTGAACTTACATTATGCCTTGAACTAACAAAATTCTTTGTGCAGTGACATCAGAACCTCAAGTGGTCTTGCTGACATACATGGCTGCACTTAAATGCCATTCAGAGTGATTATACCAAAAGATGTTATTTCCCCATAGAGGGGAACAGTGTCTTCCTATGGAATCATTGGAGACAAAATGGCCTCATTAGTGACATTTCCCCAAGCCAAATCTGAAACTCTTGTATTTACACGGGGCAAACTTGTTTTTGCAGAAAATTTATTCACAGAGCTACGATGTTGCTTGGTCCTCAATGCTTGTAGCAGCAGAGCAGAATAGAAGAGTTGCTACTTATAACAATTTCCTGCCTTACAACATGGGAAGTTATGCATCGTTTGTTCTGAATTTCTTCAGATATACATGGAAGGGTGTGTTGATGCTACCTTCAGTGGTGTGTTGTAAAAGTTACATAATACATCTAATAGGGCTTACCACATAAAGCAACATGTCTTTCCCTTCCTTCTGAGTGAGTCATTATTTGACTTCATCCCTAAATTACGGAGTGGGAAGGATGCTGGTGAGAGACTTACTGCAGACTCATTCACACTAATTAAATAGCAAATACTTAAACAAACCACTCATAAAGGTAATTATTTCTTATAGTATTTATGGTATGATTTAGCATTATTTTATATACTGTAAATTATGGCCTGGAATTGCTATGTCTTTATCCCAAACTACCATCTTCATTTCTATGGGAAAATGCTTTCCAGATTTTAAGAATACAACTAAGAGCCGGGCAGTGGTGGCACACGCCTTTAATCCCAGCACTTGGGAGGCAGAGGCAGGTGGATTTCTGAGTTCGAGGCCAGCCTGGTCTTCAAAGTGAGTTCCGGGACAGCCAGGGTGACACAGAGAAACCCTGTCTCGAAGAACCAAAAAAAAAAAAAAAAAAAAAAAAAAAAAAAAAAGAATACAACTAAGAAAAACTGATTTTTTCAACCAGTCAACTAAGAAATGAAGGCTATAAATAGTGCCTAACTTTTACCATAGATATAAAATTTGAAGACTAGGAGCCTATTACTGATCAATGATCATTTTGATTATAGTAAGCATTAAGAAAAGATTTGGGGAGAATGACACTTTGGCAGGGACGTCTAGAATGAAAGTGGCCCCTTATTTAGCCTCCCAGTTCCTTTAGCTTTTATAAAATAACATTGGAGCTACTCTTCAAATATTTATCTGGCCTATAGTATGTATGAATGATAGAATCTGGCTTAAACAGTGATATTCCAATTCAGAGTTCAGAATTCAAAAGCCTTCCATACCTACTGTGGAACTAACCCCCCCATTTAAAGGAGCTACACTAGCCTGCTGTAGTATAAGAAAATCTAGCTGTCCTAACCAAGGCCATGCTAGACAAGGCTACAACTAACAGAGCCCAAGCTAGAGTTGCCTATTCAACCTACAGTGGCATATTAACTAGGTGAGTTTCTAAGCAATAAATAGTAGCTATGTAGAGAGGTGTGACGGACTATGTCACAGATTAGGCATAAAGAATTGAGTTCGATGCTTTATAGAGAAAGAAGAGCCAAGAATTGTACATTGATAAATTTCTCAGCTTCGAGAAATAGAACTATCACAATATTTTAGACATTAGATTTAAAGAAAAAAATTAAACCTATGTACACACAAATACACCGTACACTTACAGAATATCTTTAAAAAGTCTAGACATATCTACTAATGTTGTCACCTTTTGGAAGGTCAAAAAGAATGGCTGCTGAGTAGAGAAATATCAAATAATCAAACATTTGCTGGCAACATCCAAGGGTTTATTCTGTAAGAAAGCACCTTTCTAGAAAGGACTAAAGATGTCAAAGTTGAGCAAAATGGCAACAGAAGAAGCAAGGGTGATTAGACATAAACCCAAAAGTAAACAGACCCAGAAAGAATTTTAAGAGCTCTTTGCAAAAATCAGCAAAGCCCATAATGTACAGTCCTTTAAATAAATTAGTGGGGGGAAAGGCGGCCAAGGAATAGTGAGATGGATACAGTGCAAAAGGTCCATCAAGAAAATGAGAAAAGATAGCAGAGAGACTCAATTAACTCTTGGCTTCAGTCATTCCTGAAGAAGACATTAGGGAGTTCCCCACTCTAAAATTGCCTTTTGACAGAGACAGGTCAGAGGTAAAGGAACAAATAACGCTAAAAGCACAAGGTGTGCTTCAAATGAATTGGCAAGCTAAGGTAGATAGACTGTACACTGGAATCCTGGCCCCTGGCCAGGCATCAAGAAGAAACTAAAGGGTAAGGAGGGTTCTCTCTAGCCAATGTGTGGCTGGGTCAGAAAAATTCTTGAATACATTTCCCTTAACATAGGGATAATCAGCAGAAATTTCACGAAGCAGTGGGACCATGCAATTTGTACAAAAATTGTAGAATTATCAAGGGAAGCTTTTGCTCCATGGCTAATATATGGAGTCCCCTTCCTTTCTTCCTTCCTTCCTTCCTTCCTTCCTTCCTTCCTTCCTTCCTTCCTTCCTTCCTTCCTTCCTTCCTTTCTTTCTTATTCCATGATAATGCAGTCAAATTTGGTGCACTGAGATTTTTGCCTCAAGGAGTTATTAAGAGATTTGGCATGTCAGAACTACAAGCACAGAGCTAGGATGAGAAAAGTTATGTGGTACCCACAACCGACCCCAGGATCTCATCCATGCTAGATGATCGCTACATTCCCTGCTCCTAAAAGCAAAAGTTGATGTCACATCATGATCTTGACCCAAGCTAATGTTTGCGCTCATTTGTGTTGGCTTAAGCTGAGAAATCACTAAGCAGAGAGAAGACCTGCTAAAAGCAGAAGAGAGTTGGGTTATTCATGGTTTGACTAATGTGGGTGGAAATTTCCAAAGACTAGGAGAGGGAGGAGGATCAGATTAAGGTGGTTTTTACAAATAACAGAATGAACTTTGCATGGGAAGGGGAGAAGGAAATGACCAGAGCATGCAGATGCAGGCTGTTGAGTACTAAAATATGCAGAAAACATTTTATTGGTTAGGCACAGGGCTAGTCAATCGAACCCGGACAAATGTGCTCCCACATTTGTTCATGCTTTCATAACGGTGGCTTGGCAGAAACACTGGCTGGATGACAAGTCCAGGCACCAATGGGGAACTGCTACTGTACACTATGAGGTTGGTTGTGCCTTGACTTTGGGTGGTTCAATTATCATGATTATGGGCCTCAACTATTCTGAGTGAGATTCAGAATTCAGAAATGTGATATTTATTGTATATGTGCATTGCCAGAAAATGCTTAAGCCTACTCCTATGACTTATCAGAGGGAAACCAGAAATACGTTTTTAAAAATAGAAATCACTGATTAATCCATTTGGATTATTTGACTGGGAAAGTAAGCCTGAGAAAAATCACAACTTTAATTTATCTTGCTGTTCAAAAGACCTTTGCCAAAATTCTATGACAAGGGTTATTTAAACTTTCTCTGCTCTATTTTGAATGATGAAATATCTCACATATTCTGGAAAGTCATAATTTGTGATAACAGAGATATAAAACACTGACCACCCAGATGTAGCAGATGTTAATATTTTGTTTACTTCAGATCCTATTATGAAAAATAAAAAAATAACACTATACATGGAGCCAAAATCCCAACTTCAGCTTTCCCCTTTCTCTTAACCCTAAAACATACTCCTAGATGTATATGGCTCTCATGTTCATTTTTCTGGAAATATTTGCTGTTTGCATGTTAGAATTCAGGTAATGCAATTCTCATATTGCACTGTCTATCATTATTAAGGTTTATTTCTTCCTTTCTTTGCATTCCTTTAAAACAGGAAGTGGGAACTGGACAGATGACTCAGTGGGTAAGAGCCAACACTGCTCTGTAAAGAGGACCAGAGTTCAGTTCCCAGAGCCCATGTCAATTAGCTCACAGCCTCTATAGCTCCGGCTTCAGGTTACCAACAGGTCTGGGCTCTGTGGGCACCCGCACATATGTTCTCATACCTCATTCAGACATGCCCATATAAACATGATTTAAAAATTAAATCTTTAAAAACACCAAAAGAAAAAGGAGAAATTATTTTGTCTTTGTCAATAGATTTTCTGTGATGTTTATTCCATTCTATACTTTTCCTATGACCAATGTTAAAGAATACTTCTGTATATTTCTTAATTTTTAGTTTTTTAAAATTTATGGATGTCAAATATAAATTTATTTTACTTCCTCATATTTGACAATTTTATCTTTTTCTTTAATTTCTAATTTAATTTCATCATGCTATATGAAATTGGATCATTATAAATTCCTTGATATTCATTTTATAGTAAAATATTTTTCACACTGATAAATTATTTTGTGTGAGCATTAATATAATGTGTGTTCTACTATTATTGAGTTTACTATTCTATAATTGTCTACAGGCCATTTTGATTAATAGAATTGCTCATAACTCCAAAATTTTTATTCAGTTTTGTATTGTTCTCTCAATTATTGAGAAAGATATTAAAATCTTTTGCTATTCTCTTTTTATTTATTTTATTTTTGTTTTTGTTATGATGAGAATCAAGGCCTGGATGTTGAGTAGTCTGAACAAGAGTTCTACCACTCAGAGTCTAAATCTTTGGGGTTAATTGTAGATTTCCTGTTCCTTCAGGCAATTCTATCACAATTTGCTCCAAGTATTTGGAGGATGTTGTCAAATGAATAACCTCTTACTATATCTTCTAGATAAATTGAGTCCTTTATCAATACAAATTCACCCTCCTTATCTTTTGTAATAGTCTTTCCTTCAAATTTTCTGTTTTTCTGATTCTAATACAGACACACTGATGTTTTAATTAGTGTCACCATACTGGTTCCTTTTGTTTTCATCCCTTTATGGTCAACCTATTTTCACATTGTTTTGTAGTCTACTTATTGTAAGCTGCATTGAATTGTTATTTTACTTTTTCTTCATCCTAAGAATACCTGTAATTTAGCAAGGGTGTTTAGAGCATTTACATTTAATGTGGTTATGAATATGTGCATAATTATCTCTGTCATCTAGTCTTTTTTTTTTTTTCTATTTGTCCCATCTTTTCTCTGTTCTTTTTCCTTTATTTTCTACGTTAAAAATATTTGGCAGCTCCATTCCTCTGGTGATACTGTTCCAGCCACAGAGAATTGTGTGAGGCATTCCCATGGCATATTGACATTTCATCCACTTAAGAAATTACTTAATTTATTGTGTGTGGCCCTTCGCTTAGTTTCTGCTAGGGGTCTCCAAATTCACTGATTGTTGTTAGTGTGTTTTTATGATCACAAATTGTAGTTTTTCATCTAAAAAAATTCCTCCTTGGGTGTCTTGTTATAGTTTTATGCTTCTTCTTAAGGTCTAAAACATATGGAATGCAGTTATAATTTGTGTTTTAAAGTCTTTGTTAGTTTTAGCATCTGTTTCAGGTCTGTGCTGAATTTGATTAATTTCTGTTTTGCCTCGTTGTGGTTTATATTTTCCTGATACTTTGCATGCCTTGTAATTTTTGATTAAATGTCAGAGCTTACATATACCTTTGTTATACAGGATAATTTTGGATGCTCATAAATAATCTTGAGTTTTATTCTAAGATGCTAGGTTACTTGAAATTGTTCTATATTATAGTCTTTTGTTTAAAATTTGTTAAGACCTGGAATGATATTAAATGTGGGCTAATTTTTCCCAGCTCCTGACACTAAATACTAATGAACACAGTTGCTGATATCCCTTGAGTCCCAAGACTTGCCGCTGTTGGAATGAACACACAATAGTTCAGTCTGTGACTACTGGGTTCCAACGCTCTTACTCCTTGGTTCCCTACAGTGCACTTTCTCAGGGCTTGCATCCACCTAATCAGCCACAGCCTGGAAGGAATTCTCACTCTTTACCTGTGCTGCTCTCTTCCTGGTACTCTGCAGGGCTAACTCTAGCCATGTAGCCTCTCTAGATTCTTGTCAGTGTTTCCTCGAGTCAAAGGATCTTCCAGGCGCCAACTGCCTCTTTTCTCTATGGCCTAAAAACTCACTTCATTGACATGAGATGATGGTGCTTTTTTGGTTTCTATGTATCTGTCCTACCTCCCAGGGAACAAACCAGCATTGTTTTGTTACCACGGGGCTATTGATTTCTGTTTTCTTGATGTTTGTTTATTTGTTTCCTACACTTTATTGATTTTTTTGTTTATTTCATGGTAGAATATAAAATCATATTCTGAGATTTTATTATAGACAGAAAGCAAAGTCTCATCAATTCATTTTAAACTTGACTATAAAACATTCAACTATAGTATAATGTGATAAATTTAAAATTTTTCTTTATTATGTACCTTTTCTTACTCTTTCCCTACAGTATCTTCAGCCAGAAATTCACATACACACACACACCAATTATTCTAAGTAAAAGCAATATAATTTTATATTTTTTATTATCCAACATGTGGCATAAAACTTTTCATAGTAATATTTTTTAAATCATAGCCCTAAATTACCAAGTACTATAAATTCTGAATGAACCCTAACTAGTTTGTTTGTGTGTTTTGTGAGTTTGCTTATTGAAGGATTAAATGATTATAATATTTTCTATTATGACCTGCAATGATTCCAATGGCCTCTCTAAAATTCACATTGAAATCTAATTGTCACTGTTATACTATTGGCAATTGGCAACATTAAGAAGTGTTTAGGTCACAAAGACTCTATGTCCGTGAATCCAGTTATGATGCTTCCTGCAAGTGGACTTGTTTTTATGTGGGTGTTTTCCTGTGACAGTCAGCCATTTGCATACTTCCAGAGCTTGCTGTTCTCTGCTATCTTATGACACAGCACAGAGACCCTTGCTAGAGACTGGCGCCATGCCCTTGAACTTTCCAGACAACAGAGCTGTGAACCAGATAAACTATTGTTTATAAATCAGTCTATGGCATTCTGTTATAGCAGTGGAAAACTAAGGTACAAACAAAACTATAATACGTATCTACAGATAGAGAGGACAAAGAAGAGATCAAATACAGTCAAAAGGGTATTAAATATTGAATACTTACTTTTCTGGTTTATTATAAAGGGCTGTGTTCTTGTTTATTATGATGGGGCCACCCACTCATCTCCAAATTTTTAACCCAGAATTGCTCCTGTCTAAAGGAAATACAGGGGCAAAAAGTGGAGCAGAGACTAAAGAAAGGCCATCCAGAGACTGCCCCACCTGGGGATCCATCCCATATGCAGACAACAAACCCAGACACTATTACTGATGCCAAGAAGTGGTTGCTGACAGGAGCTTGATATAGCTGTCTCCTGAGAGGCTCTACCAGAGCCTTACCAGTACAGATGCTACAGATGCAGATGTTTGCAGGCATTCATCAGACTAAGAATGGGGACCCCAATAGAGGAGTTAGGGGAAGGACTGAAGGAGCTGAAGGGGTTTGCAACCCTATAGGAAGAACACAATATCAACCAACCAGACACCCCAGAGCTTCCAGGGACTAAACCACTTTCCAAAGAGTACACTTGGAGAAACCCATGGCTCCAGCTGCATATGTAGCAGAGGATGGCCTTATCTGGCATCCATGGGAGGGGAGGCTCTTAATCGTATAAAGACTTGATACCCCAGGGTAGCGGAATGCCAGGGTGATGAGTCGGGCATGGGTGGGCATTGGTAGAGGGGAAACCAGGAAAGGGGATAACATTTGAATTATAAATAAATAAAATATCCAATAAAAAAGATTGCCACATTGCACTCTTTAAAAATGTAAATGTTTATTATCATTCAACAATGCTTCCAAGTACCTACAGTTTCATGTTTTGTATCATTTGGTTTAGAACAAGGTGTTTTCACCAATGTGTGAGATAAAAATGACTTCAGTAGTGTTTTCTGCTTTTCTTTACTTGATAACCAATGAAGCCAATGTATTTACTTGCTACAGAGGTTTCCTGATTATCCACTGTCTTAGTCAGGGTTTCTATTCCTGAGCAAACATCATGACCAAGAAACAAGTTGGGGAGGAATGGGTTTATTCAGCTTACACTTCTATGCTGCTGTTCATCACCCAGGGAAGTCAGGACTGGAACTCAAGCAGGGCAGGAAGCAGGAGCTGATGCAGAGGCCATGGAGGGATGTTTCTTACTGCCTTGCTTCCTTTTGGCTTACTCAGCTGACTTTCTTATAGAGCCCAATGCTACCAGCCCATAGATGGTACCACTCACAAGGGGCCCTCCCCCCTTGATCACTAATTGAGAAAATGCCTTATTGCTGGATCTCATGGAGGCATTTTCTCAACTGAAATTCCTTTCTCTGTGATAACTCCAGCTTGTGTCAAGTTGGCACAAAACCAGCCAATACATCCACCTTCTGTTTATCTTTTTGCAGTTTTCTTTCTCCAATGTATCATCCTTTGGGCTGTGACTTAAAATTAGTAGTGTTTTCTATATAGATGATAATTTTATCAATATAAAGACTATATTTGTCCTTCTATATTTTTTAGATTTGGGATATTCTTTGGCAGGCCAACAACAAATCTTACATTAAAAAATGGTCACTTTTATTTCCTCTCAGTAGTTTCATTACTTCCAATTTTTTTTTCTTTCATATATCAGATGATCTTTTTGTACACGAAGTGTTTATGCAAGGATTTGAAATTTTTTTTCCAGTTCTTTTTTATTTTTTCTAAGATTATATTAAGGAATCTATCACTGAAATATAAATACTTATACAAAAAGTTAATGTATGTGTTCTTCTTCTGAGTTGCTTATTGATTAATCAAATTATTGATTCCTGGGGTAATAGGTAAAAGGATGCAATGTTTTATTATATTGGTATTTTTTTTTTTCTGATTCATTTTGTGTCAATTGAGAAAATGACTCCGTAAGACTGGCCTCTAGGCCAGTCTGTTTGGTATTTTCTTAACTAATGATTCCTGTGAGAGACCAGCCCATGTGGGTGGTGGCACCCCTGTGCACATGGTCCAGGGTGCTATTAAAATGCAGGCTGAGGAAGGATGGAGGAGCAATCCAGTAAGCAGAGTTCCTCGCCTCTGCTTCAGTTTCTGCTTCCAGGTTCCTGCCCTGACTTCCTTTGATAATGAACTGTGCTGTGGAACTGTAAGCCAAATAAACCCTTTCTTCCACAAGTTATATTTGGTCACAGCATATATCTCAGCAATAGAAATCGAACAAAGACAGTATCTGAGTGTCCCTTGTGGCTGTCATTGATTTTTATGATTCTATGCACAGCTTTATAACTGTGCCTTCATTTAGAGTCCATAATAAATCTATAAGTACTTTTATAGCTTATCATAGGAGATTCTAAGGAGAACTTATATATTTATAATATTCAGTGAAGAAATTAAAAAGCATGAATTTAATGTAAAAATATATGAATCTATGTCTTTCTCTAAAAACCTTAAATTACCCATTTATCTATCTACCCATTTTCCTATCTATGATATGATCATAATCTATCACAGAACACCCCTGCCTAACCCTTCCTCAATCATTACTCCTTTGAATTATTTGTAGTCTTTATAGGTCAGATCTTAGGGCTTAGAACCCTGGTATGCTTCAAAGGAGGAGCTATCACCAGATCTCTGGGTGTGGCCAAGAAAGATAATGTAAAAGGAGAGACACTCACAACTGTGAAGTGAAAAAGACAAGGACATGAAGCCTACTTCAAAACGAGTTGGATCAGCACTCAAGAAAAGAGCATCCCCCTGTAGTGCAGCTGACTCTGCACTAACTTCATAATGGGATTTCAGGCTGGCTGTGAGCCAGCAAATTGCCTTTCTTAATTTGAATGTTCATTTGGCTAACTGGTCCTTTTAGAATACCTGTCATTTTGAGGTTAGCAGACCAAAAGAAGCCACAAGAATTTGAGCTCTGTGTAGTAGAAGGCAGGTCTTGAGAGTAGAGTACTACAATGAACCAGTATACAGGAGTGTCAACAATATCTTTGGAATCAGGGGATTAGTTGTGCCTGGAGAAATTCATAAATGCTAATTTTCTGTATTTGGGCACAGCCGCTTTGTTCTCTTTCTGCTAAGCCTGGGGGCCGATATGTGAAAAGTTTGCCAATGCGAAGTTAGCAATGTATAACCACTCAGATCTGGGATGTAGCTGAAGGAGTCTTGTTTACTTTTCCATGCCCCTTTTCAGGATTTGGCCCTCAGGCAAACTGGAGAAAAGGAAATCCCATCAGCCAGGTCCCCTAGAGACAAAGATAAGGAGAGCCCTGCAAGCTGACCCATATCAGGGCAGAAGTACAGGCAGGAACTCACTGACTGGCAACTCGCTAACATTCTGGGATGGTTTGTCGCCTCTAGTTTACTCAGACTGATGAATCACGTTTTCCCATGTTCTAACTCTTGCACTTAACAGCTCTGTCCTCAAATGTCTTCTCCATGTAGGAGATAAATGTGATGTGGTTTTAGTTTCTGGCTTGTTCTTGCCCTTTCACTTAATGCCATGTATAACTGGGACTTATTTGTTGTTAATTGTTGTTTTGTCCAAAAGCATGGATGCATGGATTGATGACTACCCTTCATTGCTCCTACCTTCAGGAACAGGACCCAGCCTCCTTTAAGATTAGAAATGGCTGTGCTGCTGGCTCATGTTTGAGTCTTTCTGTACTAAAAGTGGAAGCCTCTTGCCACTACACAATACTCTTCATGAAAGTGAACTGCTTAGGCCTTCTAAAGGATGGAATCCATCTTGTCTTTTATTGACCTTTTAAAAAGCCCTGCCAAACCAAACCACCAACCAAGGATACAGTCCCCAGACACTTTTCTTCTCCGATGTACACCTGCATGACTCAGCTATTTTGTGTTTTATAAAATGACCCTGGCCTTGCAAAGTTGGACAACTGAATAAAATGGCAAATGTCTACCATGTGTGTGACACAATGCCAATTTCACTAATTCAGTTAATTATAAATATTTATTTGTCAAAGCCTTTTACATTTATGATTTCAATAAATCTATTTTTCACCAGTTATTACCAAAGTTATATTTATTAAATTTTCTTGAAGAGTTTTTCTTCTTGTGGCAATGTCATCCAGATGATTCTGGGAGCAAAATTATTAAAGTGTAAAATCCTGTGGTTCAGTCACTTTCAGTTCATTTGTATACAGCCTTAATAATTGTACTAATAAAAATAACTCAGTAGATAGTATAGAAAATTGCCTACATTCAAAGGACCCACTAAATTTTTACATCAAGTTTCTGGGGTCCAGATTGAATAGAGGAAGTAGTTGACTCTGTTGAGAACTGAGTTTTAAGGGCTTTTCATTTTGTCTGGATTTTTTACACATTACACAAGGACATCCAAGAAAATGTCAAGTCAGATCTTGAGCTTTCACTAGGATAAAGTTAGGCTGGATCTGCTGAGCTGATGGATGGATTGGTGTTGAGATGTGTATGTACGTCAGAGAGTGCTGTGCCCACAGACTACCCACATAGCATTCCTCCAGATCCCCAAAGGCTACCAAATCCATGACCTACCTCCTGTCTCTCTTTGCTTCTTATCCTGGCTTTGCTTCTAGTTCTGCTGCTTCAACTGGTTATCTTGGCTCCCCTGTCTCCAACTTTCTCAAAAATCTGATTCCTTGGCTTCCACTAACAGTCCACTTGTTAGAATGCATCTTTGACTTGACATTGTCCTGAGCTTGCTCACTGGTTTCCTTCATTCAAGGAAGATTACTTCCTCAGGCAGCTGTGGACAACCTTAACCTTAATGCTCTCTGGTGGGTAATATAAATTGATGAATTGCTAGACTTCTGTCTCCCTCTCCCAACCTCCCCCTCTCTCTCCTTCCCTCCCTCTCTCCCTCCATCCCTCCCTGAATCCCTTCCTCCCTCCCTCTCCAAGTCTATTGCAACTAACCCTTTCAATCCCCTTAAATCCCAAAGGTCAGAAAATCTTTACTGTTTGAGTTAGAGTTCTTATACTGTTGCATTATTTAAAGTTCACCATGATCTTGAAAGTAGTCATTCCTACGTGCCTTCTTTTCTAGATAAAACTTTAAAAAATGATCAATTCTTCCATCATTGGCTTTCCCTAGTCCTGTTAGAAGAGATCTGAGATCAGGCCCAGAATAATGTACAATACTAAAATATGCAGACATGCCAAGGTCCTTGAATGGCCCAACATCAACCTCTGCTTCACACTTTGCTCCAACTGCTGATCTGTGCACACTGCCAATGTGACAATCAAATTTTCAAAGGTATTTTTCTGGTTCTTGTTTTATAAATATTAGGTGTATAAATGTATGATTGGGGAGTGGCCACACATATGCCATATCATGCATATGGAGGTCAGAATACAACTTTTTAGTTTGTTGTCTTCTTCTTCCTTTATACAGACTCCAGTACTAGACTTTGGGTCATCAAACTCCAGTTGCACTAACCCTTTTCGGGGTCTTCATTTTCAGTGGTGATTCATGTTTTTGTTTTGTGTGTTTGCTTGTGTACTTTATTGTTTGATTTTATTGTAGGTGGGGCCTGTAGCTTCAGACCTCATTTGTAGCAGTGGGATGACCTTAAAGTTCTGATCCACCTGTAGCAGTGGGATGACCTTAAAGTTCTGATCCACCTGCCCTACATCCCAAGTACTGGGATTATGGAGTCTGCTATCCTGGCAGATTTTAAATGGTGCTGGAGATCAAGCCCAGGGCCTCATACATGTTAGGCAAGTACTCTTACCAACTGGGATCTACCCCCAGCCTCTGATTCATGCATTGGAAGTAAAATAAGAGTGTTTAGGTGCATGTGAATAAATGTCTCTTAGAAACAGGGCTGAAAATTCTGTCGTGGAGGGACAGACAGGCAATATCATTGGTATTCTAGGTCAACAAGTCTCTAGTTCACCTTCACCTTCCATTCCCAATTTGAAAATATAAGTACTACCCTCAGTTTAGGGACTAAATATAATAAACTGACCTAGTAGTTTGCTAACTCTTAGTTTGTGATACTACTTATTTACCAATTTTTCACAGAATTATTAGTTTTCTTCTTTGAATCCTATTAAAATATTCTTTATTCATTTCACAAATGCAAGCCTATGAAGAGTAAAATTGGTGTTCCTGATTTATAAACTTAATCTATAAATATTTTATGAACAAACAGACCAAAACATGAACAATTATAATATTTTCTAATAAAAATATACATTGGGTATAATTTTATTTTTATATGTTTAGGTGTTTTGCCTGCATGTATGTCTGTGTGCCACTGTATGCCTGGTGTCTACAGGGAGCAAGAAGTAGGTGTCAAGTGTCCTGGAACTAGAGTTACAAATGATTGTGAGCCATTGTGCTGGTGCTAGGAATCTAAGTCAGATCCCAAAACCCAGAACCGAAAAGTTCTCTTAACCATTGAGCTATTTCTCTGTCCACTAGATGTAAAATTTAAGAAAGCGTAGTGATTTATTTTAAAGGTACACAGTCTTTAGCTGTTCTCTGACAACCTTTTCCCCCTCACCTTATTTTGTTTTATCAGTTACTCTTTTTGAAAGATCTTCCTCATTGCCTTAAACTTCAATAGATTTTTTCCCCCAGTTTCTTTCTCAATGCCTTGGCCTTTGATTTGATGGATCTTTCCAGATTCTTCCAGTAGTAAAACTGTAAGAAGTGCTTTCAGAGCTTGAGAATGAAGCCTATTAAAGTCATGGTTGTTTCTGCCAAAAATCATAGCACAGGTAGCAGGCACTGTACTCCCACCCTAGCTGAAAATCCACCATTTGTCCTATCAACACATACCATCTATCTTGCTCTGTGGGATGTTTGATCTTATCTCTCTGAGATTAGAGCCAGCAAATGTGCTAATTGTGACCTTATGCAACAACTTTTGTAACTCAGAAAAATATTAGTTTCCTCATAAAAGATGACTCAGTCTTCCTCCACCAGGCCATGAGTTTTATTAATTTGGAATAATCTCTAATCTTTGGAAAACTCTAGTTAATGTCTAGAATAAGCATTACTGGAACCCACACCATGAACTGGTAGGCTGGAGTCCCAGTATGGATCTAGTTGTCTAAGGTATTTACATTCTTTTCTTTCCTTTCCTTTGCTAAAGTTGAGTTTCACTATTAAAAGATCCTAGGGTTTGATTACAGTCAACTGAGATGCGTTGCCAGCCACTCTTGGCAAAGCCAGGTCTTCTAGAAACACACATCTTGCTTTGAATGCATTGACTCAGGACTCAGATAACCATGTGTTGAAGGGTGGTGCCTGTCGTTAACACTACAAATACAAGACCAGGCCTGCCAAAAGACCATTAAAAGAGGGGAATGGAGAGGGACAAAGAAAAGGAGAGAGGGAGAGGAAGAGGGAGAAGGAGGACATTCTTTTGAGAGCCCCCATCAACAACTATATTTTAATGAACTTAACTCAAGTTATTGCCAGATAACGTAACTTGGAAATTTACCTACAAATTTCAAGATCTTGCAGAATAGCCAGCTCCCCAATTCTTAGTTGAGTTTTCTTCACACAAATGTTCTCTCCTGCTGGAACTGGTATCTTCATCATGGTTGTGCTGTAAGATTCAAGGTATTTCATATTCTATTGTTTGACATTAGATATTTTTTGTCTCTCCCATTTATTGGTTCACAAGGAGAGAGGTTGTCAGTACAGAACAGGGACAACACATCTTTAAGTTTGCTTTAAATACCATCTTGCAACATGGCTGATTACATAAATTTGAAACAAATACTATCCTGGAGCATTTTGTAGAGCAGATCCTGTTTGTACATTTAGAAATAAATATGTAAAAATATGTGTCTATGTGCGCTAGATGGTTTCTTTTCACACTATGCAGAATTTGTCCTTTCTACAATATGGATGCTTTGTTTTACAGACAAGACATATGAAGAGGCTATTCAACAACCAAAACAAGAAAATGTCTCTCTTTTTTTGAGCTAGGTAGTGCTCACTTCAGACTCCAAGGGCATCAAATTGGAAGATCTGCATTGGAAGAGTCTCAAACTCCTAATTCAACTAACTAAAAGATACAATTCCAAATTGTATCCTTCTGTATACATTTCATGTAACTTGTAAAATTAAATGTTTATTTCTATCTTTCCATTTTTTTTTTTTTTTTTTTTTTTGCTAAAGCAAATGGTTTGATAAGAGGGAAAAACACACACCCGGCACACAGATATATGTGTGTGTGTATGTGTGTGTGTATACACACATATATTATATATGTATATATGTTTATATATATACATATGTGTGTGTGTGTGTGTGTGTGTGTGTGTGTGTGTGTGTGTATGCATGCATATGTGGCCTAGAACTGATTGGGCAGGGCTGAGATTTAACATGTCTCCCACTGAAGAATGGGGAGAGCTTTAAATCTGATTTTAACATAAATACAAGGAATACCACATTTCAGCTTGTTCTCTAAAGAATATCTCTCTGTAACATTGAATCTTTTCTCCTCTTACACAGCAAAAAAAAAAAAAAAACCCCAAAAACTGTCTGCCTATAGATATCATATAAGCTACTTAGCTAAATCTTTCTTGCAAAATTTTCTTTAGTTCTAGGGCTATTAGTGGTGGCTCAGTGGCTACGAGCACTTGCTACTCTTGTACAAGTTTCATGCTGAATAAACTCACAGCCAGGGTAATACCAGCTCCAGGGAGTCTTTTAACTTCTATAGGCATCCACTGGCAAGTCACTCATGCACACACAAATAAACACAAAATATATATTTAGAAGCATAAATATATTTTCAGTTCTGTGAAAGAGTAATAACAGGAATGCCATAATCATTTAATATTAATATGTTCTGCTCAAACAATTTAATATGAAAAGGTATATGACAGGGTATTTTTTTAAGTCACGAAGTAGCATTTTGAACCAAATGTTTCTGTGGTGTGAATCACTAATATAAATCTAAAGTAGTGATAAATGTGTGCACCTCATTAAAACTCAAACTATATTATTTTCTTTATGATTATTAATCTTCATAGTGGAAGAGACATTTTCAGATTCTTCCAAGAAAGTCTTTTTGTTTATTAGATTATTTGATCTTTACATGACTCAAAAAGTAGGCATTGCAATCATTTCTTTATAGCTGTGAATAGACTCTTGGAAAGCCAGCTGATTGGCTGGTACTACACAATAGTCATCAGCACACCCTTGGATGATTGGCCAAGCAAACAGTCAGCAGCACACCCCTACTGCTACTAAAGCTAGAAAGGAGAAACGAAAGCTCACAGAGTTCACAAGGTCATCTGACTGGCATGTGCTCCATATCTAACCCCAATCTAGAGCCCTGGCTCTTTGAAATTCTATTCTATGCTCACACATGCTAGGTAAGCACGCCACCACTGAGTCACATTCCAAAGGAGAGCATATTGTAACACAGAAACTAACATTATTTATAGACGTCTTAAATTAAATAAGATCTATGCTTCGAATTAGTAATCTTTTATTCAGTGGTTTATCAGCAAGAGTCTATATCTTCCTCCATCTCAATTTAAAACAAAAACAAAAACAAAACATGGTCTTTTAAAGGAACAGGGGATACGTTTTCCTCCTCAGTTGAAACATCCTGGAATAAACTTTTGGGGCCCTCTAAGCTCTGCTTAGTGTGCAGCCTAATTAATTCCATGCTGTGGAAAAGCTGGCCTCCCTGGGCCTGCTGTTTGCTATCCCTGCACCTCAGAACTATGTCTGGAACACTTACAGTATCTGCAGTAGATCAACCAGAGGAAAACCAGACAAGCTTCCCAGTATCCAAACAGGAAGCTAAAAACCTCTGTCTCCCTTGGAAACCCTAATAAGCCGAAACTTTCTAGTGGAAATCAACTCAAACACTTCATTCCAACCCACAGGGTTGTTACTGTGAATTAACAGTTTAAAACCTGAATTCCTTGAAGTTCAGTTTGAATCAGACTCCACCATTAATGCAGTTGTGAATAGCATGGCTTTGTGTATACCTACTGCTGGTACAGTCGTGTGGGTGATATAGCTTTGTTTCAGCACTTGCTCATCTGGTGCAGATTCTAGGACTCTAACGTACTATGGTGACATCTTGATTCAGAAAAACCCCATTGTAGCAAACTCCAGATAACTGACCTAGAAATTCAGGTTTTGATACTCAGCTCCTGTCAAAGGTTCTACCTCAAATAATTCGTTCCAAAATTAGCAATGCTGAACTCACCCATGCAGCTGACCACAAATTAAGAACAGATCTATTGCTAGCCAAACGGGGGAGAAAGAAACTGAGGACCAGTGTTTAGGCTGGATGGAAGAGCACTGGCTTTCAACACAGTGCAACCAATGCCTGCCTATCTCTGGAAACAACAGTTGAGAACCTGAAATGCGCAAATTGTTTTATGTGTTGTTCAAAAGACAGGTTCAAGGTGCTATCTCAGCGCCCTGTGGCATTTCCAGTAAGCTGAAAATTTCTCCTGCACCTGAACTTTCTTATTAAGACTTTTAGGGTTTTGCATGAAAACCTCTGGGAATGTGAGCACTGCAGAATTTGGCAATGAAGCAGCAAATGGAACCTAATCACTAACACTGCAAAGTCAGCACCGAACCGCACTTCATTTGGCAATTTGAATTGTCACACTTTGATTTACCTTTGTACATCTTTGCTATAAAATAAAAGGCAAAATCTTAACATCTTGAACAGGAATATTCTTTTAAGTACAAAGGCTAGGTAGAGACGGTCATGTAACCATGGTTATACTGAGCTGTATTCTGTTTCTTTTGGCTTAAACTGCAATTTTATTATTGGGAGAGGCTTTAATGAATATCATAGTCTAGTGTGACATATGGTGTCACATGCTTGTCCTGCCAGCCTTTAGGAAGTAAAAGCAAGAAGACCACAAGCTCAAGGCTAGCCTGGGCTATACAGCAAGTTCCAAACTAGACACAACTGCATGACAAGACCCTGATTCAAAAACACAAAACCAAAGCAACCAATGAAAATAGATGTTTTTACATCTTTCTCATTATTACCTCCACTATTCATATGATACAATTAAGAGCTAGAGAAACAGATTGCAAGAATGAATGTACCTTACAACAGGAGACCTTGAACACGGGGTTTCCAGATTTCAAGTTCATTGCTCTGTGGCTTTAGGATATGGTGTGAAAATTGATTATATTAATCCTATCATGCTTATTAAAGATTGAAACTTGTCATTATTTATTCAGTTTGAGGTCAGGACTTAGAATCCCACATAAAGAAGCAATTAGTTTTGAGACTAGGTCCCTAAAGAGAAACATAATCAATTTGATGCCCTGTATTAGTGACATGGCCTGCTTGGCTTCCTGACTTCCTTTTCCATCTTTTTTTCATTTAGTTTTCTTCCCCAACATTATGAAGGTGTAATGGACAAATAAAAATTGCTTGTGATTCTGGTACACAACGTGATGCAGTGCTAGATGTGTGCTGTGACCTAAACTTAAACATGTTAGATTTCTTCTTGGGTGTGTGATAACAGTTAAGGTCCCTCGGTAGTTCTGAAATATTCAGTACACTATATTAATTATGTTCACCATGTGTGTGGTCTATTTCCACAATATATTCATATGGTTTGAAGCTTTGTACCCACAAATGACATCTTCCTATGTCCCACTCACTCTCCCTATCCTACTTGCAAAATCCAGTTCTTTTAGGGTCCTCATTTAAGTGAGATTGGGCAGCATTTATCTTTCAGGGTCTGACTTTTTCACTTCACATAATGACTGCTCGTTCTATCCATGGTAGGCTTTCTTTCTTCTTTAACTGAACAACATTGCCACATCACCTATTAGCCACTCTCTGCTGATACACGGGTTGATTCCTCATCATGGTTATTAAGAAACAGATTGCTGTGGAAGCACAGACAGTTTTTCATGTACTGATTCCAGTTCTTTTGGCTGCACACACAAAAGGGAAATAGCTGGATTAGATGGGTGTGTCATTGGCAACTTTTTTGAGAATTTCCAATTTTATTTTTTAGAATTTATTTATTTTTAGAATTTATTTTTAACAACGAAGTCTTGCTATTTTGTCTTTTTCGTAATAGATATTAAAACAGGCAGGATCTCTCTCTCTCTCTCGCTTTCTCTGTTTTTCTGTCTGTCTGTGTCTTTCTCTGTCTCTCTATCTCTGTGTATCTCTGTCTCTGCCTCGGTCTCTGTCTCTGTGTGTGTGCACGTGTGTGCCTCCCTCCCTCCCAAACCCTCTCTTCCTATTGGCTGTTTACATGCACCTTTGACAGACATTTTTTCATGCTTTTGCCCATCACTCAATCAGGTTGTGTCTTTGCAACTGAGTTTCTTGATCTCTTTACATATATTGAATATGAATCTGTTATCAGATACATAGCATACATAATGTTTTCTTGCATTGCATGGTTGTCTCCTTGTTTCCAATGCATTTGCTGTCTGACTATGGTGTCATATCGCACCCCATTTTCAGAGAGAGAAGCATTTACTCTTGAGTTTTCCTCTAGCAGTTGTGTTATATTGGGTCTTATGTTTAAGTCTTTACTCCATTTTAAATTCAGCTTTTATATGATGTGAAATAAGGCTTCAGTTACATTGTTCTGTATGTGGACATCCACTTTACCCAAAACCATTGTGTGTTCTTGGGGTTTCTGAAGCTCTATTGAGCTTAATTTTCCAGGATCCATATGTCTTCCATAGGCCTACAAGTGTTTATCTGTACCATGCTGTTTTACTTACTAAAGCCCTATAGCATATTTGTACTCGGACAATATGACATTTTAGCTCTTGTAGTTTTGGTAGTGAAGGCACTGACTGTTCTGAATCATTTTAGATCCCTACAAATTTAGGATTGTTGCCCTATCTTATAGGAAATGTCACCAAAATTCGATTCCATGACGCCTGTAAATCACTTTAGGCAATATCTACACTTTACCAATACTAATTATTACAATCCATGAAGATGGTACCTTGATTTATGTTTTATAGCTTATAGATCTTTCAACTCTTGAATTGAAGTTATCATGAGGGTTAGTGGTCCTTGGATTCTTTTTTCAAGATTTTATGAGTAGGAGTATCTTTCAGATTGCTTTTTAAAGGTTGGGTTTTTTGTTTCTTTGTTTGTTTGTTTTTGGTAGTACTTTCAGCCACCATCATTTTTATATGCTGATTTTGTATTCTTCAACTTTACTGAAGGCATTCCTAGTTTAATTTGTCTTATTGTGTTTAGGTTTTTCTAAGAGGGTCATGCCATCTGCATGCCTCTTCAAGTCTGAGGGCATTATTCATTCTTGTTTAAAGATTTGATCTGTCTTGGATGCCCAGCTCTGTAATGATCAGAAATATCAAGAATGAGTACTTCTGGTCTTGAAGGAATAAACCTCTAACTAACAGTGGGCATCACATGTGGCCTTTATTATGCTGTAGGAAATCTCAGTTACCTTGAGAATATGCTTACCTTAACTAAAAGTAGAAAAACAGAATATATATATGTGTGTGTGTGTGTGTTTAATATATATATATATATACACACATATATATGTACACACACACATATATGTATATACACACACATATATATGTATATGTGCATGTACATATATATGTATATGTATATGTGTGTGTGTGTGTGTGTATGAATTAAAGAATTATTACATTAAAGTCTACTTCCTAAACTGAGAAGAAAGGCTTAATGCTATAAAAATGTGTCATGGCTGGTTATCAACATTTGAAAAAACATAGGCATAATTGAGAACATAGATTGAATTTTGACAAAACTACTAGATTACAAAAAAATACTATAAAACAAATGCTATCTAGATACTATCTATTATGTTCAGTCACTCTTTGCTTGGTTTAAAATAAAGCCTTAAAAATATCTAATGATCAAGTTCAGAAAACGAGGTACATGTATATGCATTTATGTGTATCCTGTGCATACAAAATGTAAAAACGCACATCATATTTTCACATAAAGACTTGAGCAATAGTTTCATGGATAAAGTATGAGTGACATACACTGTACATTTTTCTAATAGAATTTAAATTTAATTTAAATTTCTAAATGGAACTAACAAAATCTACTTTATTCTCTTATTTCATCCCCCGTCTTTATATTAGTATTTAAAACTTAATGTCTAGTTTATATTTTGACTCTCCCACCTTTATAGGCAGCTACCTACTGCACAGAGCTACTTTGCTACTGCACAGACAACTTAACCGCCACAAAGTCAAAGTTAGACTTACCTCCCACTACTGTCTGCCTTATGTCTCTTCCAGATACCAATGAATGGCATCTCAATCTATTTAACTTTTTAAGCAATCCCTTGGTCATTCAGCCATCTATTGAGCATTTCTACAGTTGGACAACACCGTTCTTCTCCATATGGGCCCCACACATCATTAGAATGAAGCACACTCTGTGCTGATGACTCTGTCAAGACCAAGTCCCTCTCTTCTTATTCACAATGAACTTAACCCAACATGGGACGTACCGCTGTGCCTGTGGTCATATTCTGGACACAGGCACCAGCTGAAATGGTTTCAGCTGTGAAAATAATCATTCTAGTACTACACTATGCTATCCCTTCATCTTATTGCGGTACAATTTCACCTCATAGCAGCCTCCAGCACACCAAACCAATCATTTCTACCCTGTTTGCTTACTTCTTGCCTTCCTTCTCTCATGGTTGTTCTCAATTTGTGTGTATATAATATGAATATATATTTTAAGATGTATATATGGAAACTGAGCAAGAAATCAATATTATACTGTTGTAGACTAAATAATGTCACACATAGATAACCAAATTTGTGGATGTTACTTTATATAGCGAACGGGACTTTGCAGGCATGATATCTTGAGATGTCATGAGATAGAGAAATTGTCTTGTATTAGTTTGTGTATCCAAATGTAGTCACAACTGTCCCTGGAAGGAGAGGAGGTAGGAAATTAGAGTAAAAAACAAAAACAAAGAAAACCAAAACAAAAAAGAACCTGATGCAATGGAAGCAGAGGGAGAAAGGGGACAAGATCAAAGAGATGTGTCAGATGCTAAAAATGCAAATACTTCTGGAAGGTAGAAAGTGCAGATGCACACTCTCCTCAACACCATTTCCAGAAGAGCCAGTTCTACCAATGCCTTGGTTTTACTCTGATAAGATCGAATTCATGTTTCTGAGACCCAGAATCATAGAAAACTAATGTGTTGTTTAAGCCACTTAAGTTTGTAGGACTTTCTAACAGCTGCCTTAGGAAATACACACATATATACACTATGAATATTATAGCTGAAGCTCTAGGAATTAGAAACTGTCATTGCCTTTTTTCTCTGAACATACATAATTTGGTTTTAAGATTTTGCTATTATCACACTTCTAACAATGTTTTATATATGCCTTTAGCTATATGCTCACTGCCCCCCTTTCCAGGCAAACCCTCCCAAAATTCTTTCCACCATCTTCCATCCCCTTCTCCTCTGAGAATGTATAGGGCCCCTTGGGTACCCCCCCACCCTGGCATATCAACTTTCTGCAGGGCAGGTGCATCCAATCCCGTGGACTTCGGATAAGGCAGTCCAGCTAGATCATAGCCTACTGACAGGCAATAATTTTTAGGATAGCCCCTGCTCCATTTGTTCTGGACCAACATTAAAACCTCAACATAAAACCAGATACACTAAACCTCATAGAAGAAAAAACAGGGATTACCCTTGAACACATTGTTACAGGACACAACTTCCTAAACAGAACACCAATGGCTAAGGCTCCAAGATCAACAACTGATAAATGGGACCTCATGAAACCAAAAATTTCTGCAAGGCAGAGGACACTGTCATTAGGACAAAAAGGAAGCCTACAGACTGAGAAAGGTTCTTCATCAACCCTACATCTGACAGAGGGATAACATCCAATATTTATAAAGAACTCAAGAAGTTAGAGACCAACAACCTAAATGACCCAATTTTAAAATGGAGTAAAGAGCTAAACAGAGAATTCTCAACAGAGGAATCTCGAATGGCTAAGAGACACTTAAAGATATGTTCAAAATCCTTAGTCATCAGGGAAATGCTAGCCAAAAGGACTCTGAGATTCCACCTTATACTGGTCAGAATGGCTAAGATTAAAAAAAAAAAAAAACTCTGGCTGGGCAGTGGTGGCACACGCCTTTAATCTTAGCACTTGGGAGGCAGAGGCAGGCGGATTTCTGAGTTCAAGGCCAGCCTGGTCTACAGAGTGAGTTCCAGGACAGCCAGGGCTACACAGAGAAACCCTGTCTCAACCCCCCCCCCCCCAAAAAAAAAAACCTCAAGTGGGAATACATGCTGGCAAGGATGTGGAGCAAGCAAGGGGAGCACTCCTCATTGCCAGTGGGAGTGCAAATTTCTACAATCACTTTGAAAGTTATGTTTGGCAGTTTCTTAGAAAACTGGTAATAGTTCTATCTTAAGACCCAGCTATACCACTCCTGGGCATATACCCAAAAGATGCTCCACCATCTCACAAAGACGTTTGCTCAACTATGTTCATAGCAGGTTTACTCATAATAGCTAGAAACTGGAAACAACCTAGATGTCCCTCAACTGAAGAATACATAAATAAAACATGGTACATCTATATAAAATATACTTCTATAGCTCTGTAATATATTTTCATTTTATATCTTTATTAGTCCATTGACAATATCATGCAATGTGTATTGATAATATTCACACCCCCAATACTTCCCATCCAGATCCACTCTCTCTTACCTACTCATCAACCGTTGTGTCCTCTTGTTTTGTTTTTGCAACCTATCATGGTCAATTTGGACTCCCCAAATGTGTGGCTTCAACTGGAGCATAGTTGACTTACCAGGGGTTACAATGTTAGAGACTGCCTCTGCCAGCAACTAACATCACCCATATCTTTTCTACTAAAGAGTGATTTCATGTTCAGTGTTCCCCCCTATACATAGGTCTTCTGCATGCTGTCACAACCACTGTGAGTCACATGTGCAGTTGCCCTGCTGTGTCTAGAAGACACAGTTTTCTTATAGAAAGAGCCCCAGGCTCATCTAGTCTTTCCAGCCTTCTTCCACCAAGACCTTTGAGTCTTGGGAGTCGGAGTACACTGTATTTGTTCTATTTAGAGCTGAGCATTCCACACTCCCTTATTCTCTGCATCTTGGCCACTTAGGGAACTCTGTTAATCAACATCTACTTCAAATAGAAGCTTCTTTAGTGAGGGTTGAGGGATGAATTAATCTATGTGTATAAAGATAAATCATTATGAGTGAGTTTAATACTTTGATCATTTAACAGTATAACAGCAGTAAGTTCTCCCCTAGGGCCTTTAGCCTATTTAACTATGGGTTCTTAGTCCATTGATGGTGCCAGGTATTGGGTTAACCTTGCTGAGAGAAACTTAAATGCATTAAAAATATAGTTGGTTACTCCCATGATATCTGGGCCACTGATGCACCAATAGGCGTGTCTTGCCAGACCAGTTTTTATTATGGCTCACATGGATTTGGACTGGGTAAGATTGATGCTTACTGGTTCCTTTTCTCCTCTGATAGCTAGGTTACTTGGAATAAGAAAATTATAATAATATTGTATCAATTTTATTTTGATTAATGTTTATATACTGTTTTTTTACCTTTTTATTTCCGAGGTGTCTGTTTTTTGCATTTAAATTTTGCTACCTTATGCAGTACATAAATGGACTATTCTGCTTCTATATTTTAATTATAATGCTCAGTATAATAACATTATAATGAATAATGTAATCTACTGTAGCCAATGGTATGTACTTGTTTGATCTAATTTCTTTTTTTTTTTTTTTTTAACTTTTCCCCTATTCCTGTCACATATGAAAACAACCACCAACTCTATTGTTTCTTTTGAACCTTTCTGTTATAGTTTGATTAAGTCTCTATATTATTCATTTATGTAACTCCAGAAATAATAGTTTGCATTTTTTACTTACTACAGTAGACCTTAAATTTATACATTTATACATTTATTTATCAAATAACTCAAGAATCTTGCAAAACCTTTTCCTTATGCACCTGGTATCTCTGCTTACTTTAAGTTCCTATTTAATATTTCTGATTTCTGTTTTAAGCATTTAATATTATTTTAAATTTACTCACATATTTGACATCTAAGTGTCTTTTTATTACTTCATGTGGTTTTGCTTTCATATAAGGCTATTTCCGTTTAGTTCAAAATGCTGCTTACCTACTATGTCTACTACCATACTTTCTAATGTTTGTAGGACAGGGTTTCAGATTTGTTTTTCACTTTTCACTTTTTTCTTTGCTTTTTTTTTGGGGGGGTGATAGGGCTAGTTTTAGGGCTATAGGTTAGTTAAGTTTATATTTTCTTTCAGTACCTTAAATTTTACATTTCACTGAGTGGCGGCCTTTGTAGTTTCTCTCACAACATAAGCCATATAATCATTGTTGTTTGTTTGAGGCTGATGCATCTTTTTCCTTAGTTACACTTTATTCTTGGTTTAGTACTTAAGACATGTTCATGTTGGTAAGTATTGTTTTCATTTTAAGTACCCTTTTTTTCTTTTCTTGGATATTTTCTTTATTTACATTTCAAATATTATCCCCTTTCCCGGTTTCCCCTGTGGAAACTCCCTATCCCATCCCCCTTCCCCCTGCTTCCATGAAGGTGCTTTATTAGGGTTCTTTGAAAGTTCTGTGTCTACCTGTGAGACTAGACTACTTTAGAATATTTCTACCAACTTCATTACAGATATTGTTTTTCTCCATTTTTTTTATTATCTCTTCCTGAGGATCCTAATTCTGTGTTGTCATTTGTTAATCCTAAATTTATTTTAGACTCTGTCTTTAAATGTTATTGTCTCTAAATTATGTGATTTATTTACTGATACACAAATGAATTCTGGGTATCTTGTATACCAACAGTTCATAAAGTGTTCAAAAATGGAATATACCAAAACCACATCAGTATCTAGTCAAATATGGAAATTTTGAGAAACTGAAATGTTACAATAGTGATAGATGATGGTCATGAAATGAAACACATATTCATGACTTCATACCGGCATAGAAATCACCAATTCAACAAAATAATGGAGAGATAGACAACTGCTATAGCCAGAAAAATTCCAATTAATGAATGAGAAGGAATAATAGACAGAAAACCCCATGAGTCAAACAGCACAGTAAGCATTGTTACAGATAAAAGTCATCAATGGATGCTGAAATTCATAGGTGAAAGCATGATGTGAGACAGGCTATGTGAATGGTCTCAAAGTGTTCTCCCATATGATACTTATTAATTACAAAGGGAAAAATAAAACCTTACACGAGAGAAACCTGGCAGACATGCCTTTAATCAAGTGATCAAAGTTAACATCGCTGGTAATACGGCATGTTGACATCATATACCTACTGATAGGATGCACTGCACACAGTCCGTTATTCATGGGATGCTGTTGCCAAAAATGCATAACCTTAATCAAATCATGGGAAAACATCAGAAAATACCAATTAAGGAACATTTTACGAAATAATTGGCCAGTGTTTTCAAATGTGTCAACGTCAAGAGAAAAAATATATGAGAAATAGTCTTGATTAGAGGAAATTAAAGAGACATGAGAAGTAAATGCAACACAAGACCGTTGTGTTGGAACCTGGAACAGAAAAAGAAATTAGGGAGACAATTTGTGAGTGTCAAATCAGCTCGGAGGTTAGTGAGTATCATTGCTACAATATTTTCCTTTATTCCACATATAGACTTTATGTGAAGATACCATGCCGTGCCATCAAGCATCCTTCTCCAATAAGGATGTGCTCGGAGACATTCATCACTATGAGGACATCACAGAGTTTACTCACAGTAGCTCAGGGATCAGAAAAGTATAGTGATTTCTATGAGAATATCTCCACTAATCTCTTGCATTTGAATACTTGGTACCCAAGTGCTTACACATTGGGGGGAGCCTAGGAGGTGTGGATTGATGAAGGAAGTGTGACTCTGGGAAAGGCTTTGAGGTTTCAAGTCCATGCTGCATCCCCAGTTCATGGTCTCTGTTTTCCTGCTTGTGGTTCAGTAAGGGGGGTTCCTACCAAGTGCCTGGTGCGTGCTGCCATGATTTCCAGCCATGATGGAATCTCATCACTTTGGAACCATAAAAACAAATAAACTTTTCTGTAAGATGCCTTGATCCTTGTATTCTATCACAGAATCAGAAAAGTAACTAATATAGAAGGGTGAATTTGCTTTGTTATAATTTAGCATACTATTTTACAGTAAGGTAAGCTTTTCTCACAAGTAGAAAGAATTCATACTAAAACATCAACCAAAAGCATACACTTTGATAAATGTATAAAGCATAGTACTCTCATTGTCAAGTATGACACAATACACATACTTGTACATGCTATTATACCTCATGGAAATGTCAGTATAGGAGGTCTCCTTCCATCTGCAGCACCACAAACACATAAACAACATTGTCCTGTGAACACAACAGCTGTAGCGTCATCAGGCAAGAAGCTTTCTAGTTTTATTACAATCTTAGAAGATGACAGCTGAACACATGATCTATCAGGGACTGGAATATTATGTCCAGTGTAATTGAAAGCTCAGAAGACTCCCTAGAGAGTCCGCAAGTATTGATTTGGAAGGCCCTTTGAAAACTGAACCTTGATATAAAGCGAGAATAGCTCAGAATTGCAGAGACTAATTTTTCTGTTCACAATTCTAATAGGATCTTGTGTTACGTGACTGACATTTTCTTTGTTTATATGAAACATCTTCAGATCGATTATCAATGGTCTTAGAAAGAATAAATTTGGAAGTTATATAAGATTTTTTAACAGTGGAGGAGAAACAGTTTTTGAGCAAAATAGCCAGGTTTTGGATGAGAGGAGTTAACAACAAACCCAGAGTCTGACGAGTGCAATTCTCATTTACAAGGTGTTTCAAATCAAGATTGAAAAAGATGTACTGTGATAGTAAGACAGTCCATGTGCTAAGATTGTGGCTATCATTATGGATTGATAGGCAAGAATAAAATTTTTCAAAATTAAGTGAAAAAATAAGTGTGTTCTATGTATGCTCTTATGCCTCACCTTGCTTCTCTCTCATTCCTTCTGTTCCTCTGTAAATATTAGAAGCCTCCCTCTCATACATCAAGGAAGAAACTAGTAGCTGCCTAACGACACCTGAAAGAATAGAATATTTAACTTCAAAGACATCTTATTAAGACATCTGAAATTAACTCGATGTACTCATTTATTAGATGACAAAAATTGAGGTCCAGAGATAGAGTATCCAACCCCAAGATGAGTGCCCACACCTATTGTGTAATTTCCCCCACAGTCTCTGTGCGTGGTAACCACATGCCGTGACAGGGCAATGGTGAGGCTTGAACTGTCTTGTATCCCCTCCATGTCTTTTGTGTCCAACATCTACTTTAAAGGCAGGCATGTGGGCAACCACGTGATATGAAAACACCAAAAGTAGGTGCCCACACCTGACATCATTTTTATTTTGGTTCTTCATTTGTTTGTTTACTTTTTTTAACTAATGACTTATTCCCTGTGTAGAGTAACCCCAATAATACTCTTTATAAGGGTGTGTGTATGTGTGTGTGTGTGTGTGTGTGTGTGTGTGTGTGTGTGTGTGTGTGTGTATTCTATAATACAAATTTTCATATGGCATTTCAAAATTATTTTTAAAAAGTAGGTTTGTGTTAGTTATATCTCTCCCTACCCTCTCTCCCGCCCTATCTTGTCATCTCTCTCGTTATCTCTCCGACCCTCTCTCCCGCCTTATCTTGTCATCTCTCTCCCCATTAACCCACCTACATTATCCCCCGTTACAGCACCTGCATTTCATTATTTCTCTTCTTTTCAGATTTCTTTTCAGATCTTTACCTCTGGTCCCTTTAAAATTTCATGGACTCTATAGGTGTTCAAAATTAATACACAAGGCATAGATATTATAATATTAGACAAAAATAGTCCTCAAACCAAAACTTGTCAGAGAAGATAGAGAAGAATACTGCTCACTTATTAAAGGAAAAATCTACCATGATGCTATAAATTCTAAACATTTATGCACTAACATACAAGTATCCAAGTTCATAAAGAAACACTGTAATAGCGAAAATTAGATATTGACTCTCACACAGTGATAGTGGGTAACTTCAATATTTCACTTACACCAATTGACAGGTCATCTAGACAAAACTAATCAGAGTCACATAGTGAGTTCCAGGATATCCTGGGCTATGTAGACAGACTCTGTCTCAAAGAAAACGAACAAACAAAAAAGCCAAAATTACACACTGAATAAAAAATCATCTTTAACAATGTAGTCAACCTGGCTACCTGTGTGTAGAAAGACAAAAGTAGATCCACATCTATCATCTTGTATGAAACTCAACTCCAAATGGATCAAACACCTCATCATAAGACCAGATACTATGTAGGGAATAGGCACAGGAAAAGAGTTTCTGAGCAGGAGGACATTGTCAGCATAGTTGTGAAGAGCAGCAATTAATAAATGAGACTAATGGTGCTAAAAAACTTCTGTACAGCAAATGATACCATCATTCAAGCAATTTGCAACCTACAGAATAGGAACAATACTTGTCAACTATATATCTGATTTAGGGTTAGTATCTAGCATAAAAAATTAAAAAGACTGAGTATCAAGAAAACAAATAATATAATTTAAAGGGGAGGAGGGCTGAGTGCTCTTGAGTACAACCCCAGCTGCCTAAGCCACCTGCTATCTCCTTGATCTCCATCACCCCACCGCCTTTCCATCCACCTTAATCAGACCTGCTGATCCAGAAACATACATGTTAGATCCCCTTCCTGCGCCCATCTTCCCATCTTCCCGGCCTGCTGAGTCCTCTGGGCTACCCCCAGCTTCCCTGGGCAATCCGATATCCCCTCTAGATTCCCATTCTTTCACTACCTCTCAGCCCACATTCATCAGATGTGCTGATCTGGAACCATACATACCAAAAATATCCTTCAGAGGCCTGCCATATAGGATTATTGAGGTCAGGTCCCATCCTAATACCTACTACAACAGGAACATCTAGGGACTAAAACCATCTAGATGGCTAAAGGTCCTCAGAAGAACATAATCCACAAAAGCCAGGGTAGGTAATAAAACACCTTCAGAGCATAGCTACCCTACTACAACAAGTCCTGTATATCCTAACACAACTGAAGCACCCAAAAAACGATGACAAATCCATTATGATGAAGATGATATAGGATGTTAAAGAGGAAACAAATAAATCCCTTAAAGAATTCTAGAAAAATATAATTAAACAGATGAAGGAAATAAATAAAACTGTTCAAGTCCTGAGAACAGAAATAGAGCAATAAGGAAAACACAAACTAAGGGAATCCTAGACCTGAAAAACATAGAGAAGAGAACACGAACAACAAATATAAGTATCTCCAACAATACAAGTGATGGAAAAGAGAATCCCAGGCATAGAAAATACAATAGAAAAAATTGATACATCAGTCAACGGAAATGTTCATCTAAAAAATTCATGACACAAAATATCCAAGAAATCTGAGATAACATAAAAAGATCTAGCCTAAGAATAATAGAAATAGAAGGATCCTAGCTCCAAGGACCAGAAAATATTTTCAACAAAATCATAGAAGAAAACTTTCCCAACCTAAAGAAAAGAGATGCCTATAAACATTCAAGAAGCTTATAGAACACCAGTTAGAATGGATCAGAAAAGAAAATCCATTAGAAATCTAATTTCAATTAGAAACAGAGGTTAGATGGCTAGAAAGGGACTAGGGGAGAAAAGATAATCTTCAAACAGAAGAGAAATAAATGAAGTATAGAGTTATAGAAAAGATAAAGATGACACTGGAATAGGAAGGTTAAATGAGGAGGAACATGCAAGGGAAAGGGAAAGAATATATATGGGGAAGGACAATTAACTAAAGGCCTTTTGGAAAACTCTATGGAAACCAACTACTGTAAAGCTATATATATATATATATATATATATATATATATATATATGTGTGTGTGTGTGTGTGTGTGTGTGTGTGTGTGTGTGTGTGTATACACACACATATATACATACACATGCGCGCGTGTGCACACACACACACACACACACACACACACACACACACACACATGTATATATGCCCCAATTAGACATCTTATGACACCAAGTAAAACCCCCAGGGCCAGGAATGGGCAACATTTTGAGTCATTGGCTACAGAGGTCCTATATATCTCATTAACATCCCAGGCTATAGCTAAGGCTATTCGTTATCTGCCACAACCTGAGAGTAAGACTCTATTGCTGAAGATACCACTTATGTTATTGAACATAAAGAAACTGAGATGGAACCCAGGTAGAAGCTTCACCACTAACTTTCAGGGTGTTAGAATAAACTATGCATTCTACTCAAAGAGAACAGTAATCAGAAACATTGCCCAGTTCCAAATCATGTGAACTACAACATTAACTTGCCTACAAGATATACTGGTAACACAGTGACAATTGCTTTGCTACTCTTAAAACCCATTCCACAATATAAAACCCATACCTGACATTAGCGAAATGGTCAGGTACCTGAGACAGGTCATAGACCCCAGGAGCAAACCTCCTATCACTATTCTACTAAATAGTAAGTTTATTGTTATTATTCTACTTAATGAAAGTAGCAACAAAATGACTCCTGATGACATTGCTGTACCTGGATATTAAAGCCCTGTTTAATCCTCATCAGAGAAGCTTCTTATTGCAGTAGATGTTAGTTAACATAGAGACACACAACTGAACAGTGTGCAGAGAGTGAGAGACATTGGAGTGCTCAGCCTCAAATGGGATGTCTTTATCAAAGCCTTTCTCTTCAGTCTCAGGAAGATTGTAAGGTGGTGGGTAACCCCAAGGAAACAGCATTACCCAGACATAGAAGGTCTGACATGCATATGAACTCATAGAAACTGTGACAGCATGCACAAGTTCAAACCAGACAAAAATCCCGATATGGAGAAGGGGATGTGAGCACAAAACCCCACTCCTGGGCAAGAAGCGATTTGCAAGTGATACTTGCTGGATAAAGTAAATTCATTTGCTTTAATGGAGTGTCACTGGGCATATCAACCTCTGTCCAGGCCAGGCCCAGGCCCACATGAAATACACTCTTGTTCGTGTGTGTGTGTGTGTGTGTGTGTGTGTGTGTGTGTGTGTGTCTGTGTGTCTGTGTGTCTGTGTGTCTGTGTGTCTGTGTATGTGTGTGTGTGTCTGTGTGTCTGTGTGTTTTACACTTGGCATTTTTGCTCCGAGAAGAACATGAAGTAGGGTGGGTAGAGAGGTGGGATGGAGCTAGGAGAAGTTAGGGAGGGAAAGGGTATAATCAAAATGTATAGTATGAAACATTTTTAAATAATAATAATCACATTTTAAAATCCCAATTAGCTGCTGTTTTATTATTTTGTTTTTTTTAATTTGACAATGTTTATTATAAATAATTTATCTGAGATAAATTTAATTATGCATATTTAAGACATAGTACTTGCTAATACATAGTTTTGTGTTAAATGAGTAAATTTCAACTAGTTTTACCATAAAAAAATAAAAGATGGTTTATCTCTTTTGATAAAGAGCTCATCATTGGCTTAAGTGTTTTTTTTTTATTAGACCCCTAGCTTTATTGGGGTTCAATTGACAAAAAAAAATTATGTATTAGAAGTGTTCTGAAGGGAAGAAATATTTCTTTTTCTGCTTTCATAGCTAATACTCTAAACACTCCCGAGTCCAGGTGTGCAGTTGATGCATTTACTTCTGACATCATTTGCCTGGGGATAGTTGGACAGCACAGCCTCACATGTTCCCAGTTTAGATGTCTGTTGCAAGTTCTGGTGAAGGTTTATGCTTCTGACCAAACAGCTATTTTTTTAAAAAGTGTCAGGGTATCAAAAAGCCCAGGACAAATGGCAAAGCTTGTGCTGGCTACCAGGCTCACTCAGTACTGTGACTTCTTGCCGTCTTTTTACCAGCTACCCCAATCCTAAATCTCTCCAGACCAAGGGCTTCTTTTCCCCAGATTCTGATTCATTTTGGCCATCCACTTTCTTGATTCCTTTGCGTCTCTCTATCTTACATTTTTTTTGTTCTATTGGCTCCTTTGTCTCTTGACTTCTTCTCCTTTGCTCCCTCTCTCCTCTTCCACCTCTGGCTGTTCTCTCCCTCATATCTACAATAAAATCCTCTTACCTATACCTCATTTTTTTTCATAAAGGTTCCTCATTCCTCCTGTTCACTTAAGTTTCTGGACTAGCACACAGGATTCATGGACATCTGTTTTCTTATATTTACACATTGCTTAGCAAAAGCTACTGCAATGCATATAGATAAAAACCAAGTAGAAGAGTCTAAAGGAGGGTTTCAACAACCTTGCATGCTCTCTCTAGGAATGCTCCCCTCCAAGGACCTCATCAATCTGGAAGTTTCCTGAAGCCTGTCCTTTTAGGATGTTTTACAGAAAAGACTTGATAACATAGTCATGCTTGATTATACTATCACCTGATGGGAAATAACGGAAATTTCAGCCCCCCTTCCTTTGCTGGAGGTTGAGATAGGGGATGAGGTGGAAAGTTCTGTGACATGGGAACTAACCACCAAGAACTCAAGTCAAGGAAGCCCCACTCATTCTGCATTATCTTAGTTCATTTTCTGTTCACAAGATAGGCTACCTGACACTACCTAACTTATACACAGTAGAGTTGGCTGCGTTGTTATTGTTGTTATTGTTGTTGTTGTTGTTGTTGTTGTCTTTTGGGCTTTTGGGGTTTTGGGAGGGTGTTTGTTTGTTTTTTCTTTTCTGAAAGATGGGTAGTGGAAGAAAGGGTAGTTTCCTACACTGCTATTAATGGCAGACCAACAGCAGAGTTGTGTGCACGGGAAGATGATTAGCGTGTGCGTGACAGAACAGACAGAGCACCAGGCTTGTTTAATAACAGTTTGCTCTCATGAGATCTATGTTAGTTCTTTCCAGAGACTCCCAATGTTCTTATCTCTTCAAAGTCTGACTCTCTCTCATACCTTCAGTGATACTAGTCACTTTGTTACTATAAAAAGACACATCACTTAAGAGTATCAAGAGTTTTAGGCTTTACCTGTCTGAACCCCAGGAATAGGAACAAAATATATATTTCCTAACTACAATTTTTTTTTTGGTTTTTTCTAAACAGGGTTTCTCTGTGTAGCCCTGGCTGTCCTGGAACTCACTCTGTAGACCAGGCTGGCCTCGAACTCAGAAATCCACCTGCCTCTGCCTCCCAAGTGCTGGGATTAAAGGCGTGCGCCACCACTGCCCAGCCTAACTACAATTATTTAAAGTATTATTTTTGTTATGTATACCCACTGTAGGATAATTACCCTAATTACCCAAACCAACTGACCATCTGTCATCTCACATAAGTACTTTAGTGTTCGCGTTTTAAGGAAATGTAAGATATTCTATCTGATTCAGGATCCAGTTTGGATCTTGTTGTTTGCTTTTAGAAAGTGCAAGTTTTTGTTTTGTTCAGTTGTGCTTTCTTCCTGTGTGGGCTTTGTGAACTGTTCCTACTTGGTTTTATTTTGCTTTTACCAAACTTTTATAATGTTAACCAACAGTGGGTCCAGTGGTCAGCACCAAGCTCACATTTCATTGCTTTCTAGGGTATATTTTCAGCATTGAATTTACTAGAATTTTTCTTTCCTGCATTTTATTGAATTGAACTATATTTTTAATATTCTTTGTTAGACTTCTTTGTCTTTACAAGTGGATAACTTGCTTTACACTCTCCTTGTGACCCTTCCTAATTTTTCATTTTTTAGCTTTAAAAAGTCTAAACTTGATACATTTATCTTTTTGGTTTTGGCAAGAGTCAAAATGAAATGATTCTTTCAAATAAAGATCATGTGAAGAGAGTTTATTTATCCTAAAGCTATTTGCACAGATGAGAAATCACACAGAGGTTTGAAAGACCCTGAAATGTCACCCCCTGGAAATGTCACCCACTCTAGCCTCAAAGAAAAGGGACAGACCTAGAAAAAGCATTTTTTTATTTATTTGTTTGTTTATTTATTTATTATCTTTGCCTGATTTAGCTGTAGCCATATACTGACAGAGATAGACAGTCTTAGGTGAAAACTAGGAATATAGAAAGGAGAATAAATTCACTTGACCTTTCTTTCCTTCTTCCATTTCATTCATCAGAGATTTTGTCTAAGTTAGGTTTTGTCTTGCTATGGAAAAACACCATAATCAACAGCAACTTGAGGAAGAAAGGGCTTAGATATCCTGAATCACAGTTTACTGAGAAAGGCCAAAAGCAGGAACTCAATTAGGGTCAGATCCTGGAGGCAGGAGCTGATGTCAAGGCAGTAGAAGGGAGGAGTGCTTACTGGCTTGCTCCCTCTGATTTACTCACCCTCCAGTTTTAGATATCTTAGGACCACCTGTTCAGGGGTGGCACCAACCATAATGGGTTGGGCATAGCAATTACTAATCAAGAAAATACCCCACATGTCAACTAACAAGCCAATTTGATGGGGGGGGCATTTTCTCAATTGATATTCTTTCTTCCCAAATGTCTCTAGCTTATGTCAAGGTGACATAAAATTAACCATCCTATATTCCAAACAGAAACTGAGAATCATGATGACATAATCCACTCAGGTCAGCCTTCTGTGACAGAGGGTGACTGGGGAAGAAGAGAATTTACCAAGTGAAATCAACAAAAGATCCCTAGCCCAGCTCCTTAACACGACCTAACTGGGTCTATTAAGTCCCCTATCTCCTGGCACTCATTGATTTTTTTCCTTATTTTGTTTCTACTTGCTACTAAATTCCCAATTTTTTTCCTCAGAATTACTTTATAAAGCCACTGTCTATTTGGGTTTGTCCTGTTTCTTGGGCCACACCCATTTCTGTGATTGAACTTCATTCTGACCCCCACCCACCCCCAAGTGTTGAAGGCTATTTCTCCAAGACTACACGAAAATATCTTGATTTCATTCTCTTTCTTAAGTTACAGCTTCAGCTTGGCATTCTGAATTGACAAGTCATTACTCTTCCCTTTTCCACCCTGAAAAAGATTCCCTTTTATCCGGCTTCTACTGTTAAAGTTGAGGAATCTGGTGGGATTTTTTTTTTTTTTTTTTTTTTTTTTTTTTTTTTTTTGTAATTTATAACCCTTAAATTATCTTTTTTTCCTCTTATTTAGACTATTGTTCTTTATGTCTAGAAAATGTTAAATATGGGTATGGATGTGAATTAATTTCTATTATATAATTTGTCATGCTTCTGAAATATAAGAATTCTTGCTTTTCATTAATTCTTTAAAACTCTGTCTCTGTCATTGTATTGTTCGCAGACTCTTTCTTTAGAGCTCTTGCCAGCCTTCCTTGTCTTACTCTGTGTCTTAGAACTGCTTATTCTATTCTTGCTGGGAGTTTTTCTCACTTTCCCAATTCATAGCTTAGATGTTTTTAACAGTTTAATTGTTCTGTTTTAAAAGTAACATGTATTAACTAAAACTCTTGGCATCTGAACCTGATTTGTTTGCAACTGTCATACTCAAAATGATTAGGTCCTCATGTGTCTCATAGTTTAAAAGTAGAATGTTTCTTACCCTTTATCTGAGACAGAAACTCCTCCCTCCTCAGAGAATTTTTACCTGTCTTGGTTTTCAGAGTGAGTGGACCACACCTGTAGGAAGGAGTAAGAGCATCAGCACTTGGAGTCTCTTTACGTTAATCTCTCTCCTTTTATGCACACTAAAATGTTATTTTTTATCTTAATGGAATGTATTTATTTAATATATTTAATTGGAGTAAAATTACATGGCCGCCCTTTCCCCTTTCATCCCTCCAGCCTCTTCCAGGCACTCTACTTCCAAGTCTTCCCTTGTCCTCTCTCCACCAACTCTCAAGGTCATAGCTTCTTTTATTATTACTAATATTACATACACATGTGTGCGTGCGTGCGTGCGTGCGTGTGTGTGTGTGTGTGTACAGATCTATAAATACAACCTGATGAGTCAGTCTACCTTATTGTTTTTGTGCATATGTTTTCAGTGTTGAACACTCCATTGGACAACCAATAAGGGGCTCCTCCCTGAGGGAGGCTGGTTTTCCTTCTCCCAGCAGTCATTAGTAGACTGTAGTATTTTGTCTAGGAAGGTGGGTCCTTGGGACTCTTCATCTACCACATTAGCCTGTGCATGGGACTTGCCATTGCTCCAGTCTTATTTGTACAGCCATTTCTAGGCAAAACTGTTTCACCGTAGACGTAGACTTTCTCATATTTGAGCCCTCTTCTGTGGTGTTCTCTGAGCTAGAGAAGCAAAAGATCTGACATAGATGTATCCATTGGGGCTTGGCTTCCCATAATCTTTTTATCTCAGCAGTTGTGATCCTCAATGGTGGTCTCCATTTGTTGTAAAGGCTTCTTTGGTGAGGGGTGGTATCTACACTTATCTGTGGGGAAAAGGTTAAGACTTAGAATGAAAAATGGATGGTGACTTCAACTGAGGAGGAGGGAAGGAGGTCAATACAGAAGTAGAATGAGGGACAAGGGACAAGGGACAAATAGTATCCAGATTGTTTGATAAAGCTTTAAGGGATCATACTATTTTATATTTATCTACAATTATGTACAATCTATATAAGCATATATGTACACATACATCTTAAAGGAGTTTATGACACTTAGGCTGACAGTGCTTCCCTAGACTAACAGAAACCCCAGTGCCAGGCATAAAAAATTTCTTGTCTAATGCTTGATCAGTCAGGTAGTTCAAATGACACCCCCAAACAATATAGATGATTGTTTTGCCCTGATTGCCTTTCAGAGGATGATAGTAAGTCCCCATTGCTGAAGACACAACACACTTAGAACACAGAATTTAGATGATTTGAGCTGGATCTTAGTGAGAGCCTCTGTCTGCAGTCTAGATTCCATGATTCCAGAAAATTCTATGCAAGCTGCCAAGGGAGAGAAGCAATTAAGTAGTTCTACCCAGCGGCAATACTTATGAACTACAACAAGTACTGGCACAGCAGGATATCTGTTAAAGAGCACTACGCTGCACTCACGTGTTGGTGGTAACCAACAGCTGCCTAATTGGACTTAAGGCCCATTCCACAGGATGGAAATTATGTCTGCTAATGGCAACCAAGCCAGCTTCCCTAGGCTAGTGAGGTCATCAACCTTAGGCAAAAAATCTACTATCATTACCTTGCTAGACCAACATAATTCCTTCCTTTGTTCTATGTTTAAAATTTTAAAATAAAACAGATCAAATAGCTTAGAATTATCTCACCAAAATGAATTTTCAAGATGATGGTTATACTTAATAATTACTATATTTTTGAAAATGCTAGGCTAGTGATAATGAGTATTGTCACAAAATGATAACTTTGTAATGCTTTTGCTAATTAGATTTAACCTTTCCACAATATATTTCAAACCTTCATGCTATATATAACTATGTACAATTTTATGTGCTTATTTGAAAAGTTAAATTTGTAGAAAAAGAAAATTGACTGTGAGGTTTTTGTTCATATTTACTTGACCATGGGTATCAATATGTGTCACGTTCTTAGGCTAAAACATTGTGGAATAGTAATAATGTTTTATGAATTCTGTTATTTGTTCAGCAAGTACTCAATAAATGCACTGTGCAGAGTATAAACACTACTGAGGAACCTTGCCCCTGTAAAGACTGACAGGTAAGGTCATTGACTACTGGCTTTGTAAACTGTGTGCTGAAGTTGGAGTGTGACCGAAAATCGAGGCGATACAGACAGGTACCAAAAGTAAATTTTATGAGCTGGCTCATGAGTTCATAGGTTGAGTGTTTTGCTGCTCTTAATTCCTACAACCTACATGAAAAGGTGCCATCTGTAAGTCCAGTCCCAGAGATTTTATCTAGTCATCTTAACTTTTCGGGCACCAGATACACACACACACACACATACACAGGCAAAATACTTATAAGCATAAAATAATAAGATAAATAAATCTTTTTTTTAATAAAAAAGAAACTTTTAATGGGCTGTTAATGGAAAGACTCATGTTTTAGTACCAGCTGAATTACATTCAGCTAAGACTGTCACAAGTACTTGCGTGTTTCTATGACTGCTAAATGAGGTCAGCTTGATCAATGAGGGAAAATCATTTGGCCAACCTAATGAAGTCAAAGCACCCATGTTGGTGTAGTCCTTTCAGCTTCTAAAGCAAACATTCGACAAATGTTTGCTCTAATCGTGTCCTCACAAGACACCACAAAGTGGGAGCTTTTAAAACAAGGAAACAATGACAGAGAGACTAACTGGCCCAAGTTTATGAGCTATTAAGTGCATGAGCTGGATGGGAACCTAGACTTATGAGTTAAATCATGTTCTTTCCACTCCACCTCTCCACCTCCCAAGTAGTAACTGCCTCTCCATGGAAATGTGGGATACTTAGCGGTCCAGATCAGTTCACACTGTGAATTAAAAAGTCACATGATGTCGATGTGGAGAAGCATTTAATTCATTGCAGTCATGTCTGTTCTCTTCAAATGTTTTTCTATGTTGTTATTGGCCTCCCCTCAATGTGAAGGCCTGTGGGGAGTGCCATACAGGACTGTCAGCATCACAGCTGAACACAAGGCTCTGCATTTGATGGTGTAAATATTTGCAGTATGTGCTTGGTTGCCAGAGTTACCATCCCATTCTTCTGGCTCTACAAATTTAGATTTTACTAAATAAGAGAAGAAAGTAGACTAGCATCGGATAGCACAGGAGCTTCCACCCTTTGACTTACCAAGGCTTTATTTTCTCTGGAAGAACTAACAATAGCACCAAAATGCCTAACACCACCCGCCCAGAATCTGCACCTGTAATTTTCAACTCTCTTCTAATCAGATGTTCAGCTTTGACTAAACATTCTTTAATTACAGTTTAAAAATTAAAGAAAGCCCTTCTAGTTTTCCCAGCAGAAAATAAGAAAAATTAATGACGTATTGGTAGAAGATCCAATTTTTTTTAGCAGCTAAAACCTTCTCCAAGTGCAAGAAGTTTCTGGAGAAGAAACAGTCTTCAAGTATGTTTTTTTCCAGAAGCTCTCACCTCCTTGGCCCTGAGGGGAGAAAGTGTGCTATTGAATTATCTGCTCTGAAGTTTGGTAGTTTAATTCTGCAGTAATGTTATATGAAAATGTTTAATGTCCAAAATTTGGGATTATTAAAGAGCAGTTGAAAATAATGCAAATGCACGCCAGGTATGAAGATGGAGAATGTTGTTCAAAAATATTCCTGTCCCGGTCTATTTCAGTCTTATAACTTGAATCATTTCTAAACACCTCAAAGCAGAGGAATTTCATTGAGAAACCTGGTTCAGTTTTCTTCCATTTTACCTCGTGGAGAGAGAACTTTGCAGAACTTAACTTTAGACTCACAGAGAAGTGCTTACTCCATGTGCAGATGGTTTTGTTATTTCTAATTAGGAAAACACAAGTCCCTCAAGTGGAAACTCCTAGTTTCTTTGGAAAGTTACTTATGTCAAATGATGGTTTGCTGGGGCACACAGGTGAAAGAATGATTTCCTGAAGCAGACACAGGTGAAAGGATATAGCATGAAAGGACACTCGATGAAGGAGTATAAATATGACCCCACAGTCAGGGGGAGAGGAGCACTGGACAATGGTTTGGTTTGCTCTGCCTCCTATTCTTTGCTAAAGACATACAAGTATTGGTTCGCCTTGCATAGATAGCATTGTTGAGCTCAACCTGTAGTAACACTGCCATTGTAGAAACTCGCCCAAGAACTGCTTGTGAGGTTCCTGTGGCAGCTTGTTACTTCTGTTGCCTCCCCTTGGACTGAATTTCGATGGTTCCTTCAGGATTGAATGAAAGCTGCTGGTTTGTGCCCGCTGTCTGCTTCCTGAAAGGACTGTACTGTAGCTAACAGTTCGTGTGTGCTGTCTTCCTGCCCTAGGAGACTGGTCTACAGCTGCTGAGTCACATTTCGTGTTTGCTATGAGATTAAATGCTGCCAAAGAAGATCAAGCTTGTTCCCCAAAGAACTATTGCTGAACAGGTCCACTTCCCCTAAACACTAATGACTTTTCTCTTCCACTACCTCTGCTGGATAGTGGGCTAGAGGAGAGGTTAAACCTTTAATAAAAGTAGGTTGCAAAAAATTTACCCCTACAATTCACACTATTTCTAATGGGTATTGTTGAAGCTTCCCATTAGGGTTTTGGTCTAGTTTGGTTTTGAGTTCCAGTTATAAGTATGGCCATAAGCTCCAGTGCTCCTCTACTTTGAAATCCATGTGATTTGGTTGTGAGTGTTCACAGCATAACTCTGTTCTGTTGGAAGTCTGAGGACTAAATTTCATAACTGTGACCAGGTGTCCCTCTGGTATGACTCTTGTATCTATTGGGCAGTGACTTTGATTCTTGTCTAACCTGAACCCAGTTTATTCCTACCAAGAGAGCCACCCAGTAAGAGAGAATCCTAACCAGAAAGTTAGGTTCAGATGCAGGGTATCAAGTGATAAATGATAAGAAAGTGAACTTAAAGTGTATGAAATAAAAAGTGTATTACATACAGTTCCTAGAGAGACTTGGGGAGCTGATGGAAACCCAAGGAAGGAAGTCCATAGGCAGTGGGATAAGGAAGAGAATCTGCAGAATTATGCCTTATGTTAAGGTCCATGGACAATATTCATTCTGTAGTAGTTTCTGTTGGAGGATGTAGATTGTCAAGTTTAAAGAAAAGAAGTTGAGGGGCATCCTTACTTACTTGACTCTGGTACTGGCCATTGAGTGTTATGATGTCCAGAAGCTATGAGGTATGGATTGTACTTGCATCCAGTGAGCTTCTTTATGCAAGTATATATCTATGTATCTATATATGCCCACATAATGGATAGATATGCATTCATAAATATATATATCCATAGGAGTAGGCCAGAGCTCATGGCATAGACCTGTTTTTTCAATAGCTTATGTGAGGTTTCAAAACGTCTGCAAAGGCAGTAAGTAAATCAAAAAGTCTATGACATGCATAGGCAATTAATATGTATTCTCTCTGTGGAAGCTGTTTTTAAAACTATGACTAGAATATTTTAAAGAGTAATGAATTTATAGAAGCTTCCACACAGAGATTATAAACTAATTTTATACAATTCCAGAAGTTTTCCTATAACCTTACAGGACCAGAAAATTTACATCCGAATAGCTCCTGGGAAAAGCATTGGAGGAAAACCACCACAGGTGTGAGCAAAGGACTCTCAGATTCTGCTTAGCTCCATTTCTTTTAAGGGCTATTCACTCTTGATTTTGGTACTTCCTTGGAACCACAGTTAAAATAGTCTTTTAGGCTGACTGAGATAATTCAGTCCATTCTGTTATCCATATTTGGTGTTCCATTGATAAAAGAACTGTCACACCAGTAAAGTGATTGACTAACACAAAGCTCTTCTAGACTCCAATGGATGCATGAGACACTCGGAGAGGAAAATGAGCAGCGGCATATGGGTAGCATAGTCTGTGTGATGTTTGTTTCCTTTTCCACTTCCGCTGTCTTTAGAAGACTTGTGCGATATCAGAGGGGTGATGCTGAAATGATGATAAGGTATTATACCTCCCAAGCCCTTTTGGATCACTCCGTTGTTACTTGTAGTACTCATTAGGAGTCTCAAGAACTCTTAGGAAGTTGAGAAAGGGGCTGGGCTTTGAAAGGCACCCAGAGCAAGACTCAAGGCAGCAGTTTGCAATAGGAAACAAAGAAGATTGTGTCTAATTAGAGCATCAGGGGTGATTTTAAGAGGCCTGTGTAATTACCTGGGAAGGAAGTGAGCCAGGTGGATGGTAACACCTCCAGTCAGGAGAAAGAGACTATTTATATTCATGCATTCGCTCAACTATAATTTCTGAATGCCCGTGAAGGAAAATAAATTTCTACCTTTCAAAATGTTGTGTTAAATGTATTTTAAGGTTCCATGAGCCATGAGTTTTACTGGAACTTTACATCATTAGACAACACACGACCTTTTAGTTTGATATTAAATTTAGTTCCATTTTGAGTTAAAGCTAAAAACTCTGAAATTTTTGCTTTGAAGATTTCTTGTCTTAAAGTTGTATGAATCTATTTGACTTCAAATTCATCAGTAATCATAAATTAATCAGCCTGCGCATTGAAAATTATCTTCAATTTTTTAAAAATTCTTAACAAACTTTAAAAACCTATCAGATTATGGAAAAAAAACATTGTTTCAGGTAAATTATAAATACAATAGCTTCCATTGATTCATAACATAAGTAGATTATTATAAAGAAAATAGAAGAGAGTGTGGAATACGTGATTACTTTCAACTCTGAGTGGCAAATTCAGACAAAATAACAAACACAACATTTTACCTAGCAGACTCATGTGGAGCATTTCAGACACAGGTGTGTGAAGAACAGGGGCAACTTGTTCCATGTGGTAAGATGACAGACAGCCAGTAATTATTAACACATGAGGATACTTCATGGTGTGGCCACTGTGCCGTTATGATCACAGTGGGAATTTTAGAGCTCTCTGCTCCTATTCCTGAGATCCCTCACATGCTGCAGTCAAGTAGAATATAAGATTTATTACTGTCTTCATAGTGATCTCAATCTGACAAACAGGGAAATGCGGGGCCCCTAGATAGGATTCACTACCATTGTTTACTAACTTCACTCAAGTCTCCCCTACTCATCATAATTGCTGAAGACAAAAACAAGAGCAGACCTGTAGCCCACCACTCATCCCACACACCAGGAGTGAGCGTCTGAGCCTCATAAGAGCCAGTGTTAACAGAAGTTGAGAAGAATCAGAAGGAAGGCTGGACTGATTGATAACATATTACAAAGCCAAGCAGGTGAGATGACCTAGCAGACAGAGGCACTTGTTGCCAAGCCTGATGGGTGACTTGAGTTCAGTCGCCAGGGTCCACATAGTGAAATGAAATCAGTGACTCCAGACAGTTGACCTCTGACCTCCATAATGGCGCATGCAAGCAGGCAAGAAATCAGAAAGTTCAGCATATTTTATCTGGCTCGTGCTTTGTGCTTCCATGTCAGTGACTTTTAAATTGACCTATGTGTCACTGCTAGGATAGAAGTGTGTTTTAGAACTCTGTCCATGGTTTGGGACAAAATTCATTCAAATGGATAGTATTTACAAAGTCATTTTCAAATACCACTTGCACTCCAATGTTAAATTATATGACTATGGAAGAAGCTCTCTGCTGCTGTGGGCCACCTACTCCTCCTGCTTTTTCAATGGTCTGGGAGCGACTTGAAATGTCCTCCTAGCAGGACTCTGAACATGGCCTCTGAAACTTCATAGAAAAGGGCAGGTGGTAGATGAGGTAGGAAAGACCCTCAAGAATTGGTCCAAACATTTGGCCAGTGATCATCTCAAGGTTTGCTGAAACCAACTCTTGTCGTTTGTTGCTAAAAACCAATATAATCAGATATTGCTTTGGGAAGGGCTTGAGAATCAAGAATAACAAAGTGCACATTCCATTTTCCTGAATACTGAGTGTCTTTAAGTGGAAACTTCAGCTGAGAATTTCAGGCTGCAATTACTCTTTTCTCTTAACTACTATTAAGGCTTATATTGATCTGGCATTGAGTATGTAATAGCATTTCACTAAAATCAACGGAACTAGGAACGACCAGAAGTATTTACTGGAAATCTAATTCTGCTAAAAGCCAAGCTTCTGTCCAGTTTCCCACGTCCTTGGCTTAATATTTAGTTCCAAGGGTAGGGAAACTACATGATCCTAAGTTAATGGTTACATCCTCTTTTTGATATATCAGAATCATGTCTTCATATTATCTCTTGTAACGTTGTAATTTGGGAACTGAAATGCTAACCACGGTTGGACACAGCACTAAGGTACTGGTGAAGTGGAAGTTATAAAGTGAAAACTAATGCACAGGTAAAGCTACGCATAGCAAGTTCCAAGATCTGGAGTCTGATAAAGAAAACGGATAGAAAGATTGAGAAATTTAACAACTGTTGCCCCCATCTCAGCAGAGAAGAAAAGCAGGCACCGAAAGCAGAAAACACTTCTGGGTAAGTTCTGGCTGAAGAACTGTGCACAAAATTGGACTGGGAAGATGTTCAAGTAGGAAGACATTGATAGTATTCCTTTAAGATAATGTCAGGATAAATTTAAATTTTCAAAGCCTTAGAAAGTTAGAAGACATTTTCTTAGGTCAATATTTGAAATGAAGAAAATGCCTTTCAGAGCTGGACCAGGTGCTCTAGGATGAGATTGTTTTACAGGTCATAAGGACGTAACACCATCATTTTCATGACAGATATGAAGACATGGATTCCCAGAACAATAGTATAGGGGCAGTACATTTGTCCAGATGCATACCACATGCTTTCCTACAGTTGAAGAGCAAACCAGCAGGTACATGAAGCAGGGCAAGCTTGCTTATGGCTAAAAATCAACTCAACAGCCCTGGCTGAGCAAGAGAAGACTTGAAAAGACTCCATTTTTTAATCAGCTCATTTGTCATTCTTGTATTCTCTGCTCAAGATCATATCAGTAATTTCTGACCAGGGTTGGTTAATAGTCAGTTTGTGCTACCATAAGAAAAACCACAAGAGTGGGTGGTTTTAATAACCCTTCATTTCCTTTTGAAAGCCTTCTCTTGACAAGTTCGTGCTGTCTCTTCATGTGGTGCAGTGAGACAGAGAAGAGAGGAGCCATGGGATTTCTTCTTAAAAAGAGCTAATGCCACTATGAAACTCCACACTAAACCACAGAGGCCCTGTCTGTAAATATAGGCACAGTCTGGCTTCAGTCAATTTTGGGGTATTTAGGAGAGTATGATCAAGTCCATAGATAATTGTTCTATATCTATTTAGGTAGACAACTTCAGGAACACTGTTTTAATTCCTGAACCACAAGACAAATATTAACTACCTAATTCCATAGACAGAAACCAGAACTGAGCAAAATCCTTAACCACATCACCTGTTCAGGGTTGAAGGCTCCCATTCCAGTGTTCACAGAACCCTGGACAATGGCATAAAGTACAGATAGAGGAGAAACAGAGACACAGTTCTCTCACACATGGAAGAGAGTTGAAGTAAGTCTGATGATAGCATACACTGGTACCCTGTCTCAGAGTGTCTACACAACAGGGAATGATGGAGTCTAGGCAGCTGGGAACCATTCCTGCGTACACCGAAGAAGGGTGTGTCTCCTCCCTCCAGCAATTATTACTAGCAGAAATGTTTCCCCATGGTTACAGTATTCCTTGTTTCTTTGAAGTGAAAAATTTAAATTTCACCATATAAAATCTTTCAATTTTTACAACTTGGCTAAATTGACTACCACAAGAATGAGCAAATTCTTAAAACGTCAACACACATTTAGCCAAAAATTTTATGCCTGAGGTAAAGGACTGCATGTTTGTTCTGGATAGGGGAAAACTGAGAAACTTTTGTTGCTTTTTAAAATTGTGTTGTCAAGTGGAAGAGGGATCCACTGTTCTTTCTACATTCACTGTGTCATTTTGAGCAGATCCCACTGATGGACTCCCCATTCGTACCTGTCACCAGAAATCATTTCACAGCTAGCTTCTCGTCCAGCTTTTTGATAGCAGATTCAAGATAAGTAAATCATAAGTCCATGAACCCAGGCAGATGTAAAATCTGTAGAAGAGAAAGCATTGCCATGTCCATATTTCTACTCAGTGGGAGATTAATTTGCAGATTAGATGTTAGGCAGGAAATGACTCCTCTCATTAAATGGTGTTTAAGTGGTCTTCCATTCAGCTAAAACCTCGAGTCCCACTGGAAAAAAGGCACCTCATAGAAAAGAGGCAAAGATGGAATGCTGTGCTTATTTTCATTAGCAAATTAGACAGGTATGCAGCTATTTTTCAAAGGAAGTTAAAGGTAGGGAAAATTATTGGCTCGTTTATTACTTCATCAATCCTCTATTGAGCTGCTGTGTGCCAGATACTTTGGGCACACTAGAATATGATAGTGGATAAAACAGACAAAGCTCTGCCTTCACTAAGTCTAGTGTGTTGTAGAACAAAGGAGAGAACAATATGCAAATAGGAAAATTAGTATATGGTGGTAAGTCATTTCTTGCAATGAATCAAGCAATGTAAAGAAAGAGCTAAGCTCACTCAGGATGTATGCTAGTTCCGAGGTGATATTTTAGTAGATATCTTAATCAATTAAGAGTTAATATGCAAGTGTACAAAAGTATGTTTTTAAAAGTGATCAAAGAAAGGATTATAAAATATTAAGAGAGGACAGGTACTATGATAAAGACAGTATCCCAAGGGTTTTCATGAACAAAATACAAACAAAACTTACTGATATGGTCTTTAGAGAAAAAAATAGGTCAGTTATGTATTAATTACTTTGCAATATTACAAAATACATGAAATAAACAACACCAAGGTAGGAATTAGTTATTGTAGCTCATGGCTTCAAAGATTTTAGTTCAAGAGATTCTAGCCCCATGGTAGCCAGAATGTGTTCCAGAGACAATGACTGCGAGGCACAGTAAGAGGAAAGGGCAGACTCAGCATATACCCTTCAATGACATGTCTCCAGACACGCATCATTGTCACCTGTTTGGCCAGGAGCATTCAGCACCTGTGTTTGTTAGAAACATTTCAAGCCATAGCAATGTAACTCTTGGAGAAACTAGCTCTGAGGGGCAAGATCAAAATGTCAGAATTAAAACGAATCATCCACCTCTACCACTTACAAGTTGTAAAGCATCTCTTCACTGGCAGAATTAGAAATTAATATATATAAATGTGTCTAGCAAAAGCCTTCATTATAGACTGTCCTAATAGATAAGTGCATCTTTATCTTCACAAAATTTGCGGTAAAGACCCACTATGTAGACTTCTATTCAAGGGTCCCAAACTACCACCGTCACTGTCTAGTTTCATCCATTGTGGAGCTATGGAGTTGTATAAGTGTTTTGGCAAGCTCTTAGGCTTTAGTGTATAAAGAGCTTTGAAAAAAGCCACGCCATTAGATACAATAATTCCATTTCTAGGAATTCATCCTAAGGAAACAAACAAATGCAGACAAAGATTTATGAGCAGGGTTATCCACCATAGACTTATTTACAGTGAAAAGTTAGAAACAATCTAAATGTTCAGCCCACAAAAGTACCACTTATCTGCATGATGGATATTCTGCAGCCATTTTGAAAGATGATAGTAAAGATAATGAGCTAATATATATACCTATATTTCTTGCTATCTATCTATCTATTATTTTAAATATGGAAGGAAAGGCCAGAGAAATAATAAACAGCTAAGTAGCAGAACATAGTTCAAGGAAGAAAATTGCCGTTTTCTTCTAAGTACTTGAAGTTTCTAAGAAAGCTGTTGTCTGCTACATTTCAATTTTCTGTCTGTACCTAAGGTTGTGCTTGCCTACGTCAGATATGATCTCTCTGATCTCTCTCTCTCTCTCTCTCTCTCTCCCTCTCTCTCCAAGAACATCAATATTCCTCAAAAGGAGATTATTCCCAATGCAGGCATTGAAGAACATGGATGTGACCTTTCAGATGCCTTCTACCTGCTACTCTGTGCACAGTCGTTTTGGGGATTAAGACAAAGATCAGCAACTTTCTACCACGGACGGACATAGAGCCATATAACTAAGATTGATTTTTAAGATGCTGAGTTCCCTCACATTATGATTCAGTCTGTTTTTAGATGTTCTCTGAAACACAGTTCCAAGGCAAAATCAACCCAACAGATGCACAAAAAAGTGTATCCCTCATTAAAATCAGACTCTCATGTTAAAATGTTAAAGTTTCAAAGATATGTGTGCCCATCTGACTAGATTTGATTTTGAATATATTATATTCTGTATGTTTACACAAATTCTGTATGTTTCCAAAATTCCTGTTTAAATTCAATCCCAAAGTAACCAATAGAATTAGGAACTAGGTAGGGCCTTTCAGAGGTCATTAAGTCATAAGGCCAGGGTGCTCATAACACTTAAAAACAATGTAGAGTGTCTTTCCTTTCCACTCTGCATGGACATGCAGAAAGTATCACTGATAAGGACCAGGTTATTAGGCCACATTGAATCTGGCAGTGCTTTGACCTTGGAATTCTCACTGTATAGAACTGTGAACAATAACTTTCTATTGTTTGTAAATTATCCAGTCTGAGGTTCTTTACTATAGCTCACAATATGAATAAAGACAGTCCATATATATGTAATGTGTGAGAGAAAGATATTCTACTTGTTGTTGTTCCCAAATTTTTACTAACATCCTTCATAAGGAGACCTCCATGACAGTTTCTATAAAACACAAGGCTGGTAAAATTGAAAACGACAAATGCACACAGGATGATCCTAGAAAATATAGTGATTAAAGGAAATGTTTTCAGGATTATTAAAACAAAACCTTTCAAGTTGTGGTGAAAAATGCAACCATGAGCCATGAATTGAACATTTGTGGTTCTCTGTGAACCTAAGTCTCCACAGGATCAAGTCCTAACTGCTGGTTTACTTATGATGGTCAGATAGATTTATAAAACTATGCTAAGTCTCCAATACCCACAATTCATTGAATTGTTGCTTCTGAAAATGAAAATTAGAAGTGGCTATAGGAAGCAAACAGGCCAGCAGGGTAAATGGCCAGCCACTGGACTTCAGATATCACTTCTTTGCAGCATTCTGACTTAGCTTGCTCTGGGAGCCCAAAGTTAGCCTTCCTAAGGTATGTGGCCTCAGGGATACTGATACTCTGTACTCCAGGGCTTGGAAGGCCTCTAAAATGACTTGTACTGCCTGCCCACATTCCTTCTATGTCACCAGAGTTATGAAATTGCCATCTACAGACTGGAGCAGGGTGCTTTGTAGATATATTTGTCTAAATTCTAACATACCTATATTTAGGGCCCTCTTAAATGATGCTGGCAAGTCCCTGGCTCCCTTCTTCTGGTCTATCTCCCCCATCTCTTCTCTTGTCTATTTCCTCAGAGGCAGGGATCACCACATGGGAGGATTTCCCTTTCTGTTTTCAGCTGAATCTCAGCTGTTGTAAACTTGCTGAGAATTTTCCAAAAGTTGAGACCTATCCAAATTCCTCTAATTTCTGGAGATTTCTCCTTATGTCTGAGTCTGACTGTGTAACAAAGGCAGTATTAGTAGATTGCTCGTTTGGGGGGCATCTGGGTCTGTGGGATTAAGTACTCAATATCTCTCACAGAGCTTTTCCAGAAATCCGGTGGGCAATTCATCAGGTCCTTGAATATCCTGATCTATCTTCTATAAGTTGGTAGGTTTTCTGGCTGCTGCGTTTAATCCTCCCCATAATGCTTGAACAACAACAACAACAACAGCGGCAACAACAACAACAAAAACAACCACAAAACCACACACACACACACACACACACACACACACACACACACATCCCATACCGTCTTACTTTAAAATGGTTTCTAATAGGCTGGTAACAGCCTACAGCTTTTCTAAAAACAGAGAGTCTTGAATCTTCCAATTATAAATGTCACTAATAGAGAAGAGAGCATAAACCATAAACCAGGAGGAGATGAACTTCTTTACCCCCCAGCATGACTGGGGGAATTACTTCTCCCTACCCTGGGCCCAGCCAACTTCTTAGAACAGTCAAGGGAAGGAACAGAGGGCATATAGCTTAGGGACCTAGTTTTCTTCCCTGTGAACGCTGAGACTCTCCCAACCTCCACACTGAGAACAACAGCAGGATTCCTGGATTATAAGCAGGAGTCAAGCAACTAAACAGCTGGATTCATGTGCTCCAGACAGGGAAGAGGGAGCCATCAATTCCCTCTGCTGGGGCTGAGAGAACAGTTGGAGGATGTTTTGGGGTTTCTCTGGGAAACTTGGTGGAGCCAAAAAAATTGGGTCCTCAACAAGAGGGCACAGGTCTTAAACCAAGGTGAAGGGTCTTGCATCAAAGAAAGCCACTGGTTGTTACATGGAAACTAGTGGCAACCACCAAGGCTTGGGAACCTCTTACATCACCATAGCAACAGCAGAAGCCAAATGCTGAGGTGTCACTGAGGTATGGCTGAGGTATGGCTAAAGTTGCTCTGGGGAGGGTAGAGGGCTGCCCATACCATGAGGGGTAGAGAAGAGTCTAGAGCAGAGAGAAAAAGGAGCAGATTGGACATTACCAGGGCCAAGGAAGCAGGGGTAATAACAGAAACTAGCATGGCAGGAGGGAAAGCTTTGCGCTTATAAAGGGAGTGGGCCTCTGGAACGGCTTGAGGGATAGCATAGCAGAGTTGGAGGAAGAGGAAGAAGAGGAGGAGAAGGAGGAGGAGGGGAAGGAGGAGGAGGGGGAAGGGGGAGGGGGAGGGGAAGGTGAGATGAGATAGGATTTTAGTATGGCCATCGAGACAGTCATACGTCCCTTCTGTCACCAGCGAGAGAAATGACTTCATTTTGTGGGGCATGGAAACCATCTCACAGGTTCCTGCAGAATGCTGGCTTTTATCTAACCACCAGAAACTCTTCTATTGTCCAGATTCAGCTGAGCCAAGACTGCCATTTCTTGACATATGCACTTATCATCTCTATTTTATTGATGGCAAAAAATGAGGCCTAAAGGAAGGATGTTTCTCAGGCACCTAGGTCACACAGTTAGAAAAATGGTACTGGATCCTAATAATCTAGTCCCTCCTCCTCAGTTACAACTTCCTGTCTTGACTGGCGTCTTCTGAGACTTCACTGTGAGTTCCTTTCCTCTGAAGGTATGGGGCAGAGAATTTCATATCAGCAATCCTGAATAACCCTTTGTGGAATAACACCCATTAATATTGCCAGGCATGAGAGGCCTCATCCTTGACAGAGATAAAAGGTTTCTTTCCTCTGCCCACTAATTTATCTTGAATTCAGCCCTCTAGCAATAATATGTACTTATAAATGTACTCTGGAAGACCCAGAATAGCAAGGCACTACAGTTCTGTGTCATCTGTCATGCACAGAACCTACCTACAGAGAAGCACTGCTGCTGTTGCCCAATGTCTCTTCTTTGTGTGAGTGCAGATATAAGCTCAATTTGTAAGTTTTCTGTCTCTGAAAAACCCAGAGGGATCACCACGGACCCGTGGTTTTTATTTTATTTTATTTTATTTTATTTTATTTTATTTTATTTTATTTTATTTTAATTGATAGGGCTATGGTGGAGCCACTTGCCTCTCATGCATCTGTATCTCTGCTCTGGATAATTCTGGATTTCACTTTTGATCAAATGTGGTTCCCAGCAACAACTTGCAATTGGCAGAAATTGGATGATTTACTTAAAAATTTTTTTCCTACAGCACCATGGAAATTAAATGAGAATACTCAAATATTTGTATTTGGTTTTACCTAAATGTCAGAACAGTTAATAGTTCAGTTTGAGTTGCATATTCTTAAAACAGAGCAATAAGAAATCAAATTTAAAAAACTAATAAAGAAATAAAACTATATTTTTAATTACTTTCAAAAGTGCTAGCTTTCCAAATGAACAAGTGAATTGTACTTTATTTCACATAAATATGTTTATGACACATACATCTCAAAACATTTAAATTTATATTTGAGTTATAAAAAATGTACACAGTTGATAAAGTTTTTCATTGTGCACATTTTGCAAGTTGCAATTTGAAAATACTCCTGTTGAAAATAAAAAGGGAATAAATAAAACCCAGAAAATCGCAACAAAGGATGAATCAGGTGGTGGCATGTCTCCTAGGACCCACATGCTCTTCTTGACCGAAGCTACAAAGGCCTTCTCCAGGAGCTGCGACTGCCTCCACAGCTCCCCTTACCCACCTTGACTGATTTTCTCCACTACTTCGGGGTACCAACGGTCCAAAGGCTCTCTAATGCTGGAGGTTAGGAGAGGGCAACTATGTGGAAAGTTGTGGCTAGCACTTTCTGTAACTCACCACATTCAGATTCTCTGCACTCTTGAAAACTAGCTTGGAGATAGAGTCCTGGTTACCCGTAATTTTAAATTTCCCGGCCTTTGTCACCTTACACCAGATCCATAACACCATTTAAAGGAGGTTGCTTTGTTTTCTTTCTTTTGGGGTAAGAGGTAGGGAGAACTGACTACTATTTTGAAGCAAACCACCTAGCTAACCTTGGGGTTCTCCCTGGAGTGGACATCCACTCCAACAGGCATTCCACTCCTGCTGACAACTTTGCTTCAAGACTCAATTTGGAAAAGTTCTTTTAAAAGCCCAGCATTGGCCTGGCCCTTTTGGTTGGATTTCTGTGGAAATTTTCTTAGTAACCATTTTCAGCTGAGGGAGTTCCCAGACCATTGTAAACTGGAAGCCCTGCAGGAGGAGGGGAGGCTGCTCCTGTGCTAATTAAAACAAAGCCTGCCTGTGTAAGCCGGCCTGCTGCAGAGGCTTCACAATGCAGGGGCCTCCCAGACACCAGCTCTTATGTCTGCTGGGACTTACATTTCGAAACACAACCAAAGTAATGCTCCTTTGTGGATTCTACTCTCCTTGCCAAAGGGGAAGAAGGTGAAGCTGTCCAATGTTTGCTTTTGAATGTGGTGTGCCCAGCCGCAAGGCAAAGCTGTCCTCACCAAAGGCAGGGCAGCCTAGGGTCGCTTCCCAGTACAAGTGAGCTGCTAGCAGTTCTTGCAGATGGATACCTGGCTCAACTGGAATTGGCTGTCACTCTGAACTCTGGTGTTTAAGCAGAGATGGTCTTGTCATTCATCTCAACAGTATACAGGGTTCAAATTAGAAACCTTGGCCTCAGCAAACTCAATATGCTCCGTGTGCCTACAGCAAAGCAAAAATCCCATGCCCTGTGAAAAAAGAAATGAAGGAACATGCCTGTACTCTGTCTTCCAGATTTCAGAAGCTTCTACTATTACATAGGTCACATGGACTCTATTTCACGTCTGGCCTTTGGTGTAGTAGTCCCTTTATGGCTTTAGTGGCTGTTCTGTTTCCTTGTCCACGATTATTTTACAAGCCATTTTGCAACTTGGCATGATTTGACATAGCCTGTAGAAATGTAGTTTTGTACCCCATAATACAGTAAGTCCAATGCCAAAGGAAAAGAGCAAGGGAAGGGACCAGCAAGGCACAACACTCAAAATGAAGGACCTTGGGCAAGACAGTAAACTTTCTTTTGACTTTCTGGAGTTTTCCAGTGTGATTATCTACAGAGTTGAATGCCAAGTTTGACTTCAAAGTTTTATGAGGTTTCACTGGGGCTAAACTAATACTTGGCTAGTTCTCTCTCCTCTCTCTCTCTCATTTCTCTCTCTTTCTCTCTCTCCCTCCCTCCCTCTCTCTTACCCCTCTCTCTCCTTCCTTCCCTCCTTCCCCCTCCCCCTCTTCCCCTGCTTCTTCATTTTCCTTCCCTCCCTTAGCCCCTCACTACCTAACTCCCTTTCAATGCAGGCTTGAAAGACAAGGTACAGCATCCGTTTCCAATTAAAAGAATAAAAAATGTAAAATGTCTTTCTCCAGGCCTGGTGCTGAGCCAGGTGAGAAAATGGTGCGTGTGGTTACTGAGGAAGCAGGAAGGTGAAAATCCTCCTCTGTTTGAAGTTACTTTATACTTTAGAGGCTTCTCCCTGTCCCATAAAGAAAGCTAAGCTGTGATATCTCTTTATTCCATTTGTTTTCTTTAAAATCTATTTCCCTCAAAATGCTGCTAGTTCCCTCGGACCCTGCACTTAACTCCTATTTTCTCTGTGTATCTCTGACTTTCCTTCATTCCCACAGGGGTAAATATTTGACATCTAGCCATTCCCTGGGGTGGCAGACCATTGCACTAAACACAGAGTGGTTTCACTGCACCAAGAGGTGAAATCAGGCTCCAGGGGATAAACAGACATCCATAAATAACTGCTCAGAAATAGTCTAAGGAATATGTCAGGCACAGAAATCCTGGCTCAGTGAAATCTGTTTTGTTTACTTGCATAAAGGTTTTCTTTGTCTGGATCTGCAATGGGCATAAAGCACCCTCAGCAAAATGCACAGTTAAAACAAAGCAAGAGCAAGCAGGGGAAACCCCCACCCCAAATAAAATCAACCAGGGCTCTGTGAAAGCCAGCAGAAAACAGACTTGCCTGGCATTCTCATACCATGAGAGGCTGGTGAGAAGAGACTGCAGGGGATTTCAGGCCCTGCTTGAATATTCATGTGCTCTGACTGGAGGCCATAATGTACAAAGGCACTGTCAACACCTGACTTCTAAAAACAAGGCCCACTGTAGTCAGTAAGGAGATATACCACAAACTTCCCATTATGCCAAGGGATAATCACCCAGCAGTGCCCTGAGTTTGCTTCACTTTCTGGCTTTCTCAGCACCTCTCTCTCTCTCTCTCTCTCTCTCTCTCTCTCTCTCTCTCTCTCTCTCTCTCACTGTCTCTCCTCTCTCTCTCTCCCTGTCTCTCTCTCCTCTCTCTTCCTCTCTCTCTCTCTCTCTCTCTCTCTCTCTCTCTCTCTCTCTCTCTCTCTCTCTCTCCTAGTCAGTGTTTTTCTGTATAACACAGACCTAGCAGACCAGGCTGGCCTTAAACTCACCGAGGTCATCCTGCCTCTGCCTGGGATTAAAGGCATGAACCACCTTGATGGGTCCATTTCTCATTTTCTTAACACTAACTAGATTATAAATTGCTAAAAACAAGAAAAGAGTTTTGTTATTCTTCATATTTTCTAGGCACAGGGTTGGTCAAGTGTAAGGAAACAATTTCTTGCTTGCTATGGTGGTGCATGGCTATCATCCTAGCACTTGGGAGGCAGAGGCGTTCAGAACTGTGAGTTTGACACCAGCCTGGTGTTCAGAGTAAGCCCCAGGATAGCCAGAGCTACATAGAGAAACTCTGTCTCGAAAACAAACAAACAACAAAAAAGTAAAATGAAAGCAAAGCAAAGAAAAAGAAAACCACAGTTTCTCCATTCTGAATGTTTGAATTACGTTATTAAGATGACATTACCGAGAGCAACATTCCCTTGGTAGGACAGTGGGTATTTCCTACAAGGTGAGACCCTTCTCAGTATCATGAAGTATACCTGTCCCATTAACAACTCTAACAAGGAAAAATTCCTGAGAACAGGCAGGAACTTTCCACAAACACAGTTTTGTAGCCAACATTACTTAGAATCTGCTGTTACCGTCAAGCCTGTAAGAAACTTACATAGAATGTTTCAGGCTTGTATTAGGTTTGGGAAAGGAATCAGGAATACTCATCTGTTCAATACTAAAGGGAGACTTCTTCCAACCCGTGGTCATCTTGATAGCAACAGTCGGCAGAGAACAGCTTGGTCCTAAGAGTGTGTGATCCCCCCAGCTTCTCCACCAGGAACAGCCAAAATGAAGAGTATGTGCTCACATCTCTGCTTTATTTTAAAAACAAAATAACAAATTTTATTAAAACCTAGAATAATACTGATGCTTTTACAACAGGTGTTCTTGTTATTTAAAATTAGTATTCCTGCCACAATTCACTTGTAACAAGTTGAAAATCCATTCCATATCACTAAGATATATAGGGGATACAATTTTTCTTTCTTTATAATGTTTAAACCTAGGTGTAAAAAAGTTTATATTTTACAAATCAAGTAATTTGTTACTTTAATTTTATTGATCTTTGTGATTATGTCAGTATTTGGGACTAACATGCCATTGTTCGGCCTTTCCATTGGTCTTTGTTTCTCCTTTGCATAGCATCTGGGTATCCTCCCCAGTAACTTAACCTTAGCATGACGAGGTTCAGTGCACCCCTACTGTCTCACTCCTACTTGCCATATATGAAAGATGAACACAAAATAAAGCATAATATCTAACATCAGCTTCTTAAAAATAGCACATCTTTATGGTTTTTAAGTCAGGCAAATATTTCTGGCTAGGCACAGATAAATAATTTATTTAAAAATAAACTTTATTTTAAAACCAGATAATAAAGTCTTAAAAATTGGAAAAGTCTTGTTAATCTTCATAATTATCTTTTTCAAGCATAAACTATTAATGAAAATGTTATAACTATTGTGAATGTTCCCCAGAATAGCCCATGTTTTAGAAAATTAGTTCCCAAGTGATGGTGCTATTTTGGAATGTTCTGAAAACTTTGGAAGGTAGTTGGAACAAGTAAGTCCTTGGGAGCAAGTTTGTCCTTGGTGTTTGTATCTTGAATCCTTGAATCTTATAATCTCTCTCTCTCTCTCTCTCTTTCTCTCTCTATTGTTTAGGGGGGGTGCACATGCACACACACACATGTATCTTCCCTCTTTCCTGTCAGCCACTATGGCATTCTGCCTCACCACAAACCTAGAATCAGCAGAGCTAAAGACTATAAACTGAACACTCTGAACTGTCAGCCAAAATATCTCTTTTCCCAAAAGTTATTGTGCTGAAATATTTTATGACAAAATACTAATCTACCATAGAAGAATAATGATAATAGTAAACCTCATCAGAATCACAGATCTCTTATCCAGGTGTGATTATACAAGCCTGAAATCCTACAATCCAGAATCACAAACAAGAAGGTTGTCTGAAGTTTGAGACCAGTTTGTGCAACATAGCAAAACCTTGTCTCAAAAAAAAAAAAATTACAAAACTTCTTAAAATATATCGCTATGAATCTGGACAAGGCATGGATTAGGAGATGACTGTGTAGTACACATATTATTATCATGATTTTAACCCAGAATATACAAAGGACTACTACAACTCAACAATACAATAAAATTATTTAAACATGAGCAAAGAATTGTAAAGATATTTCACTAGAAAGTGATACGGGACAAATAAGCTCACTAAAAGATGGTACTTTTTTTTGGCCATTGGAGAAACCATAGTTTGGACCACAATAAGATACCACCTCCATCATATCAGAATAGATTAAAATAAAGGATTGAAACAAAGACAAGTTCTATGGAAATATTGAGATATAAAACTGTAAAAATCATTCTAAAAATAAGACTGCAAAGACTGTTAAAAGTAAAAAGTCAAACACTACACTAGTCAATCCAGTCATTTCTTCCTTAGATATGCACCCAAGAGCAATAAAACATATATGGCATATTCCTATATACAAATGTATTGTACCAATATTAACAGACATTCATAATCGCCAACAACAAAAAAAAATGGATACAACCCAAATACCCACTAACTGTAAATGATAAATAAATTGTGACATAGTAAAGCATAGCACTCCATAGTGCAGAGAAATTGCCAGCAAATGCAATAAGATGGGTCTCAAATATTCCTCTAAGGGAAACAAATGCACACATGGAACCTATTTCATGATGCTACTTTACACCAGAGACAAAGTAGATCCTGGAAAAGACAAAACTTCAAAACATAAAACACATACCTGACTGTTGACTTGTAGAGCTGGAGGTCCTGACTATAAAGGTACAGGTGTCAGGAACATTTAGAGAACAATGCAAATCTTTGTTGGGATTCTGCTTACACTGCTGTCAAACATTCAATACTCTTGTCCAAAATTAGTAACTTAATAAGATTTAGTAAAAAAACAAAAAATGTCATCTTGAAGGCAGGACACTTAGAAGAGACAAAGTAGAAAATAGAAATATATCCAATTCCACGAGGAGGGAATAGAAAATGTTGATAGAAAACATATGTCACATGGTCAAGTAAAAGATCATTCAGGTATAAAATAAAAGCACAAAATTTTCATACAAATGAAACATTGAAATGATTTATTCCTAATAGTTCATCCCTGAAAAGAATCAAAAAAAGGAAATTGAGCTAGATGAGATGAATGGAATAAATAATCATAATGATGATGATAATAGGCAAACATTGACAAATGTATCACGCACCATATAAAATAATATTTTAAGGCATAAAACACAATAAAAACGAAGCAACTAGACTACCGTCACATGTAAAATGGAAATAGAAAAAAATAAACAGAGCATGTAAATATTCCTTTATGATTTGGAAGGAGGATACATTTTTAATTGCAGAAGAGGCCTTAAATCTAATTAGAAAGTAGTTGGTTACTCGCATAACAGTCTTGCCACTATTACAGCCCTGCTGTCCAGCTGGTCATTACTTCATCTTGCAAAGGTCACAGTTGAGTACGAATGATGATCCCTTGTCTCCTCTGTAGCTTGTATACCTTCCAGCACCATGAAGCATACCCAATAGGGGCGAAGCATCAAGGTTCACAACAGCTTCCGTTCAACCTGTTATAGAATGCAAGAATGTAATGGTTTTAGCAATATGATCTTGCTAACCAGTTCTGGAATATGACCATAAGCAATGGTAATAGTCTAAACTGTTTATGGAGGTCTACATAACCCCACTTAGGAACAATTCCAAAAGACTTAACACGTATGCAGATTCTGGTGGAAACTCTTGCCTCTCTTTGCCTGTCCCTCAGGGAAGCAGTGAAGGCTGAGATGATTAATCTCTATTCAGGGGCTGCTAAGTATTTGCAGTGGTGGGAGCTTCCCAGCAGTGATTAAGGCTTGTTGCCTCTTCAGACTGAAGATGCAGCAGGTAGAAAGACTCTCAAACTCCTCATGTGTTAACTTACTTGCAAAGTCTTTTCATAGTCTCTGTCTCATTTACATTTTCTCTATGCCTGACTCTGGAGTCTTCATTATTTTGTAAAACAGAATCTTCTTTCTTCTTTTTGTTTCCCTTTGTTTTAGTAAAATCATTTGAATTCATGAAGAATCAAATTGAACAGGACATTTTTATTTTCTTTAAAGCATTGACTAAATATTATTTAGACTAGAGCCTGGGAGATGGAAAAAGAAACAAGATTCAAGTCAAATTTGGTCTAAACAATCTCAATCTTACAGAAACTTCAGGCAACTGAAATGCCCCCTGGAGAGTAACATTTCATGCTTAGGAAGAAGTTATTTACTTCATGCAGGAAAATACTTTACTCTAAAGAGGGACCCTGGTTCACCATAATATTGAGTTTGGCCTATCATGGGACTAGACTTAAAATATTTTATGTTCTCAATTTATTTTTGCTCACATCTGGATTAAGGATAATTTTTCTAGAAGTGAACTAGCGGGAAATTCTCCAGTCAGAACAGCATGCCATATTCTTTACGGTAAACATCTTAGTCTAATTTTAAAGTTTGCCAATGGGAAAGCTAATTATTTAAGGTGGGAGTCTTAAGTAAAATTTCTTCACCTTTAGGTAAACCACAAACACTTATCAACTGAACTCTCATGCAAGGAAAAGAGGCATTTCCACTGACCTTTCCCTGGAGACTCTTACCTTTGGCTAGGGGTTGTTTCCACAGGCTAAAACCTCTTTTGCTGGCCATGGGGAAGTGTGGTGGTCCAGTGAGCTTGCAGAGAGAGAGTTATTTGAGTGCCTCCTTTTGGTAGAGTACATATCCTTCAGCAGTGCCTTAACAAATAGCCCGTTATCTTGCTAAGGGCTTCTTTGGCAAACCTTAAGGAGAGCAATTGCTGAGCTCCCTCTGTTCTGCTCTGGTTTTTGCTGCAGCCAAAACAGCAGAAGAGAGGGATCCCCTCTTAGCCTGCTGCCAGATGCTTTCCTGGTTCTGTCTTGTTTTTATTTCCTTGCTGGGCAGAAATTAAGAGTTTTTATTGTCTCAAAGTATTACTATTCATGCTACAACTTTAGTGGCGAAATTACCAAAATAGAAACACTGTTGAATGTTTTTATAATGCCCATCCCCATACAAATAGCAAGTATGTTTGCATATTCAGAACAGATTTTAATTGTAATATATTATATGAAACTTTACATATTTTTCAACATAAATTCAGTAAGCACAAACTATGCATTTGACTCTGTGATAAGCATTAACATGATGCTATACAAAAAGTAAGATTTGTACTATTCAGAAAAGATTCATAGCTTCTTCTAGGAAATGGGTACCAGAAAAAACAAACAAACAGGCATTAAAATGTATAATTGCAGCGCATATGTATATCCTATTGAAACTCAGCAAAACAGCAAGCTGTGAGTACAATGTCTTTAAGTTCTAAGACAACAGTTGATACATGTCTGGAAGGGTGAATTGAATTATGAAAAAGAGAAAGGGGCCGTTTTTAAGCAGTGACAGAAATCACAAGGCCAAAAACTGCACTCAATGTTTAAAGAATGGGTTTGATATAACCATGAAGGGGGCTCAAGAAATAAAATGATCGTACGTACAGCTTTTAAAATGAAGTAGGTGGCAGGCAGTAATGTGCACGGAAAGGTGCTGAGGGTTTATGCTTTATTGATATGTATTGTATCTATGAAGGGACTACTTGAATAACAGACACCGCATATCATTCTAGGTACTGTGAAAAGCTTACTCTTAGAAATGGCATTATAAGAATGTGAGAGAAAGAGCCCAGTGATTTCCATTGCACAGATGAGCCTGGACAAGTTATTTCTTTCCTCTTGTCAAACTGATCTATGCCTTCAACATAATCTCAGTCAAAATATAGCATTTTTCTGCATGTAAATCAAAAAGATGATTATAAAATAATATAAAAATACAAAGCTCATGGGATAGATGTTTTTTAAATTATTTTATTTATTTACATTCCAGCCGTTGCCCCCCTCCTATTCCCTTCCGCCTCACACAGTTCCTCATCGTACTACTCCTCCCCCTTGCCTCCGAGAGGGTTTTCCCGCCCCCCAGACGTCCCCCTTCCCTGGGGCCTCAGGTCTCTCAAGGATTCAGCTTATCTTCTCCTACTGACATCAGACTAGGCTGACCTCTGCTATTTATGTGCCAGAGACCTTGAACCAGCCCATGTTCGTTCACTACCTGGTGGGTGCTCAGTCTCTGGGAGCTCCCTGGGGTCCAAGATAGCTGAGAATGCTGGTCTTCATATGGGGTTGTTTTTCCCTTCAGCTTCTTTAACTCTTCCCATAATTCAACCATAGGGGTTCCCAACTTCAGTCCAAAGGTTGGGTGTCAGTTTCTAAGTCTGTCTCAGTCAGCTGCTGATAGAGCTTCTCAGAGGACAGCCAGGCCAGGCTCCTGTCTTCAGTCTCTTCATTTTTGTCCCTGTAGTTCTTTTAGACAGGAACAGTTGTGGGTCAGAAATTTTGATTGTGGTTTAGTAACCCTGTCCCTCCACTTGAGGCCCTGTCTATCTACTGGACGTGGACTCTTCAAGTTCCCTCTCTCCTTTGTTAGGCATTTTGGCTAAGGTCACTCTCATTGAGTTCTGAGGGTCTCTCACCTCCAGGGTCTCTGGTACTTTCTAAAGGGCCCTGAGGCTACATATTTCCCTTCATTTTCCTGGCCCTCTGGGCTTCTCTCCAGCTCCCTCCTCCCCATACCTGATTCTGTTGGCTATTGCTGAAACAGAGATATGTTGGGCTATTTCATTTCAAAATGTATTAGGAAGCTAAAATAATAGAAACACTGCATAGGGATAATCACCTGTGGAGTGAGTAAAAGCATCCCCTGTCAGTCAGTAAAGAGCTGAAGGGCTTATAGTAAGGCAGAGGAAGATAGAAAGGACTTCTGACAGAGGTGGGAGTGCTAGGAAGGAGCCACGTGGGAGGTTGGCTTCTGAGACTAGGAGGAAGTTGTACTTATGAAACTGAGGAGAGGTAACCAGTCATGTGGCAGAACTTAGGTTAATATAAACAGGTTAATATAAGTTAATAGCCAATTGAGGACCAAGCCTAGTTTAAGACTCCTGTATCATTATTTGGGAACTGGGGTGGACACGGATAAGCCCAAGCGGTTAGAACACTGTGATGGTTATATGGGTAGTCACCTAGAATAGAGTCCATAAATGCTGCATCTGAATCATACCTCAAAAGCTCATATGTCAAAGGTTTGATCACCAACCTATGGCACTACTGAGATGTTTTAGGAACTTGTAGAAATGGAGCCTAAGGAAACAAAGTTGTATCACTTGTTCCTGACCTGACTCAGTGGAACTTCTGCCTTCTCTGTTCTTCCACTCCCTGTCCTTCAAGGGGTAAACAGACCTCCTCTTCCACACTTTTATCATGATATACTGCCTTATCACAGTTCCAAAAACAATGAGCTCAAGCAACCATGGACCACAACTTCAAAACTGTGAGCCAAAAAGATATTTCTCATTATAGGTTGATTGCATCAGCTCTGCCCTTATAGCAACAGAAGGCCCACAACTCAAGGAACAAACACACTTACATATGCATTCATACACATATGTAACTGAGATTTTACAAAGATAGAAAGATAATGAGGAGAAAGGATGGTTTGATCTGTACTGTACTGAATACTTAAATTTCAACTCGACACAAGTTAAATTCATCTGAGAGAAAGAAACATCAATTAAAAAAATGCCTCAAATTTGTGTTATCTATATACTCCCTGGAGCATAATCAAATGATCAGTGGCCTGCCCTTAAATAGAAATAAGTCTTTTCCTTCCTGAATTCCCATTGGAAGCCATCAATTGTGGAGAGCTAAACTTCAGCATCCTTATTACACCATTTAAGAGTTCCCTTCAATGGCTTCCTGTTTAAGCTGCTGCTTTGTGTATATGTGTGGGAAATGTTTGGGGAAGTAGGGGTTGGCAGAGAAGCCTTCCATGTCCCCCTTTCTCAAAAGTGCATCACAGTCAGCCGAATCACTGTTGTTGTTGCTGTTGTTGTTGTTGTTCGTTGTTGTTGTTGTTGTTCGTTGTTCTTTTATTGGGGATAGCTCACAAGGAAGTGGGGCAGACATGGAAGGACTGGGAAGTAAGTGTGACCAGTCATATGATCTCAAAGTCCCAAAGAATCAATAACATATTATGTTGAATAAAAAAGAAAGAAAGAAAAGGAAAAGAAAATGCCTCAGTAAGATTGGACTGTAGGCAAGCCTGTAGGGCATTTTTTAAATTAGTCATTGATGGGGGAGGGCCCAACCATTATGAGTGGTGCTTGTTCCCCAGGATGTAGCCTTGGGTTTTATAAAAAAGCAGATTGAACAAGCTAGGAGAGTCAAGCCTGCATGGCCTCTGCATCAGCTCCTGCCTCCAGGTTCCTGCCCTGTTTGAGTTCCTGTCCTAACTCCCTTCAATGATGAACAGTAATGTGGAAATGTAAGCCAAATCAACCCTTTCCTCCCCAACTTGCTTTGGTCATGGCGTTTCGTCACAGCAGCAATAATGACTAAGATACATACTTTATGGCTTAATTATTTTTCTAACTACTTAAGAAAAACAAGTACCTGGGAAACTCCAGATATAGAAGGAAGAGTTCATTTTTACTCCTGGTTTGAGCAGAGGAGCTCCATCACGGTAGGCAGACAGGGCAGCTGTAGCAGACATATTAAGTGGCTGGTTGCGTTGCATCTGCAATCAGGAAGCAAGGAGAGATTGACATTGGTGTTCAGTTTGTTTTCTCTTTTGTCTTATTTTGATGGATCCCAAACCCCAGTCCATGCAAAGATTCTGGCCACAAAGAGTGTAGCCCCTCAGTTAGACTTCTCAGGAGGCGCCCTTAGAGACAGGCCCAGCGTTGTGTCTCCTAGAAGGTTCAAAACCTAGTAAAGCTGAGAAGGAAAATTGATTCTTACATCTCAGCACTTCCAAAACCAAGATCATAACCTTTCTTGGGAAAAAAAATAGAAGACATTTTTGTGAATATAAGTCTGGCAACGTTTTTCTTAAATACAATACTAAAATATAAGTTAAAAATTTACAAATTTGATTTAAGCAAAATTTAAAACTTCTATTTTAATATATATATATTGATAGGATTAAAATACATGCCAAAGACAGGGAGAACTTACTTGAAAATAATATCTGAGTTTAAAAAAGGGATTTATAGACAGATACACTAAAAGCCCACTTAACTATAAAGCTGTCTGACAAAGAGGGAACATAGATTTGGATAGGTACTTCATCACAAAGGCTACGTTAGCGAAGGGAAATAAATGAATTATGGAGATAATCAAAATATTTGTTTTTTATTAGTGATAGGTTCAAAGATGTGATAGTTTTAATTGTCAATGAGACACAATGTAGGTAGTTGAATGCATGAGTTGACTTGAGAGGAGGTACCCACAGTGGGCATAACTCCAGTCCATGGGTGTGGGATCCTAGACTATGTAAGAGTAGGAAAAGTGAGCTGAGCGTTCACCACTCTCTGCTCCTCACTGAGGATGTAATGTGACTAGCTGCTTCAAGTTTCTGCTACCTTGACTACCCTACACTGATTGGTTGCCGGGCAGTGGTGGCGCACGCCTTTAATCCCAGCACTTGGGAGGCAGAGACAGGCGATTTTCTGAGTTCGAGGCCAGCCTGGTCTACAGAGTGAGTTCCAGGACAGACAGGGCTACACAGAGAAACCCTGTCTCGAAAAAGCAAAAAAAAAAAAAAAAAAAAGACTACCCTACAACCATTGATTATTACCTTAAATTTTAAGCCAAATAAATTCTTTTTCCCTTAAGCTGCTTTTATCAAGGTTTATTTTTCACAACAGAAAGGACAATAAGAGAGTAGGTGTATGTATTTGTTAAAACATACTGAATCCAATACTTTGTGTCACTTATACCTCACTAAATTTAATGGGAATAGAAATGCAATGGGAAGGTGAGTCAAAACTCCCATATACCTCTACCTGCAGAATGTTAGATTACTGCCTTGGTGAGATTACAGGTTCAAATCCCTTTCTCCCAATAAGAGCCTATCAGCAGGCACCTGAGATTCCTGGAATGCCTCCCCATGCTAATGAGGCATTACCCACTCTGGATATCTTACCCATTTCCTTAAAACTATATAGCCCTTGATTCACTGATTAAAGTTGATCTGTCTCCCTGAAGCTGGGTAGATGTGTCCTTATTACCATTCATACTCAAACCCTGTTTGTTGACTCTGCTCCCTTCATCCTTGTGGGCCATGGCCAGCATTTTGGGGAGAAAGGAGACCCACATAGCCCAGCCTGAAAAGCACTGTACCAGGTGTTCCCGAGGTCTAGTTTCTGGATCTAATATCTTAAAACTCATATGCTAGTCTTCTGGTTCATGCAAAGGAGAGGATACTATGTCCATAGCAAACCTGGCCTGCTTTATCCTACTATTAAGAAATCTCATATGTCTTTTGGGTGTTATGGTACATTTGAGTTTCCCTAGGCATGCTGGCCGTGGGCCTCAGCATCTCCTTGGTTTGGTAGTGAGTGGGAATATAGTAGATACCAGGTGCAATAACATTGAGACTGTGCTTAGGTTAAGTGTTCTATTGGTGAACTCCTGATAACAGATAGGCACAGGTTGTAGTCTTTGAGTAGTTTCTGTTGCAGATTAGCTCCATTTAAAGCCCTGGCTAGGTTCTCCATGTCTATGGTTAGATAGTGAGTGAGTCCTAATTTTCAGTGACAATCTCTAGCATGTTACCATGTCCCAAACTGCCTGTTCTGTGACCCATCACCTTTCATAGGGCTCCCTATAAAGAAAATGTCAGTCTCAAGGTGAAGATTCTCCATTACTTCAGATGTTATTTGAGCACTTAGGAAGTATGGCCACACCTAGGTGTGATTAAGTGAGCGACAATGAGCATGTAACCATGACACCTTTATTCACCATTTATCTCTTATTCAAGAAGTGACGCTTCTTGAAGAACTTGTCCACCACTGAGAAATGGGACAAAAAGGCTGTCTCTTTCTCCTAAAACTGTCAGCATTAATCCATGTGTTCTTTGTCTTTTTACCTTTAAGGCAATTTCAGTTCTCAACGTCATGAATATTCGTAGGTACTTTAGTTCTTTGTTGTCTGTATATTAGTGGGTGCTTAGTAGCACCCCTGACCTGCACTTACAAGACTCCCAAAGTAAGACTTCCTAGGTTGTCTCCTAACAATGTTGACTACGTCTTCAGCAATGGAATTATTCCCCGAGGGAACCATTATCTTACTATTCTTGTGATCTGAGTTGGTCTGTATGCATTTGACAGATCTTTAATATCCCTGTTTATGGAGACAGAACTAGGGCTTCTCTGGCCTTCCTTCGGATGTATGTTTGCCTGTGCCCTCCCATAGTCTGAACACCAGGGGAAAAAAATGGCCTGTTTATAAAGTTGAACAAAACATCAGACATATGTTTGTTCCAGGGCCGAAGGTTTGTGTCTTTTATAGTCGCAAAACCAAGAAAGGTATGTTAAGGGTCTGCTCTAAAGTGAGAGCTTTAGTACAACAATTGCCAGTATTCATAAAGATAAATGAAAACGCAAATAAATGCTGGGAAGGTTCATACCTCATTTCACCATAATTTTATCAGGTAGAGCATTGTAATTAACACCTTTTTTTTGGTTTGTTTTCTATTTGCTCACACACAAGTGGCACCCTGCTTATTCATTTCTGTAGTTCACAGTCTCCTGATTGCTAAACATTTGTAAGGGAAGTGTACCGTCCCAGAAGTGAATTTCCTCAGTTGCCCAATTGCTTCCTCTCCAATCCTTAACAGTGGAGTATAGAAGGGTAAGAAACAGAAGATGGACATTCGTTTCTTGAAAGCAAGTTTAGAACAAAGGATATAATTAGGATCCATGATCTCCCCTCAATAGGGCTTTTGCTGAGCAAGCCTTTGCAGGAAATGGTGCTTTAAAATCATTAATTGATAGTAACTACAGCTTTCAGGCAACAGAATGTTCTCAAAGACCTCTACAGAGTTGAGGTAGTCAGTTGTGCCTCCAAAGCTTGACAGTAAGGTGTGTGTGTGTGTGTGTGTGTGTGCGCGCGCGCGCACGCACGTTTTAGAATCAGCATTAGTAATGAATTGGTGTAAACAAATGAATAGTCTCAATGTGGAGATTAGCTCTGATGATGGACTAGAAGCCATAGAAAGAAATTATTAGCTCTTTGTTTGCTTATGTGTTTGTTTTCTTAGTTCAGTGTATCTGAACTAAGAAAAAGGCTTTTTAGTTCTGACTATCCTGGTTTCATTCATTATCTATAATCTTTGTTTAAGTAATCCTATGGTTGTTTTGCCTATTTGTTTATTTGTTCTTTGGGTTCCCCAAGTTGTTCTATGTTCCATGGGTTTTCCTCTCGGTCTCTGTTTTCTCTTGATGCTTCCATATGCTCTTATTTTATAAAATACTTCCTTTCATTTATGAGTACAAAATCTCTCTGTTCCTGGAACTCAGACAGTGTCTTCAACAGATTATTACTGTATGACACTTCACAAAGCAGCTGTGGTAAACACACCACCTCTTTTTCAAGTACCTTCATCATCCTGAATGTCGACCTATAGTAGTCATCCAGCCTAACCAAGGTCCCTTTTCCTCTCTCAAGAAGCTTTATGAATGATTCAGCTAGGATCAGTATTCTACGGATTCTGCAGCCTTAGTATCCTTACAATGCTGCCATCTTTGATTCCTTCAGCTCTTCATCAGCAGCCTCCATAGCAGCATCTCCAAGACTTTTGGCAATGATATCTATATTGGATAACTGTCTCATCTTCCACAGTATCTTAATGCCTTTTGTGATCCCTTGCATGGGAAGAGACATTATCTTCTACATGAAACATGGGTATGATTCCTTCACAGCTTTGCTTGCTATTTAATGGTTCTTTTCAACCCAGCCTGGCCATGTCATTCATCTAAGACTGAAGCTCTCCCAACTCAAGAGATGACCATCTTAGTGCCACTGTTATGTCTTCTTTCAGCTCCACAACAGAGTGATTTTTTTTTCTCATAGTTTTGATTATGGTGCAACTAGAACAGAGCTCTGTATATAATTTTTTTCTGATTATCAGGGTGTCAACCTCTTTATTATTGTTTAAATGTACCATTCTTCTGTTGATGAATAACTAGATTGATTCCAATTCTTTTCTATAGTGGATAAAGCAGCAAGAAACATGGAGGTGAAGATGTCTCCACAATAGGGTATAGAGTTCCCTGGGTGTGTGTGTATGTCCAAGAGTGAAAAAAAAAAAACCCACCAAATTATATGTTGGTTCTATCTTTATTTATATTTTGTGAGAAACCTCTAAGCAGATACCTACAATGACTGTTTTAGTTAATACCTTTACCAACAATGAATAAGGGTTCTTGTCCATCAACAGTTAGGACGGGCAATGAACATTTGCTATTCAGGTACAAAGAAAAATAAAATCAAAGAACAAATTTTCAGGAAAATGGATGGATTCAGTAAGTATGATATTAAGCAACATCATGCAATCTTAGCAAGAAAAAAAATCCAAATGTTTTCCCTCATATGCAAAATCTAGCCATAAATATATGTGTGAATAAATGTGCACCTGGGTACACTGTAAATGTTGAAGAAAAACAAGATATACCATATATTAGAAGAGAGAGAAGAGCTGAATGTGGGCAATGGGCATGTTATAAAAATAGTATATGGAGCTAACTGTTTTTCTAATTCTGAATCTGTCATGGATTTTTCATTTTTTTGTGTTGGATAAACTCATAAAATATATTTGAAAGTGAAAGTATAAAAGCCATCGGGAAGCTGCACAGCTTCCCAGTGGCAACTCTAACTCTATAGATTATCATCTAGCTGTGTAGTCTTTTATCTGATTAATTTCTGTGTGTGACTTCTTTTTATTTGCAACATTTAAAAATATATACACTTTAGAAATGACTCACTTAGATTTCAAATAATCTAAACCAAGTAAGTTGAAGGGCATATAAATGGCATTTCAAACAGTCATACTTAGAAATATCCTGATTGAAAACTATTGACTTTACCTAATGATGGTGTTTAGAAACCCAAAGAAGTTGCACACTACCTCTAGGCTCACTCTTGAGCTCTAAATTCCCCCCATTAAAACCTCCTCTTCCTTTTCTTCTTGGAAGATCTGATTCTTGACTGTATGTTGAGGATGCTAAACTCTGTAACTTATAAGCATGAGGAAGGCCTGCATTTTTAGAATACTTCTTCATAAATAATGTTATCATGAAGTTTGGGGTGGGTAAAATAATAATATACACCTTGGGTTTTTTTTTTTTTCTGCCATTTATAACAGAATATTGCTTCTTGTCTAACAGAGTTGTTTTAAGACTTGAGTGAATTAACTCTTCGGAAATGCTATGATAGCATCTCAGTCATAGTAAGCATTCAGTAAAAAATGGGTATTAAATATTATATACCTGTTTTCCTATTTATGAATTCTAGAAGCATAGATTATGTACCCTCCGATATGGACAAAACAATCATTGAAGAAGAATCACAATAATGAATAGAGAACTTATACAAGATTTAAAGATTATTTGAATTCATGATTGCTCATTTCCTAAGTGTTTAAATAATCAGAAAATAATTGATCCTTGGGACTGCGAGATAGCTCGGTAGCTAAGAATGCATGCTTTATAAACACAGGGACCTGAGTTAAATCCAGCACCCAGGTAAAAGCCTAATAAAAATGGTACACTTTCTGTTCAGTGAGAGACCTTGTCTCAGAACAAGTAAGACAGACGACTCTGAGCGCATACCCATGGATGTGCATACCCATATGTATGTCCCCCCACACACACACACATACACACACACACACACACACACACACACACACACACACTGCACACATACACAGATTCGATTCTTCTTAGAGACAATGAGTAGAGAGAATATACGTATTTCTCTCTCTTACTCTCTCTCTCTCTCTCGTACACACACACACACACAGACACACACACACACAGACACACACACACACACACACACACACACCATGGAAAGGACTGGCGTGTCTAACTCTTTCAATCACAGAGAGATTATGTTTCAACCCTGGGAATTTATGAAGGCATTTGAAGCAGCTGCTTCATTGGTGGACAGCAAGCATTCTATTGCTTTACGATGAATGAGCTAGTCTATGCACCTTTGATTCATCTGGGTTTACCTTAGCAGGATTTAAGGATGGCACTGTCAAAGCCTTCAAATATAATAATTTTGCAGAGCTCTGAAGAGTCATAGTATGTTCTTTCATTGGGTGCTTTGGGAAAACATAGCTCACATTGCCCACTCATTATAGATATTTTCTTTGTAGTGAGGAATGTCACAGGCAAACACGATGACAGTGACAATAACACAGATTAAAGGCATTGTACACACAAGTAGAACAAGTGGCTGTGTTCTAATATGTCACCAATAAATATCCTCCATGGTAGTTTCTCAGTCATGAAAACAAAGCAAAAATGAAAAAGGAAGAGAGAAATCAATGACAGTCAGTTATCTTTCCAATAGTCAAACGCCCATTAACAGGTAGAAAGACCATTTGAGTTATAGTTAAAATTTTTTCCCACTTTCTAATCTGTATTTTGTCGCATCAGATTAAATCGTATAAGGAAGGTTTCCGCTGTGACACAATGGTAGCTGCCTCAACAGAGTTAACAGTAAAGGAACTGTGGGTGCTCAGAGAATTAGAAGGAGTTCTGGAAGAAGGGAAACATTGGCTGAAGTCATTATTTTATGGTGGGATTCTTTTGGGTTTATATTGACATAAAAATGTTTTTCTGTATGAAAGATCAATTCTGAAACAAATAGAAACATCATTTCACCCACCTCTCAGAGGTGTCCTTACAAGGGCCTGGGAGAAGGAAGGTCCTTAAAGAATTTTCTGGGAGTAGATGACATTCAATTTGTTTGCTAAACATTCTTGACCTCATGCCCTCTATAAAAATAACTTCTTTCAGTTCTCTGAAAAACTGGGATTGTGCTGTCCAGAATCTTAGCTGGTCTCTTTCATCTTATTAAAGATGGGTGTGGTTTGATTTTCAAGAAAGAAAGGTTAAGGTGGCAAGCTTAGCAGACTCACTCTGATGACTCAAACATGATGTACCTCTAGAATCTCCAACTGGGAAAGCACATAGTAGATTGAAAATAAAAGGTTTTCAATACTGCACATAATTTCTCTGCTCCTTGGTTTGGTCCCTTTTCCTCCTCTGACTTATTAGGTTCTGCACAGCCTGGGAGTCCTCCAGTAACAGGCCGAGCGTTCTGGTGTAATCCCACCACTGTGGCCCTAGCTATCTAAGCATGAGGATTTATTAGTTGTGAACGTTCATTTTTGTTTTTACTGGTCTAGTGCCAGTAAATAAGTCACCCAAACCCAGGCTGAGTGTCATTTGGTAGGAAAAGGCTGGGATCACAAGGAAGCCTTCTGTCTTTCAACCAAAAAAAAAAAAAAAAAAAATGCTGAGGTAAGCAGTGTCAAAGCCAGCTGCATCAACATGATGGCCTTAAGACAAATGAGAGCTTTCACTGCTGGGTATGAGGCTCAGTGCAAAGGGCTCTGCAAAGCTCCTCAGCCAGCTCAGCTGAGAGAATGGGAGTTGCAAGGGGTGGCTTTTCCATGCTCTTAGCTTTGATAAGAAATAGTCTCCACTTCTTCATTCAGCATGTAAACACAGCTCATCTGTAGGGGGACTAGAGGTGAAGAGTTTTTCAGATCTATACACAGACACACACTTGCACACACATGATCACATCTATACACACTTAGAAGCATGTACGTATGCATGCAAGTATCATTTGAGCACCATTAGGAGAAAAACATGTGGATTTCTACATTCTCTGTGTCAGTGACCCACTGGCAGGCTGGAGGGCATGAGGTAGTGGGCCAAAGGTGGGGTGCGCAATTGTTAGGGGCTATTAGGAGATCCATGGTGGGAGACGAGGAGGAGGAGGAGGAGGAGGAAGCCGCCTGAGCTAGAGACAGGGACTGCTTTCTCCGCAGGCCATGCCAGCTCCCTGTGACTGTTGCCAGGGCAATGGCTGGGGGATTATCAGGAATGCCTGGAGACGGTATCCTTCTTTTGGACTCATGGATGGAGCAGAAGGGGGTGGATGGCTTTTCTCTTTCTGTTATTTCTTTTCATATGCAGCAGATTAGAGTGGCGGGTTGCTGTGGAGACCATGTGGAGGAGGGCTCCCACACACCTGCACCATGGGCAGAGCAGCCAGTGTGGACTCAGACAGTCCTGGGGGCAGATCTTCGCTGTGGGAATCACAAAAAAAAAAACAACAACAAAAGAGGAAGTAAGAGAAAAGGAGGAAGACAGAATGGAGAGAAAGGGAAGGGACTAGAAATGTATCCCCCAGTTCAAACAATATTGATCTTTCATAAAGCAGGAAAGAAGTCCACAAAACACAGATCGTACCCCAGAAACCCTGAAAAAATAGCTTTCGAGGGCTGCTAAGGTATGATGAGAAGTAGGGAGATGGGTACATAGATCCTTGAATGCATTTTGTTGGGTACAGCTCACTCACCCTAGAGGAACACGCTGTTACGGCAGCAGCACATCTTATTAAACAGGGCTGAAGTTATTTTGATTATCCAGAACGAAAAGAGACTTTTAACTATAATGAGAAAAATAATATCACTGTGCTTCCTTTTTAAGCAGGGAGGGGAGGGGAGGAGGGGAGGGAAGGAGGGGAGAAAGGGGAGGGGAAGGGGGCAGAGGGGTGGAGAGGGGACTGGAGAGGAGAGGAGAGCCTGAAATGATGGATTGATCATCACCCCAAGTCCAGTGATGTCGTTACAATGCTCTGGCAGTCCTCCAGGTCTGTTAATGAAGAAGTCACATTCATGCAATATCGCGGTCTCACCTCCCCGAGACAGCTCAGGTTCTGCCCTAGGCCTTCCTCCTTCGCTTCCCCCATCTTCCCATCCTGGGTTTGCCTTCTGCAGCATTGTCTTTGTTTCCATTAACAAAACATTACAATCCATTAGCCTGTCCAAAGCACTTTACAATAACAATATTTACAGAAGGTTAAATAAAATATGTATAGAGAGATTAATAGTGACTGAGCAACAGACCTTTTGAACTTCTAACATGCTGAGTTTGTGGAACTATTTTTTTTTTTCTTAAGTCGGATTCTCATGCTGCTCCAATATTTTTAATATCTCCCAAGCCACTTCAAGGGAAAGATAGTAAAAAATAAACTAAATTTAAAAAATAAAATGAAACATTCTTTTTGTTTCCAAAGATTTTTAATGTCTTTTTCAGGCAATCTGGTTAGTGGGAAGTGAGACTATGTGATTCACTTTCAGAATGACTGAAGCCAAGAGCATTTCCTTGAGGTAATCTGTCCTGCACAACTAAGAAGGGACAGCCACTTGCTTCCCACTGTGCTCACAAACAGAGCTGGTCCAAAAGCTCCCATCTTCATACAGGACTATAATATTGACTTACTAAGCTGATCTAGTCTGAGCATGCGCACTTCTTTTTATAGACTTTTATATGAATTTCCTGACTAGCATGTTACAAAATAGTTTTACAAGATTAGGCCAGACTTTTTTTGTATAAAGGGCTACTAACCACTCTAAGCCTTGGGGTCCATTTAATATTTCCACCAGTAATATAACTACTTCTGCAGCACAGAGCATATCATGGCACCATGTAAATTAATGGGCATTACTATGTTTTAATACACTTTGTTTACAGGCTGGGTTGGTGGTTCAGGCTTGTAGTCATAGTTCCATGGGGTACCACATCTAAAGGCTTACAAGTTCAAGGACTGCTCAGGATGCAGAATGTCTTCAAGGGAAGCTTAGGTAAGTTAGTGAGACAAGGTTGTAAAAAGTAAAACAGGGTTGGACATATAGCTCAGTGATACAGCACTCACCCAGAATGGAAGTCCCAGGATCAATCTCTAGTCCTGGGAACAAGCAATAGCAAAACCACCTTTATTTACAGAAACGGAGGGCCATTTGAGTTGCAGGACAACTCCCAGCTCCTCTCCCAGAGCTGATGTCCTCCTGGAAGGTGGTGGTTTGTCTTCCCTGGCAAAATGACACTCTTCGAAGGAAACTGTTTTTCAGTTCCTAGCTTTCCTAAGCACAAATGAGCAACAAACCAGTTCTCTTGAAAAGATCCTATTTGCTGCTCCCTAGTAACCACAAACTAGGAGGGCCAAATACCCTGTAGAACAGTCAAACTCCAGGCCATTTGCATGACTTAGGAGCAAGAATTTGTGAAAATGATTCTATCATGGTTATGAATCTTATAGTAAAATCCCAGAAACATATAGGTAAGAAATAGGAGAAAACCTATCTGTTCGGTCCAGCCATGTGAAGACTCAGATTATTCCCAGGTTGGTAAAGCCAAGGGCATCATTATTTACAATGGATCGTTCTCTCACATCCCATGTCTGCTAGAATTGTCTATTATCAAAGACAAAGATAAATGTGGGAAAGAATGTGGAGAACAGGGAACGTGGGCTTATTACTAGTGGGAATATAATTGGGACAGCCAGTAGGGGTAATAGTGTGAGGCTGTTCAAAAATTAAAAACAAAACTGTCTCTTGATCCAGCAATCTAATCATATATATTCAAAGAAAATGAAATCAGTTTGTCAAGAGATAAGTTTTTCCTTGCTCTATTTCCACATTTTGCATAGCATAGAAACATTATTTCTGTCAGCAGGTAAAAGGATACAGAAAAATGCAATGTGTGAACGTATAAACAATGACCTACTAGTTCACGTTAAAGACGATCTTAGCCAGTGTAGTGAAGCGTGCCTTTAGTCACAGCATTCAGAAGGCAGAAGCAGGCAAATTGCTGAGTTTGAAAGCAGTCTGGTCTACATAGTTCTAGGACAGCCAGAAATCTCTCTGAAAAGAAAGAAAGAAAGAAAGAAAGAAAGAAAGAAAGAAAGAAAGAAAGAAAGAAAGAAAGAAAGAAAGAAAGAAAATAGCCTTTCTGACACTTTGTGAAAATATGGCTATACTAGAGGACTATGTAAACAGAAATATGCCAGGCCAGAAAGACAAACAACATATGATATCAGCAATCTGTGGAATCTAAAGTACTGGAAATCACAGAAGCTCAAAGTATTACGCTTGTTGCAAGGGTCTGGGAAGAGGCTGTTAAGGGCCTAGAGTTTCAGTTCTATAAAGGGATGTTCTTAAAGTCTAATGTACAGAGTCTGAGTATAGTTAATAAAACTGCACTGAATATTTAAAATTTACTGGAAATGTTTTCATTATGAAGAAAAGAAAATGTGTTTGTGTATGTGTGTGTGTGTGTGTGTGTGTGAGAAAGAGTATGTATGTGTACACAAATAATATTGGATATATTACAGATACACAATACTTATTTGACAGCTACATTTTTTAAAGTTGGGGTAAATTATAAACAAGTTAAAATATTCCTTTATTTATATAAAAAGATCCAAAAGATGCTGCATACCAATATAGAAAATTAACCACTTACAAAATAATGCATTAAAGATGAAAACCATAAGGGGAAAACTAGGCCCCATTTGGTGAAAATATTAAATATATAGAAAAGACCAGAATAGGAACATATCTCTCTACCTGCTCACAACACAGATTCATGTGGGAAGATCCAGTGTGATGGTCTCTTTCTTTCATCAGGTCTGTATTCATTATAAACATCAACTGAATTTACCACAACCACAATGCTGGTCTTTAGAAACAGAAACATCATTATGCCCTTATCTTTATTTGTGATCAATGCAAACTACAATCATTTGGCTAAGATTAGTAGATGTCCAAACACGATTGGAATAATGCCTATAATTTTATGTTAATATAATGAGGAATTTTCACAAAAGAACATGGATGATTTCCAAGACAACATTTCCAAATGTGCCCTTAATCAGAAAGACCACTAGCTAAAATGTCTAGTGTCTGCTAAAGTCATATATCAATAGAATATCACTTATGGAATTAACACCGGCCTTCAAGAGTCTGGGAGAGGCCTTTTCTTCCATAACTAAGACAACTTGGGTAGTAGTGAACATCAGGAAGTCCTTAGTGCGTAGCTAGGAGGATGCTAGAAAGTGGGGGAGGTAAGCATTGAAATGTAGTCATTTCCTGGATATAACAAATGAGAACACCATAGAGCAGCATTCTGTGTGCTGTTCGCTTGACCGTGGGGCAGACACCTGGTGAATTTCCTTCTAATAGAGGGGATTGCTTTGGGCAATTTTGCACTTACGGTGACTTCCAGATCATCTTGCATCCCATTTCTGCACAGTGGAACTTGCCTGCTACTGAGGGTCAGGATTATAGCTGCCTCTAATTGCTGTTCCCATCTGTTGTAGAAGAAAAAGCTATGTCTTTCTTCTTTTGACAAAAGCAGGGAGAAGTGTAATATACCAAAAGGAAAAGAAATTATTCATCCAAATTGATAGATAACTAGATAATCCAACCAGTTGCAAAGGAAATCAATTTAGAAATAATAAATGTTTACTGGAAAGTACAATTTGACTCTTCAAGTCTAGGGCTAAAATGAAGCTATGTTTTTCCCTTTTGTGGGAGACAGTTTTGCTGAGGAGTAGAGGAACGGTGGAGATGAGGATGCTGTTTGCTCAATGATACCAGTGTGCTCCTCCTCTAGTACCTGTGGTAACCCTGTAGGTCAGGGGTCACCACTCCAATTACAGACATGGAAACTGAGGCTTGAGGAGCTGAGACTATTTCCCCAAATTACTGGAAGGCAGTAATTAAGGGGAAAGCTTGGTATTAGAGGCCTTTAGGAAGCTCTGTCAGCAAGAGGGAAGATTTCTTTGTTTAAGAAAATCTTGTAGCAAGGTAATTACATGAAAAAAAATTTAAGATCATCATCTGCTGGCAAGTGATCAGAATTACCACAAAATATTACAAAGTCTTAACTCCATGAGTGAGATTTAACCAAAAGCAAAAAAGTAAATATGCCCTTGGTTCATTCATTTGGTAATGTCATAGCCATCATTACAGTAGCAACCATGGTAGCCTAACTTTACCATTTGCTGAGATACAGGGAGGCATATCAGTGGAAAGAAATACAGCTTTGGCCAGATAAGCCTCGTTTTGCAGTGGCTGGTGGTTAATACAGACTCAAATCACTGAGAATAAACCAGAGATGAGTGTTCAGCCCTAAACAGAGCAGCTACATCACACACCTCCTCTACAAAGACCCAGGAAACGCCACACAAACTGGAGGATGGAGAAGAGGCCCATGGAACCCTATCTTCTGGATATGGTATGGCTGAAGTAATCACAAATGCTCAGCAACAAATGTGACTACCTGCATGAGATCTGCACATACAAAAAGCAATATCTAAGAAATGAAATTAAGAGAAGGATTATTAGACTCTCTTCTTAGGAGCACTTAGGGGCCAGAAGTAGGAGGGAATAAAAGAGCTAATGGGATGAGTAAATTCACAGTACATCATAAATATGTATGAAATTGTCAAAAATTAAACAAAACTGTTAACAACGAAATGAATGATAAAGTACAGTGATCTCATTAAATAGTGAGCTATACATTAACATTTCCATTGCCAGAATACTGTACTTGAATCACTTTGGGGAAAATATTTAATATTGTATTTTGACTTTCAGATATTGAAACTATTGCTGAGATTTTAAGAGGAATCATTTTCAAATGAATTAGATGTGCTGTTATAAAATTATCACAAAACCCAATAATATCTGTGCAAGTAGAAATGACCTAATACATTTTGTAATGTTCATAAATATTGAACACACAGGAAGGAATAGAGAAAATACAATTGTTTCTCATAGTGGATTTAGGATGCAGAAAAATTCTTTCCTGAAACTGGGTCATATGTACAGAATGCGGCGACATGCATGATGAGACAGGTGCCCTGTGAAGCAGTGGGGATTAAACGGACTCTAGAAATAAAAGAATGGCAACAGAATTTAAATGATTGTCAAGAAAGAAAAAATATAAAAGAAATTAATACAAGGAGGAAGGAGAACCAAAATATTAAATATTGAAATGAGAAAGGATGGATGCAGATATGGACATGAACGGGGATATAAAGATAACTTTTTCAAGTTTTACTCTGTCACTAGGACTTTTGTTCTAGTGGTAAATGCATGCATACAAACACACTCAACAGTGTATAAAAGTGTAATATCCAGTGGGAAGCTTCCATTCTGAATGGCTCTTGTGACTGTGTAGAAGTTCATTGAGCTATGTAGAATTTGGGTCTGGTTAATTTCCACATGTGTGATTTTTTTGAAAGTCTTAAAAATAAACTATGAAATAAATAAAAAAAATAATCAAGAAACCATATTCACAGCCATGGGATAAAAGAATGTCTAGCTTCTGGGAATATTCAATCTTCTTCCTACCATCAACTTCATGTGTCTGAAATTTTCTCTTTCAGTTTAATTTGACTCTGATACTTGTAAGTTCATAATGTATTATACAGGAAAATGCATGCAGGAAATAGATAGAATCAAATATACTAGGACCACATTAAAGTAAGAGTAGATTATAGTTAACCATTGTCACATTGGAAACTGTTAAGAGAATGAGCAGTCCTCCTGTCATGGTCATCCCCTCATGATTTCCCAAACGTGATTCAAGCAGTCTATGAAAATATCAGCTCATCCATTTTCCTGAAAGTTTTCTGACTATGGGAATGACGATGCCTTCTTATTGTTTCATAAGATCACTGTACTTTTCAATTTACTTAGTTTTAACAGTTCAGTATAATTTGAGTTGGGACATGCACAAAAGCATCTTGTCAAATAAGCTAAAAGAAACTGAGAAAGGAATGTATAATCTTTTCTTCCATGGATTGCATATGCTGAATGGACCAAGGAGTCATCCAGCCTCCAGGAATTTTCAGGCTTGGACTCATACCAACTGTCTAAATATGTAAATCAAGCTAACAATGGTCCAATTAAATATGGTCTCTCTCTCTCCCAATCTTGAAGATAATACTATACAAGACTCTGGTTTCTTAGTTTCATAGACAAACATTAGAGGGAGATCTAGTCTCCACTCATTTATTGCTCCATCCTGAGCTCAACCGGGAATGTGCACCTGCCTATGATCTGCATCACTTCTCCAGAACCCTGATTACTACTAACGCACACACTGCAGCCAGTGGCAACTAGGCCTCTGTAACACTTGGAGGCAAATACTGTTGTTACAGTTCATCTCCCAGAAAGTGGCCTCTGAAAGTGAAGCCAGCTCTGGTCTGCAAGGCAGTCAATGGATTTAAGAAGAAATTGTTGGTAGAGCCTTAGTTTGTAGAGTAGTCTAGAAATGGAAGCAAATTGTTTGTAGAGTAGTCTAGAAATGGAAGCAAAGGCTCCCAATGAGAACAATGCTTGGGCCCATTGAGGCCTCACTAGCGTGGAGCAGCGTGATCAGAGCAAGGGCAGAGGCAGGTCCTCCAAGCACTGCTAAGTCAGCTGTTGTGTGGGTCCTCCTGAGTGTAAGGGGAAGCTTTATTTCAAGATGATTTTTATTGGGTTAGTATTTTCCAACTGTCATGAAGATAACAAAAGACCATTTCCAGTTGCTTATCTTCCTCAACAGACAAAAACCATCAGAAGAGCTCAATCTAAGTGAACCAATCCTCTTTCCCAAATTTATAGAAATTTGACACACAAATGTTGTTATATCATCTGTAACCCAGAAGTCTGCAAGTTTCAATTCGTGTTTGATAATGCATCTTGCACCAAGATCTGCACTGCCCCATCTCTCTTCTGACTCTCAGTGCAAGCCGTTGTAAAAACCATTCCACTTGGCTTCCAACTTTGCCATTTTATGTTTTCCTCAATGGACTTTGGCCTTTCTGTTTATAATGACTGTTAATAATTTATTACTTCAGCTGGTGCCCAAGTGCAGCTTTGATAGTGGTGCCCACATTGTCTTTCAGGTACCTGGATTCTCCACTGCTGTCTTCCCTTGTGCCCATGTTCTTTGAATCATTTCTTCTTTATATCTTTCAGGAAATTTGCTCTCGGTTTGAGACAGTGATTTTCTTGTCCTAATTCCAAATTACATGACATATCGTTTTCTGATTGCATTATAAATCAACTAAAGGTTAGGTTTGCCTTATTCCTTTTCTTGCAGATACAATCTTTAAAGGAATAGGTAAGGCACCCTTCTTACAGCTCTAATCATTTACATTTTGGACACTTTGTTCAAAATTATAAATACATTCTTCCAAGTCGTTTATCATTTTGAATTCTGTCTTTCTGTCCCTGTGCTTTTAGAAGGTAGAACCTCTACTATTTTGACTAATTTTTTTCTTATTCATGGGCATTCCCAAGTGTGTTAGACAATGAAGGGATTTGTGCTCTACTTGCCGACAGTTTTCAATGTGACAATGGCTAACTATAATCTAGTCTTACTTTTATTTGGTCCAATTACATTTGAGTTTGCCCAGTTCCTGGGTAGTACATTATGAACTCAGTGAAAAGAGAGATTACATGTGCTCAACAGTTTGTATATAGTTAACACATGAAATTTTATCTGTACTTCATTCAGAAAATTAAATTAAGCAAAATAAGATCCAGGAGCCAGCAGTGTGGTGAAGTTCATCCTCAGAGGCTGCTGGGTATTCCATTCCGTTCCTTCACAGGTACTAGAGAAGGATGGTTAGCTTAAGTTTGTCTTCTACATTCATATAGGGTCTTTAGAAACTTCTAGATTTGGACAAATCCTCTCATTTTCTTGAATCTTGACATCAATAGTCTATAAAAATAGATGAGATTATCACTGTCTCTTTTTAGCTTTTATGACTTACTGCCTAATCATGCCAACTGTCTGGAAAATCTCTGCCTTGGTGACCACTGAGGCCCTGATAGAATGAGCCATGAGGATGGGACAGTATCACCATGATCACAGTAAAGACACATGGCCTTCTTCAGCAGCTAGGCACTTCCAGATTAGAGCCTTGGGTCAGTGGAAACTGGATATATATCTGATAACCCAGGACTGTTTGGTTATCGATTAGGAGGGATACTTAGCAAGGGACAAAGAAGAGCAGGAACTGAGAAGCCCCCAAAGTCGTCTTCTGGGAGAGCAAAAGTGAAAATGAGTGCTTGCTACGTTGGTAAGGAATGAGCTGATCCTTAGTGCAGTACGGTAGTTAAAAGGATTTGAAAGCTCTAACTTTCTTTCCTTCCAGCTCCTACTTTGCCCAACCTGTTTATCAACAACAACATCAATGATAAAACCTTCACATCCAACCTTACTTTACAAACAAGTGTCGTGCTTTTTTGAACACTCTTACTATGAAAACATGGTACTCATTAACACAAAACCCTGAGGCTAGTTTTTCCAGGACTTCTCTGTGGTGTGAGCCAGCATCAGGAGCCTCCTCTTCCTCTCCCCGCAGAGAATAAGCTATTTTCACTGGGCATCCTAGCTTGTTCTGTGCCGTAGCAGCAGGAGCTACTGGAGACTTTCACACACCCCTTCTCCACACCTGGCCTCCGCCACCTTTGAGCATCCTGGAAAGGAGGGCAGTGCCTCTCTCTCTTCCCCACTGTCTTGCACTCGGTGTCCACTTACTCTCCAGGCATTTTTTTAATGACTCTCCAGAGCCTAGTCCAGGAATCAACACTGAGATGAAGTGTGTGTTGCGTTGTGCACAGCTGTGACCACCATCCATGTTAAGCAGCATAAAGAGCTCTGGCTGCAGAGAGGACAGCATGAGGGTAAAGGCTGACAAACTTGGGCCTTGGCTCCTTATTTGTTTGTTTGTTTGTTTGTTTGTTTTGTTGTTGTTTTGTTTCGTTTTGATTTTTATTTTTTTTTTTGAGACAATTCTGAGTAGCCCTGGCTGTCCTGCAATTCACTCTGTAGACCAGGCTGGCCTCGAACTCAGAAATCCACCTGCTTCTGCCTCCCAAGTGCTGGGATTAAAGGCGTGCGCCACCATTGCCCGGCCCAGCTCCTTATTTGTTTAATTAACTGATTGACAATAGTTTGCATAGGCAGCATCATTATCACAGTGTTGGGTTTTGGTTCTTGTTTATTTTTGTTATTTCAAAATTAATTAATGACACGGTTTTGATGAATAGATTTAATCTTATTTAAACATTACAAAATACATGCATGATTCAAACTATCTACAAAAATAGCATTAACCCACCATTATATATAATTTTATATTGTACGTATTTGTAAATAATACAGTGCAATTACCTTTATGTTTGTCTGTGTATCCTATTCAACATTAAAAAGTCAAACATAATATTTTAAACTTTAAAAATAACATGACTAGCTGGGCAGTGGTGGCGCACGCCTTTAATCCCAGCACTTGGGAGGCAGAGGCAGGTGGATTTCTGAGTTCGAGGCCAGCCTGGTCTACAGAGTGAGTTCCAGGACAGCCAGGGATACACAGAGAAACCCTGTCTCGAAAAACAAAAAAAATAAAAAAATAAAAAAATAAATAAATAAATAAAAATAAAAATAACATGACTATATTATGTTACTGTAATATATATATATATAATATATATATATATATTCTCTTTTTAATTTTCATTGTGAGAATTTCATATATGGGGTGTAATGTGCTTTCATCGTATCTATCCCTTCCCCTCCAGCTCCCCATACCCCTTTCCAATTCATGTCTTCCTTCTTAGTCTCTCTCTCTCTCTCTCTAAATATATATATGTGTGTGTGTGTGTGTGTGTGTGTGTGTGTGTGTGTGTGTGTATACACATACATACATACATATAAAACACAAATGTATGTAAGACCCTCAGAATCAAATTAGTGTTTAGCCTGTGTGTACATGAGTGTAGGGCTGACCACTTGGACATGAGCTATCAAAGGTTCTCATGTCTGAAAATAACTGACTCCTCAAAGAGTGGGGCTTTGGGAACCCTCCTTCCATCCGTGCTAGATTGTTTCCTGGCATGACCTTGTGCAAGCAGTCACAGCACTGAGAGTTAATGAGTGTAACATCCCTGGCATATCCCTCTTCTGAGATGTTCTCTGAGCTTCAGGTATATGTAAGAGTTATATAGATATCACACTGGGGAATGGTACTTCAAAGTCATTTTCTGTCTGTACCTTCATAGGTTATGTGTTTCTGCAATAGACTTCATCCACTGAAAGAAGAAGCTGCTTTGATGAAGCATGAAATTTGAACAGATTCATAGATAGAAAAATAAATATTTAGAAGACAGCTGAATACTATCTCAATTTAGCAAAATGGTATTGTTGATTCCTCTCTAGGGTCTATGACTCCATGCTAAACTAGTGACTTACTGTTAATTCAATGCTTGGTGATCTCAGTGTGTGTGTGTGTGCGTGTGTGTGTGTGTACGTATGTTTCTGTCTGTATGTGTGTACTTGTGTGTGTATATATGTATGTATCTGTGTGTATACATGCATAAATATGGCATTTATGGTTTTATAATTATAGTAGAATTTTCAGTTACCACAGAATAAATGTCAGCTTGTTTTAAACAACTTATTTCTGAATGTATTTAAAGCAAGCACCTGAAAACAAGTGAAAGATTTTTATTTTTAACTAGAATTTAAATTTTCCATAATACTTTGTACTACTAATTATGTTTGCATTTAGCCAATTAATGTGGTCCATTCACAGCCAACTTTTTGTTACTCACTGGAGAAATATAGACAGACAGACAGACAGAGAAAGCTTATTATTTTTGGATTATTTTTGCACCCTTCTATACGCTTGCTCTCTGATCTAGAATGTTCCTCTTGTGTGGCACTCTTTTTATGGAAATTCTTCCCTTTCTCCAGGTTCCAGCTGTCTTTAAATAACCACCCCCCCATCCTTCTCACCCTACTGCTCTCCTCCTTCCCCTTGCCTGTGGTTGTCTTTATAGTACATCATTTCATTCGTTCAGAGTGAGTCTTGTCTCCATGTCTCTTCCTAGCTTCACACTAATGCAGTGACTACTGACTGCTTCTCTGCTTCTTTCCTCCTTAGTGCTAAGCAGTCCTTTGGAGACAGGGTGAGCTCTTACCCTCAGAGGAGTGCTTATGAGGACTATTTCTTGCATACCATGTTTTATAAGTGATTACACACAAAACATTGAATGATATATATCAGACAATTATTTAGGGGGAAACACAGGATTATATTCTGCTTGTTGACTCTTTTTTTTTTTTTTTGAAGATTTATTTATTATTGTATGTAAGTACACTGTAGCTGTCTTCAGACACACCAGAAAAGGGCATCAGATCTCATTACAGATGGTTGTGAGCCACCATGTGGTTGCTGGGATTTGAACTCAGGACCTTCGGAAGAGCAGTCAGTGCTCTTAACCGCTGAGCCATCTCTCCAGCCGGCTTGTTGACTCTTTAGGCCTTACAATCTGTGACCAGTAAGAAGTGCTTCCAAAGCTAGACCACTGGAAAAATCAAGACAACTGCCCTTGCTCAGTTGCTCATCTCTGTTGTTCAGAAATAAGAGAACAAATCACCTGTCATGTAAAAGATTGCTTTCAGGGCTAGTTGCAAACCTACAATTTCCATTGGAATTTGATAATATTTACTGGCCTTCCTAGAAGCCAAATGCCTACTTTTTTTCCTGGTTCAGTCACTCCTTGCTCTGTCCCCAAAGTGGAGGCATTCCCAGACATTTCTAGAAACTAATTTCTTGCCCAATTTCTTCCCCAAGGCCACTGGAAGCTTTGTACACGAGCTAGATTGTTACACAGAGGTCAAGGTACCATTCCATGTTTCCATATGTCGGTGGGAAGCAAGCCGTCGCTAAAGGGTCATCATTGGAGGCAGGCAAAAACTTGTGATCCGGCAATAAGAGTCTCTCTCACAGAAATGCTCAGAAAGATCTTGTTAAATTATATTGTATTGTTTATGTGTATGTGGTGTGTTTGTGTGCAGGTTCCGTGGAGGAAAGGAGGGAGTATCAGATTCCATGAAGCTGAAGTAATAGGCAGTTGTGAGCAACCTGTCATGAGTGCTGGGAACTAAACTCAGGTTCTCTGGGAGATCAGTACATGCTCTAAACCACTGGGCCTTCTCTCTAGTCTCACAATAATGACTACGACTGTTAATGGTAGAGTCCTGGGTGCATTCTACCAACATTTGTAGAGTGATTCTAGTGTGCAACAAGATTATCTAATAAATCTGAGAATTGGCAAGGGATAGTTCATCGTTTTCATCTTGTATATGAAGAAAGCTAGCTTCAGAGAGGCAGTTTAACTGGGTTTTTGGAAGCAGGCTTATTCTTGGCTCTCATGTGATCTGTCCATGTGCCACAATGCATTTCTTACAACTGCAAGCACATCACAGAACCATTAAGGCGTGAGGGTCATGTCGTTCTCCAACTCGGTGACATAAGAAACTGCCTGGGAAATAAGTATTGTTGCTTAGTCTTCTCTACTGCTGAAATCTTATTAGTCTATGATTATTTCTAGCAAACTGATTTTAACAGTCACTCTTAGCTCTAGCCTCCTGAATTTCTTCAAAATGATTTTTCTTCCAGCCTTCTAAATAGAAGGGTAATACCTTTGAACATTGAAGCAAATCGTTAACCATGAAATCATCTCACCAGAAATGAAGAATGTCCAGTATGATGCCATTTGCCTACGTCTGAATAAAGCTTAAGTAGCATGTGATAGGCACCAAATAACTACTGATAGACTGACTGCCATAAAGACTGCCTTGAGACTAGAAGTTCATGGCTAAGCCCTGGAAATACTGCTTGGCTTCTTGGTTGTTTGTTTATTTGTGTCATTGTTAAATTTAAACTTATAGTAATATATGTTTGCTTTGTTGTTAAGAGACAAACACAAAAGAAGAAATTCAGCTTAGGGGAAAGGAAAGATTTCATGCAAAAAAAAAAAACCCATATAATTTCATATAGATAGTATGTAGTCAGTTAAATGGCATTCCCTGATTCCTCTGCCTTATTAACCTGATGAAAGACTGCTGAGGCACAAATCCAGAGGAGCATATAGAGATCTGTCAAAAATTCCAGAGACATGGATCTTTACATAAATACTGGCTACCAATTCCTACGATCTGAGTTCAAACCTAGAAATCCATCTGGTGAAATGTGAGAATCAACTCCTGTCCATTGTCATCCACCTCATCTCACACACACACACACACACACACACACACACACACACACACATATATATATATATACACATACATACACACACATCACACACATACATACACATACACACATACACACACACTACATACACATACACATACATACATATATACACAAGCATACACATACACATTACACACATATACACACATACACACACATACACACACATACACACACATACACACACATACACACACACACACACACACATACACACACACACACCACACATACACACACACACACACATATATATACACATACACACACATCATACACATACACACATACATACACACACATACACACACATACATACACATACACACACACTACACACACATACACATACATACATATATACACAAGCATACACATACACATTACACACATATACACACATACACACATACATACACACACATACACATACATACACACACATACACACACACACATACACACACATATATATACACACACATACACATACATACTCACACACATACACACATATCACATACACACCACACACACACCACATGTGGACAAATAATTTTTTTTTTAAAAATCACCCTGTTGTATTCGGACCTCTACACCTCTAGGACTCTGTAGTGCTTCCTGTGTAAGACACGTCTAGTAAGAAAAGTGGGGCTCCAGAGTTTGGAAGAAATTTTTTAAAAATTAATTACAATGTATTTTCATGTTTTTTTTTTTTCTTTTTTCTTTTTTGTCACTGGATCAAAAAAGACCCTAACAACGTTAGACAAACATAATAGTCTTGTGTTCCAGACAGACTTTCTGGAAAGTTGTGACTTTCACAAATCTAAAACAACAGCAATGAGAAAAAAATAGTAACAATTTCTAGTCTCAGGCCAGGCTTCCTTAGTCAGCTGTCTATTTTTCTTGCCACCCAGATACTAAAGTGTTTGGCACCCGTGGGATCTTAGTCTTTGGGTCTGGAAGGGAAGCTCTCCCACCCTGGTTTTATCTGTAGGCTGGATAAAGTTTTGGGATTTAGCAACAGGCTCTGCAAGCTCAGCTTGTGAAAATCACATTCTTTATCAACTCCCCAGATGGTTTAGATCATTAAAAACACAACAAAACAAAACAAAAGCCCTTCAGAGTGTACACTGTGAAGATATTCTCTAATTTCCAAGAAAAATAAATATATGTGGAATTTCTCACAGATTTCTCACACTTTCTCAGTACACAGCCTGAACCGCTGTGGTGAATGGGAACTTAAAGCCACCGTTTTTTTTGAAACTGCAAAGCCTTGTGCTGAATACTTAACTTCCAGCAGCCCCTTTGCTTTTCCAGCTTGTCCGTCAGCCCCCGACTCTCAGTCAGTATTTATCTCTTGGGGGCTTAGCTTTAAACTGAAAAGTGTATGTCTTTATTCAGTGAATTTGGGGCAACTGCCTCTCAGTAAGCAACAAAAACAAAAAGGCTGTTTCAAGTCGAAGAGACCTCAGGAAAGCACCCCGCCATCTGCCAAGGCCGGAGAAGGGAGCCTGTGGGCCAACCACTCTTTACTGAATAGGAGAAACAGTCCGGTCCTTTACGTGTTCTGCACATCCTGGATCAAAATATAATGATCCCAGCAAAGAGATGGGGTAAAATAGATGCAGCCACAATCAAGGGGCAGGCTCTTAGAGGGCCTGACCACTGCTTAGTCGGCCTCATTGACTATGATATGGAAGTAAAACTGGGGGACAGACGAAAGTGGGGCTGGAGGGAGAAGGGGGGTCTTTCTAGGCGGGCATACACCAGTGGGTAATGGCTGGCATTTGCAGAGCTGCATGGCAGGGGAGCTTTTAGCGGTTTGCCACTGCCAGCTGATGTCTCTGGCAACATCAGTGCCAAGAAGCCAAAAAATGAAGCAGGTGCAGGGGCAGAGGAACTGAGTGTGGGGAACAAGGGGGGGGGGGGTTCAGAACAGAACTTCTGTTGTTAAAAAATTGCTTGCCTTCATTAAAACCTCAACAATGGTTCATTTTGACTCCGGTAACATTTTCAGTCCGCTGGAGTCCTGCACACACACTTAAGACAAGTCTCTTACATTTATGCACAGGACTAAGAGACTGTTTTGTTTGTCACTTTCCAAAGCTGTGGATTGTCTGTGAGCCTGCTGAAGTCCTCTGAGAGCAGCTTTCCTTGCAAAGCCAGGAGCATCTGCTTTGAAAAGTGCCCCTTGCC
>CM052702.1:77506452-77547874 GCA_028551405.1 Uromys caudimaculatus | reverse complement strand
GCAATTTACATTTCTCTCAAAAGCTCTGTGTGCCAGCAACATTATTCCCCAAGCCCAGCACAAATGACAGCAGGGAAAAGACAATGGGTGAGCAAACTGGAAAAGGACTAGTGCTTCAGAATCAGGACCAACAGAGGGCAGGAAGGAAGGCGTGCCATTCGCACATTAAAACTCCAGGATAAAGCCCTGAGCCATCTGCTGCCTGTTGCCCTGGCTCTACTTCTCCTGGCATGGACCTCAGTGGCCACCTCCCATGCTGCAGAATGCTAAAGCCCTGTCTCACGGAGATAGGACAAAACCTGACTGCAATAGCCTCCTTGCCCTTATCTGGAGAAGCACAGAGCCTAAGAAGGGGCTGATATGGGTGATCTGTTGGGTGGAAATGCACTCTGTGTTTTCTAATAGATACCAATGCAGTGGAAGAAATAGAAAGTTTGGGAGTTTTTGTACTATTTGAGAAACCACAGAAATGGCAACACTGACCTCTAAGCCAGATGTTCTGCGTGAACTACAAAGAGTTTAATTTATCACAATGTCAGGTTAAGAATTTTTAGCATTATTTGATATGGATGGATTATGAAGAGTAGCCCCTTGGAGCTAGGTTTGCTTCATCAGTAGTAATTGTGGATGATTGGCTATCATTCTATCTTTCCCAAATCACATGGATAGGATACCCTGTCCACAGTAGGTCTCTGTATTCTAAGCCTATAAAGCCCAGAACAAAGTTGAAAGCCTGAAGATAAATATGCTCAGTTAGATGCCAAAAGCATAAGTTGGGAAACAGAACCACATTCTTAAAGAAATCGAAGGTTTCCTCTAAGAATGAACAAGTGTGAAACACTGATCTTAAACAATAGTAACCTGCAAATCTGAGACTTCTGAGGGAAACCAGGGCAAGACATAACAACACAATCTTGACAGGGCTGTGAAACAGCATCCCAGAATAAGAAGCAGAGACAGCTAGTGATGTAGAACACAGGTCAGTCTAAAGACTAAAACCAGCAGAGGCTGGAAAGAAAGAGACTTCACCTGTAGCATGTGGATACTTCAAATCTCAATATGTGAGGATTTGAGGTAAATACGCTCTGCACAAAACCTATTTCAAAACCTTAATTGCTTTTATATACAGGAATTTATTTTTGACAAATACTTAGCACTCATTGTGGTTGTGTTTAAACATTAAAATATAAAGCAAAGTGAGAGCAACACTTGTCTGTGTGTATAAGAATAAATATTTAGAGTACAGTTAGATGTTATATTAGTTTAGAAAAATGGCAATGGGTCTTTTACAGGATATTGGTCATCCCTAGCCATGGCTAATTAGCTAGATTTAAGTACCAGCAATGAATCCCCTTGTGGTAGTTTGAATAGGTATGGCCCCCATAGATTCATGTGTTTGAAAGCATGGCCATAGGGAGTGACATGATTAGGAGGTGTGGTCTTGTTAGAGGAAGTGTGTCACTACGGAAGAGGGGCTTTGAGGTTATACATCCTCAACCTCTGCCCAGTGTGGAACATAATTTGCTTCTGCTGCCTTCGGACAAGATGTAGAACTCAGGATTCTCCAGCACCATGTGTGCTTGTATCCTGCTATGCTTCCCACAATGATGATAATGGCCTAAACCTCTGAAATGTAAGACAGCACCAATTAAATGCTTTCCTTTATAAGATTTGATTTGGTCATGGTGTCTCTTCACAGCAATAAAACCCAAATAAGACAGAAGTCGTTACCAGGGGCTGGCATATTTCTGTGATAGGCTAACTTTTATTTTTCTTTAAAGAATATAGACTTTGAGATTGTAGATTCAAAAAGCAGTTGAAAGCTTTAAGTAGATTATAATGGGCTGTTCTAGTAGGGACATGGAAGACAGTGGTGCCAAGGGTGATTCGAGGTGTAGGAGCCTGGCTCAAGAGGTTTCAGAGAAAAATCTTAGTATGTTGCCAAGAGATCATTCTTGTGATATATTGGTGAGGAATGAGGCTGCACCTTATGCTTATCTGGAGAGTCTACCTGAGAAAAGGTGAAGAGATTTAGATTCATTGCCTTGGCAAAGGAAATCTCAAAACAGCCTAATATAGACTCTATCCAGTGGTTCACACTTACAGAGTGTTTTGCAAGCTGAAGAAGGAAAACTACAAAATGTATGTTTCAAGCATTAAAGGGGCACCAGTGAGTAGAATGGAGCCAGCTCCTGTGTTCAATGAGATAAACAGACTAAAGATATCAACGGTGACCTTGAGACAAGATCCCACCCAGCTAAGCTTCCATCTTGTGAGAAAGATCTAAAGACATTTTTTAGGTACGGTATGGAACTTCACAACTTTCGTCCCAGCACTCAGGAAACAGAGGCATGCAGATCTCTGAGTTCAAGTTCAGCCTGATCTACAGAGAAAGCTCCAGAATAGTCAAGCTTTAGCAGTGAAGAAAACTATAAAAAAAAAATCAGAAAGTTGATGAAGATGTAATTGAACAAGAGGGTTTATGTACCAACTCCAGCAAGCACCAGAACTTGTCAGCTTTGGCCACATGGTTCTGGCTTTAGAGTCAAGAATGAAAGAAATGGATTATGGAATCTCCATCAGAGACTAAAGAAAGCTGCTGAGGTCAGGCATATGGTAGGGGTGTCCCTGTATGGAGACCCAGAGAAGCCATTGTGTGAAGCTATGAAAGACTATCATGTGAAGCTGTGAACATTAAGCCTGGACTGCCTTGGAGACCCTGAGACATTAAACGTGCTATAGCTCTGTGATACCTGCTGAGGTAAACAATAGTGGAACCACCTTCAGATTAAGATGTAGAACTCTTGATTCTCCTAGCACCATGTCTGTCTGTATGCTGACATGCTTTCTGCCTGATTGATAATGGACTAAACCTCTGAACTGTAAGACAGCCCCAATAAAATGTTTTCTTTTAGAAGAATTCTCTTGGTCACTGTGTCTCTTCGCAGGAAAAAAAAAAAAAAAAGCCAAACTAAGGCACCTCTCCTACTAAGTTGGACTCAGTATAATTAAACAGGTTTTGTTGCCCCCAAGACAAAAGAGACACTATTGCACCATTGGGGATAACTTGCTAGACCTATCATTAGGTCAATGTTGTGGTCTGTAGGCTTTACCACTGGGTGGGACTTTTGATTGTTTCTTTCTCTTGGCATGTTGTGTAGCACGGTCTAATACTATAAAAGCTAGTCCTTAGGAAGGACTCAATTTCAATTACTTTTCTCCAAGGCTTATGTCCTAAGCTGTGTTGTCTTCCACAATAGGGTCTTTTTTGGCAACAGTCAGAAACTATTAAGGGGATCCACAAGTGGTTGAAATTCAAGAAATGAGTGATCATAGAGTGTCCAGCCCCAAATGATCCACCAACATGCAACCTGTGTACCTAAGCTTCCCAGAAATCCACGGAAGAAAGGGCAGGATGATTTTGAAAACCAGAGAACACCTGCTTCAATAGAATGTCAAGATATGACCGAGAAGCTGTACGCATGACATCTCAACAGTATAGTTGTCTAAACAGGGAAGGCATGTATATTGAATGCACCAGTTGGCATGCCAACATGGATGGGGGAAATTTCACAATTTCCTACCACTAAATGAAGAGCTACAGAAAACCAGTGGCTGATAAAGGAGAGAATTGCCCTTCATGCCCAGGGAAAACTTGAACACATACATGTGCCTATTATTAAGACTAATTGGACTCAGTAGGTTTTATATGCATATGTACCGGTGTATATAAAAATAAAAATTAAAGAGAACATATTTTAAAAGGGGTGGGGGAATTTGGAGGATTTGAAGGAGGGAGAGGGAAGGTTAAAATTATGCAAATATATTTATGTATGAAATTCCCAAGATTTTAAAATTAAAATTAAAATGAATTCAAGATGAAGGCAGAATAGAATTTTTTTAGGGGTTAAGAAGGCCAGGAGTAGATGGAAAAGGGTAGTTTTATTTTATCATGATGTACACATGTATGAAAATTTTACACTGATTCCATTAATGTATAATTAGTGCTTTATTGATTTTAAACAAACATGTGTACACATGTAGAGAAAGAGAGAGAGAGAGAGAGAGAGAATTTTAGACATGATGACTCATGACTTTCATCCTGATACTTGAACAGCAGAACCACACAGATCTCTGTGACTCAAGGCTGGCCTGGTCTATATAATAAGTTCAAGGCTAGCTAGGCCCACCTAGGGGGACCATGACTCAAAAAAATTTTAAGAGTCCTTATTCTGTCTTACCAGGATGGTGCTACAGAAGCCAGCCATGTTCTGCCTAGCAGGGCACCACTACAATAAACACATATGTAATAGAGAGGTGGGAAATAGTAAAACACAGCAGTACCTTCACTTTGAAAAAGGCAAAACTAGGGACAGGAGAGGAGTGACAGGAGTGAGAGAGGACTGAGGTTGACAATGGAACATGAAGTTGCCCAGTAGGGTCCAAGTAGCCCCCTATTCCAACATGCTGGCCACTGTGCTATGGCTGGGGCCCTTGTACATGACCCATGTTACCTCAAAGACCCATGCAGATATCCATTGTCTGTGCTGCATCCTGAAGATCCTTTCATATCTGTAGGCTGTGCTATCATCCAGAGCCATGTCTGGATCTGTGGTCCTACCCGGGATAGGACCACAGGGTCTATGATGATGTCCATGATCCATGTTACCTCTGAAGGCCATGCATATGTCTGTAGTCTTGCTGCATTCTGAAGCCATGTTGGTGTCTAAGGGCCATTCTGTAGTAGTAAGGTCATACTGAGGTGAGTGGCCTGTACTACTTCCTAAGAGTATGTGGATGTCCATGGGTTAGGCTGCCCCTGAGAGCCTTTACTGAGTCCATGGTCCTACTGCAGCTTCCAACCATATTTGTGGTTTGCACTGTCACCAGAATCCATGTGAAGATCCATGACTTGTGTTCCTGATTGTGAAGGAGGCTTCTTTTGTTGTGATATTGATGACTGCCAGATGCACCATTGAGAAGAAGAGACATGGAAGCCTTCTGTGATAACCCCTACCCCCAGAAGCACCCCTTAAAGTAAATATTATCAATCTTAAAAAGTGTGATGCAGATGTTGAAGTGTAGCTCTCACAAAGGATGGCTTCTGGTCTGGGTGTGGGAGGGGAAGGAGTCAGTTCTATTTAAGGGCCAGGACACAAGAGAGTTTGACCATGTCCCAATGAGCATATAGAAAACACAAATTAAACTTGTTTCTGTTTCTTTTTTCCTTTATTTTCCTTTTTCCTTTTTGGGGAAGGAAAGTCACAAGGGTGTGGGGGAGTCATGGAAGAACTGGAAAGTTTGTGTGATTTGGGTGCATAATGTGAAATTCCCAGAGATCATTATGCTGAAAAAAAATTTAAGATATATAAACATCTCCATTAACAAAATATAAACCATTAAGGAACATTTGATGCATGAATAAATTAAGCCTTAGAAAAATGCTGATATGAGACACTGCTTCTGATATGTTTTGTATTGAAAATCATCTATAAAATAATATATATCAATGAGTTTAATCATAAATATAGTTACTAGTCTAAAATATTCACAACAGAATGATGTTTTTCTTGACTTTTTCCCTTTAGTCTTTACCTTTTCAAACTCTTTAAAATTAAATTAATATGTATAGAACTCTTGTTTGAATACTATTCTATATATGAAAAATTGCACAAATCAGTATATAGCTCATGAATTTTAGAACACCTAGACACCCACATCAGGGTATCTAGAACCCACCCACATCAGTAAACAGCATCACTAGCTTCAGTCTGCCATGCCTTCTCTTTCCACTTCCCACTCCTTCCCTTGAGGACACCACTCGATCCCAACTTAGAGCCCTGTCTACTACATTTCCCTCCATGTATGTTAACCGAAGGAACCATACTATGTATCATATTTTGATTCTGTCTTCTTTCATTAATCTTTTATTTTATTGGATACTTTCATTATTTACATTTCAGATGTTATTCCCTTTCCTGGTTTCCTCCCCTCTTGGAAACCCCCTATCCCATCCCCCTCCCTCTGCTTCTATGAGAGTGTTCCCCTACCCACTCACCCATTCTCACCTTTCCCCACCCTCGATTCCCCTATACTGGGGCATCTATCAAGCCTTCATAGGACCAAGGACCTCTCCTCCCATTGATGCCTGACAAGGCCATCTTCTGCTATATATGCAGCTGGAGCCATGTGTACTCCTTGGTTGGTGGCTTAGTCCCTGGGAGCTCTGGGGGGGGGGGGTCTGGTTGGTTGGTATTGTTGTTGTTCCTATGGGGTTGCAAACCCCTTCAGCTCCTTCAGTCCTTCCTCTAACTCCTCCATTGGGGATCCCACACTCAGACCAATGGTTGACTGTGAGGATCTCGCTCTGTATTTGTAGGGCTATGGCTGGGCCTCTCAGGAGACAGCTATAGCAGGCTCCTTTCAGCAAGCATTTCTTGGCATCCACAATGCTGAAAAGGCATTTGACAAAATTCAACATCCCTGCATGTTAAAAGTCTTGGAAAGATCAGGAATTCAAGGCCCATACCTAAACATATACAGCAAACCAGTAGCCAACATCAAATTAAGTGGAGAGAAACTTGAAGCAATCCCACTAAATTCAGGGACTAGACAAGGCGGCCCTCTCTCTCCCTATCTATTCAATATAGTACTTGAATTCTAGCTAGAGAAATTAGACAACAAAAGGAGGTCAAAAAGATACAAATTGGAAAGGAAGAAGTCAAAATATCACTATTTGCAGATGATATGATCGTATACTTAAGTGACCCCCAAAATTCCACCAGAGAAGTCCTAAAGCTAATAAACAACTTCAGCAATGTGGCCGGATATAAAATTAACTCACTAATCATTGAAGATACTTCGTTAAGGAAAGATCTGTTAGGAAGACATCACTGCAAGGCAATTGTTAGTACTAAGACTTTCTTTAGTGGACTGTAGGTGCTATTCCAACCCATTTGTCTATCTTCTTGGTTTGTGGCATGAATCCAGTAGTGGTTCTAATCTTGTCAAGATCCTGACACCAATTCTTATATGATACTATTGTTGGGTCATGTTGTTTAATCATGTGTTCCATGTTTAAAGTGTTGTGACTTCCTTACTTTTAATTAACAACCATTAGATGTTCTATGATGTGGAGGTCACACTATGACTTCAAAGACTATAACATGTCCTTATTGGGCAGGTATTAGAAAGTGATGAGTCAAGACTCCCCTTACCTAGATATCCCATCAACTAGAGATCTCCAACTCAAATGGTCCTTTACTGTGTCTAATTTCCTCATTTCATAATTACATTCTTTTTTGGATTAGAACATTCTAGAGAATCAAATGTCTATGTTGACCTTTCTTTGACTTTCTCTGGCTAGCCCAGGGTTCAGCATGTAATTCCTACATTATTCTATTACCAAGCATAAATGTGTTGGAATTTGCTTTGTTTTTTTTGAGTATCACATCACTCTTCATAAATTGTTTCCTCATATTAAATACATTAATCAGATTAATTTTGTCTGTAATATAGACAGTTATAATGGCATACGATTCTTATTCTAGTCTGGAGAGAAAATAGGTCTAATAACCAGACAAGGACACATACTATAGATAGAAACATTGACAAGATGAACTACCAGCAGTGATACAGCTGGCTTGTAGGACACGCAGACCATGCCACCAGATGGACATGGGACTGGTGAGGGGGAGCATGCTCAAACCCCAGGAATCTCAGAGATTTGAGATGGCACGAGCAGGGCTGTTCCCTCCCTGACTCCATGTCTTCTCTGAATCATGGAACTAGGACTCTCAGCTAAGATGACCACAGGCAGTCATGTAGCACAGCACCTAAAATGTCTCTCCATGCTAATAAGGCATCTCAATAGCCTTAGCCTTCAGCCAGGGACCTTCCCTTCCTGTGCATTCTCACACCCTTCTCTAAAGTTATATAATTCCTGGTTCACCCTAAATAAAGCTTATGTGTTCACATCCACCCCAATAAAGAACTATGAAAAAGCTAAGATCATCTCAGAGAGATGCTTCATTAAAAATCACCACAGGGAAGGCCTTCACCTAACAAACTGAACTAGAGCACTAAAACTCCCAAAGAAGGTCTTCTTTCTTCTCCTGCCCCTCCTGCATTTAGCCCTCTCTCCAAATTGGACTGGGATCCTGCTTGTCCAGGGCCTTGCTCTCCCCTTCCAGGCTAGCATACAGCTGTACTCTGACTTCCCATAGGGAGACTCGGACTGCAGTCTCCATATCCAGAATTTTACCTTGTCCTGCCTGAGCTGATGTATTGAAGGTGCCTGGACACCTCCAAAGAAGAGGTAGAACTTGGGACCACATTGGGTCATTTGATCAAACTTAGTCATTGTTTTAGACTCTCATCTAACATACAAACAGTGTATATAACAATTATAAAATCAGTTAAACTGATGATTAGCATATAATTATATAGCCGGAAAGAAAAGCAAAGTGAGATAAATATTACAGTACAAAGTCAGGCATTGATTCTTTTTTAGAGCATTAAGAACACAGTTTCAAAAGAGAAGTAATCTACCTATATTAGTTCATGGTAAGAGGGAATAATAAACCATCAGTTGTTGTCTTCAAGCTTTACCTAAATGGATTTGTCCAAAATGGTTTCCTGCCTACATTTAATAGACAAAACAGGCAAATTTTCCTATCTGTGGTTTTTTCCTTTATTCCACACCATCTTTTTTTTTTTTTTTAATTTTTATTTTTTTAACCATGTTACATCTCAACCACAGCACCCCTCCCTTCTCTCTTCCCAGTCCCACCCATAGAGTCTCTTTCCACTTCTCTTCAGAGACGGGAGAACCAATCTGTGTTTTAATTCACTCAATAAAAGAGTTTATTTTATTAAACTACAACACCAGGAAGTTACTATCCCATAAAGTAGTTTGCAGAACCACACAAATGTGTAGATAATGTAGTGTCCTTCAGACCTTTGAGATTTAGTTTACCAGCTTTCAAATGTTTAAAAAAATATTTTAAATGTACACATTCTTTTCTCTCCAAAGGTTGAAAATGTTTCCAAATACTGGCATTCAAGTAATTTATGTTCTGGAACATCATGATGACATCAGTGTGCTCTCTTATGCACCTGCTCCCTGGATGCCTCCGCATCTCAGGCATAAGGATTGCAGGCACGCACAGCCACGCCATGCTTGGTTTACTATTGTCTTTAACATCTCTGCAGGTGACATATTCTTATCGAGTCTGGAGAGAGTTTTCTCCACTTGCCAAGCTAGTCTGCCCTCCCCCAACCACAGGAACACATGCAAGCTAAGAGACAACACTCAATTCTAAAACAAAAGTTTTCAGAAAAACTTCAAAAGTGTAGCAAGTGAGAATAAAATCAGATACAAGTATAAAGAGAACGAGAGAAGGACAGCTGAGCCTCAGTGAGCCTTGCAGGCACTTACGCGCTGCCAGGCTCTACGTGCTTAATCATCTTGATGATTTTACTTACTGTTATTTATTATTCCAATGTTTGGATTGTGTAACTGAGTTTCATAGACATTATGTAAGCTTCCCCCAAAGCAATATGAGATACAAACTTAGGCATGCATGGCGTCTTAAGTTCAGGCTCCTCCATTAGTGTCATTGCACACACATGAGAAGTCCAGTGCTTTCCCGGCAGGCTCTCCACCCCTTGCTCAGTATTTTCAGCTGGGTTGAAAACTGTTTCATAGCTGTCCGTGGATTTGTAATACTTGGTTCCCATCTGATAGAAAAACATTTCAGTCACAGATCTACTATGGGTCTGTATATATTTTCTTTTTAAAATGTTTAATGGGATGCTTCATACAATGATACTGTACATTGTAAAGTGTATTTTGTGGGCACATATGATCCTATTTGGCTTACATATAATTTGGTTTGTCTAATGTGGTTCTATTCTATTAAACATTTTGCCGATTATTGGTTTGTAAGAATCAGAGGATATCTAGTTTCAGCAGTGGCCTTCTTTAACAAGCTACTGGGGTTAAGCCCAATGACTTCACAAATCCTGCATCCTGAAATAGCCTGTCTGTTTTTTCCTTGTAACCTATAGGTGAGAAGAGAGGCACTCCCATAAAATTGGTGAGTTTGATAGCACACAAATGAAGTATTCAGTTTTAGAATTGGCCAAGATCCGCCATGTTACCCATGTTAGGTCTCCCATGTATGGTGAAATCGTTCATTCTCACAGCATTTCTATGAGGTTAGTCCTTCATCTTATCACCAGTTAACAGAGACAAGCTCAGGACATGGGAAAATAAATAAGAATGTTCTCTTCATACTGGTAGGGATTAAACTCAGACTTTGTGTCTGCTAAACAAGTTTAATATTTCTAGGCACAGAATTTTTTATTTAATCTCCTACTTCTTAAAACTCACCAGATTCACCTTTCATTCCCTTACCATATTCTCAGCAACGTGATGCATCTTTCTACAATAACTCGTTAACTTGCATGTTAATGAAGGTCCCCACACTAATTAGAAGGAGCAAATGGATGTGGGTTAGAAAACACAGGTAAGACAATAATACATACCATACATACATACATACATACTTACATACATACATACAAATAAATAAATGTAATAATGAGCTTTTAAACCCCCATTATGATTTAAAGCCTTTCATGTTAATAAAGGGTGCATGGGATTTAGAATCGCCTGAAGGATCTTCCTCTGGGCACATCTGTGAGGCCATTTCCCAATCCTTAAACTGATAAAGAAAGACCCACCCTAAATTTGGGTAGTATCATTCCATTGGTGTAGCTCTTAGGCTGAATAAAAAGAAGAAAGCCAGCTAAGCACCACCATCTCAGTGTGTAGTGTGGCTGGACACTCTGTGAGCAGATGCTTCATGCTTGAGACATCTTCAGAGCCACATCTCACCCACTATGATGGATTACACCCTCAAACTGCAAGCCAAGATAAACCTATTCTTATAAATATGTTTCTTCAGGTATTCAGTCGGAACACAAGAAAGATGACTAAGATAGTTAGCTTTTTAAATGTGGCCACCACCATCCTGATGCTTTAAACAGGGTACTTAGTACTAAGCTTTCCTTGTTGGAACCCTCTCTGAAGACTATGCCAGATTGGAGTGTATGGGACTTTCTCTCCATGAGACAAGATAATCTCACCCTTTTCAAGATTCTGTAACTAAAATGCAATGAATCGAGTAAATAAAAATGATAGAAATGCACTTCTTAGTTTTAGATATGAAAACTTTAATATCAAATCCATGTGTTGACAGATTTGAGCCTTCATCTGGTAAGAACATGCATCCTGGCCCAAGGACTGCAGGCAAGTCTCAAGGCCTCCATGTGCTGAATGAGGTGAACACATGCCCTGGGGCTTCTGTTCCAAGGACGATGTTCCTGTTCCTGAGGACTCTGCCCCCATGGTCTAATCATCTCCCAAAGGTTCCACTTAATAGCATTGCTCTGGGGCTCACAATTTCACCATGAGTTTCAGCAGTACACGAGCATTTAGACAAGCAGGTAGTGTGGCCCAAGCGCCATGTTGGCTTTTTCAGGAATAGCCGAAGGCACTTTCCCCAACTTGCAGAAATTATGCCTTTTTCTCACACTTCATTTCTCAAGGACACCCACCTTTCCCCTTCAGATCTAAGTCTATCTTGAAAGAGCATATTCCCTGGTGACTGAAATATTAAAGCAATGCAAATGCAGTGTTAGCAATGGAGGAAAAGATAATTCTTTCCTTCCCACTCTCTTTTCTCTTTCTCACAGTTAAGGCCACATTAAGGTATTAGGTCTGGACCCAAGTGACAAAAGATAAAATCAGCAGCACAAAGCCACAGGGTCTGGAGAGGTGGGGCTGTCTCACAAAAGGATGTCAGGAAAAAGAAGGATTGTGTTCATTATTATCTGTATTTCTCTGCCATGTGGCATGTGCACTTGGAACCAGGATCAGATTACAAGTTTTTTATTAAGACTTTTGAGAGAAGTTTTAAGAGCGCCCCATCCCCCATCTTCATAATACATAATGTACATTTTAGCCACTCTGAGAGTATCATTGACCAGTGTCTGGCAGTGTCTGTACAATAGCCTGAAACCACAGACCAGATACCAATGATCCTGAATCTAAAACAAGAGACTAGCCTTATTCATCTGCAGCATAAATGAATATGTATATTAAAATTACAATTACCAAATTTTAAAATATTACTGAAGAGAAATACACTTTGAAACAAGAGTGGCAGAAGCTGAACATCCTAGATACACACTGCTCTCCCCCAAGACAGATGGAGTAGTAATATTGATTCATGTGGGCTGTGAGCTGTACTTCCCAGATCTCACTAAAGGCCAGTATGACTACCTTCAGAAACTGTCTGGACTCTGAACATTGGCAGCACTTCAGACTGGTTCACAGCAGAGCCCTTTCAGCCTGCCTCCAACACTTAGGTGCTAAGCAGCTTTTAATTAGCTACTTATTTTAATGACTCAAAATAGAAACTTATCTGTTCATGTGTTCTCCTACACCCAAGTGTCTATACCACAGACCTAGAGAAACTTCTGTAAGCTTGCATGTGACTTCCGTGGCTATACAGAAAAAGAAAGGAAAATGCAAGAAGCCACAGGCTATCTCAATCTTAGCCCCTGTCTCAGTGCCCCATTTACACTGAAACAATGCTTTCAAAACTCTAAAGCATGCTCTGCACCTTACAATTTGAATTAGCTTCGATTCCTTTGACTTTTCTCTTTTTGAAGGGCTCTGGAACATATTCAAAGTCATATAGAACAGGGCAGAGCATGTTTTGTAACAGTGGCTTCTTAGGACTGCAGCTTTCTGCATAAAGTGTATGCAAATTAGAGTTCTAAGGAGACTGGAAGGAAGTGGGAAAGAGGGGAGGAGACATGAACTAGTAAGCCAACCAGCTCAAGTGCCAGGGCTCAGCTCTCTCCTGCTCTGCTGGTTGTGTTAACTGAATACCTAGGAGAGCCGTGTTATATACCACACTCCGGGAACAAGCTGGTGGAAAATAATGCGCACCTTTATTGGGAACACTAAAATGATCTGCAATGATGTAGATTTCATGGCATTTAAAGTATTATTTAAGATCCCTAAGATCATGAGAAGTATAGCATGAGTAAGCAATTCTTTAACCCCTTAAGGCATATCAATTTTATTATGAATAATGAACTGCTATTTATGCATTTGCTCAAAATTTAGCTATTTAAGGAAACAGTAGTAGCTAAGTGAATCTAACTTCAAAGTCATTGATTTAGGTGGTTTATGAAATGACAGTGAGGGGCATGATTTTAGGTTCTTTTCTAGAACGTTTTTCCATTTTTTAATAAAAAATTTTTTCATACAATATATTTTGATTAGTTTCTCCTCCCCATATACTCTCAGACCATCTCCACCTCTCCACTCATCTAACTCCATGTCTTATTTCTCTCTCTTTTTAAAAAACAAACAGGAAAAAAAAACACGGTTAAGTAAAAAAAGGAAAGAAAAGCGCAAGAAACACATACACACAGAAACAAATATACACACAAGAACAAGCCCATCCAAACACAAAATCATAAACCATAATATACAAGCAAAAGTCCAGTTTCTTAAGAAAATGGCAAAACCATATACCAACAACTTTAGGGCATATCCACAGTTTGTTGTTTTGTATTTTATTTGGTTCCATCTTTGGAGACAGTGGTTGTATTGAGTTTTTGTTTGTTTTTTTTAGAAAGAACTTAGAGTTGGGTGGGTAGGGAGGAGGAGAGGATCTGGAAAGCCTTGAGAGAGGCGAAGAATATGATTAAAATATTTTAAAATTGAAAGCGTGTTTTAAATTAAAAACAAAATGAATGGCCCCACAGGCTCATTATTTGAATGCTTAGTCATCAGGAAGTTGCACTATTGAAAAGGATTAGGAGGTGTGATCTTGTTGGAGGAAATATGTCACGGGGGATAGGCTTCAGATTTCACAAACCCACACCAAGCCCAGTGTCTCTCTCTCATCCTAGAGATCAGGATATAGCTCTAACCCACTCCTCCAGTGCTTGCCTTCATGTCTCCATGTTCCCCTCCATGGTGATAATGAACTAAATCTGTAGGACAGAAAGCAAGCCTTCAAGTAAATGGTTTCTTTCATTTAAAAAAATGCCCAAATAAAGCAATATGAGACAAAAATCTACAGAAATACCATTTTGTGTTTGCCATCTATTGCTGGGCATGGGGCCTATTATTAAGTGTAATTTTTATATCCAGCAATACTTCATTGGAGAAAATAAATCTTCATTTGCACAGAACTGTCTATTGGAGATAGTTTCTAGTTTAGAGAAGGTGGGTTACATCCCCCTCGCACAGCCTGGGACCTGAACGAGCCTGGTGCACGCTGCCATATTATCTGTGACATTCTGACATTCTCTCCCACATTCCAATGTGTGTTAGCCCTGTAGTGTTTGGAAGGCCTTGTTTCCTTGTTATCTTCCACCTACTCTGACTCTTAAAAATCCTTCTACCTTGTCTTCCACGTGGTTCCCTGCACCCTGAGGGGAGGGATTTGATGGAGATGTCCAGTTTAGGACTGAGTGTTACAAAGTCTCTCACTCTATGTAAATTGTCCAGTTATGGGTGGCCACAGTAGTTTCTATCTATTGTAAGAGGACACTTCTTTAAAGATAACTGAGGGAGACACTCATCTATAGGTACAGTGAATGTTGGTAAGAGTCATATTATCACTATATTCCTTTAAGAGAATGATAGGTTTTGGCATTGTCCTAGGTCCTTGGTTCTTTACCATTCAAATGGTCTCAAGGATCTCATGGACTGGGACTCAATGGGACTGGGAGATAATGGTTGGTTATTCTCACAGTATTTATGCTACTATTACATTAACATATCATACAGGTAGATCACAGGGCTTGATGCTAGGTTTGAGGTTACCCTTCTCCTCTGCTATCATGCAGAATACCTTCTGGTATCACGAATTCTGGTTAGTAGGTGTGAAGGCTCTAGGTAAGCACCATCTCAACCTCTCTGTGCTCAGTGAGATGTGTAAGTATTGTCTTCAGCAATAAGGTCATGCCATCTTTTTGTGGAGAGAAACCAATAACACTGACAGTAGCCTGTGTTGTTTTGAGTTTCCATGGGGCTTCTTTGGCCAACAACTCAATTAAATATAATCCATTCCTGGCACTGAAAATTTCATTTGATTATGAAAGATGTCTAGTTGGGGAATGTCTCCCTTGTCATTTGATGAGTCCATTTATATTTCGTATATATGTGTGTGTGTGTGTGTGTGTGTGTGTGTGTGTGTGTGTGTGTGTGTGATTTCTACTGTATTTTTCCATATGATCTTCAAATGGTCCTTTGTGCTAGTTGTCCCTCCTCATATTTCTTCTCTTACCCTTGTCTTAGTTACTGTTCTACTGCTGTAAAGATACACTATGACCAAGGCAACTCAAAAACAAACATATAAACAAAAGTAAAAAAAAGCATTTAACTGGGGGTTTGTTTAGAGTTTTAGAGGATTTCATTATGGCAGGAAGCAGACAGATGTAGCACTGGAGCAGAAGTGGAGAGCTCTATGTCCTGATCTATAGTCAGTAGACAGGGGGTGGGGGGACTTTTTGATGATTTTAAAACAAAATCATTCAATTTTACCAACAAAGACTCAGGAACCAGATGCTCTGGTGAAAGTATGATTAGCTCATAGAGACAGAGAAAGCACCCAACTGACCATCCTCCTCAGCCAATGTTCCAGAAGGAAAAGCAAGCTCTCCTTCACCCTGTGTCAAAAACCCTTCAAGCTGAATCTCCCTTCCTTCAACTTCCTGTGTGTCTCTCTATCTGTTCTCCGCGCTTCCTCTTACTCTCTTGGGTTTTTTTCCCCCATGTTCACTCCCTGTCAAGTGGTTGCTTGCTGGGGCTTCTTGACCTATGGTTGACTTTATTTAAACCTGTTTGCAATAAACAAAGTTCTTGAATTAAAGGTGTGTGCTAGGACTGAACTACACCACAACTAGGAACAGTTTTTTTTCAGTAAGTAACACAATCTCAGGGGTCACATTGTGATTAAATATCCTGTAACAGCTTTTGAAACATCAAAGCTCACTCTCAATGACATATTTCCTCCAACAAAGACATACCTCCTAATTTGTCCCAAATAATTCCATTTCCTGGTAACTAAGCAGGCCCCCTACAGGGGCCATTCTCATTCAAGCCACCACACTGCCACCTCTTCCTTTCCTTTCCCTCCCCTCCCCTCTCCTCCCCTCCCCTCTTCTCCCCTCCCCCTCCCTTCTCTTCCCTTCCAGTTCCTTCCCTATTTAATACTGTTGTAAGGTCCCTCCTGTACCTCTATTTCTCTAGAAAATCCATCCCCCCTTCCTTATTCTATGCATAATCTCCATGGTTGTAGAAATTGTAGCATGCCTATTACAAGACTTAAAAGCTAACATCCACATATAAGAAAATACGTATCATATTTTTCTTTTAGGGTCTGGATTCTCTCAAGGTAATTTTTCTAGATCCAACCATGTACCTGCAAATATCATGATGTGTGTGTGTGTGTGTGTATGTGTGTGTGTGTGTGTGTGTGTGTGTGTGTGTGTGTGTTAATCAGCTGAATAATACTTCATTGTGTCAATGGACCACATTTTCATTATCCACTTATCTGACTTCTCTGTTGATGGACATTTAGACTCTTTAAAGGTTCTAACTACTTTAATAGATGTGGATGAGTAAGCGTCTCTGTAGTGGGTATAGAATTATCTGGAATATGCCTATGAGCTATATAGCTGGATCTTGAGGTAGACCTACTCTCAGAATTCTGACATAACTCCGGTACTGATTTCCATAATGGTTGTACAAGTTTGCACTTTCACCAGCAATGGATGAATGTCCCTCTTACCCCCACATACTCACCAGCATGACTTGTCACTTGTTTCATTGAATTTGGCCACTATAACATTATCAACATTTTGATAAAGTTATAAAAAAGTTGATCCACTGCTGAAATTCCATGTGATAGAGACATAGGGAGTAACATTTTGCCTACTGTGATTTCACATTGAACACATTGGGTTTTGCTCAGAATTCTTTTGAGGATAAATAATGTTTGGCAAAACCATATCTTTATTATTTTCTCTCATTCTGCCTGGTTTTACATGAACAATACCCAAATGGGTAAATTTAATTATCTATTCACCATAAAATATGATATGCTTTTTTAGCCCGTTTTATGTGTTAGGTGTCACAATAAGTTAAAGAAAATTTTGCCTGTTGAAGAATGGCAAAAATAGATTCCAATTAATTATTTATGCATTAATATTCATCATATATTTTGTGCAGACTTCTTAGGAAAAGTGAAAAATAATGGAACCACAGTGTTCTATATATGGAAGTGTTCCACACTTCTAATTCTTGTATGTTTAATATAGTAACAATCGACTAATTATTAAAATTTTATGGTATATATTCTGACTAAATTCTCATTTCAGCTTAATTAATATTCTATTTTCAAAGCTTATAAAATTTCTAAACTTATACATGCTTCTGAAAACACCAAGGAGTAGATTCTTGTCACAGTGACATGGATCTTCTGTCTCCATTCAGGTAGGAGTATTCCTCACTTGTGTGTTGGGGATAAATTCCTATGATGTCATTCAAATTTTCTCCAAATAGCAATGACTTTTCATATCCACACAGACTTTGTACATACTCCTTCCAATTAAATTTGATAAAGTCCTGCAATGCATTTTTCATTTTAAAATTTCTTTTGCCTGTGCTTTTAAAATGTACAACTTAATGTTTAACTCAAAGTTCTCTGTTGTCCCTAATGCAGTGTCTTTTAAACTTTTAACCCATCTCTTGATTCAAATCAATTTATCACCTAGGAAGATGCTAAGTAAACTTTATGTTGTATGTTTTACCTATTAAGTGGCCTGAAAAATAGTAAAGAGTTATTATTTGAAGGTCACTTACAGCTACTATATTAACTAGTTTAGTTATTATTTGACATTGTCTATGTTTTTCATACAAAGGCTTTTTCAAAAGAGCATCACCAAAAAAGGATGTTGGCAGTACTATGGTATTAATTAAAACTTCAGTCGATAAGCAAGAATGACATAAGAAATTCTACAAGGAAAACAAGAAGGGTGGATGTGTGAGGAGCTGTTGAATGAGCAAATATGAAAGCTACATGCACTGTGAGTGAACGGTAACAGGACGGATAAATGTTAAAGCCAATGCCAATATTTTTTGCTAGCCAACTGCATAAAATTAGAATTAATTTTTTACCTTTTGGCAGGAGTCCAAAAGGAAATAAATAAGTCTTCATAAAAGTACTTCATTCTTCAATAAAAGTAGTAACTGAAATCGAAACATTATACAAAATTTGTAAAACATAACCAACTGCCTTATCAAAGGTGCACAAATACAATGTTCTGTTTTGTTTTCTAAGAGAGGAGTCATTCATTTGTTTTTCTTCTTTTTCTTTTTGAGGTTTTGTAATCCTGATCTTGATAGTGTCTTATGTAGATTCCCCTCATTTTCTGATAACATTTAATGAAGCAAGTGTAATTTGGAAGAAGGTTGAAGGATATATAGGAAAATATAATATGCTATACTTATTTAAATATACCTGCTTTCCATATATTTTACGTGAAATTTCTTCAAAAAAAAATCTATGGAAAGCATGACAGAGTTTTCTGTTTATTTGTTTACTGGCTTTATCATTGTCAGAAGCATACATTTTAAATCTGAGAAGATTTTATTTTTTTAATACCATGCATGTCAGAAAAGAAAAAAGTGTACAATAGACAAAATATCATGGAAAATACTTTTGAGCAAGGTATATTCCAGAGTTCCCTGGATCCTTATACAAAGGTACATTTGCGTGAGAGATTTTGATATGAGTATAACCTGCCTTACACCTCCTATTTCTACCAAAGCCTCTGAACTTCGTGGCAAGAATGAGCATAAGAACAGTAATGCATCAGAGCAAGAAGTGAACAGGCAGCACCTGCACACTGGGAGTCAGGCTCCATGGAGTCCTCAGTGCCCAAGCACAAGCTGAGCTACATGGTTACCTTACAGCACAGGGAAGGGATGAAGAACCACACCAGGTTTGGTAGGAGCATTTTGAGAAGAACAGTGGTATAGATAAGGACAGTGAAATAACATGCTAGGAAAACAGTGAAGAGCTGGAATGGATCTGTGGAATACAAGACAGTCTTCAAACTTAGTGAAAGGTAGTCAGACAATTGATATCAGATCTTTTGAAGAAAATTCCCTGCTCCCAATTTTCCTTGACAGTGCTTGACATTTTCTCATCTTCACAGATCATGCCTATTTTAACAACAGCTCTTTAAGTTCTGTGAAACTACTCTCAAAATAAGGTCATTGACTTGTTTTTCTTTAATGTGCATAGCTTTGTACTCATGAAAAATACATTTGTTTTATTCTTCTTTCCATTCTGTCTTCCAACATAATTTAAATTTTCTATGCAGAAGAATTGGTGCATACCTTCTTATATTTGTTTCATTTTCAAAGGGTTTTTATATTTTATATGATTTATTCAAATTGTTAATATTATGCAAAAATTATTTATCAAGTATACTAATTTTAAATTGAGAAACTATGCAGAATTCAAAGAAACCATGTTCTGAACAGTTTGCCAGTAGGTTATCTTACATTGTATGAAAATAATCATGTCACCACTAATGAATGAACTCCATTGATGGTTATATAATCGTTGCGAACATTTATTTGTCTTGACTTGTACTGCTTTGCCTGGGATCTCTGAAACAATGCTAATTACAAGAGGTCATTCTAAGTATGGTTACCTGGTTTACTTAAAGGATCATGTGTCTCTCTTCTAACATGTTAGCACAGATTTTTTTCAAGGTCCAATCATTTATTTGTTTCTCATAAAGACATATTTTTGACTGGCTCAGACTTAAAAGTAGAAACTCTCAACAAGGAAATCTACATCTCTTGGCAATCTGTTCTTTGCATTTTTCTTTGGCTTCCCTCATTCTCTTGGCCACAACTTTAGCATATTTAGCCTTCTCCTTATTTTTCTTAGAATGTTGTTTCTTTAGAGCAATACGTTGGTGTTTGTGTTACAGGATATGTGGCGTAACAAGATATTGAGTCTAGGTTACTTGGTTATGAGCTTCTTACATTCCTTGTTTAAGGGCTTTCTGGGAACATATTAGCAGTCATCATTTTCTTTTAAGAGACTGAAAAGCTTTTAGATTTTGCTAGGCATTTTGAGTCCCAGCAAGCAATGCATGGCAGTGTGGCTGTCCAAGAATATCTTTCTCTCCATTTTTTCCAAATAACCAAGTTAATAGCACTAAGATTGTCATCCTAAATGGATCTCAAACAGACTGTGTTTCATCTCTTCAGTTCTCCTTGGTCTATAGCAAATGCCCCATGCCCAAAGCAGGCACTCTATGCCAGGACTCAAGATGCCTTGCTTCATAGGAAATCCTTGTTTGTCATTCCCACCACTGATTCAGATGACACAGCCCTTCCACTCTTCACCCAGCTACTTCTGAGGCCATGCACTTCCCATGAAAAGCATGTGGTCATTGTCCACTTTAATTAGTTTCTGCCAGCTGAAAAGGAGATACTCTGCTTCAGGAGCTGTAGGGCTTTTTTATAATATCAATGGATGTCAATTTTGTGATATATATATATATATATATATATATATATATATATATATATATTCTTTCTAATTTCTAACTTTTAAAAACTAGTCTATCAAAAGGTATATGCAGTTTTTAAAAGAATAATGCCAAAGCAAATATTTATATGCAACTACTACCCAAGTTTAAGAAACAATCGTTGACAGCCTTGTTTGTGAAAGTCTGTAGATTTGCTTCTCCAATCACATTATCTTTGTTAACCAACCAACCAAACAACCAAACAAAAAACCTAAAACCATCACCAAAAAAATTTAAATAAACCAATAAGATTGGAGGGGGGAGGTTTGTCCTAAGAAACTGTTGCTGGCTTGTCAAATGTTTCTTTGGTATAGCAACAAAAGTGTAAGGTTAAAAAGGAAAAACAAAACCCCAAACAAAAATCCATAAAGTTGATTTAAGACTTTTCTACTGTTGAAAAACTCAATTTAAAACGATGATAGAGAAAAGGAACCAATTAAGAGAAACATTTGTAGACCATATATCTGGTAAAGGATTTATCAAATACGCGATCTAATATATGAGCTAATAAAGAACTTTCAAAACTCAGAAAAATGGAGGTAAACATTAGTCTAAAACAATATGGGTGGCAGCAGATAGCCAAAAGGTTTAGGAAAGTTAGCCTTTAGGGAAATGGAAATGAAAGCTACTCTTTGCCACTACTGCACACATATGTGAAAAGATGTCATTCTTCAAATGCCATATACCTACTGCCAAGGATATAGGCTGATGAGAATTTCCATACATGAGTGGTGTGCCTGTAACATGAACACATGGCACTGAAAAACAATTTGGAAGTTTCTTATGAAGTTAAAAATGCGCTATAAAGAACTGTAGTTCCACTTCCAAGTGTTTTCTTAAATAGAATAGAAATTTGTGTTCACACAAAAACTATATATGAATATTTATAGAGGCTTTTATAATTGTCCCAAACTGGAAACAATCCAACTGCTTGAATTGAGTGCTTGTTAAACACACTGTGGCACATTTCTCCAGAAGAATGATGTCAGAATAAAAAGAAATGAACAACAGTTAGCACAGAACAGCATGGATGAACCTCAAAGGTTCATGGGATGTTGGAGGAGTCACAGCATAAATACTAAATCCTGTATGTTTTGTTAGTATAATATTGTGGCAAAGTCAGAGTGTATAGACAGAACTGGGCAGTGGCTGCCCTAGAAGAATGAAGAAGCTAGCTAAATCATATTAGCACTAATGTATGCTTGGCATAGGGGAGCTTGAGGGCCTCATTCTACAGCTTGGTTATAAGGATTATCAGCATTTGGCAGGCCATTATTAAACAATTCAATAAATATAGTGAACCTATCCATTGAAAAGAAATAAGTAAGAGACAACATCTGGTTTTAGCGTACCATAAAAGTTTATGTATAATAAACTTTGGTTACTTCTTACATGACACATTTCCTTGTTCATGTACACATTGCCGCTATCCAGGAAGCCATTCACCTTAAAGCTCTTGCTTTCTTTCTCCCCCTTCCCCTTTTCTTCCCACAGGTCTAGGCCGATTATGATTATTGTTCTCTTCTCTGCCCTTTGTATTCATTTAATTTGAGTTACAGCCAGATTTGCATTGTAACTTCTAACTTTTTTTTTAGCAAATTTGGTTAACAACCTACTGCTCAATTTTCAACCTCTTTTAGGGTATTGTCTTGTATTCTTGACCATATTATAAATTCAGTCAAGAGGTCAGTGTCTTGATGTGACACTAATACAAATGTTTAGAATTTCTGTTTTTCTTTTCGTTAGAAACCTCTCATTCTTACCTCTGTATTTTCAGACAACAAAAACTGCTCGTTAATTCTTTGTCAACCTGACACAAACTAGAGACATCTAAGAAGAGGGAACCCAATTGAGGCATTGCCTCCATCAGACTGGCCTATGGGTATATTTGTAGGGCTCTTTTTTTTTTTTTTTTTTTTTTTTTTTTTTTTTTTTTTTTTACTAATAGTTGATTTAGGAGGTTCCAGTTCACTATGGGCAGTGCCACCCCTGGGACTTTGGTCCTGAAGGTATGAGAAAGAACCAGAGTGAGCTTTTGGGAGCAAGCCAGTAAGCAGCTTTCTTCCAATGTTCCTGCCTCTTCTCCTGTTTGAGTTGCTGCCCTGGCTTCCCTCAATGAAGTATTATGAACAGGACAAGTAAGCCAAATGAGTTCTTCCTTCCCCCAATTTGGGTTTGGTTTTATCACTTTAATGGAAACTTAAGTAGGACAGCTATTTTCTATATAAAATATCTTGATAAGTTTCCATAAAAATATGAAGGCTATTGGTACCCACCCAGGGAGCTTTCATTCTCCAAGATCCACACTGGCTGAATCACATGTCTTTTGTTTGTTCCTCAGTACCCAAGGCCCGTATCCCATATTGGGTTTAAATGTTAAATAATAATTTTGTTAAAAGTTGAAGCAATATTACATCTTTGTAGGTCGAGGAATCTGTAGAAATTTTGTCTTCTTCATATTTAAAGCTTCAGCTGAGTCATCTTTTCCACAAACCATGTTGTTTAAGCCCTTAAGTATTGCTTATTTCCAGTATTCCTATCCCCTTTTGAAGTTCTTCTGAATGCAAACATTTAAGACAGTTTTTGACACTACTATTAGCCTTCTCTCTCAACATGTATCTGCTTGTCCCCTGATTCCCTTGGGTTCCTGAGCTCCTTCTTCAGAAGCCAGCGTCATTCTTTAGGTAGGTCTGAAATACATTACTCCTTTGTAAGAACACTTGGTTTCTAAATTCAGTTAGAATGTCTATACTTCTATCAAAGTTTTGGGTATGTCTTAAAGACAACTTCTAGACCTCTTACATGAAGATTTACATTCCTTCTTCTTCCCATTGTCTCCTCTGGTTTTATCAAGAATTTTATTTTCAGTTTCTTGAAATTTAAATGACACCGTCTGGGGTTGCTGACCCTGTAGTGAATTATCTCACATACCCCAGAATGTTTGTGTGTTAACTCTTCCTAATGAACAATTGTCATTGTTGTTATGTAATTAATTCCATTCCTTCAGAATTACAAAAGTACCCTTAATGAATTGTTTATTTCTCTGATCTAGGGGCAAATTAAATTATTGGAGTTTCCCCCACTACAGAGGCAGTATAAATTTAGATCTACACCTGCTCATTCTAAAAGTTTGAAACTTCTGTTTCCTGTGGAAAACGTGTTTGTTTCATCTTCTATTCTGAACTTTAGACTATAAAAATATTTTTAATTAAAAAAAAAAAACTTACCTTGCGGTTGGTTTCCTGGGTGACTTGTTTTACATTTCTCACTGAAGGGGTAGTCCCTTATGGTCCTACCTGTTAGTTCTAGCTCCTTCACTTACACTGTGTCAGCCCACACCTCTGCTCCAGTAGTTGCACTGCAGAATTATTTGGCCTATGGCCAGGTATACTATCTTTTTAAATCATCAAGTCTTTAAGGAGTTTACATCCCTTTTTCTAAAATCTATTTAGGGTTTTGGTATAAAAAAATACATGCATTTTAACTGTATTTTATCATTTCTATGTGCTTATAATAAAAGGGCTCTTAATTAGTTGTCCAATGTACAACATTCAGAAGTGAAAAGAGTTTTTTAAATAGTTTATTTATTTTTATTTTATGTACATTGGAGTTTTGACTGCATGTATGTCTGTGTGAAGGTGTCAGATCTCCTGGAACTGAAGTTACAGACAGTTGCAGCCTGCCATGTGGGTGCTGGGAATTGAATGTAGGCCCTCTGGAAGAGCAGTCAGTGCTCTTAAGCACTGAACCATCTCTCTGACATGAAAAGAATTTAAAAGGCAAGATAAGACACTGATAAATGATAATAAAATACGGTACATATACACAATAGAGTTCCATTCAACTCTGGAGAAAAATGAAATCATGAAATTAGCAGGTAAATTAAAGAAGAAAACATCTTGTAGTAAGTGGGGTCACCCAGACCTCAGAGACAAATGACAGATGCGCTTTCATTTGTGGATACTAGGTCTAAATCTATAGATTTAAGTCAATAACCTGAAGTAACCACAGAACCCAGGAAAGCAAAAAGTGACCATATAGTCATCAGGGAAATGCAAATCAAAACAACCCTGAGATTCCACCTCACACCAGTCAGAATGGCTAAGATCAAAAACTCAGGTGACAGCAGATGCTGGCATGGATGTGGAGAAAGAGGAACACTCCTCATTGCTGGTGGGATTGCAAGCTGGTTCAACCACTCTGGAAATCAGTCTGGTAGTTCCTCAGAAAACTGGACATAATACTACCTGAGGACCCAGCACATACCCAGAAGATGCTCCAACATGTAATAAAGGCACATGCTCCACTATGTTCATAGCAGCCATATTTATAATAGCCAGAAGCTGAAAACAACCCAGATGTCCCTCATCAGAGGAATGGATACAGAAAATGTGGTACATTTACACAATGGAGTACTACTCAACTATTAAAAACAATGACTTCATAAGATTCTCAGGCAAATGGATGGAACTGAAAAATATCATCCTAAGTAAGGTAACTCAGTCACAAAAGAACAAACACATTATGGACTCACTGATGAGTGGATATTTGCCCAAAAGTTCGGAATACACAAGTTTCAATTCACAGACCACATGAAACCTAAGAAGAAGGAAGTTCAATTTGTGGATGCTTCAGTGCTTTTTAGGAGAGTGAACAAAATACTCACAGGAAGAAATATGGAGACAAAGTGCTGAGCACAGACTGAATGAAAGTTCATCCAGAGATTGCCCCACCTAGGGATCCATCCCATCTGCAGACACCAAACCCAGACACTCCTGATGGAGTTGGAGAAGGTACTGAAGGAGCTGAGGGGGTTTGCAGTCCCATGGAGGGAGCAACACACAGTGTCAATAGGCCAGAACCCCTGGAGCTCCCAGGGACTAGGCCGCCAACCAAAGAATACACATGGAGCGACCAATGGCGATGGCAGAGGATGGTCTCGTTGAACATCAGTGGGAGGAGAGGCCCTTGGGCCTAAGGGTGTTTGATGTCCCAGTGTAGGGGAATGCCAGGGCTGGAGGACAAGAGTGGATGGGTGGGGGAGCACCTTCATAGAGGCAGGGGAAGGAGGGAAGGGATAGTAGGTTTCTGAAGGGGAGACATGGAAAGGGGAAAACATTTGAAATGTAAATAAAGAAAATTAAAAACTATAAATAAAAATAAAAGAAAAAAAGAAAAGTGGGAGGAAGTGCTACAGAGGGAGCTAGAAAGTCACTTGTGTACTATGCAGGGGGATGGAAAAAAACAGGGCATGGGATGAACCTGGGGAGGAAAAATAATACAGAAGGAGAGGGAGGCAGGAGAGACAATCAACAGTAAGGATGTTTGAAAATCCATAGAGGAAGATGTTACTTTTTTAAGTGTATGAAAGTGTGTGTGTGTGTGTGTGTGTGTGTGTGTGTGTGTGTGTGTGTGTGTGTGTGGTTTAATTATTCTGAGTTTTTGTTTCTTGTATCATAGCATTAAACATAAAACTATCAGATGGGCACGGCAACACACACCTTTAATCCTAGCACTTGGAAGGCAAAGGAAGGTGGATCTCTGAATTCAAGAGCAGCTTGATCTGTCTTGAGTTCCAGGCCAGCCAGGTTGACATAGTGACACCATTCAAAAAAATATGAAAATGCACAAACAAACACAAAACAAATAAAATAAAGCTATCTTTTGTGGGGAATATAAAGAACAAATCCAAGATAAGACAAAACTCTAGGAGCCAAGTGGAGCTATACAACAGAAATGGCAGAACTGTGGCCCTGCCTTTCAAGGCGGAATCCACATAGTCTTTGATGCTTTGCAGAGCTTGTAACAGTTCTTGCCCAAGTCTATGTCTCTTTAAGGTTTTTCTGAAACCTCTGCCAATACTCGGTGTTCAGTTTGATATAGGCATCTGGCGACAGTTCCCCATGCCTGCATGTGAAGGCCCTCTGAGTTACAGAAATCAGAGGTGTGCCATTTCCATAAAAGCTTACCTTTTTGACTCCCACCCACGCTGCTCTGTCCTTTTTATAAACTCGTGTTATATGTACCTTGGCATTTGTTTTGTAATTATTAAAAAGTAATATTGTTAATGAGTATAGTTTATTGGTATTTCATTAGGTTTCATGGGATAGAGTGCTTGTTCTCTGTGTGCACCAACACAGTATGAACTTGCTTTCACTTATTTTTAACAACTACTTCATGAGGTTAAGCAAATTTTGAGGTTAAGAATTTTATAGATGAAGCAACAGAAGTTCATGAATAATTTGCCCAAGATTACCCATTTTATTTATTCATTAACAAGCATTTGTATAGCACCTATATTTCAGGCTCTTGATTTAAATGTGTGGTATATATATCAACTTATATATACCCATATATGTAAAATTTGATCCTCACCAAGTTTATGGCATTAGGCATTATGTTCTCCATTTTTTGGTCCAATATCCATGAATATTCCACATGGCAGAAATAGTAAATAACTTGTTGAAGGTCATACATAGACTTAGTAACCTGTCGAAGGTCGCTCATGTAGTTAGTAAGCCACACCAGATCCCAAATCCCATTCTCTAACCCCTTCTATTTACTTCGTCCTATCTATCCCTATGCGAGAACTCCACCGATGCCTTACATTAGAAGTGTACTGGATACATATAGAAATTACATTGATATGTATCACATGCATAATACATGTGCATTAATAGTAGTCAGGGCCTGCAAGCCCATGTTTATTATTCTCTAGTCATGAAATTTAAGTTATAGTATCAGCCTAGATGCTCATCAATAATAAATTGATAAGGAAAAGAGAGGGGGATGGAGGAGGGAAAGGGAGGGGAGAAGAGAAGAAAATCTTTTGAGTTAAAAGAGCAAAGTGATGTTGCTGGCAGGAAAATTGATGGATCTGGGTAGATCTGTTCAGTGAAATAAGGTACATGCACAAAATCAACTACTTTATGTTCTGTTTACAGGGAAGTTAGTGTGGAAGAAAATGAAATGAAAAATAAAATATCAGAGATGTAGAAGAAGAAAGGGAACTGGAGAGGGAAACAAAAGGGTAATAAGAGAGAGTGTGACCAAAACTATATTAAATGAATGCGTTGAAGCATTCAAAAAATCTCCTTATTTGTACACTTAATTTGTACTAATAAAAGAGAAAAAAAGAAAATCAGATTCATGGCATAGACTATTTCAGAAATTATAAATAATTTATAATTTGTTAATTTAAATTTCAATATAGGAAACTGATGGTTCTTTTGCTGAAAATGGTCCTCACTATGGAATACGTTGTTTCCATATCCATCATCAGTTCTCTTGAGTGGGCTGTAGGCCAAGGATGCTCTTGTAATCTGCAGTAAACTTAAGTCAGTGGTTCTCACTTGGAATTAAAGGACCTTCTTTTGCAAGGTTCAGCTAAGACCGTCAGAAAACACAGGTATTTACATCATGTCAAAACAGTAACAAAATTACAGTTATGAAATAGCAACAAAAATAATATCATGGTTGAGATCACCACAACATGAGGAACTGTATCAAAGGGCCACTGCACTGGAAAGATTGAGAGCGACTGATGTAAATGTGGAAACACCTGCAGGCCGTAAGCAATCTAAAACATAAAATGAACCCTGACCCTCAAAGAAGACAAAACAGCCATGTTTCATTATCACATGTCATTTCAAAATTAAGTGCACCCTCCCAGATCACTCCAACGCCACTTCCCAGGTCTGTTCGTTTTCAGAGGAAAGCCTTCTGGGAATCACAATACCATGCCTGCTCATGCACAGTGTGAGCACGCAATTCACTTGTTCCTGAGGAACTGGCATATTGGTCAAGACATCATTTTTTAAATTTTTATTCTTCTTTCATACATTACATCCCAACTGCAGACTCCCCTCCCTCCCCTTATCCCATCCCCCCACTTCCCATCATTTTTATATTTACCATAATACAGTAAAGCTAATGAGATGTATGTACCATGACTTGTCCCCTCTTTAATTCTGAACTCTTTCAATGGCTTTGATTTCCTAATTCATGTGTCCCAAGAGGATTTTTTTTGTTTTTTTTGGAAATTTGATCCTTCAATATCCTTTGTGCTAAAGACAGACTTAAGCATACAGAAACTGTCTGCTAAGTATAAATAAGTAGGATTTGAGTAAGAGTCTAAGACTTCTAAGAGGACTAAGGACAAGCATAATACTCCACAAATCTTTTCATCTTATTCGAATAAAGTTTCTTATTGGGGAAGGGTTGAGTCACTTTCTCAAGCAAGTAGGGCACTTTGCTTGTCACAGCTGGATGGTGTCAGTAGATTGTCCATGCTGGACATTGCTTTTTTTCATTTCTCTCTTTTTCAATCCATTAATCCGAAGGCTGATTGAAGAGGGCATGCTAGGATGGTGGTGGACAAGTGGCATCGGTAATAAATAGTGTGCATTCAATTTAGCTGTCATTTGGATATAATTCATATCTCAGTGAAAACACTAGAAATGTCAAATCATTATTTATATATATATATATATATATATATATATATATATATATATTTTTTTTTTTTTTTTTTTTTTTTTTTTTTTTTTTTGGCATGGCTAACTCCAGGCAGGACCCAGAAGTAGGCATTTGGAAATCTATTCTCATGTTCTCTTATTTTCCTAGTTGTGGCATTGGCTTCTTAACCTTTAAGAATGGTACGGTAATGAGAATCAATCATTGCTTTCTGTTACCTTACATCCTCCTGTCACACAAGCAGTCTAATTGTTAGATGCCCCTGGAAAGAAAAAGATGAAACCCTGTCTTGTAAAATGGAAGACAGGTATAAACTACTCCTTATCAAGTATGTTCTGTTTAATGTTTAGCTCTTCAATTTCAAATCATGGTGAGGAGTCTCCATGTTTGCTTGCTGTTTTATTTCAATCAGGAGCTATCTTTTCTCTGTGTAGGGAACATGGGTCTAGGAACTGTGAACTTGATATTAGTTTCGTTAATGATCTTTAGCTTGCCCAGGGCATAATTAAACAGATATTGGACTTTCTAGACACTATTCTGGACATGCTTTGTTAGTAAACAAGAGATGAATTTTCATTTTTTGTGAAGTTTGACTTACTGCAATAAATATAAAAAGTAACTTTTAGAGTATGCAAAGAGTACTATGAATAAAAAAAGGGGAAAGGGAAATTCTAGGGGAATAATGAGCAGCGGTGAAGTCTGTGCAGGTTTTGTGGTACCAACAGCTAGTTCTGCTTAGTTAGCTTATGGTGAATTGTAAATGATGTTTTCTTGTGTATGAGCAATCTTCTCACAGATAATTCCTCTACCCTATCTTATACACTTAGCACAGCATTCACCTCACAGCTGAGGCTTAGTACAATCTTGGTGATTTATTACACGTTCATTCTGTGTAAGGAATGCCATTATTAAATCAGTATTTCAGCTTATAATTGGCTTTTGAAATGACCCATCCAATGAACTTTAATATTCATTTCAATGTTTAACTGTTTTCAGTTAGCTAAGCAGTTGAAGAATAATATCTAGTCCCTTGTTGGGAAACAAATTTAAAGAGGTCAGATATTTCCATGTAATCACAAATACTCATTAGGTAGGATTCTGCTCTACTTTCATGTTTGTTGCTGTGATAAAATATCCTGACACACACACCCCCCCCCAAAAAAAAAAAGAAAGAAGAAAGAAAGAAAGAAAGAAAGAAAGAAAGAAAGAAAGAAAGAAAGAAAGAAAGAAAGAAAGAAAAACAGGGGTTAATATTAGCTTACAATTTAAGATTACAGTTCATCACTGTAGAGAAGTCAAACAGGAATTTCAGGCAGCAAGTCACAACACATCCACAGCAGAGCAAAGAGAAATGAATACATACATGCTTAATTTGGTTGCATGCTTGTGCTCAGCTCTATTTTTGCTTTAATAAAGTTCAACACCTGGTGCCTAGGGAATGATGCAGCCCACAGTGGACTGAATCTTTTTACACCAACTAACTTAATTAAGTTAATCTTGCCCCAGAGACAGGCTCATATACCAATCCAATGTAGAAAATCCCTCAATATGACTCTTTTCCAGGTGATTCTAAATAATGTCAAGTTGAAATTTAAAGCTAAACAGTAGAGGTATCTAGCTCATTGCACTGAGAGGAAAAGAGACTTTATAACTGATAATGGGATTCTAAAAGTCAGTGAAGGGGGTGGGGGTAAGAATTCAGAATTTATGAGGCCAAAGAACAGTGATAACCTTTGTTTCTTGGAAGCCTATAGCTAAGTAACCCCTGAAAGATGTCCCAGGGCTCCAAGTCTGCTGTATAAAGGACTTCATACACTCCTCCGTTGTGACTTAGGAGAAAACCAGTGCATGACATGGTTTGTTAAAACAGGCTTCAGAAGTAGTTCTCTAGATATGCATTGCCATGTTCCTCCAATGTTACTGGGATTTGCATAATGGGGTCATTGCTGATTCCATTTCCTTTGGAATTAGCAAAACCCAGAAATGACTTCAGGCTGCAACTAGAGTCCCAAGAGTTAGCAGGATAAACTCTCTGGCATGACAGCTCAGTTGAGACAATAAATGCAATCTAATTACTAAGCAAAAATGGAAATTAGAAAAGGCAAAGTAAGTACTCTGGATTTTGTAAATTTGTAGTTTTATAATATTGGTGGTGGTGATAAAAGCTAGCATTTATTGAGTATTTACTAAGTTAGCTCTCTCCTAAGAGCTTTACATATTTAATTTACTCAGTCCTAAAAACAGTTTTACAAAGCAAAACTCTTATATCTTCCAGCTTACAAATGAGTGTGACTGACACATGGTAAATATAAAGAACATGTTCTGGTCGTACAGAAAGTGATGGAACCATGGGGCAAATATTTCTGAATCACTTTTCTTTCTTGACAGTCGCATACATGTCATCTTCCATTCTCGGTGACTCCCTTCTTCCTACCTTCTGTTCCCATGAGAAGTGTGTGTGTGTGTGTGTGTGTGTGTGTGTGTGTGTGCACGCACACACATGCACATATTGTATGCATGCTTGTCTTAGACACGTAGCCACACTACCTCTGTATTTGTGATTGTGACCACCATAACTTACCCAGAAGACAGTGTTTCATGATGTCTCTGTCCACCCTCGAGCTCTTAGGATCTTTCTGGAGCCCTCTTCCATGATGTTGTTTGACCTTGGAGGGTAGCTAATGTAAAGGTCTTATTTAGGGCTGAGCAACAGTCCTTACTCTTAGGACCTAGACTATCTGACCATTTCTGAGTCTCCATTAAGCATCACCTTTTGCAACAGTCAGCGTCTCTGATTCCCACTGAGAGTATCATTGGTCTATGGGTACAAACACATACGTTTAGGAGGCAATTTGACAAAAGGCTACTTAGTAAACCATCAGTAGTACATTTTTTCTTAAGGCCAATAATCCTTAATACCCATAGGTTCCTATTTGGTAACATCCCAGGCTACTTCTCCCAAAGCCTCTACTTGAATACTTCTCAGTTAGGCAGCCCATTAAACCATGGTCATTCTGTTCCTTTGGGGAATGGCTGCAATGATCTATTTCCCCATTTGGTCTTTATGTTCTATGTTCAAACCACACATGCTATTAGACACTCCTCTTATGGCAACATTTTTAGGAATAGCTCTCAGTTTATACTTGATGGTACCACCCCATCTTCTTATGTCCCTGTCCATCCTCCCTATTTATTTTTCCCATAATTCAAAAGTCAATATTATCATTCCAAACATGCAAATTTATTTTGAACAGTTTTTATAATTCCCGATTTATCCCCCTATCATGGAACTAGTCAGTTACTACCCTCATGCTGGGGACATTCTGATCCAGACTGTCATACAAGGGCCTGACCTTTGCATTATATCTGAGGACTAATATAAGATGCCTATTTATGTTTCACTTAATTCTAAATTTTCTCCAGTTAAATGGCTTTTATACATTTAACTGTGGCTTATAACTGAAAAAATTAAACACATTTTATGTTGTCTTTATCAATTATTCTATCAAAAAATGAACTCTAAATGCTTTGTATTTTTTCTTTTGTGAAACTTGCTAACCTTTGTTTATTTCTTCCTTTCCTTCTTTCTTTCTTTCTTTTTGGTATTTTTTGTTTAGTTTTTGTTTTTGTTTTTTGTCAAATGGTTAATAATCCCAGACTTTTATTAAAAAGGAAACATTCAACAATTACTTCTGTTTTCTTCTGTAAAGAATTATACTATGGTAGCCTAACACTCCATTGACAAATTTGGTGATATTTTCACCAACTGAGTAAAGAATTAAGACTCTAATGGTAAAGTGCATTTTTTTTTGTAGTGAAATCTAAATTATCACTACCCACATGGTGATCCAAAATCATTTGTAACTCCAGTTCCAGGGCATCTAACACTCTTTTCTGACATCTGACCATCAGGCACACATGTGGTACATGTACATACATGTAGGGAGGTCCCTGACACACATGAAGTAAAAGAAATAAATAATCTAAAAAAATGTTTTTAAATTAATATTCCCATGCCTGGAGGTCAAAATTCCAGAATTTTATCTATATAGTAGAAGTTTTCATTTTAATAAGTATCCCAGAAAGCAAGGAGTTTGCAGGCTATAGTTTGAAAGTTTGGATTGTGTCATAGTGCATTAGCAGCCAAATCGCACTTTGTATATTAATATATATATAATATATTTTAAATGCTCTCTGTATGCAAGACCTTGCAACAAAATCCTAAGAAAGATCAGGTGCTAATGCTCTCAAAACTGATAAGCTTCATATTCACTGTTTTTGTCACTTGGGTGTCTCAAGAAAAACATGGCAACAAGAGGATGCCAAAGCCACAGGTTTCCCAGTGTTCCAAGGAGCACTTGTGATATATGTTTTCTAGATCCTTTTCTGCACATGCATAATGTCACTACTAGTCTTCCTGTCTTCTAACACAACGAAGGAGATAGAAATGTAAAGAGGGAGGCTGAAAATCTTATGTATTATCTCCATGCTCATAATTTTCCATTTCCTCTCACAGACATTTCACATGATAAGAAGCTTTATGAAAGAGATTTACTGTATCTATGAATAGTCCAAGTGTATAAAAGAGATTCAAATTTATTGCATATCTTTCCAGATTTAAATGGGTTGAAAAATGGGTCAGTCATAAATACTGTTATACATTTTACTATTACTTGGTTTTAGAGGTTATGGTTAAGTAACTACTGCTTTACCTAACTCAGTAAAACTCTTGATTAAACTAAAATGAAAAGCCCTCCCTGGTAAATTGGAGCCAAGAATGCACAGACTCTGGGGTGCTGAATTTACTCAGGTGTTATCCATTTATTTAATACTGTTGAGCACAACAAAATGCACATGTGAGAGTTATGGTTTAACTGAAAAGCATTCAGCATAACTTAACTAGACCCTCCTGCACCATGCTAGCAGCACATGGGACTAAGTAAAACAAGAAAAATCTAATTATAAAAAGAGCTAGTGCAAGTGCAAGCAATGCCTTCAAGCCAATATTTGTTCTTTCTTTTCAATATGTAATAATATTTTATAATTTATAAAACACACACATGCACACACATGTGCACACATACACACACAAGCACCATGTAGGCACATACACACACATGTAAACACACATGTACACATACACACCAGTCCCCAAGAGGACCTCTTGACAAATCATCAATAACTCGATTTACAAATTTTTCTTGGTATATATAATTTCATTCATGTGGATTTTGGCTCTCATTCAGAAATTTTTACACTCAGCCTAAGATAAATAAATAAGATTTTCACCTAGTAGAAATCACCTTCTATTCATCACTAAAATCTAGCTGAACACTACGTCAAACTGTAAACTCTCAAATTGAGAGATGGCTGTGACAATACCAAGTCATGACACACAATGGACAAGAAACACTCATCCCATTAAACTAGTGACATATGCCAGCAAATTTTCATGACTGAGTGAATGCTCTGCTTCTTTGTTCTGTGGATTCATAACTGTGTGGTAGCTTGGCTAAACATGGGAGCATAGACATAGAAACAAGCTGCTCATCAGCTTGTCTAGCAGACAACTCCTTTTTCAAGCTAAAGAACAAGAGGAGGATCGAGCATTCACAGCACGGAGTTTTATTTTGTGGTTTTCCTCTTTATTTCTTTACAGAGTTACTCATTTATTATTATATTATTATTATTATTATTATTATTATTATTATTATTATTATTATTTACCAAAAGTGAGCTTTAATAGATTCAAAGCTAATCAAATGTTTCAGATGGCAAGTATTCCTCACATTAGAACAAGGCATCCGTGACTACCAGAGGATACGAGGAGAGTACTTAGCCTTAGTACTCTCCAGGCCTTTCTATTATCACCCTGAGTGTGACATTCCTTCCTTCAGGAACATTCTCTTCTATAAAACATACTAAAAGGTTGTGTCAAGTATGTTTGTAAATTGCAGCTGAGAGAGTCTAGCCTTGCAACTGACCATTTCCAACTTGACTGTTCAGAATTATTTAGAAGCATATTCTCTGCTATAGAGGCCCCAAGCTTAGCAATTGTTGGTTTGGGTGACATTCATTCCACTTAGTTATAAAATATTTTTTTTATATTAGAATCAAAGTTATCCCTAAGTTCACATGTAAGAAATGAATTTAAAATTATAAGTTATAAAGGATGGACTCTTCCTATAACCATTTCCAATATAAACATAGGTAGAAGAAAAGAGAAACTAATTGGTAAATTGCTAAAAATGCTTCTATTTTGTCAGTTTGTCCTTTTAGGAATACTTTGGATGAATCATGACCAATTGTAAATCACCATTTAAGAAAAGCTTCAGTTTGATACATGAAAGATGCTTCTAAACCTCTGAAATTATCTTTCTATTTTTAAAGAATATTGGCTCAAGGAAAGTATTTAATAAACCATGTTGATATAACCAAATTGTGTAGATCCATTCCTATATGCACAGCTGATGAGGTCATAGTGGAGAAGCTACTACTGTTTTACTAAATGGACATGGGTTCCTATTGAGCTGCTTTCTAAATATTTATATCTATGCCCACACATTAGTGCTTCCTTTTGAAATATGCATTGGTTTTAGCATAGACTCATAACAGGTCAAAGTTCTGAGAACAAATGACTATTGAATGTTCATCCCTAAATGTGGCATCTTTGTTCCCCCTCCAAAGCTCAGGGAAGGGGTTAAAATGAATGAAAAAGCTGGGAGAGCAGCTGTGATGTGCTAGGCATGAAGTCATGAAATCACAGCAGTTGTGATTACTTGCCCAAGTTTCGTATCACCACTACCATGTCATGGAGTAGGAGGGGCTTATGAGTTCCCACCTCTCCTTGAGGACGTCTAGGCAATTAACAGTTGCTGGGGGAGGGAGAGACGGTTTCCTCAGAGTTGTAGACACTGGTATGTTGTTCATGCTCCAGGAAGGAAGGAGGGGAGGAAGGAGGAAAGGAAGGAGGAAAGAAAGGAAGGAAAGGAGGACTGAGGAAGGGAGGGAGGGAAAGAGGAAGGAAGGAAAGAAGGAGGGGAGAGACACATGAAAATAGAAGACTCTAAGATGAGCTAGTTGAAAGAGGAAGGGGCTCACCAGGAACAGGAGAGGGTAAGAAAAGGCAATAGGGGTAAATACAATCAAAATACATTGAAAATGTTACAATAAAATAAATTCTTATATATAACTAATAAAAGTTAATAAAAATAATGCATTTCATAAACATGTTAAACTTATGTCCAGACTCGGTTAATAGAACTTCTACTCTATGGCTTGTCTCTACAAACTCTTTTTAAAAAACTCAGCCATTAGATAAGAAAAAATAGAGATATGAACAGTGGAAAAGAGGGAATAGAATTATCACAATTTTCAGATAATATGAGTGTGCATGTATCTGAAGGTTGTCAGAGAATAACTGGGTAGCTACTCAAACAATAAGAAAAGCTACCAGTTTTGAGGACTACAAAATATAGGGAAAAATTATAGCTTTCATAAATAGATTTACATATCTGAATTTATTACTCTATTTTATTTGAATTTTTAATTATGTTTGTTTGTTCATGGTACTTGTATGATTGTGGGTGCCCACAGCTCACTGGGGGTGTATGGTCAGAGTACAACTTTGTCCAGTCAGCTTTTTCTATCCATCTTTGTGCGGTTCCTGGTGTTGAGTAAACTTGGGTTATCTGGCTTACCTGCAGAGCACTTTCATTCTCTGGTTCCTCTCACCAGCCAATGATTCATGTGTTGAACTTCTCAGCATATATAAAATATGCAAGAATTTATAGAAGAATGCCAGAATTATAAGAAGGCAAGACCACATAAGGAGAACACAACTCACATTTAGGGACAGGAAGACTAGGTCTTAAAAATGGTATCAATTCTCCTTAAGGAAACTCATAAATTTTGACAAGCACAGTTAAAAACGTAGTCTTCTTGAATTTTTTTGTGGGACAAGTATTACTATGGCACCCTTACTGGTACCTACTAACTGGGTTTATGTGATGGTCAAGTATCAGCCTTCTGAGGACAGCTGGGAGTGCAATAGTAGACGTCTATATGGCTTCATTATTATATGTAAACTGTAAAATCTTACTCTGCTAAAAGCTTACCCTTTAAAAATGTTTTCTCCTCTATTAAAATTTGGAAACAGGGTCTCGTGGAGCTCAGACTGGCCTCAAACTCCTAATATACCCAAAGATGATTCCTGATAGTCCAGTTCAAGAGAAACAACTGGAAGATTATAATAAGCAATAAGAAAACTTAGCCTCTACCTTCTAAGATCTTCTATTACTTACATGCATAACTACATCTGTTTTGTGAGGTGAGATGATAGACCCAGACTTTTGTACATTTTAGGTAAGCATTCTGTCCACTGGACTAGATCTCAAGTCTTAAAACCTGTTTAGGGAGCAGAGGAGTGTCTCTATAACAGAGCATACACCGGACCCTTGGTTCTATGCCAACTATACCAAAATAATAAGACCCTCTTGCTGAAGATACCATATAACTAAATCATGGAGCATGTGAAGTCAAGATCTGGAAGCTTCATCCATATTGGCTAGTTGTAATCATGCTGGAAGGAAAAGAGTAATCATTAGTCATATACAGCTATGAATCCTGAGAGCTATAGTAATCACTGGCCTGGCAAACGTGACCACTGACAATAGTGACATGAACAGCATGGGAATAACCAACCAGTATCTGCTTAGCTTTAATACTTACTCCACAAGGAGAAACCAAGTACCTAGCACTGTTACAGGGCTAAGAATGTAGGCTAGGCAAATTACATGTTCTAACAGATAACATACATAACGAACCACTATAACATAGATCAAAGCATATTTCAGCCTGTATATGGGGAGTTTCTGTTTGCAGTAGATGCTGATTAACACAGTGACCCACAACCAGCCAAGTATAGAGAATAAGACACTGCAGTGTGCTCAGCCCTAAAAGCAATACGTATAGTGCATCCTTTGTCCTGTTTAGTTGGTTTTGATTGGCGCAATGAAACACGATAACCAAAAGCAAGATTTGAGAAAAGGATTTATTTTGCTTACACTTCCACATCATTGTTCATAATAAAAGGAAGTCAGGACAGGAACTCAAATAGGGCAGAAACTTAGAGACAGGAGCTGATGCAGAGGCCATGGAGGAATGCTGCTTACTGCCTTGTTCTTCCAGGTCTGCTTCTTTTTTTTTTTTTTTTTTTTTTTGGTGTATTTAATTCCTCATTATTTATTTCTTGTATCAATAGATTAAACAGGTAATATTTCCCCAAGTACTGATTTAGAATGTTAAGAAGCACCAGTAAGTTTCAGAGTAACATTTAGTAACCTCTTTAAATGCAATTTTAATCCTTATTATAAACTAAGCAGAATAATAATTTAATGCAGTAAGTGAACTACACACAAAGCCTGCATATCCTGAACTATGAAAATGGTTTGCACAGCCACATACAGGTTTAATCAACTATACACTCTCACAATGAAAGTACTTACATTTATGTCACTAGAACACAACCTGAAATACCTGTCCTGGCATCAGCTTTATAAGCTCTGCCATTCCTACTACTGAAGGCATTTGATTTTGGAAGCTTTACAGTCATCAAGGAAGACGAGGTCTGCTAACACTTAGCAACTATTAGTTTCTTTAACAAAAGTGTTCTTCAGAAAAGAATATTAAAACAAATGATCTATTAAGGCAAACATTCTGACAAGAATTTAGTTTCTTAAAAAGAAAAACAAAAAACAGTTCATTATCTTTAAAAACTTCTCCCACCACTGTCGTGTAAAAACTTGAGATACATAAAGCACAAACCTCACCATTCATTAAATCAAAAGGACATGTAGATTGCATATTATGCAGCGATGGCATACATCTTGGAATATACACGTCTACCTGAAGAATCAATACTACTTCCCCCTTTTCGGATGGAACTGCATGGTTTGCAATACTTTCAGTTAAGAGTTATTAAAGACCAGTAAGCCATTCAAATATGGTCAGATAAAGACAGGCAATGAAAGGCTCAAGGTATAAATCTAAAATCAAAGACCTCTTTCCTTGCATGGCTAACTGTCATGATATTACTGCAGACAACAACTACAATGTATGGTTTCCACAGAAAATATCAAAAAGAGGCAATGGATGACTACAAAGAAGTAGTATTCTCTGACACAGCAGGGAAACTTCACATATGAACTCACAGCTATTGAAACAGCATATAAAAATCGTGTGCAATCCCAAGCTGGAAAAAAAATCTCAGGATGGAGAGAACTAGAAACAAAATCCCACTCCTAGCTATGTAGCTACCAGTAACTGTTAACTTCTAGAAAGCAGAGACTCTTTTTATTTTAATTTATTTGTTTTGTTTTGTTTTCTTAAGTGTAAGCCCTGGTGAGCCAATCACTGTCCAGCAGAACACCACATATCCAGTAATATTTGGTCTGCACAAATTGGTCTTGAATAAAACAAAAGAGAACACCAAAGTTTGATGGGTGAGGAAGCAAGTAGATTTGGAAAGAGCTGGGAGTTGGTTAGTATGATGAAAACATGTTATATCAAACTCCCAAGGAACTAATAAAATGAAATTAATTAACTAATAAGTGAATGAATAAATACTATATGTGATTGTGATAATAATTCCAATTAATAGGGAAATGATTATTGAATAAATGAAGTTGGTAACAACTGGATAAATGTCATTGCTCGTACTCTGCATCAAAATAAAATATCTAATTGGGAAATATTATATGTAATTCAGAGACAAAATTAGGAACTTTTGTATGTATGACTCAAATGAATAAATGAAATACATAGAATGTCTGACCATTAAAAAAAGCTAAACTTTCTCATGGTACCAGCATGAATAATGGAGGAATCTGAGACAAGAATCAGTAAAGACGTCTTCAGTCACATCTGCTCCCAGACACCTTCCCCTCCTCCAAAGGAACCTTTTTTACTATTTACTTATTTGCCCCACCACGGCTTTCATTTATGTAAATGCTCAGACTGAGTTATATTTACCCATCCATTTTGTACCATAGTGTGTGTGCGAGTATGTATATATATATATATTTAATATACATATTTTATAATTTGATTTGTTTTCCATAATGTTCCTCAGAAATCTTCCAGAATCAGTTCATAATAGTCCTTACATTTGTAAATATTCAATGTTATGTTGTATGGGTATGTTGTTATTAACTTTAGTAAGCAGTTCTCAACCGATTATCTTGTTTTGGAAAAAATTTTCTCAATAAAATATAAGAAATGTAACTGGTAATTCACTGAAAGCAATGTCTCAGCACAGCTCTTGGGAGTAGTGCTCTTACTCAGGGGGTGGGGGCTTCTCAAAAGGTGATGTAAAAATTTTGAAAGAAGGAAACATCCAGAAAGCATATCATAATTAAGCTACTAAAGGCATTATTGATAACACATAATACTTTTCCAACCCTAAAATATCCTGCAAGCAAATCCGCTGTGGTATGACAGGCAGTGTTAACAGACTATCTCATACACAGTGAATATGAAATTATAATCATTATAATGATCAAATTACAGTAATTAGAACATAGAAGAGAGAATTTATCTATGCCAATTCTACAAACTGAAATAGTTCAGGCAATAGTTATCTTATCAGTCACCATTCCTGTTCCCCCAAATAATGACAACTCTTTAGTATTTCACTTTCAGTTTCATGGCACAGAACTTATTAAACGTTATTTTTATGTTTCAATGATGGTAGCAGAAATAGGATTGTGGCAGTGGGTTATAAGGGATTCATTGACTCATTCTGGATCACCCGCCTACTCATTATCTCAATGTCGTTCTACCAGAAGACTTCATCTGATAACTCATCTGAGGTTAAAAATCAATATTTCACATTTAAACTTTCCGATTTTCATTTAGCAATTCATTCAGTAATCTTCCAACATATGTATGTATAAGTGTTTGTGTGTATACGCATGTTTTTATATGTAGTTTTGGCCCTGGTGGTCACAAGGTAATTTACTCATCTGAGGAATCTCTGATGGCCTTTCCTGATAAAAATGACTATAGCAATTGTCCTGTCCTTGACTTTTTTTTTTTTTTTTTAATTTTTTTTTTTTATTTATTTTTTTGATATTTTATTTACATTTTCGATGATTCCCCTTTTCTTTAGAAACCCCGTGTCCCCTCCCCCTCCCCGCCTCTGTGAGGGAATTCCTCCTCCCACCTACCC
>CM052702.1:77457000-77505952 GCA_028551405.1 Uromys caudimaculatus | reverse complement strand
CCCTCTGCTGGGTCTTGTGATCTCCGGCGAGGGATCTTTGTCCTGGCGCTGATCAGGTGTGGGGCCCTGTGGCCCAAGCTGAGGTTTCCGGCCGTCGCAGGAAGCTGCTGGCGGTCAGTCTCTGGTGAGCTGTGGGGCGTGTCCCTGTCCTTGACTTTTGATTTGGAGAGACAGTCAGAGATGCTTTCCCTGTGGTTGGGGACATAGAACTCAGTCCATTGAGTGCTTGCCACACAAGTATGAGGATCTAATATCAGTCCCCAACAGCCACATAAAAAGATGACAGTGAGTGTGTCTATAATCCCAGTCTGGGGCAGCAGACACAGGAAGATCCCTGGAGATTGCTGGTCAGCTACTATAGCCTAATTGACAAGTTCTAGATTCACTAGGAGACATTGTTGCAAAAAGGACATGGAGAACAATAGAGGAAGACACTCGACATTGACCCCCTGGTTTCTTAATGCCTGTGTGTGCGGACCTGCATACATACATGCACATGCATGAAACATGCACTTGAACACAGGGGAGAGAGAGAGAGAGAGAGAGAGACAGAGAGAGAGAGAGAGAGAGAGAGAGGGCCATTCGGTCATCTCACACGACTGTGCATGATTTTTGGCAGTCCTTGCTCATCCTTTGATTTGCTGTCTTGGTGGGTCAGTTGTAACCACTCTTCATCCTTCAAAGCATGAGAAGGGCAGACTGCTTTAAACTTTCAGTTGACCTATATGAATACTGTTTTGAACATCTCTGGCTCCTCAGATGTTGGTAGTCAAATTAGTAAGGGCTGTCTGAGATCCACAAAGTTCCTCTAGTCTATTAAGCAATAGTCATATGGGGACAGTGGCTACCAGTACATTTATGGCTCCCAAAGAGAAATTTTACTTCTTCTCCTTAGAAAGAACTTTAAGTATCTCCCCTTAAGGGTTAGGGATCTACTCCAAAGAAGAAGTGGAAAAATTATAAGAGCCCAAATGGTAGATGACTTAAAACAGTATTTTACAGACACAATAAGATAGATTCACACATATATGAACTTACAGCAATTGTTACAGCATGAACAAGACCTACACAATCTCAAACCATTAAAAAAAAAAAAAACAATCCCAGGATGGAGAAGGGGGGGTGGATATGAAGCCTGCCTTTAGCTGAGGAACTATTGACATTTATTGCTGATAGAAGAGGGAAAGGTCAATTTTTCTCAGTTGTGTGATAACTGGTCTCTATATAGTCCACATGCCAGGGCGGGCCTCTCACCCAGAGGAGTCAGACAACACAAACTGCATTGAGTGAATTTTTAAAAAGACATGCAGAGGGAGGAAGGGAAGGGAGGCGAAAGGGAGGGAGAGAAGGAGAAAAGGAAGGACAGAGGGAGAGAAGGGAGGGAGGGAAAAGGCGGAGGGAGAGTGGGCCTGAGAAAGTTGTATAGACAGAGGTAGAAGGAGAAGATTTGAGGAGAGTTCTTGGGAAGGGGAGTGAATTTCTTCAAAATACATTGTTTGAAATTTTAAAGGAATCATTTAAAAGCATTTTAAAAAACATGCTTGGAGAGAATTTGATTATTGCTATAATGTCTGCATAAATGTTAGTGACAATATTTTGGACTCGCACAGGTAATGCACTGATGCTGAACCTCTGTGTGATTTCTCTGGAACAAGAAGGAACGGCTTGAAAGATTAGTACAAAACAATCACAGGCATTCAAGGCGACACATAGTACTGAGGTCAGGCTGGTCACAGCTAAAGTCCTGTTGGTGCCATTTGCTAGCTGGGATCCTAAACCAGTTACTCTATGTCTCTCAATAGATACCTCTTTTATTAAAAGTGAGCGTTATGTTAACTGCCTGAGGAAGACTTGGGCATGGATTTAATGAAGCATTTGCCAAGCACAAGGCTGGCATACAGTAGGTAATTAAAAACCCTTGGTTCTTCTTTTCTTTACTAATTTCCTATGGAAAGAGGAAGCCATCCCTCACACCCACTCCCTTGCAGACAATGTTGCCTGCATTAATACACAATTGTAAGTCAACTTGATTAAATTTCATTCTCCATCCTTATTCACATCTAAATAATTCTGAACAGTGGTACATGCATCTCTAATTATCAGAATATAAGATATGTCTGGGAAAGCACATTCTGCATCTCTTTCCAGGTGGACAGTGGGATTTATCTCCTCCCTCATCATTAGCATTTTCCACATTTTAAAACAAAAGTTCTGTCTTCATTTAGTCATAATATTCCTCTTCTCACTACATAGATAATGGAAATCCCAGGTTTCATATGATATAATTATTATTTTCTATAACAAATTTCAAATAAGAATGGCAGGGTTCATTTAGATGAGAAAATGGGAAAGCTTGACAGCCAACAGAGAAGACTCTGGTCTTTGAGGTGTGTGCACTGAGTGTTGAACATGTTTTCAAATAGGAATTAAGATGAAATCCTAGTCACAGGAAGCAGTGAGCTTACAGATGATGGCGTGTACAATGACTTCAAACTGCCTGCAAGGGTTATCTGTGGCAGAAAAGCAGAAGAAAGATAACAAATCACCTTGCCCTGGTACTACAAAGATGGCACAAGATCAAGGAGTCAATGAAAATTTTCGAGCAAGCAAGATATAATGACGGCAACGCTCCTTCCAGCAAGTGATCCTGTAAGGCTCTGAAAACTTTGGTCACACAAACCTAGGAGCTATAAAAGAGTCAGCCTAAAATTGTTTTTTTGTTTGTTTGTTTGTTTGTTTTTAATATTGAACTTAAAGTTTGAGCAAAAATCATATCTCCATGTTCTTTAAAAAGCCAGTCACAATACATGTGATGGAGGTCGGTATGGTTGGTGTCGGGCTTTCTGTGAGCTTCTCTAAGAGCAGAGCTCCCTTCTCCCTTTGCTTCCTCCCACCTCTTTCCTTTCCTCTTCTTCCTATTACAAGATTGTTTGTTAAAAATTCCATTTGAATTATTGCTGCGGAGAATTTGAAAAGAGTTGAAAAAAACCAGTGCCCCTGGCTGTTATTTGATAGATGCCTCTGGTTGGCTTGACACCAAGTTCACCAAAGTTAAGCAATACTCAGAATCACTGCCATATTAATTGGGGAGATGTTACTCTTGTGTGGGTGCTGGAATGCAAACAGTACCTGATGTCTGGAGAATGAAAATAAACAGAGGTAAATGACCAAGCTTATCTTGGCAGGATGTACAAAACACAGACTAAATGTCTCGCCAATCTGGTAGTGTTCGGAGAAGTCCTACACATTTATTCAATGACCAGGAAGGAAGTGAGGCTCCACATATAGGAAGGAGTGGAAGAAAGAACTAGGAAAAAAAGTCCACTCTGCCATTTCGACACTTCATGCCATAGATTCTTACAGGACACAGAATTGATTAGTCCATGGCCAGAAAGCTCCATAAAATTTAAGCAAACTATTTTGGGGATATATTTTATTCTGGTTGTAGCTTTGTTCCACTAGCATAAGCAAAAATTGCTCGCAGGATTGGTAGGCAGAGTTGCTTTTTCAATGATTATTAAATATTCTTATTATTTTTATTAATTATTTTGGCGTATTGTATGTACACATGTGCATTTGCAAGTGCATGCATACACAGCTTTTGAGGGTTGATTGCTTCGTTCCATGGATTCCAGGAATTAAAATCAGTCAGACTTGGACAGTAAGCACTTTTATTGCCCACGGAGCCATCTCATTGCCCTAAAAAGAGCATTAAAAGGCCATCAGTTCAACCAATTTATCTTGACATTGATAATGTGAAAGCTCAGAGGAGGGCATTGACTTTCTTGCACCCAATTTTGCTAGTCAGAGAAGAGCTAGGCAGAGAACCCAAAAACTTTGGCACCCAGTTTATAGACCACGCACTTGCAAGCATTTTCCACTCATGACACGTGAACCAGATTCCCCTTCCTCTCCTACCATCACTGAAACAGAAACTTCAACACATTGCCCAGTATCGCCCAGTTAATAATCAGGGCACACACTCTGCATATGTTCTTATCCTAAGTGAAAGCGGACTCAAGTGGAACGTATGCAGATGACCTGTACTCTGCAATGATCCTACTGGTGTGTCCCATCCTGTAGAAAGGGGGGGGTCTCCTAAAGTCATGTGTATCTTTGCTTCAGGATTTCACATTGGCATCATATTTGGCTTCCCTGTTAACCTTACACAATGGCAACAAAAAAATAACGTTCTCATTCCTCAAGTCACAATTTCGACTTTAGTCTAATTTGTGAAAGTCCCCCTCTTTCTGGGAAATATTTCTAAGAGTTCATGTGTGGTGATGTATGAAGCTGATCACTTGCTGGTCAAGGATGCTGATGGGATGCAAAGGGCTGCATTTCTGTCATTTGGTCTTTCTTTCTGTGTATCTTTCACTTCTATCCTACTCAGAGGACTTGTAGGGTATATCTACTGGGACTCTATGGCCACTCAAAGCCTCCAGCCTTTGTACCTGAGCTACATGGAAATTCATGCTGCTTTATCAAACTTGCTGAGGCTAGCTGATACTAAAGAGATCGTTCTCTCTATTCTTACCCATCTCTGCTCAAAATTCCAATGTGGAAAATGTTTCTCCTTCTCTTATGTTCTCCTACAGCAAATATTTCATTGAGCGCTTTTCTAGTTCACTCCTCACAGGTGGCAAACAAAGCGGCCACAGACACCATGCTGCCCTCAGAATCTCTCAGATGATTTTCCTTTCTATGTTGCCTTTTCTTCCCTTAGAGTGATTTACTTTTCAGATGTTTTTGTTCCCTCACACAGCTAAGATTTCAGACACCCCTGGCCTGCAGGTCTTCAGGATATGATGGGATTAGCAGAAAGATACTGTCTTAGTTGGGGTTTCTATTCCTGCCCAAAACATCAGGACCAAGATACAAGTTGGGGAGGAAAGGGTTTATTCAGCTTACACTTCCATGCTGCTGTTCATCACCCAAGGAAGTCAGGACTGGAACTCAAGCAGGTCAGGAAGCAGGAGCTGATGCAGAGGCCATGGAGGGATGTTCCTTACTGGCTTGCTTCCCCTGGCTTGCTCAGCTGTCTTTTTTATAGAGCCCAAGACTACCAGCACAGATGGTACCACCCACAAGGGGCCCTCTGCCCTTGATCACTAATTGAGAAAATGCCTTACAGCTGGATCTCATGGAGGCATTTCCTCACCTGAAATTCCTTTCTCTGTGATAACTCTAGCTTGTGTCAAGTTGACACAAAACCAGCCAGTACAGATACATAGTAGCAAAGAACAGAGAATGCAAGTACCATGAGGATGGAAGTACAGCCATGTTGGCTCTCATTTAACTGTACAATCATCATTTTTTCCACATAAGAGAGCAATATTTGACCTAGTTTACATGTGGACTTTGACCTTGCCTGAATTCCTAGATTAAATTTTCAACACATATGTTACATGGAAATCAAGACTCGTAATAATAAAATAAGTATGAGTGTATATCTCAACCTATGATTAAGTATTTATCATAAAATCTACTCTATAGGAACTAGATGAAATCCATGATGGGATGGACAAATCATTCCTGCAATAATCTAGCTGCTTTCAACAATCTTAAGGTGGAGTTGAGAGACTAAAGGACTTCCTAAAGTGCAGTGCTGGCTTTTTCTAAAAGTCTGGAGCCACGTTAGATTAATCTCTTTGACATCTCTTTCCTGTTTGTCTACTGAAATCTTGAGATAGGGCTGAACTCATGGCCATACCTAGAACAATTTCATTGCAGAACCCTAATTTTGTGAACATTGAACATGCCCTGCTCCTTTCCTCAACTTATAATTTCATAAGTTAGAGAATTTGATGAGTCCTTTAAGTGTAATGATTACTGTCTTTCCTTTGATGACACTGAAACACAACATATTGTGATGACCAATAGCTTCCCCAACAGAGAGCCAGCATTTCCAAGTGGCTTTGCCTGAATTTGTCTCGGGCACTGCTCTGTGGAAGTAGGCTAGCTAACAAGTTTGCACAGCATCCCCTTCACTGCTGGCTTCTAAGGAATCTGCATGTAACTAACACAACTTCACTTACATACCTACACCTTGCTGTGGGCAACATTATGCTTTTCTTTCCTAAAGTTGTTCAGTTTATCAATATAGTTCATGGATTCTTCACTTGCTTTTCACAAAAATCTTGAAACCCCCATACAGAGTGTAAATTCTGCCTCACAAAAAGTCAGACATTCAGCCAAGGAGCTGAAGTGGTTCCCACCCTTGACACTCGCCACACCCTGTCAGCCAACAATAAATACCCTCCTGACATAAAAGTCCCTCTCCCCGACTTTCCCCAGAATAAATCCTCTGTTGGCAGCAAGCCAGACTGAACAGATGTGTCTGCCTCCACTTCCTGGGGTGGGGTCAGGCTGGCCCAGCTTTGATCAACCAAAAGGAGGAATTCCCAGTGTCAAGAGCCTTCTGCAGAGAATGCCCCAGGCTCTACTCCCAACGGGAAAGGCACCAGAGATGAAAAATGCAGTGAGGAGCATCCTAACTGGGAGAGTAGCACAAAAGATCCTTGCCTCCAAAAAGCCTGCACCTTCTTCCATCACCTTATGTCTTAGGAAGTTGTGCACAGTTGAATACTCTTCCTCTTCATGACTAGACTCTCCCGCTGAGGAAAGGGAAGTGATCTGGACCTTAGTACTCCCAATAGTCATTCTTACCAGAAAATAGGACACACTGGAAGGGACAGTAATCTTAAAGAACTCAAATATTAATGCTTAGGAAAAATATTAATTGTTGAACCAATTTGGTCAGAACTTCATCACAACTTCGGAAGCATCATGCTGGCTTACATAAGGCATTGCAGTTTGCCCTGCCCCTTTCCCTGAGTTTCTAGACAAATCTCTGAACTTGAGCATATCTGAGGGCTTTTGTTTAGAGATGGGTTTGCAAATCTTGGGAAATGTAAAAGTTAGGGATTCGTTGCTTGTTAACCTTGAAAGTTGATGTTGAAGAGAATGAAGGGGACAAGGTAATTGTATGCCAAGAAACAGTGGTTGGTTGATTCTCTACCACTCCCAATAGGTTCTGCAATCATTACTAGATTTTCTGTATGTGGCCAACATAAGGAAGTAGAAAGTATGGCTTTCAGATGGCTGGTGTATGTCCCTCTTTGTCACTTTCCTCTGGTCCTGAGCAGTTGGAAGAGAGGCTAAAGAAGAAATTAAGTTTCTGTCCCACCAAAAGCATTACTAGAAAAATGATTACAGATGCAGTCAGGAGAAAGAGGAGTAGTCTTACACATTGGATTGTACTTGAAGGCAGTAGTGTGAACTTGGGTCATATAGATACAAATAGAATATAGACAAATATAGATATTCCTTATCACATAAATTATATTTTCTACCCACATGAATCAAGGAACTTCAAGAAGTTATAGTGCCCAGAACTGGAACAGGTAAATACAGGGGCCTGGAACAAACATTTGCTAGAGAAAAGAAAAGAATAAATGGGCACATATTAAAAGAACACAGGAAACAAATTATGACATAGGAATCATCTGACAGAGGTCTACATGCACAAGGATTTGAGTTGTAAAGTGAATGATGGACTCAATGCATTAGTCTACACACAAGTTTAGGAGATGAATGAATAAATTAACGGGGAGGAATAAAAGGTTGTCGAGTCATTAACAATAAATGCAAAAAAAAAAAAAAAAAAAAAAAGAATGGTGGAAATAGATCAGTCTCTTGGAGAATCACAGAAATGAAGGACTCAGACAGGAACCTTCAGTGTGGGCCAATGCCAATGCTGCTGATTTGGTCAGAAATGGCAATACGGGTATAATCTCACAGAGCCTCCCAAGAATATATTGGTACTAAAGTAGAAAAAACAAAACAAAACTTGGATGCCAGCTGGGAAAAGCTGGCAGCCATCAACAGAGTCAAATGCTTACAATTAAGACCCTTAGCAAGGAGGTGGACTGGCCTGCTAAACTTCCTCTTTGCATGCATGGAGAGAGAACAGAACATTATTTCCATAATTTTTTCAAAGAACACATGATTTAAGTCTGACCAAGAAGAAATAGCATATCATCCCAGATTTAGGATCAAAATCTAATCCATGAGCTCTACCCTGTAAACTGTCAAAGATAAAAACAAACAGACAAAACAAAGCAAATAAACAACAACAAAAAAACCCCAAACAAACAGCAAGACCTCAAGAATTTTTCCAGGTTGCAGGGGCCTGAATCAACCAAAAGGAGGAATGGCAACCAAGACCGATCCATAGCAGCTAAATGCTTGTGTGCTTCTGGGAAGAATCCTTACGCAGAAAAAGCTAGTTTCGAGATTTACTAAAATGTAAATGCCCTTGAGGTGGACAATGTTACTTTATCAAGTGGACTTCCAGCAAGAGAAAGTTATTGCTGAGGAATGAACTCTAGAATGCTTCAGGGTTATTGGGCACCATGATACAGTCTGTTTCTCAAAGGCTTCAAGGAAAACACTGAACAACAGGTACGTATGTGCGTGGCCCTGTAAGCATGCAAAAGGTTAGTGGGTGAGGAATCTTGGTGAGGAGGATTCAGATGTTACCCTGTGGCAAGTCACAACGACAAAACCACCACCACCAACAACAACAACAGCAACAAAACCTCCTTGAGATTATTTCAGAAGAACAACAACAAAGTAAAAACAAAATGTCTTACTAAATTAAAAGAAAGTGACTCTAGATCTCAGTGCAGATCTACTTGGATGTTTCTCCTAATTCCAACAAAAATTTTGAATTGGCTATAAGTATGTTGCAGTTGGACTGTAGTTTTTAAGGGCAGTTCTCTTTCAAGGATAGATTCACAGGGCCCAAGGGTTTATTTGGGCTATAATAATTAATTTTTATAAAGATCATACTAAATTTTTGTTAATTGGTAAGATACAGTTTTATTAAGCATATAAAAGTGCATGCTGAGCACCAATCCCTAACACCATTAATGGGACTCTGTTATGCTTGCAGACAAGCATCTAGCATGGCTGTCCTCTGAGAGACTCCAGTCAGCAGCTGACTCACACAGATACAGACACCCACAGCCATACAGTGAGCTTGGGGACTCTTAAGGAGTAAGGAGGAGGATTTTAGGCCCCAAAGGGGATAGGAACGCCACAGGAAGACCAAGAGTCAACTAACCTGGTTACTTGAGGCCTTCAGAGTCTGAACCACCAACTAAAGAACACACACAGACTGGACCTAGGACTCCCCTACACATATGTAGCAGACATGCAGCTTAGTCTTCATATGGGTCCTAAAGAAATGGAACGGGGGCTACTCCAAGAAGCTGTTTCCTGTCTGTGGGATATGTTCTTCTAGCTGGGCTGCCTTGTCTGGCCTCAGTGGGAGAGGAAGCACCTATCCTCACAGAAACATAAAGTGCGGAGGGCAGGGGGGAGGATACCCACGGGGCCACCAGCAGACCAGAGGAGAATGGGAGGTGGAGGGGGGAAGGATTATGGGAGGGGATAATCAGGAGGGGAGCAGTGAGCGGGATGTAAAGGGAATAAGTAAAAAAAAAAAAATTAATTAATTAAATTTTTAAAAAGTGCTTGCTAAAAGGCTCTGAAGAAACAAGAGAGGCTAAAGCATTGTAAGCAGTGCCAAATTTTACCACTCAAGCTTAGGAGGGTTTGGGGAAGCTGAAAGTAGCCATAGGAGCCAAAAGGAGAGAGGAAAGATATATGAGCCTAATACCCCAATGAAGAGGACTGTGTACCTGAGCATTCATTAGATGTTCTCTGTAAGGTTAGCTTAGAAGTCTCATAATAGTGAGTGGGAGTCAGAACTGGTGGCTCTTAGGATACTCCTTGTTATTTCTTTGTATCCTGAGATGATGTCTTCTTTGTCTGAGAGATCTGCAAATGCTCTAGAAAGCTTTAGAGTACTTTCTGAGAGCCTGGAGGCTAGAAAGGTGTAGATGTGGGTGGAAATGAGATGCATTCATCCTTCATATTATTTTCCCTGCACATAGCTGAAGTCTTGCCTACTGATAATAGTCTCACCTTCTGTGGGCTAAGTAGCCAATATTTGTACTTGGTCCTCATATCCTTCATAAAGTAAAAGTCTTTCCTGATACTTGCAAGTCTTCTAGAAGTACTTGGAGATGTTTTCATGGGTGGCCGCCAAACAGTAGCCATCTAAAAATGGACACCAAACTTCCTATTATCATAAGGAGGCCCCAGTGCCCCTGTCTGCCCTCAACTTGCTCAGATGTCTCAATGAAATGCAGGACTAAGAAACGATTGGCAGTCTGAAAAGGTCATGTTTACTAATCAAGCTAGAAGAAATCTGACAAATTCTTTATCCACTCTTTGAATAACACTACTTTCATAAAAAAAATCGTTTTAAACCAGGAGAAGGAAAAAAAAATTGGTTTCCCTAAATAGTCCAAATTAAAGTTGCTTTTGGCTATTTCCAAGCCTAAAAGCATCAGCCAAGACTGTCTCAATGCAGTCTTTTGTAAAAGCAACAAGTTTCCCTTGAGTGATGCTGTGTGGGTCAGGGTCTTACCTGGTAGAAGCAGGAGAGTCTCAGTAGGGGGAAGTTAGAGACTACATAAATGTCTCTGACAGTGGGGCTTTAAGACAAACCTAGATTCTGTGGCAAGTGTAGAAAGGAAAGGTAATGGCGGGCTAACTTTTATCTTTCCTTTGGGTTCTGAGTGAGAGGGAGCCTTTCATCAACACTTACTGGATACAAACGTATTTTTATGGCTGTGGGAATGAAGATATCTAGGCCAGTAAGAGAAGCACTCCATCTAAAGTAAAAAATATGATCCTTAATTATTTTTAAAATGTATTCATCATTTACTAAGTGATGCACAGCTATGAATGACCAAAGCACAATTAAAAACTAAACAAAAATAGCTTCTAATCTTAATATTGACAAAATGTTGACTTATATCAATGTACAGCAATATGTCAGCACATTCTGGTCCATTTCTATGGATAGTTCTATACACTACAGTGCCAGCTGTTAGCCTCACCCTGAATGAAACATTTGGGAAGACCTTTTCTCACTTAACAACCAAGGCCTTCACTCCTCCTTTGTCACTGGGTTCCTAATGTTCTCCAGCATTATCTTCTTATTATGTCGGATGAGTCCTTCTTAGATACATACTTACACAACTACTTTTATTACTGTTTTGTTGATCTAAATATATAGTATTTATTAATTTGAAAATTATTGCTTTCTAATTTTTTTGCTATTAGTATCAAGTCTCTGTTGTATAGTGTTCAGTGTGGAGTCTCTGCCTGAATCTCCAGGTAAAGGACTACACTGCATGACTTCTAAAGACAATTTGCTAAGAGGGAACTGCTGGGCTGACAGTTAGGAGTATATTTGGGACTTGGAAAAGGCATCTCCAAAACAATAGAGTTGCTCTTCCTGCCTCACTGCCACCTGAAGAATGCACTCACATTTGGTCTTTTTGCTCTCAGAGCACACATGGAGCGCACAGAGGTATTTTGGTAAAACAGTCAGCACTTTCCACACACTAGTGCCTATTAAAGTGTCTTTGGGTTGTTTTTTTCTCCCTCTTTATTATCTCCAAGTACATTTATATCATACTTAGTAATTTGTCAAATTTATATGTTTTAAGCAGTGAATGTTTACATCAGTTTTGCACATATTTAATCATTATGTTTGGGATTATTTTGTTACTACTGTTGTTTAGAGGAAACCCTAAGTTTTTATGTAGCCAAATCATTAATCTTATCATTAATGTGTCTGTATGATTATAATGGACTGGCTACTCTATTACCAATTTGATAAATGTTCAGTTTTATTCAGTTGTGTAATTTAAACTTAATTTACATCATAGTTTATGAAGTGACAAATCAGCCTTGCTTGAAAATCAGTTCACCCAGTGGGGACACTATCAGGGGGGGATACATTATGCCCCAGGCCTCTGTAAATGCCCGAGGTATAATACATGCAACAGAGAGAATACCAGGATACTGGATAGTAGGAGAAAGAACCTGTTTCTGGCAAAAGTCAACATTATCTTTATGAATATTCTAAACAACAACACAGAGCATCAGAGCATACACTATCAAAGTATAGACCATCAGGGTATGGACCATCAGAGCACCAACTATCAGGGCATGGAATATCAGGACATGGCCCATAAGGGCATGGCCATCAGGACATGGCCATCAGGACATGGCCATCAGGGCATGGCCATCAGGGCATGGCCATCAGGGCATGGATCATCAGGGCAAGGACCATCAGCATAATCAGCATTGGAGACAGCATTTTCAGGTGCAGGAAACATGCAATGGGCATTTAAAGAAGGTGAAATCTTCCAGGTGCACAAATGTCAGAAACAACAATGGGGCTGAGCACAGGATCACCGACAAGACTATCCTTAAAGACTTGTCTTGACTAATTATGTTGAAAAAAATAGAGGGTTTGTGTGACCTGCTGAAGAAAGGACCTGACATGTACCCTAGTGTGGAATCACAGAGCAATATCAAGCAAATAAAAAGAAAGAACACCTTTATTGCAAAAGTCAACATTATCTTTATGAATATTTTAAGCAACAACCCAGAGCATCAGAGTGTGAAGTATCAAAGCATGAACCTTCAGGGCATGGACCATCAGGTCTTGGACCATCAGGGCATGGACCATCAGGGCACGGGATATCAGGGCATGGACCATCAGGGCACGGAATATCAGAGCATGGACCATCAGGGTATAGCACATCAGGGAGAAGCAAACACCAGGAGAAAGGGGCTTTCAGATTAAGCCAAGGTAAGTCTACAGCCCTTTATCCACCAAGTTTAATGAGCTTCTTTACCAACCAGAGGCAGGATAAGATTGCTGCCATTTCAGAGTGACATTTTGAAGTTAAAATTTTGCAAAACCTTAACCTCTGTACCACAGGAAGGAGTCATTTTCAATTTTTCTTATGTTGTTTAAAATTTCATTCAAAGTAAGCTCGCTCAAATATATTTAAAGTCAATATTCTAACTTATATAACCTTTTGGTAACATCATTGATCTAATGAATGCAGCAGAAGGAGAAGGAGAAAAAACTCCCAGGGGCAAAGCCATAGAATACAGTGGCAGTGTCTTAGGGGCAGATTATGGAAACACAGGGCCACTGTGACTTGAGGAGAAAAGTGTCTTGAGTAAGGTCTGTAGAGTGCAGTTCCTGGGTGCTCATCGTGAGTCTCAGAAACCTGCAAAATTCCACAAACTGTCTAATCCCCAGAGCACACAATTCTCAATCGGTAAAATCTGGGATGTTCATAGCATCAGAGAGGTAACGAGGGTCAATGTGATATTGGACACTCACTTACCACTAAACAACCATCCAGTTAGAGAGCTGCGATTATTTATTTGCTCAATAAAAGAAATGATCAGCATCTAATACCTTTATAGGGGGCATGATTAATCAATAACCATGAAGTAGCACTGTTAATGATTTTATTTTTGTGTTCAGAATTAAAATCTCTCAAGTGGAATAGCTGTATTTATCACAGCAACAACAATCAAACCAAGACAGCCAGGAAGTCACAGACCTGACGCACGGCACAATATCATACTAGGAGGGGTTGCAGGTTGATGATAAAGGCTTCAGTGCTGTGGGTTCTGACTCGTGAGTAAAGAGAACAATCCTCCATTGTTTATAGCTTCCTGTACAATTAGTAATATACACTATACCATGACTTGAGCTGTATTGTCTAACGTGATTTTATAGAGCAGTAGGAGAAGACAGGAGTGTAATTGTGAGTTAACGGACCACCCTGTGCTCATGAACTGTTTTTAAGGTCCACTTCATTAGCAATAGTTCTGCATATGGGTGGCTTAAGTCAAAGATTTTTAAGTATTTAGGAAGAGGGAGCAGTAAGAATTGAATTCAAATACCTAGAAGAAAACGGACGCAAACATTTCTACCTCCCACAGTTTGAGAACTGTCATCCACCAGGAAAAACGCAGGGTCCAGAATTTTCACAGATGACAATGTAGGCGGGAAACAGTTTGTTTTTAAGGCTGTAGGCATGTTAGACTTGGGTTCTAGTTTTCCTGAACAACACGGTGTTTTTCTGAACTGTAGAAAACAACAAAGTTGACCCTCAGCCACTCCCACTGAACCTAAGAGGCCATCTAAGGGAAAACAGGACACAGCAGAGAACAATGACACCTCTGCAAACTACACACACGGAGCCAGAGGACGGATAAAGCCTAGTGTTTTTCAGAAGGCAAGAAGAACAATGATTGTGAAAGTACCATTGTTAACTCTGCCAGTAAAGCAAACAGTGCTTCTTCCCTATTCTCCTTAGTTCATTTTCACTGGAGGGAAACGGCTGGAAACGATCTTCTCTGTCCATCAGATGCCCTCTGGCCTCTGGGATGGCCACTGACGTTTCCGTGTCCAGTGTCATTATTGTGATCTTAAAAATGTCAAATTTGTTAAATTAACCATAGCAGGATATATAAATCATATAAACCACAGATTAAATATCCCCACAGATTGTGTGTGTGTGTGTGTGTGTGTGTGTGTGTGTGTGTGTGTGTGTGTGTGTGTGCGTGTGTGTGTAAGGAAGAAAGCAAGAGACAGAAGAAGCAAGAGAGAAAGTTATTTAAATACAATAAATTCACAAAATGTGAAAGAATTATTACTAGCTCTCAAAAACCATTCATGTTTGCTCTAAAACATATTAATGTGGTGAGATTTAAGAGCTCTTAGATGGAGATATTTTGTAGTTTCCACAATGGCTGTCACAATAGGAGCACCTATGAAAATGAACAGGCAAAAATCAATTCCAATCAATAAAGCAATAACAATGCATTAAGATATTACTCTCTCAAACACACAAGCTCCTTCCTCTGGCCACATTTCCTTTAAATGCTCGTAATCCAGGCATAGGGGGCTTTTGAATTTGTGGCCTTTGTAAAGGAAGACATTATCATTTAAACTTAACTAATTTAGAAGAACATTAGCTTAAGAGCAAAATATTAAGTACGATCTATTAAATTTAGTATTTCTGCTATTCGTCAATTTAACTGATCATTACAAATAGGGCCAATATAAAGGCCATCGCTTAAGCATTTAAAGCCAGTGAAAGAGGTGGAGCTGGGATTGTATTAAGAAGTCGGTTTAAAAGTCCCTTACATCTTCACCCATGGGTCCTTTCCATTACTTGTGAAAATTAATTACAAATGGCTAAAGTCAATATAACGGCCCATCCTGCATGGGAATGTGCTGCTTGTGGGAAATTCCATTTGTGTCTTCAGACACCAGAGCGTGTGTAACCAGTGTCTGTGCTGGACTTAGAGGACCACAGTGACAGGGGTATTTGTTCTTAGACTCTGCCCTGCTTAAACTGTTGATCCAGTTGCACAAACTACTAAATCAGACAGATAGGGCTTTCCTATTAGTAATCTACACCTCCACTGGAAGCTGGCACTCTTAAAAAACCTCCTTTAAATTGTTCTGATACTACAACTACAAACAAGGGAGAAATTCTCTTGGGGCAAGAACTAAACTTTACTCCTCTTGTTTAAAACCCTAACTGAGCACTAGGGTATTTGGTCCTCAGTATTGTTAACTGTTCAATTGTGAATCACTGAAAGATACAAGTTCTGCTAAAACTAGTAGTTCTGTTTTGGTCTATTCTTGCTTGGGCTGGCTCTTCTCTGTTTACATTATCAGCATCACTTGTTTTAAATTAGGTGCTTAGCATGTAGCAGGTTAAACAAAAATGGAATCTCTCAGTAACCAGTTTTGTTGTTCAACATCTTTTATTTTGTACCTGTTTTGCTATTTACCTTATTTGATTTTATTCTCTATCTTGGCTCTTAAATAACCTGTCTATACTTTGTTAAATGATGTTGCTGACTTAGCTGTAAACACTTGTATTTATGGCTTCGGGAATTTCTTTTGAATTTTGTTGCTGGAACACTTTGAAATTTACCTATTTTGTATAGAAACTATCAATATATGAGACACACTGGTGACTAATAGGTAGAAATGTAAGTCTGACTTTTCCTATTGCTCCATTGCTCATTTTAAATGTGCGAGAAGTCACTTTACAGCACTGGACACAGCTGATCTTACCCCTCACAATGTGAGAAATAAACCCATTGAAAGGGTGGGAATCTCTAACCTATTACTGAAACAGACAGTTTAATATAAAGAATTGTTAACCAGAATGAAAGTGCAACTGGGACCCTGAATCTGAAAAGGGCATGAGGGCATTTAAATCCATGAAACATCTCCCACAGCCTCAGAATAGACGACAGATCAGAGATATTAAAGCCCATAGCTTAGCCGTCTAGGGAGAGGCACTAAGAGCAAAGATTGGTGTTTCCTGGAGAGTGAATTGAGACTAATTCCGAAGTACTAAAACTCCAGTTTTCTAAGGAAATGAACTTCTGTGGTGAAGGAAACACTGCCTGGGGACAGGAAGCCCAAAGACAAAAATCGGAGGAATAAGAACCATCTTGCCTTCACAGTTTCCATGGTATTTTGTTGACAGAGCCCAACAAAGGACAGCTTGTGAACAAGACCCAGATGATAGTCTCACAAAGTGAAGGATACGTTTGAAGCATAAGCAATAGAGTACTGACACATCCTTTTTGTGCACGAGTGTGTATGTACACACTTGTGTTTGTGTGTGTACATTTGTGTTTGTGGAGGTGTGCAAAAATATGTATGTATGTGAGTGGGAAGGTTAGAGGTCAAGATCTACCGTTTCCCTCAGTTGATCTCTGCCTTGTGTTTTGCTTCCAAGTTTCTCATTGGTTCTGGAGCTTATCAACTAGGCTGGCTCTCCACCACCGCCATTACAGTCACAGGTGACCCTGTGCCTGGCCTTTTATGGTCTGTGCTTATCTTCCCAGGCCCTACAGTCTTTTTTTTTTTTTTTTTAAACTTGTACTAAAAATCCCTGGAAAGGCTCACAGTATTACTACAAAAAATAGTTATAATTTTACAATGTTATCCAAGTATTGGTCCCCAGACCTCTGACCTTCACTAACCCTCTTTCTCTCATACTTTCTGCTCCAGATACTCTGAAACCCTTAGTCTTCCTCAGTCATGCTTATTACCACTTGAGAATTCTTCTCAAGCAATCTCTCCTATTATTTCTAGAGTGTTCCCCTACATTCTTTGATATTTTGAGCACATCTCCTCTTTTCAAGAAGGCATACCCTGTCAACCTTATTTCACAAAACAACCTAACACAACCTCTACCCTGGGTCTGAACTTTTGTAATCCAATTGTTTTCTTTTCCTTGGTTGCATTCACCATATCTGTCAGACTATATGGTTATTTACACATCATGTTGGCTATGATGTCCTGTCAGTGTTGCTATAATGTAACTTCACCAAGGTTAAACAATGTTCTCACTCATCTGGCTCAAGAAGCTAGAATAATCCCTGATATAGAGTTGGCACCTCTTCAATATCGACAGAAGTCAAATTTGTCATCTTCATTGCTTCTATTTATACAGTTGGAAATAGTGGTTACAATTTACCAATGTACAATGCTATAGACAGAACTCATGTGGGCAATCTCACATTCAATGAATATTTTGCTGTTGTTTTACCCCAAAATACAAGGTTTCCCCATAAAGAATAATCTACTTTTCCTGGGTTAGACCTGGCTAAAACAGCAGAGATCGTGAAATACTGCAGTTTTAGGGAAGCATGTAACCGCAAATCAAATTTTGTCTCAAGATGATCCAGGAACACCAATTGCTCGGCATAAAAACACCTGCACCATAAGGTCTTAAAACCAGATCAATATTTTCATCTCTACAGTTCTACATTTTTTCCATAAGTCAACAGGAACAAAATTTTAAAGGACTTTTTCTTTAGCCTGAGGGAGAAAAAGAAGAATCTTAAACAAAAATGTTAAGCTACATTTTTGCTTACTCTATACCTTTCTATTAACCCAAACCAATATATTACATGTATTTCTAATAAACATGTGTTGGATTCCATATTGGAAAAAATGAAAGAATCTTCTAAAACTTACATTAAACAAATCTTTCGTGAACATGGAGTATTCAAAAACAAACTGAGCTACATCTATAATGATGGTGTGTTTTAAGACAATCTGATAAACTTCAACGCTGCCACTCCTCTGCCTCTTCCCCCGCCCCCATTCCTGGTGTACATCTTTCACTCTATCCTACAGAGGGTTTCTGAGGAATGCTGGCAGCCCAAGACAGCAGAGCAGGCAGCCAGCAGACAAAGGTTCTGCAGTTTTCTCTCCAGACAGGACTGGATCAAACTCCCTCTGAGTGATTAGCCTCTGGAGTACCCAACAATAACAGACTCCTGCAGAGTCTCAAAACAAAGTACCAGCTTGCACAAAGCCAGTGACTTCTGGCCAGTGTGAGCCCTGGGAACTGTTCCCTTCCCTCAGAGTCTTTGGAGAGCCTAGTCACCCACAACAAAGTAGGGCTAAAATTCTTCTTCCTGGAGCTTCCAGAACAAGGAAAGGATGACTCGTGACATGGCACCTGAGAGTCCTGGATATGTTCTTGGAAAAAGGCAGGAAACAGAAGGCTGCAGAATGGAGAGGTGCTGGCTTGCCAGCTGAGCACCGACAAAGCTCAACCAGGATGAAGGGGTCTCAAGCCACAATCCTGCAACACAGAAAGCAGTAACAGGATAAAAAGAATCAAAATTGGTATGCATGAGCCACCTGAGCAGGTTTATGTCAGGAGAACTCCAGGCTGGTTTTTCATCTGTCTAGATAAAGACAAAATGTTTCAACAGGAGAAATAGATGTGAATCATAAATGTTCTGCAACAATCCCATCTGTCCTCATAGCATATCTCCAACCCCAGAACCAGGATGCTATGCTCTGCCCTAGAACAGACGGTTTACACCAGTGTCTAGCATTACTGAAAATCATTTTCTTCCCTTTATGTCTGTAGACTCTGGAACCTTCCACATACATTTCCTCTCCTCTGTTCTTATATTCTGGATTGTGAGCCTAACCTTTAGTGGCTGAGCCAGCTCTCTTTACAGCCTTCTTTACTGCTTTCTAAGTTTAGAAAAACTCATACAGAGTGACCTGGAGTGGCAAAATAATTAACACTAACCTTCAGTGCCTTCACTCGTTTCTTCCTCCATTCTGGAAGAAATCTGCTCAGATCATGGGTAAAGAAGCAGAGTCTTTCTTTCCACCAGGTCCCAGTCATACCTCCATTTTAAACTTTATAAATGTAATATATATACATATAATATATATTATATATGTAAATAAATATATTATTTAATATAATTATTTTACTTTATTTTTTCATATAAAATTTAATGTAATATTAATTAATAGAGTTAATTACTATACTTAATATAATTCTTTCCTTGTTATTTAATAAAATTATTTTAACATAATATATTAATATATTAATAATATTACAATGTAATTTAGTATATTTATATATAATATGCTATGTATATATTATATATCACATATAACATGTAAAATTTCATATTTCACATTTCATATTTCATAGATCATATGTCCTAGATCATATCATGTATCATATACTTTATCTTATATTTACACATTATGTATTTTAAATTTTATATATATATGTATATATATATGTGTGTGTGTGTGTGTGTGTGTGTGTGTGTGTGTGTGTGTGTGTGTAAGTAAATAATCACACACCAAAATTAACCAGACTCCATAATACAAAGTCTATATAACTGAAGCTATGGAAATTCACACTGGATTTTATTCTTCCATTATACAATATTTTTATACACTTACCCATCAGCAACCAACAAAACTCCAAGGCGGACTTAGAACTGGATAAACAACTAACTTTATAGCCTCCTTACAGTCACTGATTCCTCAGGACAGACACTGTCTGCAAAGTAACTAATTTAGCAGTTGTGGTTTGGATTATTAATCTGCTTTGGATACTATCTCGAGAGCTAGCCTTTGGTAAATTCGCTAGTGTATCTCTTATCCTCAAAGTATCCTACATCAATACCATTTGGGTTGCTTTTTAAATATCTTTTGTCCAGAAAACTTTTACCCTAATTCTTGGCATTTAAATCATAGTCCTTTCTTTATATTTCTGCCAAAGGCTTCTGGAAGCTGCTCACTCCAGAGGCATGCTTAACTGGGCTGCAGGGGTGGTCATGGCACTCTTCTTTGGAGCCACATCTCTCATGTTCCCTCTCTGAAGATAGGTTAAGTCTGTTCTGCATGTTCCAACTGCATAGCATATGTGAGCATAGAGGTAGAATCCCTGTCGACAGGCCCACCAAGTCTTTGATGAGATAGAATTAATCAAGCCAAATTGAATATTAATGGAAATACCAAGATTCAGTCAAGTGTATCTGTGAATTTTAACATTGGACCTCATTCCTCAGGAACATTTTATAGTTTTCCTCTCCAGAATCTAGACAATAAAATCATGGTTACATTTAAGTTTCCCAAATACAAAGTTATATTGGAATGTGAAAGAGATAGTCAAACTGTTCACCATCTTCTCCTCTATAATTAAAGACTGAGATACACACACTTTTCATCTATAGTAGTCATGTGAGCTCTGTTGAGAATCCAGATTTCAGTCAGCAAATGGAAAGACTGAATCGTTTGATGAACTTGACTTAAGGTCACAATGTGGAAACAATAGTGGCAGAAAAGAACAAAGTGACTAGAGCTGAAATGGAGCATGTAGGCCTCAAGAAAGAGTATTGACCAGAGTAAAGTTCCTAAAAACTCTCTGAAATTCTTCTTAGGGAAAGGAAGAAGGAGCTGTACTTTAGTGGATGCACGTGGAAACCCTCGTTACTCCAGTGCCTTGTTCTGTGCTACAGAATGGTTTGTTTCCATTTCTTTTCTTTTTATTGTAAGAGGGTGGAGAAAAGAAAGAAAGAAAGAGAGAGAGAGAGAGAGAGAGAGAGAGAGAGAGAGAGAGAGAGAGAGGGAGGGAGGGAGAAGGGAGGGAGGAAGGAAGGAAGGAAGGAAGGAAGGAAGGAAGGAAGGAAGGAAGGAAGGAAGGAAGGAAGGAAGGAAAACAAGCAAGCAAGCAGAGCTCCCCAAAGTATGGATAGATCTGGAATCTGGAAAATTACTTGTCTATGTTAGTTTCTTGAAGCCTAGTCAATCTAATAGGCAACCATGCCTTCAAATAAGTTAGAGCAATCGAATTGAAATCCACTGCCAATTTGGTGAAATAATTTTACACTTTGGGTATGTACACATTTGAGCTAAATGTATATATAACTTTACAACTTAAAATGCTAGAATTTTAATAGCAGAAAATGTTTAGAGTGTATAGCTTTTTCCTGTTTGGTGTTTTACTTAATATAAAGAAGGCAGATAGTCTGGTAAGAGACGTTTTGTAACTTAACCAAAAGATCACAGCATGTATGGCTATAGCATTCCGGAAGACAGATAAAAGAGTACAGCCTATCTCCTGACCAAGGGTGTAAGGGAGGCAAGTAGTGTCATTCATTAGATGAACTCCCATTGGAAGTGTGCAATGCTAAGGGAAACTAGTCTTTGAATATAATTTGTGGAAACATTAAAAAGAAAGGTGTTGAGGGAATTTTTAGAAAAATCAACATACAGTCAATGACAAGGCTGAAGCAACCACTCAGCTCTCTCTCTGTGACAAATCCAATCATGTCACACAGAGAGTCCAATAGTCTAAAACAACATATTTATTTTGGGTGAGAGCAAACTTGATCCAAACTATGTTGCTTTATCTATTTTATAATGTGATATCTGTAATAGTCACTCAAAGTCTATTTTCCTAGCAGACAGATATCCAATAACAAATGCCAAGAGGCCAAAGGGAGAGCCATAGATATTGAAGCAATGTCACTTTAAATGTTTCCCTCAGTTCCTAACCAGGGGAGAAAAGGCTCCATTCTGGTGGTCAGGACTCAGGAAAAGGGCACAGAGCTCACCCTGTACCTGCATGCTTGCCTCTCTTTCTTTTTGTGTTTTTCCCAAAGATGACTTGTGCAGTAGTCAAGTTTGCCTAGAAGTCCAAGCCTCCTATGTCTGGCTCAGCTCCCTTCCTGTCATTCCCTACAATGCCTCATTTTGATCCTTTATTCTTTCTAAATGTAACAATTTCCATATGACAGTTGTAACCAGTCCCATTTCCAATCTTTTACAACACCCAGCTTTTCATTTTTCTGAGTGAATATTTATTCTTGGTGAGCAAAGGGTTTTGATCCTGGACTATCTATGGCTATTTCAAATGCCTAGGTTAATGCAAGACACTTGCATCCAGTTGCACTCAGATCTTGGCTCTCCTCCTTAGTCAACTGTGACTTTAGGCAAGCTGTCATCTTTCTCCAAGACGATGTTTCCATTTCTGTAATGTCAGTATTATAAAAGGCATCTGTCTCTTAGGATCATTGTGAAGATTAAGTAAGCTAACAATGAAATAGATATCCATAGAGATAATAAAAATAAAATTTAGCAAATAGTAAGAATTCATGAAATATAGCTGTTACTGTACTTAGCACCATTTAATTTAATGCCCTTTAAAAGTTGAAACAAAAGGGAAAAAAACATACAAATGTAATGCTTTTAACTTGGCTCCCTTCCTTTCAACTCATACTCAAATAATTCCATTTGACTTTTAGATCAACTAGGCAAATAAGCCACCTACAGTCAAGCCAGATAAATGGGAGAGTTCCCCCTGCACTGAGTACAGGTTCCTGTGCTCTGTTAGAATTCCCCTTACCAGACAAAACAAGTTCTGCTGCCTAATTATCAGCAGAAAGAATAGCTAAAAATCAGTGAGCTGAAACAAAAATTATTAGCTTTAAAGATACTCTCTGGCATTTAGTTGGCTTTTAGCCACGGGTTTTATATGGAGTTCAAACCGTTCAATTACCTAAAGGCACGGTTTTGAATTTGCTAATCATAGAGGCCTTACAGATATCTAAATTTGGCATGGTCATACGTATAACTGACTTTTTCGCCTTATTTTTAATGGCTGACCATCAAGCCTATTTTGAATATTTTATCTAAAATTTGTTCTAATACCTTAATCTAGTTTCAATTGCTCTCCATTCAAGGGAATGCTGCACCTTCCTAAATCTGCTTTTGATGTAGAATGATCCTCCACTGGGCTGGCTTTGGCCTAGGGTCAATCAGTTTTCCTTATCTACACCCCTCTCCAGCTAACTATGAAAATCATCTGAATCACCCCTAGTTGTCAGCATGGAGGATAATTAGGAGAGATTAAAGCCTTTCACTTTTTGCAGATCCATTTGAGAGAAACATTACTCTAAAGACTTTACATGTTATTCTTAGGTCTAGCCAGACTATCAGAGCTGAAAAACTTACGTTAACAGCACTTCCACCCTGGTGTCAGGGATCTTGAGTCCCAGGCTGTACAGATGCAGGAACATAGTATGCTGGTGAGGAGTCTCTCTGTTATATACACTATAAACACAAAAGACCCTAGAAAAAAGGTCACAACTTTAGTCATTTAGGATTAGTCGAAACTCAGTATTTTTCCTGCAGGTGAGGCCTCTAAAAAATGATCCTTCTGAAAATGCTACTTTTTTCTGTCAATCTCGATCTAATTTATGTATAACATTTCTTAAAGCCTGGCTGTCAGCTGAAGGCTGAAAATGTTCTAATGGGTTCCTGTGTTTGGTTTCCTTGACTTATCACAAGAGCTGATAACTTTTTGTATACATTAACTAAGAGGCCTCCTTCAAAGTATGCTGGCATCTAACTCAGTGCTAAATGGATCTTAATGAACTCTAAACCTCTATTCTCAGTTTCTGCAAATGAAGTCTTCTTTTCTAACAATTTAGAAAGCTGGTGCTGTGCATTCCAAAGAATGTGAACCAAGCCTGGACCCTGACTGGGTAGCTTCAAACCAGATTAGAATCATGCAGACAAAACATTCTCATGGCTGACTTTAAAAAAAAAATTCAACTAGATACTTGGCAGTATACATACATAACACCCATGTCAAAGTATTTATTCCAAATGATATAAAACATTTAATGGCTGTTGGGAGACACAATCTTTGGGACAACTTAGTTAGAAATTATATTTTCTTCAAATCTTATACGTATTCCATTAAAGACTTGGGAATGGTACTGGCGTAATAGCTCAGCAGTTAAGAACACTGGCTGCTCTTGTAGACGTGTTGGGTTCAAATCACAGCACAACTGTCTGTAACTCCACTTCCAAGAGGTTCAACACCCGCTTCTGGCTCCTTTGGTGCACATACATATATTCAGACAAAGACACATACACATAAACAAAATGAAATAAATACATCCTTAAAACTAAAACAATTCTGGTAGTATTTATAACCCTAACTTTTCACAGTAAGCACATCAGTTCTTATACTGGTATTTCGGCTTTATCACGTGGACATTTCTCTGAGCCTACACTGAGACAAGAATATATCAATTATTTGGTCAGGTTAGAGAATATATAGTATATGCTGAATCAACCTGCTAAGAAATTATTCATGCTTTATTCTATCTAAAGTGGAGTGTGTATTGTGTGCACATATGCATGTTTTCCTCCTTTCATTGAAATTTGAATGGTATGTTAATCAGCTTTTTCTTAGTATAAAAAAAATCATTTTCACTCGTGATTTCAGAAGTTCAGTCCATGATCGTGTTGTGTTTGGACAACCGGGTCTAGTGGAGCAGAGCTGCTTACTTCATGACTGGGAAGCAAGGAGATAGAAAAGAACCCTGACTTTCCCAGTCCCCTGTAAGGACCCTCCTCCAATGATCCAAAGATTATTGCTCATTGGCCTAAATTCAAAGTTTGCATAACTTGTCAGTATTGTCATTTAATGGAACAAGGCTTTAACACAGGGATATTTGGAGGTCTCTGAAGATCGAGCCATAGCAAATGTATACACATTTGGTTTCTCCCTTGAATCTTCACAGTCATTCACTCCCTCTAGCAGCACAGTTCTGTCCCAAAAGGCAGGTGATGGCAAGACCATCAAGAACAAAGTCTCCTTTCTTATTTCTATTTTTCACTGACTTCAGGTCAGCTCTTTCTGCTTCCAGGAAAAGAAAAATGGACAGAAATAAAATACAATATACAGTATTTTTAAAAGAATTATGGAAATATTTCAAAGACTGTACAGTAAATTATGTGTTTAGAGAGGCCATGTAAATGTTTGCTATAGCACAGAGCAATGGTTAAGGTCAAATGAAATCACGGTGTTTGGAGAAATATAAAATGCCCTAAATTGCTCCCCCCTTTCCTTACAGTCTAGTAGTACAGTTCATAAATCACAACATATTCTGCATTACCTGGAGTTCAAGCATCCCAGCTGCCAGGTGGGCTCCTCCCTTTACTTCTACTGATATGAAAAGTTTCCACTCCCACCTCACCACTCAGGGCCCTGCTTTGAACTATGGCAGTGATCAATTCCTGCTCTTTAAGAAATGGAACCAGGGCATGAGTGAACTCACCCAGATCCCTAATTTTCATGGGAAGTATGGTAGGAAAACTGATCATGAATGGACATAGAAATACATAATGAATTCCACATGCAACATGAGCTCTCTGTATTATTTCAGGTGGTCAAAGACACATCCTCTTGCTTTCTGCAAGCTATCCTTCTAAGTCTTGATTGGCTTGGCCAGGCAGTTCTGCATCAATGCCACTGTGAGACCTGAATATTATAATATTTACCAGATTGTGTGAAAAGGACACAGGTGTGTTCTGATAAATGGAATACAAATATCAAAATATTCAGAGGAAGGGCAAAGCGGTGTCAGGCAGCTCATATTCCAGCTAATTGAAACAACAGGGTGGAAAATGTCCCTATGATTAGTTACCTGGAGACGGGAAGTGAAGGGTTTTGCCTTTCGGTGTTTCAAATGGCTGCAGTAATAACACCTTAGAGAAAGAAAATATCTAACAGAAACAACCCATTTTTTTTAAGCAAAAAGTTTGCTAAGTTATTTAGCTAATACTTGAAAGTGTATTTCCCCAGACGAAGATGTCCAGCTTAATCACAACACAGGCATCAGAATCAGAAATTAACTTCAGCATGTTTCATCCATTTACAATTTGCATTGCACAGGTTGTCCCTAAAATGTCTTTACTAACAAAAGGAGCTAATCCACATACATTTGCTTGTCACGTCTTTTTAGTCTCCTTCAGTCTAAAATAATCTTTAGTCTTTTAGGGACTTAGTTCCTTAAAAGTAGATTTCTTTAAAAAAGAAACTGATAGGAATAAATATTATGTTTAATCATCTTTGATTTGTCAGTTAACAATGAGAAGCCAAGGAACCAGAAAGTAACCAGGGAGTGAAGAGAGAAGACATATTTTGAATCCACAGCAGATAAAAACTGTTAAGGAAAATAATGAATCACATTTGAAGTTAGGGTACAGTATTATTATATTGTAATTCTAACACTTTGGGGAATGAGGCAAGAAGACCAAGGATTCATGGTCACCCTTGACTAGACAGTGAATTGGAAGCAAGCATTAACTACACAAAACCCTCTCGGGGTGGGGGGGGAATAGAAAGGAGAGTGAGGAGATTGGAATAACCCATATATACTGATAATGGAAGGGGCTATATCAAAACAAGGATAGGAAAAAGTCCTTAAAGTTGATGATTCAAGGATATGATTCCCCTGGAAGCCTGTGGCCAATATGGAGTCTTAAGCCTTTCTTGGAACTCCTTAGAACCCCAGCTCGTGAGTTTTATCTGGTCAGATAATGTGCAATAGAAGCAGATTTCGTGGTGATTTTGAGGCAAAAGAATTGTGAGCATACTTTATAAGTCATTGGTTATCACAGCAAGATGTGAGGATAATGGGTACCAAAATGAGGCAGGCATGTCTGTGTGACAAAGGTCCACTGAGCATTCCATTTCATGCTGTCAACTATTTTAAACACATGACACTGAAGAATCTCTATCTTTGTACAGTGAGCAATGGGTTTTGTGTACAAAGTTAAAGCTGTGCCAAGGTCAGAGACATCACACTTAAATGCTTGTCTAAGACAGTGGTTTCTATGGTAGAAGTCATCTGCCTTTAGGAAAAGATTGTTTTTAGTACATTATGTCTTGCCAATAAATGACAGGGGACTTTCATCATCGGAGATTTCTTTTGACCCTTTGAATGAGAGGATTATCATTGCTGCTACTGAGCTGCTGAGCTCCTGTCGTTGGTTGAGAAATGGTCTCACTTTGTAGCACAGGCTGGCCTTTAAACTCCTGGTTCTAAGGTCCATAGGCCCCCAAGGGCTGAGATTGTAGGTATAGATGGTGGGCCTGACCATTGCTGGACTTTTGAATATAGACATTTGTTTTCTTGAGTGGTGAGTACATTGTACCAAGATGAACTGACATCATGAGCAAGACAAAAATCATTGAGGAACCAACCTTCAGGGGGCCTTTCTGGTTACTTGTTGCTCAGGTAACTACTTCACCAAACAAGTATTCCAAACCCTAAGCATCTGAGTACTTCATACAATTTTGTGAACCAGGAATCTGGGCTGGGCTCAGATGGAAGGCACTTTTGTTCCACACAGTACTGATGTGAGCTATATGGTAGTATTTAGGTAGTGTCTGGGGTGCTCTGATAAAATCCTGGAGAAAAGGGTAGAAGCCTGAGTTCAGCTGAGACTGTCAATAAGAACAGCTTAACTGGCATGGCTTATATGAGGCTCCCAGAAACGTAATATAGAAGCTGCTTGCTTAAGGCCTAAGACTAAGAGGTTGTGGTGGTTTGACTAAGAATGGCTCCATAGGCACACATATTTGAAGGCTTAGGGAACAGTACTATTTGTCAGAGTAAATGTAGTCTTGTTGAAGAAACTATGTCACTGAGGGTGGGCTTTGGGGTTTCAAAAGTCCAAGCCAGGCCCAGTGGCTCTCTCTCTCTGCCTGCTGCCTGCTTATCTAGATGTAGAACTCTTAGCTACCCTGTCCGCCTCCATGCCACCAAGCTCTCTGTCATAATGATAGTGGACTAACTGTTAGCAATCAGGCATTCCCAATGGCCTGCCCTCAGGGACCAGGCAGCAACTTACATCATTACCTGCCTCTGCCAGTTGTGCCAGGTGTTTACTGCACACACAAAAAAAGTAGTCCCCAACCACCACAGATATGTCTTTCTCCCTCTCCCTCTCCCCCTTCTTGCCCACTCTTTCCCTCTCCCATTCCCTCCCTTTGTTCCCTTGTCTTATGCCTATCTTCCTCATGACCCCACCCCAAGGGCCTTTCTCTCTCCCTTCCCCAAATAAACCTCTACACTAGATCTTGTTGTGTGGATCAATCTCTCAGCAGCATACCTTGGCAGGGCCCCACCAAAGGTACCCCCACACTCTCAGCATTTTATCCTAACACTAACCCTCTGAGACTGTAAGCCAGCCCTAATTAAATGCTGTCTTCTGTAAGGGTTGCCCTGGTCATGGTGTCTCTTCATAGCAATAGAGCAGTGACTAGGACAGAGATGATACAGGATCTGTTCTGTTTGCCAAAGCAGTGACAAAGCCTGGCAAGAATCTGGTAGAGATGTATATCTCAGTTCTTCTGGAGAAGAGTTTCAATGTCTTAGAGCCCAAAATTGCTCAGGATCTGCACAGAGTTATGGCTTCCTCCTTTCCTCAAAAAAAGGAGAAAGCCTTTGGGGAAATGTAAAATGCAAATTAGATTGTGTGTGATTGATAGTTCCTGCTAATATTGTATAGAGTTTTAAAAGCAAAGATTCTAAATTATGTTTGGTTTAACAATTATTTTCTACATGTTCATTCATTCTAGGACATAGTCAAGAAATATGGCATAAATATTAACCTAAAAGAATTTTCCAAAAACTTTCCTTTTCAATGATAGTTATGGGTTCAATAGCACTCTCTAGTGTAGTGTTATATATTATATGTTATTCCTAGAAGCACACACACACAGCTCCCTTCTAAGGATAGCCCACAGGAAGTTCCAAGTAGGTAGAAGGCATGACTTGTGGTCAGGATAAAATTCCCTGGATATGGAACTGTGTAGCTAATGTCCAAAGGATGTGTAGGAGGTGCCTATGCTGAGTGACACATGTGGGGCAGAGGGAGTGTTGGTAAAGATGGAGATGTAGGACATCCTTCCCTCAAAGACAGAGCAGGAGTAAAGACTAAGACTCAAGGAAACAAAGGGAAAGTCAGCCAGGGACCTAAAGCCACTGAGGATCATTCCAGTGGAGACTGAGTGTCCAAAGAGGAGGGAAGAGTTAAAAACTGAACACAGTAACCATTCACAGAAGTCTTCTCTGTGTCAGCCGCATCTTCCATGTCTCCTGAGTGCTTTCCCTATAGAGCTATATCGGAATGACCAGTGTGAAATAAATAACAGCCAGAGAAGGAATCAGAGGAGGTAGCATTCAGAGAGGGTTCCCAATAGAGCTTTCCAATCATTTTTAAAATGTCTAGGGAGGTTTACCATTGAATTACAAGACATTCCCTTCTGTACTATCTCACCCAGTTAAATTGTTCCTTATTTTACACAAGATGGAACTGAGGACAAGAGAAGTTGAGTGGAACTCAAAGAATTCCTGGAACACAGTGTGGTAAAGACCCAGGTTGCCTAACATGTCTAGACTAAGAACACAGAGCAGATGACAGGAAGCAGTTTCTGAAAGATGTCTTTGTGGACATTGTGGATACATAAAACACAAAGTCAAATTCTTAGACAACTGTCACTAATCAGGTTCTCTGGAAGAAGCCAGAGATTAGTGTTGCAAAACAGATTAGCACTGTGAGGGGATGGACACCTGTATGTGTGTGTGTGTGGGAGAGAGAGAGAGAGAGAGAGAGAGAGAGAGAGAGAGAGAGAGAGAGAGAGAGAGAGAGGCAATACTGACACACAGAGAAAGCAGTGGAGCCATAAAGCAGAGCCAACCCTTCTGCTTCCGGGAGTGTCTGAGGGTCAGATGGCATTTCAGGAGTCCCAGGAGCCAGGCCTTCATGACCCAGCCTCAACATGTCACTTTGCCTGTCTCAGTGTGGAGTGATAGCAGCCAGGACAACTGCTGGGCCTAAATCCTTCTCACCTTTCTGTGGAGTCTAGACAGCATAGCACAGGACATCGCCACTGCCAGCACCTCAGCCACCACAGTAGCCTGTTCTGGTACACTAGAGCCAGCCTGGACCTTCTCCATCCTTCAGGTGTTGCCAAGCTGCAGGGAAAGCTCAGCCATGCATGCCACAGGCAACATTTTCTGTAAGCATCCCTTTACCTGCAAATCTCCAGCTATTTTGCTTCTTGCATACAGTGAAATCTAAATGCTACCATATCCTTTAAGGGCTTATGAGATTTGACTCGTATTTGGCCTTATTTCTCTCATTTACAAATATAATGTGCAGATTTGAAGTATTCACTCTGATACGTGTTGACAAATGCACACCTCTATGTATCCACACCGTTTCTTTTCACGATTGAAAGCTCCCTTCTGAAGCTTTGCTGTCTCCCAGCCTGGTGCGTGTGGTGGCATTAGACAACATCACAACCACTTCCCCACCATAGCCACTCCCTTCCCTTCCTCCTCTTCTTCTTCCTCCTCTTCCTCTTCCTCCTTCTTTCCTCCTCCTCCTCCTCCCTCAAGGCTCATGATCATCCTCCTACCTCAGCCTCTCCAGTGCTCTGACCACATGTTCCAGCTGTATTCATATCATGAAGATTTCACAGCAATTTTAAGCATCAAAACATAGAGTTGTTACGCAAAGATGTCTGATTTCCCTAGTAACGAATTAGATAATCCCTCCAGTGCATCACCTAGAAGAAACAAGTCTTGGACGCCACATTACTTCCTTCCACACCATCTAAGACCTTAATGACAATGTTGCCCACAAGGTGATCATCATTAGCAAGCCCTAAAAATTATAAAACCTCCAGCTGTGTTTATTGGTGCATGTGTGTTCATACATGAGTGCAGTAAGCCCTTCAGGTTTCAGTTCACTTTGCTTTTAGAAGTTGAAATGTTAAAGAACTGAACATATTCCTGTAATGAGAAACCACATGGCTGCAAATAGACAGCATAGATGCCTCTGCCCTTAACTTCAGGCTGAAAGAATAACTTTCAAACTCATTAAAGTACCAGTTCAAAACTGATGGCTTTAGATTGGTGCAGATGTGTGAGATTCACTGGAGTTCCTCAGCAAGAAAAAAATGTTTTTATTTCATAGACTGGCTTTGTCAATGAAATATGCCTTTAGCATTTGGTGTTTTTATGAGCTGTCTTAAGTTTTTGTAACATAAAACTGAGTGGAAGACTTTAAATACTTTAACCTAATCTCTCTGGAAAGATTTGTGTTGTTTTGTTTGAGGGCGGGGAGGGTTGTTTGTCTTGTTTCCTTATTTGTTTGTCACAGAGCAGATCTTAAACTAGCTTTGGGTATGAGCAAGAGCATATATTATTTAAGGTTTACACCATTCTTACAAAGACCTCCAAAGTGGAGGAGAGGTCCAGAAGAATAGAAGAGAGGGATGATGGAATTCTTGGCTGTGATTTTCATTCTTCATGCCTCTGTGCTGTTGGTGACGTCAACTGGTGGAGTTCAGGGAAGAAAACGGAGAGACTGGGCCATCTGTCTGAACTGGAAAACAGGTGGCCATTCTTTCCTGTTGGAGATGACTCAACACTTTTGAATTCAGAGAAAGTTAAATACCATTCAGTTACTTATGGATAAAGTTGTACCAAATCCACAAGGAAGCACATCATGTTTACTTATTTAAAGGTAAACTCATGTAAACAACCAAATCCCTTATGGTTGCATGTGTAGTTTCCACCAGCATACACTGCAAACTAGTCTTTGATAAAAAACATGATTGGTGGCTGATATTTGTATCTTCACATCTAAGAAAACCCTTAAAGCTTTGGGTACTCAGTTTCATCCTGGGCCTCACAGTATTTCTCAGTATTGTCCTCGGGCACCATCCTTAGGACACTGGGTAAGCTTCTCACGGTGCTCTTATCTCAGTATAGTTACTGTACAGATTGACTGCACAATCATTACCAAGTCACACAGAACGAGTCCCATATCAAATCTGTCTTCACATGGAATTTGAGAGCTGAGCATTGGGAAAGTAAATGGAATGAATAAAATCTGGAGAGATTTAAAAACAATGGGACTCTAAATTTTGTCTGATTTACATAAAGATCGATACATGAAACTGATACAACTTTTTTTCAGTATGAAGCTTCAAATTTTCCATATTAGAAATGATAACAAGAAACTTAAAAGCCACCATTCAGTACCATTTGGCTCTTGCTACAAAGCCACCACAAAACCCAGCTGTTCACAGATTTTCATAGTTGACTGGCTAGGTAGGACTTTTCTGACTCCTGAACCCATCTAGGATTGCTCAAGTGAGATGAGCTTATTCCCAAGTAGAGGATTGGATAGAAGTATACCAATTTGGATTATGCGAAAACTTTGGCTGTGTACTACTGATTACCTAATATCTCATCCAGGCATATAGATATGGAGGCACTAACAGGAATTTCATGTCTTAGAGTATAAATACATAATACATTTTGATCCTGTCTTTGAGTCCTACTGGCCAGAAAGGTTGTGGTCAAGGCCAGAATAAATGACTTTGTTTTCAGAGACCACAAAAGTCATAGAAATAGAAGGAACTGAATAACTGAGTTATTTATTAAAAGACCCAATACTATAATAACAAAACTCCTCAAAATCTATAAAACAATACCAAAAAAGGAAAAGAACAGACAAATAAAAAACACCAAATTGCAACCAAATAAAACCACACAAAAAACCTGTGGAGTCCATTATATGTTGATTGATACTCCTGAACATAAAAACATGAGGCCAGCCCTGGAGTGGTTGATATATCCAGCATCACTCATCTGGAGAAAACTGACTTTTCCCTCTAGCAGGAGGTATAAACAACAGTTCCATTATTAACTTTCACTCGAGTGGCTAGGTTTTCTTTTTTTCTTTCCTTCCTTCCTTCCTTCCTTCCTTCCTTCCTTCCTTCCTTCCTTCCTTCCTTCCTTCCTTCTTTCTTTCTTTCTTTCTTTCTTTCTTTCTTTCTTTCTTTCTTTCTTTCAAATATAACAAAATAAAATATAAAATATCACATTGAAGTTAGACAAGACAAACCAACACGAGGAAAAAGAACTCAAGAGAAGTCCTACAAGTCATAGACCCACTAGTTTGCACAGTCACGATTCCCATAAAAACACCAATCTGGAATCCATGCTATGATCTCAGAGGACCTGGTGCAAGGCATGCCTGCCCTGTGCTTGCTGGACTCTAGGAATTCATATGAGCGTGGCTCATGTTAATTTAGAAACTTGTTTTCTTGTTGTCCTCCATCCTCTTTGGCTCTTAAGCTCTTCTGCCTCCTCCTTAAAATATTATGCTTTAAAAAGCTTATTGTTTTAAGGTTTTTGTTCATGATCTCTTTCAACTCTTTAGTCATGAAAATAGGCTTCGATCATATTCTGAAACCAGTTTTCATTTACCTTTTGTGCTTTCACAGTTTTAATCCATCTGGAATTTATTTTTGGAAATGGCATGAGGTTAACAGGCAGCTTTCTTCCATCCTTCACACACAAATATACAATCTTATATCATTCCTATAGTTGTCAAATATTATTGTGCTCAAACTTTCTGTTGGGTTTCATTTCCCTATCTACCTATTCATTACCTCTAGTCTACCAATTCACCAATAATATTACACAGTTTAAAAATTGCTAAAGCTCATAACGTGTCCCAGTTTTTATATGAGAATGGGTTTTCCTCTGTATACAATGGCTAAGAAATCCAGGATCCACATGCAGGCTTTCTCAATGGCCACAACTCTGAGCTAGGTAGCTCATTGTGGTTGTTCTGTGTTCCATGGGATGTCTCAGTGTCTCTGGTTTTGGACTATTAGATGCCAATATCACTCCCCCTGCATTCTGACAATCGAGACTGTTTCCAGATGTTGGTAAGTGTTTTCTAGGGTCAAAGGTTCCTCACTGATGAACAACACTGTTAAAGATCCTGCTAGAGCTTATGCTTGTATTAGGTGTGAAAACTCTGGAACATGGCAGTCCAACTTCTCTTTCCTCTTGAAATTAGGTTTGGATATATGACATATTTGGCCAAAGAATCAGGAGAGTATGTGTAGTGTGCCTCCATTAAATAAATACACTTGAAAGCTAGTATTGGTACTTCTTACTGTATTTACCACCTATTGGAAGGATAGATAGAAATTTCAGAGGATCTTCAGGTAAGAGTCTGACCAAGGCAAAGTAAAGGCATAGTATAACTAAAAAAAAAAATTCCTTAATACATAAAGTCATTAGAATTTGGGAGGTTCTGCTACTAATGCATAATTTGGTGTATCTTGAATAAAACATTGAAATTTGTAAATAAGAAATATGTGGTAGTGCCTTTGCAGTGACTTAGAACACTACTTAATCTCTGTGCCTTCTGTCCCTGATCCCTCAGCACTGCAGAATATTAGCAAGCAGGTATCACTAAGGGAGCTAGGCATAATTGAATAGCAAAAGAATTCTTTTTCAGTTTCCATCAGAAACAAGAGCACCTGATTGCTTGAATCCTGGTGAGGTTCTCCCTCCCCCAAAGAGGCTTTAGATATTGGAATGTCTTTCCAGACATCTTACCTTAAAAGTCTCCCAGGAACAATTGAACCAATGTAAAAGGAAACCAACAGAAGGATTTCATAGAATTAGAGGAGGGAGAGCAATAACGAACTACATTTAAACTGGACATTCAGTCTAATGTGGATTTGTTTTCTTTACTCTTTAAAGCCATGCTCAGTACTTCTAGAAACATTTCATGAGTAGGCTATGCTGGTACAACTCTATTATTTAGCCACTCGGAAACAGAGGAAGGAGGATGGAATTTTAATCCCAGAGAGTAAGTGGAAGGGAGATGTGATTCAATGATTTATCTATTAGATTTATTAAATCAGAGGTCTTAACATAGCTTCCATTGTTTTCAGTGACATGTCATATCCAACCTTTGTAGAATGTTTCTGTAGCAGCCCTTGACATTTTCTTATATTCTTAGCTGATCCCTTCTTCACATGGCCATTGAAGTATGAATAAGAGGACTCCATGAACTATCCTATATCATTTTCAAATCTTGTAAATGAGACAAATTCTAGGGAAATTATTTGAGGAGAATTTGGATCATTCAAAGAGCCTCCAGCTCTCCACACCCTGTTTGGAGCTAATTCCATAGAATGGAAACTGTCTCTGTAATTTTCTAAATGGGTAGGTGTGTATCATTACTCAGCAAAGGAATTTATTACCTCAGAAAGTGGGAACAAATGAAATTAGCCCACGTCCAGTATAATTCCAGGAGGTAAAGATTCCCTCTCAAGTGACACCAACCCTCCTCTCTTTTGTCCTTCGCCACCTACTTGTGAAAGACTCCATACTTGCACACTTGCGTTACAAGCATTTGTGACAGAATTCCATCGACTCCTACCAGTCAATGTCATTGTCACAAAAATTAATTCCAGTAAAAAGCAGACTCAGCATTATGACCAGATTCATGGTATTAAACCTCCAGTTACTTGACCCTCCACCTTGATATTTTTAAATGACAGTTTTTCAGTAGGTCCTTTATGGGCCAACATAATGAGAACATTTTTGTCCAGAATAAGATCATTTCTGTTTTAGAGTTGTTCAGAACATTATCGATTTTTTAAAAATGATTTTAATAGGAGGGAAAACACAAAAGATATCTTTCTAGAGCAATGGTTCTCAAACTTTCTAAATGCTGGGGCACTTTAATGTGGTTAATCATGTTATGGTGACTCTCAACCACAAAATTGTCTTCACGGCGACGTCATAATTGTAATTTTGCTGCTGCTATGAATGCTGATGTAAATATCTGGTATGTAGCATAAGGATATGATATACAACTCTTGTGAAAGAGTCGTTTGACCCACCAAAGGGGTCGTGCCTTACAGATTGCAAATCGCTGTTTTAGACTGACTTAGTGCAAGTGTAACAGGCGCATCATTAGCTCTAAATAATCAGGAAGTGCAAACATCTAGATGACACCAGTGCATCTCATTGCCAAAGCAGAGACCTGATTTTTGTTCAAAGGTAGTGCAGGGGAAGTCCTGCTCTGTGCTTTCCTGGAGTGTGTCCATACAGGGTGTTTAAAATCACCCCTTAGTTGCTCTTTCAAAGGACAGTGTGGCATGTCTAAAACAGCAAGCATAGAAATGTGACTCTGCAATCTTATTGCAGGAGTTGTGATAATACTAACAGATTCATGATGTGCTTAGACTATGCCAAACACTTTCTTGGATTAAGCATTTTAGGTTCCAAGAAAGTAGAGCATAGCATTGAATCCCCATCAGCTAGAGATCGCTGTTTGCTACACTGAAGTGTTTGTAAGTACCTGTTGAATGTGTGAATGATTACAGACTTCCATTTAGCCTAATATCTTAACCAGTAGTCAGAATAAAAATGAAGGCCACATGTCTCTAATACCTATAGAGAGGTACAATTTGCTCTCTAATTGTCCACCCATAAAGCTTATGACCTTGACACCAAAGTTGTCTATTTTATTCTACAGAAACCACAGCTAAAATCAGCTATGTGTTTGATAAAGATCCATCTTTCTCTAGGACACCTTAGTCCACTAATTTTATGGGGCAAACATAAATCTAGCTCTCTACCATCCAGTGAATAAATGTGAGTACAGGGAAAGGAAAGAGTGACACGTCTGGAAAGCTAAGACATTAAAGATTATAAAATTATAGACATCTTACACAGCTTCGTGAGTTTGTTCCCACAGCATCACGGCAATTACACGGGTCTCTCTGTGCTCATAAAGCCCCCATGTAATCACGGACACTTACAGATGACCTCTTCTCAGGAGATGACAAAGAACTCGTTGTACAGGGCTTTAGTAGACAATTAAACAGGTGAAAACTTCTGCATTCCTTCTTTGCTGTGTCTTTGTCACTTCTGGGAAAAGGAAGCCAGTAAGATACTTACATACCTGAGAAAGGCCACACAGTTCTGAGCCAGCATGGGCAGCATCTCTTGGGGTGATCACTGGGGATGAATGCCTTCATTGTCAAGTGAAAAAGAGAGCCTGCAGCTGTTCTGCTGAAAGGTAAATAGGAGGGAGCTTCAGTCCACATAAAAACCAATTCTAATGCAGCCGACATTCCTTGGACCGTCACATCAAACCATTCATGGTATGAAAAAGTGCAGATTTCAATTTAGGTAATGTACATGCCGTTGAAGGTTAGCAGAGGACCATGACCAGGCCAATCCATCTTCAGTAGATTAATGTCTGGGTTGGGCAGGTATGTCATAAAACATGGCCAATGGAAGGAGACGTGTGGGGCTGGCCTCCTTTCTTAATGCCTGTGACGCTCGCCTGTAAGAAAGCTGTGGTTCTTGTGGGGGCTACTGCTTTTAAATGTTCCTTCTGACCCAGATAATGTCAAAATGTCTGAATGCGTGTGATCCTCTTTTTCCAAAAGAGCATCTCTAATGTAATGCAAATGCACATTGGAGGGGAAGCTCCAGCTGAGAAAATGAAGCCTTATATTTCTAAAACCATATACATGTCAGAAGCCCATTATTCTCCTGTTTTAAATGTAATTGCAGCCCAGCTTTGAGTGAGTTCTTGAAATAATAAAATACTTTGAGCAGCAGTCACCAGCTTTTGCAGTTATTTTATGTCTGCTCTTTCTACCCTCTGTCCCTCCCTAGCACTGGAAGGAGAAGACATGTGGAGAAAGGAGGGGAGACAAGGTAGGAGTGAAAGCCGAATCAGCTGTCCTGAGTGTATTCTCGGGACTCTTGGTGAGGAAAAAACAAAACAAAACACAAAAACCATTCAGCATTGCACCACGACTGCCTCTGACCACTGACGCAAATGCATGATGCACAGGCCAATTTTGCAAACAAATTACTGCCAGGCAATTAGAATACTTATCATTGTTACCCTTGATAGGAATTCCCTTCCTTTGCTAGGTTTCCCTTTAAAGCAAATGTTTCCCATAAAAGCCTAACAGCCATCATTTTGAAAGGATCTTCAAAACCTCTTTCTGTCTTAGTCAGGGGAGCTGTCTGTCTCCTCTTGATAAATTTAACACATGTAGAGTACAAGCACATAACCATCATGGTGAATGTGAAATGCCCATTTTTAAAATTCAGTAACCCTTCCTGGCTCTCCCCTTCTCCACCCCCTTCTTCGTCCTCCTCACTCCTCCTTTTCCCAGAAATTCTCTGTGGAATGCTGCTTATGGCTAAATTGAGCACAAATTAAATCCAATAGTTACAAGTGGAAGATGCACAATGATCTTTTTACATACATACACAGACACACACACACAGACACACAGACACACACACACACACACACACTTTGGAAGGTAATTGAAATCATGTCCCTTTCAATAAGTAATATCAATACGTTCCAATTTTCTGCAATTCAGGCTGGAAATGACCAGATTTAAGAAAACACAAAGTAGAGCATCTTAGACACTTGAATAGAAAGCTACTCTGAAGCACATGCCTTTGCAGAAATGTTGCCTCTTTTCTAAATGTCCAAATAGCAGGAAGGAATACAAGTCTTTCTTCTTTAAACTATCTTGGACTCAAAAGTTCCTTAACTGTAATTTAGATTCAATTTTATAGAGGAAAGATTGCTGTAGCTTAAACTACAGAAAACATTCTTTGGACGATTACTGAAGTTCTTTATATCTTTAATCAGTTTTCCAGTATTTTGGGGGTGACAGAGTCTCATGATGAGAACCAACAAGAAAATTTTAAAGGAGTCCATTGAAGTTGAAGTTATCATTAAATACTTTTGGGCCCAGAAGTTGTCTGAGCATAAACCATCTTGTTTTCATTCCTTTTGTTCTGTTTTTATATTATAAGGGAGAGAGAAGGAAGGTGGAAATAGAGACGAGAGGCTTGAAGTAAAGTCAAGAGCCGTCTTCACTCTGACTATAAGGCTAAGCATGTCTGCCTACTCACAGAATGGATATGGCATCTCTCACACCTGAAGTATCGGACTGGCACAGAACATAGATTTATTTCTTAACACCCATAATAAATCCAGAAGAAATCATTTCTTGGGTTGTGTGTGGAACCTAATGATGCTGATCAAGGTCTCACTCTTCCAAGGATCTGTTCTGCGTGTCTTCAGGGAGATGCTATGCTGTCCTTCTGGGATCTCACAATAGCTGCTAATGTGTGCATCAGGTTTGGGAAGCCACATCCCAAACAAGGGAGTTGAGAGTATAACAGAAAAATATAAAAGACTTTGTCTTCACAGTTCTCCTTTTATCCCATTTGTCAGAAACTGGCGTGGAAAAGGGTTACATCTGCTTTACTTTCAATAGACTGTGCTCATCTCCAACCAATGAAACTGGTTTTCTCCAAGTATGGAAGAAAGGTGGAGTATTGTCAGTTAAACACACATTAGTGTCTTTCCCAGTAATACACAAATGCAATAAGGTGCGATTTTAATAATTACCATGAATTCCTTTAGGTAAATATTGACTCTTTATGTGAGTTGTTCAAATATAAGAAGATAGGCTGTTTAGGAATTTCAGTCTTCAAACAGAATCAATTTTCCACTCCACTGAGGGAAAACATATTTGCATTAACTAAGATTTTACCTGGGTTTTTTGTTGTTGTTGTTGTTGTTTTGGGGGATTTTTTTTTGTTGTTATTTTTTAACCTTGTATAAGTTGGACATTGCTAAATACAGATTGCTTTGAAAAGTTCATTTTGAAGTTGGTTGCACAGAACCTTGATTACATGTTTCGATAGAAATTATCAAAATTTGTGTTTAGTCTTCCAGCCAGCCCCCCAAGCCCTACACCTCCCCGGAGGTCTCTGGTCCACACTGCTGGCTCTCCATTACACTCACATCTTAATTGTTTCCTTAATGACAGTTGCAAATGAAGCAACCCTAAGTCTTGGGTCACCCGTCTAAGTACTTGGAATTTACCCCAAATCTCTGGTGTTATGCCAAATAATTTGTGTCCCAAAGCAATCAAATCAATCCTGTGCCCTGCTTGCAACTCCTTCCTTTGATGTTGGCATGAGCTCATCTTTGAGTATCTAGCGATACAGCACCCTTCCTGCAATTGTCCCTTGGCTCCCAGCCACATGGATTTGCTGCTTCTGATGGTGTAATCCACATAATCAAAAGTTTTTCCACCTCAAGAGGCAGCCCCTTCCACCTTATTATTCTTCCATGTTGATTGCATCAGCGCTGGAACAATCAATGCCATGTGGGATCCCTTGCTCTGCTAGCTGACTTTTGGTGGTCAAACTTAAGTGTTTCCTTTCTCGATTTTGGGGGTCTCCCTTATTTTAAATAAGTTTAAAGGTAACAGACATGTACACGATGGTAGCATATATATTAAACATAGAATAATATCAGACAGGATCAGCTTGGCTGCTGAGCAAAGGAGACGTGGAAATGTGGGAAGCATTCCATATTTATAAACTTATTTAATGTTTTTAATTAAATTTAAAATTTTAATGAGATAATATTAGGTTTGGAAATATACATTGTTTATATCATTAAAAACCTTGATTGTTTAGTAGGATGATTTAAAATCATTTAGAAGAGTTTGGTATTTCATAACGGCTACACTTAAAATCCAATGGTGCCAACACATTTGATACTATGGTGCCCTATCACAATAGAGGTCTGAGACAGACCAGGACTAGTCTCAGAGACCTTACAAATGGAAACTTCCTTCAATACCACCCATTTCAAAGCCTAAGTTAGGGCTATAGGTGGGACAGGAAAAGAGAGGCGATCAAGAAAGCACCAAAAATAAATGGCTACATAGAAAGGGAATGTATTGAGTGTGAGGGAATCCTCAAAGATAGCAAGAAGCAATGGGCACTTTCTCTGGTAGCTAAAGCGTGCAAAAACATTTTTTGTTAGTAAATACAGCAGAGCTGCCTATAGTGGAATCCTCAGACATTTACCAAGGTGCCACCAAGTGTCCTGGAGCTTTCATCTTTCTTCAATTTATGTCACAGATTGTATTCATATAAGTTCCAACTCTTATCTGTTTTGCATCATGTTGAATTTCTATCAACGTCCACAACCCTGAGGATAGACAAAACTAAAATTAGCTCAGTGTAGTCTTAAGGGAGAGACATTTTGCAGATAAAAACAGTCTCTTTAGGTCTTCCAGTCTATGGAAGTTGATTAGTCCCTGAAGTAAGGAAAATTAAATTTTGTGGTTCAGACCCAGCGTGCTTGATGGTTTAATAATACCATGGCCATCGTCCAATGGCTGACAACCAAGAACCGAGGTACACTCTGTACTTCGCTCTTCATGCAACACCTGAAAATCCTGGGGCGAGTCAAACAGCAAATTAAAGCTCAGACAACCCTCACCTGCAAGGCATGAACAGTAGAAGGAACTGGCTCTAATGTTTTCTGGCTGAAGTCATATGGGACAGAAACACAAAAGTCTGGCCACTGAATCCTCCGAAGGTCTTAAGGCACCTTAGTTTGTAATGTGTTTTGTTCACCTCCAGTTTCTTTTAGCTTTAACTGTGGTGAAAAGTTAGTGATTCGTTTTCCTTCCAGGCTGTGAAAGGCCAAGTTGAACACTTAATAACCGAAACAACAAAATTCCTACAAACAGACACTCTGTCTTCAGGGTGGGAGTCTGGGGAAAGCTAACACTTCCTGTCTGGGTGACTTCTCCAATCCTAAACTGAGAATACATTAGTTGACAATCCACAGACTATCTGAGTCTAGTGTGTAAGCTACAGAAAACCAAGTGAGCAAAAGACTGTGTAAACCAATTCTGGGTTCTTTTTATGTCAAATCTAACTTTAGAGAGTATTTAGGAACCAGTATGAGCAAAAAACAACCTCTCTCTCTCTCTCTCTCTCTCTCTCTCTCTCTCTCTCTCTCTCTCACACGCACACACACACACACACATACACACACACCATAGTACACCATGAGGGTGGGGGAATCCCATGACCAATCTCATATTTTAAACAATTACTATTTTAAACTTTTTAACAATCCTTATTTGTACAAATTCCAAAAGAAAAATTTAGGTGGCTTACAGCACCAAAGGATTTTGGGAATACAATGGATATCATCTAACCAAATATCTTACAACCTATAAATAAGGACTGTTTAATTCTTTTAAATATTAATTGGATTTACCCCACCCTCATGGTGTGCTCTAAAGGCCAAGAATCCTAAAACTGAAGTGCTGGCAGGGCCTCGATTCTCACGGAGGATCTCCAGAGACTCGCAAGCTTATCCCCTCTGGATTCCTCAGTTCTTGCCCCTCTGCCTTCAGCTGCACAACTCCTGTCTCTGTTGTCGTTCAGAGACTTTCTTCCTGTACTGGTCTGGAAATGCTAGATCCACAGGCACCATGCAGGATACCACTTGAATGCTAAGATCCTGAACAATGCCTGGAAACAGCCTTCCTTCATCTGTGACACGAGCACACCTCCAACCAGTGTGGGGATTCTGACGGGAACATCTTCTGAGGCTGTATTTGGGCTGCCAAAGGATGTCTCAAATTAAAATGTCATTTGAACTCAACTGTTGACTATGGGAACTGTTACATACGTCCCTTCTCTGTAAATCCTATGGAGTAAGCACTTCTATACCATGCTGAGAATTCACTTCTAAAATTTAACTGTAAAATGAGACTGATTTTACTTTCATTTTGAAAAACTTCAGGAGCTGAGCATAAACTCAAATAGCATACATCTGTCCAAAGACTCCATGCAAACTCACAGTCCCTATGACTTCTACTTCAATCCTTTGCTCACCCTGTGCTGCACCTTCTTTTTCATGGAGCTTTTCTTAACTTGCTTTCTGCCAACATTCCCGTTATAGATTCAACTCTCAACCCCATTCGCTGAGTTCTCTTTCCTATCTCCCCCATTCCATAGTTTTAAGATCACTGAACTCTCAATTGTCATTATTAAAGGCACTAACGTGTTTACAGGAGGCTGAAGTGTCAGAGAAAGCACCATGCATTGTCCAGCTATTGTTTTTGTTTCTGACAGACTGTGTAGCCCTGGCCAGCCTGGAATGCACCATGTGCACAAGAATGGCTCATGTGCACAAGAATGGCTGAAACCTTGCGATGTTCCTCCCGTCCTCGCCTTGTCAGTGCTAGTGTTTCAGGCTTGTGTTGCTTGATTTTCAAGTCAGTAAGGATGAAATATTAACTCACTTTTTCATTTCCAGATGAAAACCTCAAAGTAGGCAGAGTATTTAGCAGAATCCAGGACTTTGAAGTCAGATCCAGGCTGATTTTGGGTTTGTATCACCATCTCAGTCTAACATTGAGACCATTATTCATAAGTCGTTTTTTCTGGCCCTTCTCTCCAGGTTCTGGTTCCCTTCTGTGATATTTGTCACAGCTATATGGGATCATAATAATGTTTATATTTGTATGTCATTGTGGAGACTCTTAGAAATTATTCTTACATTCTTTGTCAGTATTTCACTTATATGCCAACAAAAATAATTAGCATTTTTGAGTGCCTATTGTATACAGAGCATCCTTCTCATTTATATTATTTCTGCTTTGTGCTCACTTTGTAAAAGAATTATTCGTTTCATTTAATAGACGAAGGCATTGGAATTTAGCAACAAAAAATACATAAATTTCTTTGGCTACGTAGCAAGTCAGCATGACGCTCACGCCTGTATTCTTCCCATACGCCTTGCCGCATACACACTCAATAAATTTTTGTTGAAGTGAAACAAATATCACTGCAGTGTAACTATTGTGAAAGATGTCTCCCTTTGGGAAATGGGAAAGGAAAGGAGGAATTTGCCTTGAGGTGAATGCTTCCTGACTGCCAAAAACCTTAGGAAGGCAGAGATGGAAGAGGAAATTCTGTGAATTTAGTTATGTGCTAAGGCCATCAAAACACCCTCTCTAATAAAGGTTCTGATACTTGAAGCCAGGAGATGCTTAGAAGGCATTATTTTACCCTTAGCTAAATGAAAAGTACCTTCCATTTACTAAGCCAAGGGAAGTGATTAAAGTTTTATTTCTGGGTAATAATTGAGCAACCCTTTGGTATGTGGTTCACTGCCAAGTGGACACTGTCGGTTTCACACAGCTGTAGTTAGAGATGGTAAGCGCTATTTACTGGGAAAGTGATAATGCAGTTGGATGTCATACTGAACCCAAGGGCAAGATCATTTCTGTTGTGCTGTTTCACAGGCCTGCAGTTAAAGTCTGTTTGTCAGCCCATTGGTAGTGCCTATGTGGCTGATGTTAATTCACAGGATTTTGTTGTTGTAAGGGAATGTTTGCCTTCATTTTCCATGAAAGCAAATGATGCAAAGACTTAACCTCCATCAGTTGGTCTATTTCAGATCCATGGTTCATCTTTTCAAGTCTAAAGAATGAATGCTTCTCTATTGGAGTTGTTTAAATGAAATGTTTACACTTAAGACCGTAATCTCAGTCATGGGAATGCACCCTAAGGAAATGACATAAAATGGGAAGAAAAACCAATGGGCATTTTTTGAAGCATTATTTATAATCACAAAACATTGGAAAAACCCTAAATGTCCAGCAATAAATGAGTGCTTAACAAATTACTGCAGATCCTCCTATGGGAATCTTTATGTGCCAGTCAAGACATAATTGTGAAGGCGGCTCAATAAAGAAGACGTAAAGCCATGTGTGGGAAAAGATTAAAGTGAATAAGAAGCTGGAGAGGCAGAACACAAGCCTATGTAGAGGTACTTTGTTTTATAGCTTAGGAGGAAGTTCACATGCCCTGTCAGGCTCTCCTAGCCAAGATAGTCTATCAAGTCTTCAACCAATACCCATTAGATCACCAGGAGATTTCCCTCTTCTTTCCAGTAATGATGAGGTGGCAGATTCTGTTCCACTTCAATCATCTCTGCATGCTCTACCTTGGCTGATGATGGCCTGTTGCAGAATATAGTTGGTCTTTTCTGTCTAAAGTAAAGCGTCTGAAGCATCATCAGCTTCAATAGAATTTCAATAGGCCTACATGATGCTGGTTCTCTAAAATACTTTTTTTTTCTTTCTTTTTTTTTTTTTTTTGGTTTTTCAAGACAGGGTTTCTCTGTGTAGCCTTGGCTGTCCTGGAACTCACTCTGTAGACCAGGCTGGCCTCGAACTCAGAAGTCTGCCTGCCTCTGCCTCCCAAGTGCTGGGATTAAAGGCATGGGCCACCACTGCCTGGCCCTTTAAAATACTTAACAACAAGAATTCCCCAGGAAAATAAGATACCCGAGTCTCCAAGTTTCCTTTATGATAGCAAGATATTTCAATGAGATATGAAGACTCCCATGAACAGGGTAGTAATGAAGAGTTCATGTATCCAATGCACTATGGTCCAATGTTGACTATGAAAGTTAGCCGGGTGAGTTCCAGGACAGCCAAGGCTGTCTCAAAAAACCAAAAAAAAAAAAAAAAAAAAAAAAAAAAAAGTACACAACTACATCAAAAGTATTCTTCAATGATATTGAATCAAGGTCTTCATATCTTTTTCTCAAACCTAACAGAAAATTTAGTTTCAAATCTGTTATAGTTGTATATAGGTCTTTTTCAACATGGAAATGAAAGTTATGCTATACCTCGGCAGCTATTAGCTCCTCTGCAGAGTACGCCTAGTCCATTCCTTCCTATAGGAAAAAACATGAAATGTATTCATTTATTACATAGTGAGTTCAAGGCCAGACTAAGGTGCATGAGACTCTGGCTCAAAACAACAACAAATAAACAACATAGAACCAAATACAAATTATAAGGAAAGGAGTGAGGCCATCATGACAAGCAACTGGAGAGGGAAAATGAGAAAAATATAATAAAAAGGAAAAGGGGAACTGGGAAACCAGGATGGGGGCCAAGATGCAGTAGTTATAAGGGCAATTACGACAGTGCTGTGCATAAAAGAGGATGTAAGGGATGACTTAGGATGAAGGAGCACTTGATGCCTCACTTGTAATCATTTGTGGAATCACTGTGTGATGGAGCGTGTCAGTGTCAAAAGTGACGGAACAAGAGGATAAATGGCCTGTGTTTCTGCCCAGTTCTGCTATTTGCTGACGTGGTAGGCAAGTTATTTGCTCTATCCATGCCCAAGCTCACGATTTTCCCAAAATAACTTATCTCTACCAAAAACTAATAACACCTCTCTAGGTGTCTGTGATTCCTGATCATGGCTAAAGATGAACAGAAGACTGGGGAATGGACTTGATGTATCATTAGACTCTTGAGATGGTGATAGCAAAATAAAATATAAATACGTCTAGGTTTGAAAAGGTTTGAGAATCCTGCTAAGGGAGTGTTGAGTAAGGCTGTGGTATGTAGAGACTATGTAAAGTGTGGATGGGCAGTACAGAGTCAAAGCCCGGGGACCCAAGGAGTCATCCTTCATGCTCGCCAGCAGTCACAACACCCACCCTTATCACATAGAGCTTGTAGACTGCAATAGGTAAATATTGTTCTTAGGCCAATGGGCTCCTCCACCTTTCTCTAGAAGCCAGTATAAGGGTGTAAAGGAGAAGAAGAAAAGAAAAAAGGAATGGAAACAGAAGAAGCATGTCTGAAACACAGGGATGGTAACCTGTTTTCACTGACACTGACATCTACAAAGGTCACACTCAGATTTCTCAAAATCCAGTTACAAAACAACAACAATAAAACATCCCTAATGTTGGGCACTTGATTGCCACAGACTGAACACAAAGCCTCAGTTTCAACCCTATTAGTGGATACTCTGAAAAAAAAATTAATCTTGAACAAAATGAGTTCCGGTATTTCGTAATGGTTAGGGAACCTCTGGTCTATGTTATGCTGCACACTTTTGTGTCTCAGTTGAAGTACACCATCTCAAACAGAGCAGAGTAGATGGTAACATCCATTCAATGTGGATATGGAAAAGTGACCCTGCAGTTACCCTTCAATGTTTAATTCAACAAGGAATTCTTTGACTTGTGTAGTTGCTTTTCTTCTTCTCTTGGTTGCTTGCTTCTTTTAGCCACTAAAACTCTCTTTCTATAGCTACAAGGACTACCTAATGAATTAAACTGACCCCTAGAAGAAGCTGTGAATCTGGATGAAACAAGGCCCATTAGCCCAGGGAAGGGCCTCAGCATTGACTGAGAGCTGGAACACTGCTGTGGCTGAGAGTCAAGTTCTTAACATTTAAGAAACGATGCCCCTTTAATTACCTACTGCTTTGTGAACCAGCTTTCCCAGAGTTTGTTTGTCAATGTCTAACCTTACAAGAAAGGCAGTAGAGTGATTGGGCCTGATCTTCAAGTCTGTTTTTTCTATCCTCTTGTCTCAGGAAATGAGCCAACGAAACCTATGTCTTTCCCATTTGTCCTTAAGTTTGAGGTTAATCACCCACAACCATTTCTACTTTTGCAATGCACTGATTGCAGAGCAAATAGTCCTACAATTCTTGGTTCTTGTGAGAATGTAAGACATCCTCACGCAGTGAATTTGTCAAATGCTGCTATTTTCCCTCACAGTATCCTTCTCACTACACCGATAAAGGTTGTACAAACTCTTCTGCTGCTGTATCCCAGTAGCTATTATCATCACACCTGTCTCTATTGATGGGTTCTCACTGTCACACGAACAAGTGCAACTCCAAAACCTCATTTGCATCTCCTTTTGAGGACCACAACCAGCACCAATTCTTGGATAATGGAGTGCCCAAGAGGCAGACTTTAGAATAAAGATTTGGGGGTGTGTTTCTTAGTTTTCTATTGATGGGTTAGAATACAGTGGCAAAATAACCCGGAGAAGAAATAGTCTTATTTTGGCTTACTGCTCCTGATGAGCTACATTCTATCACAGGGGAAAATACATTCCAGCAGGAACATGAGGCCAGCGTGCCTAGTCAGGAAGCAGAGTGATCACATTCCATCCACAGTTAGGAAACACGATAGAGCCAGACTATAAATTATCAAGGCTAGCACCCAGTGATGTTCTTTCAGTAAGACTGCATCTCCTTAAGGTTCCATAACTTTCCCAGATAGTGCCAGCAACTTGGAATTAACTCTCCAAGCACTCATTTGAGCCAGAGTGTAAAGTCCTGGTTGAAGAATATTTGTTGTAACACATGAAAGGCAAGACAGGAAGCAAGACCATGCACAGGCATAAGTCAAACAATGAGATCCAATAGAAACTCAGACTGATGTTACAGGAAAGCTAAAGTGTACATAGTCCTGAAGACATGTCTCAAAGTGTGCTTACCAATGGGAGAGAGCAAAGCTTTGAACTACAACCTTTCTGGTTCAGAGCCCAGAAGATACTCAGATGTGAGATAGACAGTAGTGACTCTACTTGCATTTTCTGGGTATCGAGGTCATTACAAGTTGTACTGCAAAAAGCCTCTCATGATGCATTTTCTACAATAATACTGCCTTAGTTAGGATTCTGATCACTGTGGTAAAACACCATGACCAAAAGAAGCTCTGGGAAGAAAGGTTATTTCAGCTTACAACTCTCCCATTACTGAAGGAAGTCAAGGCAGTGGCTCAGGAATCTTGAGATAGGAAGTGAAGTAGAGGCCATGGAGGATTCTGCTTACTGGCTTGCTCCACATGACTTGCTCACCCTGCTTTCTTATAGCCCCCAGAACCACCTGCCTAGGTGTGGCACCAACCAGAGTGAGCCAAACCCTCCCATATCAATCACTAATCAAGACATTATCCCATAGACTTGGATCAAGCTAATCTTACAGAGACATTTTCTCAATTGAGATTCCTTCTTCCCAAATGTGTCTAGGTTTGTGTCGAGTAGTCAAAACCAAACACAGGTATCACAGGGGACCTAAGATTCTGGTGTCCTCACATCAGTCAGAATGGCTAAGATCAAAAACTCAGGTGACAGCAGATGCTGGCATGGATGTGGAGAAAGAGGAACACTCCTCCATTGCTGGTGGGATTGCAAGCTGGTACAACCACTCTGGAAATCAGTTTGGCAGACCCTCAGAAAAA
>CM052702.1:77442831-77456900 GCA_028551405.1 Uromys caudimaculatus | reverse complement strand
GTATCATCCTGAGCGAGGTAACTCAGTCACAAAAGAACGAACATGGTATATACTCACTGATAAGTGGATATTAGCCCAAAAGTTCGGAATACCCAAGTTTTACTTTACAGTAATCGCTGGACTGAGAGTGAGGTCCCAGATGGAGGAGTTGGAGAAGGGACTGAAGGAGCTGAGGGAGTTTGCAGTCCCATGGAGGGAGCAACAGTGTCAACTGGCCCGACCCCCCACCCCATCCTCCTGGAGGCTGGACCACTAACCAAAGAATAGACATGGAGGGACTCATGGCTTGGACCACATATGTGGCAGAGGAGGGCCTTGTTGGCCATCAGGAGGAGGAGAGGCCCTTGGGCCTGAGGGTGTTAGTGGCCCCAGTAAAGGGGAATGTCAAGGTGGGAATACAGGAGTGGGTGGGCGGGTGGGTGGGAGGGGGAATACCCTCATAGAGGCAGGGAAGGGGGAGGGGATAGGGGGCTTCCAAAGAGGAGACCTAGAAAGGGGGAAACATTGGAAATGTAAATAAAGTATCAAAAAAATAAATAATGTTTAAAAAAAAATTAAAAAAAAAAAAGATTCTGGTGTCCTTCTCAGAGAAAGAAATACCAGTATGGCACTGAATCTTGAAAAAATATTTCAGTACACTGAGTAGTAAGTACAATTTCCAGACTTTCTTTGACTTTTCAGAGACAAGTGAAGCAAAAATTTTCAGAAGGTAAAATTGTAAGATAATGGTCATTTCAACAAAGTATGCTGACACATAAGAATGAAATGTCATAAAACACATCTGCTTGTATATTCACTTTAAACAATAATTAATAGTTTACAAATAATATTTATGAAAAAAATTTGTTCTAGAGCACTTAAGTTTGTTTAAGTTAGAAAGTTTGTTTATGAACAGCATAGGTATAAAGGGTCCAGCCATTAAAATTCATAACTTGCTGTATATGATTTCCTAACAAACAAACTAAAAGAACTAAAAAATAAAGAATTTCAGTTTAAAAGTAACTTGAAGTACAGTTAATGCTTTGCAGCTTATTATTAATCAGGTTTTGATATCACAATTCAGAAACACTAAAAATAATATATTAAATATGATATATTCCTCCTACCACATTTTATTATGTAATAATAATATCTATTAAGTGCCTACAAAATACTTTCAGTATACTATTATTCTAGCTGTTTAAATATACTGTTTTCTTTTATATCTTCTTCTGCAGTTGGCACATGTAATCAATTCAACTCTCATACACCCCGGGGAATATATTATAAAATTCCTCTCTAAGATATAAGAACATATTGAAAAGTTAATTTTAAATAACATGTTTTAAATGCACAACAAATGGTTAATGGTTCCTATCTGTTAATTGTATCTGTGCCACGCTACGTTCTGCAACATTTGAAAACTTTCCCATGTATATGCACATCCTAGAAAATGGCATGAAGGGAAACTGAGAGCCCTTAAGAAGTAAGGGTCACCAATGTCCATATGATTGCTTTATGACAATTGTCACCTGATGTATAAATTTCAAATATTTAGATTCATTTTATTTGATGGGAGTACGTACATACCACAGCACCCATGTGAAGGTCAGAGGACAGCTTCCTGCTTCAGCTCTCTCCTTCTATAATGTGATTTCTGTGGAATCAAATTCAAGTTGTTAGAGTTCATGACACGCCCCTTTACTGACCTGATGGGTTATCTCACCTCACTGGCATTCAAAAAGTTATTTTCATAAGAATTTGTTTATTTTCTATTTGTTTAGTTTTATTTTGTTTCTGAGACAAACTAAGATGTCTTCTGATGTTTGATCCTAGGCTAACCTGTAATGTTCTATGATGCACAGCCTGTGTTCAAACTTGTAATCCTTCTGCCTCATGGACCCTAGTGCTAAGATTATAGGTGTGTACCACTGTGTCCAACTTTTCCAAAATTTTCTTATTACATGAAACTTAATTTCTGTTTTTGGAAATGGTTCAGAAAAAGCCTAGGTGATATTCTGAATTTTTTTTTTTTTTTTTTTTTAGGTTTTTTCGAGACAGGGTTTCTCTGTGTAGCCCTAGCTGTCCTGGAACTCACTTGTAGACCAGGTTGGCCTCGAACTCAGAAATCCACCTGCCTCTGCCTCCCAAGTGCTGGGATTAAAGGCGTGCGCCACCACTGCCCGGCCTGAAAATATTTTATTGTCTTAAATTGTCAGCTTACTTTCTCTAGCAAATGCCTTAAACATAGTTTTTTTTTATTTCATTTTTGCAACCCAAAATATCTTCTCTAATATCTTTACTAATGAAAATAATTAAAATAATACCATTAATAAAATATGAAATACAAGAATTTCCTTTGATTTCATTTAAATGGAGAGGAAGTTTAAATTGTTCTTCCAGTATTTAATGAAATACATGTGTTCCTATATACAGCCACACAAAGATTCCCACCCTCCAGCATCCAGTACGATATGTTATAATTATTGAAATAAATCAGCCATTTTTAAAGAGATCCAGTCATCAATTTAAAGTCACAGAAAGAGATCATGCGATTGTAATCCAGCAACTCTCACTTCCTGAAGGCACTTTGCTAAAGTTAGGAAAAAGAAATCATTGTTCAAGTTTTAAAATAAAACACTAAATCTGCAGCAAATGATTATATAAGTTTGTTGAATATCTGTTTTCTAGTAAAGCTAAAGACAAACTAAAATGCACCTGGTAGGAAAGAAACCATAGAAATAAGTTGAAAAACCACAAAACCTAAAACTACATGAGCATCTTCATGAGACAAACATCTTCACCATGCAGTGAATCTGGTTCTGAAGGAGTTTCAGTATCTCCGGGGCAGTGGAGGTGGTCATGAACTACAGGCCTGGTCAAGTAAACCGTCCCTTCCTGCCAGCCATAGTGACAAACTCCAGAATTTCAATTTGACCAAAGATGGCCATTGGAAATCTCATTCTAGGACAAATTCTACCTTAACTAGACAATGATTCTGGCTGTGTCTAAAAGCCCTCCCAGACAACTGCTATGTGAATATTGGCGTCATAAAAGATCTCTATGCTTTTTGCTTGTTCAATTGATATATTTTAGTCAAAACAGTAACTTCATACCTTGGAATGGTGTTGTACACCCATAATACTAGCCCTTGGGAGATGAACACAGGACAATGTGGAGTTCAAGGATACACACTAAGACATCTACCTCAAAAAATAAAAACACTAGAAACAAAATCATGTCTATGTTCCTACTATTTGTATTTCCCAACCTCATCATTGGCCTGGAGGCTTCCTTTCAACAAAGTTCACCTGCATACAGGTTAGAACAGTGTCTTCATGTCTCTAACTTACAAGACGCTTGCTCTGAATAAAGAAGCTCATCTCCTCAGCCTCTGAAGAATTTGCCCAGTGTAATTAGATGCACTCTGATTCATCCTTGTGCTGTCCAAAGGCTAATAACTGTGGCTTTAATTGAAAAAGCTCATTAACTTTAAATACAGCTAAAGTTATTGAAGGACAATTCTCAGTAGAAATACTCTAATAGTCATTTAGTAAGAGAGAAAGGGAAGGTGTGTGAATTTGAAACCAATTAATCTTGCCATTATTTCATTTGCTTTGGAAGTCCATCTACACGCTTCAAAGAGGAAACAAACACATAGAGCCAGCTGGAAGAATCCTTATCATATGCTGGTGTTTGATAGGCTTTACTATTTTAAGTTAAACCATCTTTCGGGGAAACTAGAGAATAAACAGAAAAATTCTCTTCGCGTTTTTCCAGCTAATAAGGGAAGAAGTAAAGACACATTTAGAATATTACCTTCAGCATCTCTAATAAAGTGGCAGTTCTGGATTGTGATCATCAACAGCTCCTCATATCACTAGCAACTAGAAATAATAATACCACTCTACTGATTTGCTACAACGCCTAAAATGGAATCTGTTCAAGGTTCTAATTCAGAGTCCCTCCACCGCAACCCTGTGGATTCGTTGGTCCAGGTATTCCTCTGTTGTCATCACACAATATTCTCTCTCTCTTCTACTCCAACTCTTTCTTACTTATTTCTTCAGTAAGCAATACCTCAGTCCCTTTGATTAAAGTGTCTCTGTCCTATCCTTTATAACTGAGATTTCCTGAAGGACGAAAAACAAAACAACAAAAAAAAAACCAAAACAAACATAAACAAAAAACCAAAAAACAAAACAAAAAAAAACCCACCACCAACAAAAAAACCTATATGCCTATACCACAGGCTGCAGAAAATGTTGGATGAAGTAAGTATGTGATAAATTTTTTAATGGATTCAAAATCATTATCTTGAAAGAAACAGGAAAGTAGCAATCCCTGAGAAAAGCTCCAAACACCAGAAGAATAGGAAGGCATATATGAAAATATGGTTGATGTTTGCTTCATAATCCTCCTGTCTTTAATGCCAGTAAAGAACAGTGCTGGACAAGCACTCAGAGTCCTTGTTTGACCCAGAATAGGGAGAATAGAAGCTATAGCAAGGCTTAAGTCCTAAGTTTTAGCTGCTAGGGTAGATATTTGGCACAGGAGACCCACGGTGAGAAAAGGCAAGGAGAAGTGGGGTGTGCAAAGTTCTCCACAGAGGAGCACTGCACCACAGAGATGCTTTGGAGTTACCTGTTCAGCTGCAGACGCAAACATTCTGTGGAAAGGGCCAGAGGACTCTGCTGAGGAACTGCTCCTACCCTCCTAGGTCAGTTTCATGCTGATGTGTTCCTTCTCACTCATGCACAGATATTACTGCAGGTGTGAGTAAGTTTTGAAGTTGAGACATGAACCGCCCAATGTCATTCTACTTTTTCAGTCCTGTTTTATCTATTCTGGAACTACTCATGCCCATCTCGGAGAATCAGCTTGTCTGTACCTGCAATAGGACATCGAGGATTTCAGTGGGACAGCCACACATCTGTATTCTAATTGGAGGAGCACATGTATTTGTCATCTTATCAATTAACATCTCATAATTGACAATAGGATATCTATTTATTTAGATATTTTTATTCCTAATTTTAATCTATATTAATGAATAGAAATACACTACTATCTGGTTGCTAGATATTTTTCCTGTTCATAGTATAGTCTCCATACACCGGTGTAAGATTTTGCAAAGCAACTCAACTCCATGGTCACATGTTCAATCCCTTAACTCTGTGAAGAATTTAGTTTGGGAAACTTCTTTTTTTTTTTTTTAAATAGAACATCATGTGGTCCAAGCTGATCTTGAACTTGCTACATTAGTGGAGGTTGTATTTAGATTCCTGCTTCTTCTGTCTCCAATTAACAAATGTTGTGATTATGTGAATCTAGTGACATGCTTGGCACTGCAGGTTTCATTTTCTTATCAGCAAAATGATGACAACTGTGCATTTCTAATGTATTTCTTATGTTTTAAACACTATTCTGATTTACACATAATGATTCATTAATCTACATATAATGAAGCATAATATTTTAGTGTATCCATACTTTATAGCTGAGGAATATTGAACTATAGTGATATGAATGATTATACAAACAAACAGTAAATATTATGCCTATGACTCAGACTGAGAACATTTGACCCTGGAAACATGATTTTAATCACAATTATTAGATTAGTTTCTTTCTTATAAGTAGCAGAAAAACTAAATGAGGTAAAAAGTTTAATATCCTGATGCAAGTTAGACACTGAGTAAAAGATGTTTGTTATATAAAATGTTCCTGTCTTTTGATAGAAATCCCTTGATGTTTTCACCAAGTGAAAATGTTTTCCATAAGGAAATGGCTTCATTTATATAAGAGAATGAACACCAAGATTTAAAATGGTAGTTGAAGCTTAACTCCCTTGAGTTGCTTCAATCCCTCCCCAAGCCTGTACCTAAATGTGTTCCTGTTTGACAGAGAAGTTCCTTCAAATTATAGACATTTGTGACCCCATGAGAGCTGTCATCCAGAAAGTATATTGCAAGAATGGCTAACCCTGAGATTTGCAGCGTGGAAGAGTGACAGTTAACTCTGTAAATGACATGAAGAAGGAAGGGGATAAGGGGGCACAAAAATGAGTACAAGGTGGGGGAGGGGAGGATAAAAGACCCAGAACAGATGCAAGCTCAGTTTTAGATATGATCAGTTATGGACATGAGAGTGTCATATAAAAGCTTTGTGCTAGAGAAGAGCTGAGACTAAGTCACAGGTACTAAAACCATTTTAGCAAAACTGATTCTTAAAACCACGGAAGGGTTTGCCTCCAGAAAACAGGTAGCATTAGAGCCTTCTAGTGAGACATATAACAGATAGATGCCTAAGGATCCTGTGGACATCTAATTGATAAGGCCAGACATGTTGGTAAATGCCAGCTAACAAACAGACCAGTCCCCCAGGGATGGAGTTGCCTTGTGTAACATGTCACTGATATTAAAGTTCCAAACACCTGGCTTACCCTGTATCTAAAGGAGACCAGAGAAAGTGATACCAAGACAAAGATGAGAAAACAGGCTTCCTATAAGCTGAATAAAACCTTATACGGAAAGACTGATGAAATACAGGGAGTACAAAATGCCTATTTCCATCATTCTCTCCTCCTGGGTGTCCACCCTATTTTCTGCACAATGGCCCCATCAGAGTGACAATTCTCAGATGAAATCACACAAGCAGATGCTCAGCATCTGCTAATTCCAAGTTGCACAACCCTTCGAGTTGATGTCTTTTCATGGTCCCTGGAAGAGTTGCTGACAAATCGGGTCCCAAATGTGTATTCTGCAATTTTTGTTTTGTATGTCATGTTAGGGTGTGTCTGGATTGCTAACCCTCTGCACTTGTGGCTTATATTAGTTTTTCAGTTTAGAAGAAATAGGAAATCAGTTATTCCTGGGCCAGTTTTCACAGATAACAGGAGTGACTGCCCATATGAATTTTGTAAATGGGTAACATATGAATTTTGTAAGTGGGTAAGTTCCGGAGAAAGATGATATAATCATAAAGAAAGGAACAACCAGAAACTCTTCATCCAAATAGACTTTCAGAGTGGGGCAGAGCACAACAGTAGAATGCTGCCATGTTCAAGATCAAATGTTCCAATGCCAGGAGCACAGATTTTTAAAAAATAGTTTGGCTGTTTGTTCTTTTCCTGAGCAGTTCCATCCAAACTCCTCCTGTCATTCTCATTAAGCCCAAGGACATATATGTTGTATGAGAAAGGTGGGAGGCAGGGAAGGAATCACATGCTGATCTCAGCATTCTCTCTGTCATAAATCCTCCCACTCCTTAGAGCCCTCGTGTCTTACTTACAAAAGCTCCAACTGACTAGTTAACATCTTGCTGTTCATACTAGATTTAAAAAATTTTCTATCTTATAATAATAACAATAACAATAATAATAATAATGGCTCTTCTCAACAGTGTTTCTGATGCTCATTGCTTTGGAGTATCTCACACGTTCTGTGTGGCTGGCTTGGGCTTATGGCTGGTTGCTTGTGGGTTTGCTTAGATGCTTCTTTTTTGTTTTCTGATAAACATCACCATGCTCTTTTCCAATAAAGCACCTTAATTATTTCTCTTTTTAAGCTGGTATTCAAAGAATGGGTTTTATCATTTTATTTTTATGCATATGCAGTGTACTTTGTTCTTAACATTCTCCTCCCCACTGGCTTCTCCTTTCGCCCTTGCTCCCTCTTACTGGTCTCCATTTCCCAGATATAGCCTGGGTCATTGCTTTCATGTCTTCTCTCCTTCCATCCTCCATTAAAAATTCTTCCTCCCCCTTCCAAGTCCCCTTTCTACTGTTACATACACACACACACACACACACACACACACACACTTAAGTCTTGAGTCTGTATATGAGAAAAAACAAGCAGTATTTGGCTTGTTTGGATCTGGTTTATTTCACTAAATGTGACAATCATCCATTTTCTGTGAATGGTATAATATCATTTTCTTTTACAGGTAAATAAAAGTCCATGGTGCACATTTATATGGTTTCACTATCCACTCATCTGTCGGATATAGAAGCTGGTCCCATACCTTAGTTATTGTGAATAATGTAAGCATCTCTAGGGTATGCTGACTTAGAAATCTTTGGATATATAACCAGGAGGGACATGGTAGCTAGGTCATATGATAGGCAGTTCTATGTTTAGTTTCTTGAGAAATGTCCACAGTGATTTCTATGGTGGCTATACCAGTTTCCTTCCCACCAAAGTGACAAAAAGACTTTCCCTTACATCTTCACCAGTATTGTTTTTTGTTTTCTTGATGATATCTATTCATACTCAGGTGACATGGAATCTCACCACAGTGTTTGTTTCTTTCCCTGAAGGCTAAGGATAATAAACTATTTTTGGTACTTACTAGCCATTTATATTTTATTTTAGAACTATATCTTTACTTTCTTAACCCATTTGTTGATTGAATAATTCCTCCTTGGGTACTTAATCTTGGCATTTCTTCATATATTCAAGATGTTCATCATCTGTCTGATGTAGAGTTGACAAATGTGTTTACCATTCTATAAGCTCTCTCTTCTGGTGATGTTTTCCACTGTTGTGTAGGTCTGTAATGTCATGAAATACCACTAGGCACTTCTTGGAATCATTGCCTGTGCTGGTGCAATCTCATTCAAAATGTCCTTGACTATGTTTCTTCCTTCAAGTATGTAAAATACTCTTTTCCTTGAGGTAGTTCAAAGCTTTTTGGGTCTTTCACTCTGGTTTTTAAATTGTTAAATTTAGTTTTATGAGAGATAAGATACATAGGCCTACTTTCATTCTCCTACAGATTTAAGTGCTGTTTTCCTTGTATCGCTTGTGAAATATGCTGTCTTCTTTCCCAAGGTATGTTCTTGAAGTTAAGTGACCATAACCATGTGATTTTTTTCAGAGTTCTTTATTCTACCTTATTGTTCTACATGTTTATTTTTCTGCCAGTATCATGTTGTTTTTGTTACTATGGCACTATGATATAATTTCAGATTGAGTGAGATGTTACCATTACTGTTTCTTCAGTTTAGGTTTGTTGGCTATTTGGATCATTTATCTTTCCACATAAATTTTTGAATTTTTAAAAATATCATAAAGTCTAACATTGTATTTTAAAAAAGGATTATATAGAATCTTTATGCCACTTTTTGTAATTAAGTAATTTTCACAATATTGATGATGCCTATCTTTCTATCTTCTAATATATTTATAAATTTCCTGCTTCAATATCTTAAAGTTTCTATTGTAAAGGCCTTTTACCTACTTAGCTAGTTTTATACCTAGTGCTTTATGAGTTTCAAAGCTATTGTGAATGTGATATTATTATGATTCTATGATTTTTTTCCTCTGCTGTTTCCTCATTGATCTTTAGAAAAGTCAAATATTTCTTTATGTTAATTTTGTATTCTGATACTTTGTTGAAAATATTTATCAGATATAAGGGTTTTCTAGTGGAGTCTTTTAAAAATAGAATCATATCATCTGTAAATAATAGTGTTTGATGTCTTCCTTTCATATTGTATCCATTTATTTCCATTTCTTGTCTTATTGTTATAGCAACAATTTCTAGTTCTACATTGAATAAAACTGGAGAGAGTGGGCATCCTGTCTTGTTACTGATTTTAGGGGAAATGTTTTCAATTTTTTTCATTTCAAACAAAGTTGTCTACAGATCCCTTATATACAACCTTTACTATATTGAAATGTATATCTTCCAGTCCTATTTATTCAGAGAATTCATCAGGAAAGAATATTGAATTTTGTCAACAATACTTTCATATCTATTGATATCATTATATTAGTTCCTATTTTAAAATCAATTTGTGTGTTATTAGCACATCTCCTGTACTTATTTGCAACTAGTGGTCTTTGCAAATGCCAGCAATATTTATTTACTGTTCTACATCAAGGGTATAATAATTTTCCATCTTGTATCCTCCTTTGTCCTTGTGCCTTCCACAGGATATTACATTGGTCCATTATATTGACAATTATTATGCTGATTTGACCAAGTGAGGAGGAGGTTGCAACCATTCTGGACTTGGTAAGTCATATTGGATAAGAGGATGGAAAATAAATTTAACCAAAATTCAAGGACCTTTACTTCAGTGAAACTTCTATGAGTTCAGTTGTATGAGGCATGTTGAGATACTCTTTCTAAAGTGAAGGATTAGGTTGTTATATCTGGGATCTTTCACCATGGAAAAAAAAAAAAGAAGAAGTGCAAAGTTGAGTGGGACCCAGAATAGGAGAAGGCTCTCCAACAGGACCAGGCTGCTGTTTAGACTTCTCTATCATTTGGGACATGCTATCCAGCAGGTCTGATGGTTCTTGGCATATTGGGGTCCTGTAGGGAAACTATTTGGTGTTTCCAGTATATCCCCATCAATGAATCATAGCAGAGACTCTTGAGATTTTAGAATAAGGACATTCCATCTTCTGAAGTCAACTATTTTCCTTTTGAGAAACAGCACCTGGCTTATTATTGGACCTTTGTGGAAGCTAACTGCTTCACAATGAGCCATGGGATCTGAGCTTCCCTTTATGAGCTGGGTGTTATCTGACCCACCATGTCATAAATGTTCACAACAACAATCCATCATCACATGGAAATGGTATATACATGATTAGGCCTGAGTAGGCCCTGAAGGCACAATCAAGTTACATAAAGAATTTGTATGAATGCCTAGTTACTATTTTCATTATAATGATTTCCTTCACAAGGGTGCACCTACAGTCTAATAGGGTACACCCAAGTATTAGGTGACTTATCAAGAGAAGAAAATGACCTGGTTTGGAGATGGTTTTACATGTTACCCAGACAACATCCAGAAATGAACAACTGTAGCATTTTAGCCTCTTTATGGTATAGCACTTCAATACACTGGTGAAGGAAAACCTTCACAGTGAGCTGCACTTTGGGCAGTGCATATAATCATACTTTTTTCTTAGAAGGAGGCATGATTAGATGTATGACTATAAACCGACTAATACACTGTAGCCAGTGGGTTGGCTGAATGTTCAGGAACTTGGAAATAACGTGGTTGAAAACTTGATGAGAGACATTTGAGCAAGAAGTGTGTGGATAGATCTCTCCAGATGAACATAGGACTCAAAGATCTATGTGTGTCTTATAAATGTTCATTAATAGGCAAGTGACTTCTAAAGAGGGGGATTTAAATAATAAAATAGAACCACCTGTTCTCTAGATAGTAGTTAGCCTCTTTCCATTTCTATCCTTATCAGTGCTCAAAGGACTCATGAACAATATAGTTGTGATAAGAGAGATGAAAATTATGGATGTTCATAATGACATGAACGTCCACTCAGTAAACCTAACATGCCAATGGCTGCCGTGGAGTGCCAAATCTGCCGACAGCAAATACCAAAAGTGAGTCTCTGATTTGGCACTACTCACCAGGGTGATAAGCCAGGAACCTAGAGGCAAGTGGACTGCATTGGACCACTTTCCTTGTGGAAAGAGCAGCATTTACCCTTAGTCAATATGTACTTATTCTGGTTATAGATTATTACATTCTGCTTGTAATGCTTCTGTTAAAACTAGCATGCATGAACCTATGTAAAGAATGCCTTACTTGCTGTCATGGTAGATTTCTACACAGCATTGATTCTGACCAAGAATTCACTTCACAGCTACATAAAAGCAGCAATGAGATCATGGGATTCATTGATTTGTTTTTTGGGTTGTTTGTTTGTTTGTTACTGTCCTATACCATCCTGAAGAAGCTGACTTGAAAGAAAGCTAGAATGACTTTTAAGGACACAGAGTGTCAAAAAAGTAGCAAAAGCCTGGAAGACTGTGGCAGAGTTCTCCAGAATACAGTATAAACTTTGAATCAACACCCAATATACAGTGTTATTTCTCTTATAGCCTGTATTCACAGCTCCAATAATCAAGGGGTTGTTATGTAAATTATGCCATTCACCAACTCTGCTAATGATCCACTAGACAAAAACATTTTTGCTTCCTATTCCCACAACCTTATACTCTGTTGGTATAGAACTTCCAGTTCCAGAAGAATGATTGCTTCCCCCACCAGGAGGCACAACAAAATTCCATTGATCTGGAAGCTAAGATTTTTCCCTTGGCCACTTTGGGGTCCTAGTGCTCTTGAGTCAGCAGACTAAGAAAGGCATTACAATGCTAAGAAGGGTTACTAACCTAGGCTAAAGAAAAGTTGGATTTCTTCTCCACAATGGAAGTATTACAGATTGAATGTGAAATGTGTCCCATAGCCTCATGGTTTTGAATACTTGGTCCCCAGGGGGTAGTGTTGTGTGGGAGGGTTATGGATCCTTTAAAAGTGGAGCCTAACTGAAGAAAGTTCATCATTAGAAATATTCATTGAGATTTTTAGAGCTAGGCCCCAATTCCTGTACTCTCTGCTTCCTGACTGCCAGTCACTTCATGTTCTCATTCTTCTTGCCTTTCTCCCCCCCAACCCCATGATAAATTCTCCCTTCTGGAACTGAAAGCCAAAATAAAATGCTTCCTGTCAGCATATCCTATCTCAGCAAGAGAATGCAAAAGCTGGTACCAGGAGGAGTCTGTTGCTGTGGTAAACCTGCCTATGGATTTGTCAGCTTTTGTTTTGTGGGGAAAATGTAAAAGCTTTTGGAAACTTAGACTAGAAGTGCTTTCTTGTGGGCATTCTATTGCAGAAATAGAAAAGCAACTCACAGAGTAGATAATGAAAAGTATTTCTGGAATTCAAGAGATTCTTTGGGGTGTCTTGGTGGTACCTTGTCCTAGAGTTACACTAAGTAGAGAGCTACAACAACCCACTCTAGACAGGATGATAAATAGTCCAAATGCTTCCCGAATGAAGGGATGAGCAAACTCTCCAGGTAAAGAATCAAGACCTGCTGAGATGCTTGCTGAGAGTGGAGGAAATGCAGAATGGCTATTAATAGAAGGTACCTATAAATACCACATGATGCCATGTGGCCTACGATTGTAACAGCAATGAGTGTTTCTGTCTTATATTGCTGAGAAATTTTTTGTGGCTATTTACATATACATTAAGCAGGTATCTCTGCTTTCTTTCCTCTTTCTTTATTATATGATGTGCATTGATTTGTGAAAATATCAGAGGTTATTAGATAGATAGATAGATAGATAGATAGATAGATAGATAGACAAATAAGCATACCTCAAGAGACTTTGCCTTGGGCAGGTACTATGGTTTGAGTTGTATATGCATAGTCATATCATAGTAAGTGGAATTATAACTTCATTGTTTTCAAAGTTAAATGGAACATGGAAATATGATTTTCTGTCAGGTTGGCAAGGAGCAGACTTACAATGATTTATCTTGGTTTTCACCTTGACTGGTTCTGGACTCAACTAAGACATACATGGTGAGGCACAGCACTAAGGGATTATTCTGATCTGTGAAACATGAGCAGCCACTCTGAAATCAGGAGCACAGCAATCAGTGTGTGTGTGTGTGTGTGTGTGTGTGTGTGTGTGTGTGTGTGTGTGTACACATATATTCACAATAGTCCAATCTTCCTATCACCTTTATATTATGTAATGGCCTTCTTTATTGTTTCTGCCTAGTTTTGGTTTGAAATCTACTTCATTAGATGTCAAACTACTATAGCAGCTTGTCTGCATTTCGTTCAGCTTTAACCTTGTTGACAGATTGATCCCCATTCTTTGATTCTTGGTCTGAGATATCTTCACAATGAGGAATATTTTGTGGAGACAAAGCATTTCTATGTTCTTTTATTTTATCTCAATTTCCTACTTGTGTTTTCTTCTATGTTGCTGCCTTTTTTTTCATATATATTGGTGATTTCCTCATTCACCTTGCTGATTTTTCATGTATGCTATGACCATTCCTCTTCAGGTCCTACAGTGAGCAGATGTTTGTTAATATTCTCTTAACACACTGCTTGGTTTTTTGTTTTTTTTTTCATTTTTATTTTTGATACTTTAATTACATTTCCGATGTTTCCCCTTTTCTTTGGAAACCCCGTGTCCCCTCCCCCTCCCCGTCTCTGTGAGGGAATTCCCCCTCCCACCTACCCGCCCACCCATTCCCATATTCCCACCTTGACATTCCCTTTTACTGGGGCCTC
>CM052702.1:77347039-77442331 GCA_028551405.1 Uromys caudimaculatus | reverse complement strand
GGGGCAGTTCCTGGTGAGCTGTGGAGCGTGTCTTTGGCCCTCTCCTGGCTCTTGCGATCTGAGAGGGATCTTTGTCCCGGCGCTGATTAGCTGTGGAGCCCTGTGGCCCAAGCTGAGGTTTCCGGCCGCCGCTGGAAGCTGCTGACTGTCAGTCTCTGTCCACACTGCTTGTTTTTACGAATAAGTATCATCAGCATGGTGCACTCCCAGTCTCTTTGAATTCAGTAGCAGAAGAATCATGTTGCCTGACCTCACATAGGCTGTGTTTCTGTGATGCTGTTCATGTATTTGTGTGTTTGAATATCTCTTCTGCTTTTACTTGGGATCTTCTTCCAGCACCACTCCAGAGAAAACACCCTGTTATAACAACAATGTCAAAAAACACAAGGCATAGAAATGTTCTTAAAGTTGATTAAAGCCCACAAACCTATCAAACAGTGGCTAAAACCAGAAAGTGATAAAGCTAAGTTAGAATGTGCTGTGAAGGTAAAAATTACTTCAGGGAAGTTAGAAGATTGTAAATGAATGATCTCACAAAAGCAGGTAGGAAAGGGAAACTAAAGTTGAAGCAAGGTTACATATATTTGAAAAAATGAAGTGGAGAATAATGCTATGAGGGTGGAAAAGAGTAAAACAATAGAAAAGGATTCATTTTAGAAAAGAAAAAATTCCTAATTAATGAGATTGTTTAAAAACAAAATCAAACAAAATCAAGTAGGGAACTGAAAAATAAAAGCATGAGTTGAAAACAAAACTAAAGCTCAAGATAAGGTCTAAACACTACTGAAAGTACAGTAGAGATGGGACAAAGATGAACCACATGGGAAGAAAAGAAAAGAAAATGGAAGATTGATAAATCGTGCAAACTGCATTAACAAATGATAATAAGAATGGCCGTACAAAGGAATGTCCTGGCTTGCGAGTATGGCTCAAGCGTCACATGGCCCAGCTCCCATGTGGCCCTAGGTTTAGTTCTCAGCACTGAAGAACAAAGTGTGTGTGTGTGTGTGTGTGTGTGTGTGTGTGTGTGTGTGTGTGTATGTGTGTGACAGAAGTGGGGGAGAGGGAGAGGGAGAAGGGGAGAGAGGAAGATGGAGAGGGAGAGAGACAGATAGACAGACACAGAGAGAATGCAGATGTCCATGTAAACCAGAGACCAGATTCTCTAGAGGTGGAGTGATGAGCAATTGTAAGCCACAAGACATGCTGCTGGGAACCCAACTCTAGTCCTCTGGAAGAACAGAACACACTCCAGAGTCATCTTTTTACCCTTAGAGCAGCTTAGTCCTAGGTCCTCACAAAGTAGAGAGTGTCAGTTGCATACATGGATAATGCAGGCTAGACTTTTGGGTTTTTACTTTCCTGTAGATACTGGTGTTGCAGCTGTGAGGGACAAGTATCCTTGTCCATTGGAGCTGTCTTCACTTCAGTAGCTTCTCTTCTCTGTGTGCCAGGGGCCTCTGCTGGCCACACTTAGCTCCACAGTCTGGGCATGTTCTATTCCCCTCCTGATATTCCCCACCAAGTACCACCTTGAGTGGCTAATGTTCTGACTTGGGTGTTTCTATATTTTTTAAAACTTTTCTTCTCTCATTTTATATTTACTTTTCTCATACTGATTAAAGTTTCTCTTCCCTCCACTCCTCCCGGAACCTCTCCTCACCTCCTGTCTCCCTCAGATCCACCCCCCCTCAAACATGGCCTAGCAAGACACAATAAGATTGGGAACAAACCCTCATATTAGAGCAGGAAATGGCAATCCAGTGAAAGGAAAATGGTCCAAAAGCTCAGGCAAAAAAGTCTCTCTCTCCTTCTCCCTCTCCCTCTCCCTCTCCCTCTCCCTCTCCCTCTCTCTCTCTCTCTCTCTCTCACACACACACACACACATTCTCATTGTTGGGATTCCTACAAGTTACACAACCATAAGGTTTATATGCAGAGGACCTAGCACAGACCCATACAGGGTCTCTGCTTGTCATTTGAGGACAATTTGATGCCCCTTTGAATAGATGGTATTTTCATAGATGCACCAATCTATGAATATTACCATAATATCATAAGGAATCATTTTGTTGACTTAAAAAAACAAAAAACAAAACAAAACAAAACAAAACAAGTCATGTTTGGTTCTATCCTGGGTCTCTGGAGTGTTCTGCTTCTGGTTTCAGGACATCCAGACAATGTCAGAGATGGGCTCCCTCTCGTGGCATGGCCATAATTTAGAACTGTGTCATGGAGTGACCATTCCCATAAGTTCTGTACCACCATTGCCCCAGCACATCTTGTAGGCAGTGTAGATTTTAGGTCAAAGGTTTTATGGCTGGGTTGATGTCCCAATCCCACTGCTATAAAAGATGGCCAGTTCAGGCTCCATACCCCCATTACTAGGAGACTTTGCTAGGGTCATTCTGATGGATTCCAGGGAGTTTCCACTGTAGTAGGTTTCTACATCATCCCCCAAATGCCTCCCAATTCCGGTTGCCTCTCCCAGTACACTTTCCCTTTTCAGGTCCTTCCTGGTTCCATACCCTTTTGTCCCCAGTCCACCAGCCAGATGTATTCTATTTCCCCTTCCCAGGGATAGTCATGTGTCCCCACTTGAGCCCTCGTTATTCTATGGGTCTGAGAATTGTAGCACGTGTGCAGGGGGAGTGTGAGGTAAGCACAGCAATGAGATCTGTGCAGGCAGAGGACCTATCTTCCTACCTTCAAGACCTAAACATTGGTCACCTTGCTGGAGGAAGCCAGGTGTGGTATTAACGAGACAACTAGAAATGTGGAGCTTGGGGGTCTACAGCAAGAGAAATGAAGGGAAGGGCAGATAGCTGACCCCTAGGGTTGATTAACCTGTTTACCTCTGGTTCACAGCTGTCCAACTCCAGGATCACTCTCAACTGAAGAAAGAAACTCCCAACAAGTGAAAGTAGCATGGTTTTCCTACGACATCTTTGCCAAAGCTGAGCTTCCTATCACCTACATTTCTGGGCTTCACTAACCCTTGACTTTCCTCCTTAACTCCTAACTTGTCCTGCAGCCATGGGAGATTAAGTTCAGATGCTGTCTTGTGGTTCTTCTCTGCCTAGGGCAGATAGTCAAGTAAGTTTCAAGCAATAAATTGTCCCAAATTAGGATCCAGCCCTTGCACTGGATATTTGAAATGACAAATCAAGATTCCTGCCACCTCTGACCCATTCTCTGGCACATCACTGTTTCACCAAAACAGATTTGGAGGTTTGAGACATCTGAGGGACTATCCTGAGCATAGAACCATCAGTCTCTATTAACCAGGGCCTTGAATTATCTTTTGAGAGGACTTTGGCTTCTTCACACACACTGGGGACCTACAAACTGGAGCTATGTCCAGCTTGACTGCCAATCTGTGCATAGGCTGCCTTTTCTCCTGAATGTTTCCTGTATCTTATCACCACCACTGATGGGTTCCCAAAAGGTGGGTTACAGTCTAATTTCTCTTATTTTCACCTTTATCTTGTCAAAACTGCTAGTCTGCCATTTTACCCACAACTCTCTCTTGAACTCATTTTGAGGAGTGACCTACTCAGTTGAAATAATCTGTTTGGATCCTTGTGTAACAGTTTCCTCTGAAATGGAAGCATTCCTTAGGCAGGAAGGCAAACATTTCAAAATAGCTTGAGGAAGTCCCTGAAACTGACCAGATTCCCTAGCCCCCTCCCTGCCAGAGTAAATAAGGAAAGCTGTGAGTTCCCCTCAGAACCAAGGAAACTGGGTTGCAAAGAAGAATCTCCATGGGAGAATAATGAACTATCTCAGATGCCTGGCTCAGGCCAACTGAGGCACCTGGAAAGGACACTGGATTCTTTCCCCTCGCCCATACATGGAACTAATACCAAAAAAACTAAATGCTTCACCAAGTAGGACTTTGGTGGCATCCATACTTTGGTCTGTCATGGGATCCTTTTCTCCTTTGAGTCCATGTATATTTTGCACCCTCTACCCTGGGAAAAGTTTTGTCACACAACAGCCATCCATTTGTTTTGCTTCCAAGATGTAAACTGGACCTGGGCCTCTGAGCTCTATTGTTCAGTTCCTCTGATCAGACTATATGAGGAAATGTACAAAATTAACCAAGAAGGAGGAAGTTGGGGTATTTCTTCACTGCCACCTATCCCCAAGTTTATTCAGGGTTAAGAGGCATCTCCTACAAAGATACAGCAAACAGCAGTAGTACCCATGCTATGCCTAGGGATCACCTGACTATTTGACCACAGTATTAACTTTCTCACCTTGGGTCTCACAACTGTTCACTTGAGGCTTGATAGGATCTGGTCAGTTTCGGATTAAAGGAGTGACATTTGGTTTATAAGTGTCTGCAACACATCATCTAGAGTTGTCTGTCTGTATCGGTGGGGCTCTCGTTCTTTCATCAAACCATGGACCCAAAATGAGGAGAATATTACATCTTTTCAAAGTGTGCACCAAATGACTTTATCATTGTTCTCTGAAAAATATGGTACAGCAACTACTTATATGAGATTTGTGTTGTATTTGGTGCTAAAGTAATCTAGAGTTGTTTACTTAAATGAGAGAGTGTGTTGAGATTCCATGCCAACACTATGTCATATTATATAAGGGACTTCACCCTATGGGATGTCAGCAGCCATAGGCTTTAGAAGAATTCTAGATACCAAGAATGAACATATTGCATATTTGGATTGAAATTCGAATCAAGCACCATTCCAACTTTTCACTGTATAGTTAGGTGCAAATTCCCCTTTACACAAAAGAGCTCAGTGGTCATAACTGCATCCAATGTCGTGGAGCAGAAGCTGGAAAGCTTTATGTAGAGTTATTTGCCTGGCTTGGAACAGGGAAACAATGTTTACACTTAGATGCCAATAACTATTTACATGCTAGGGATAACTAGAAATAGAGTTTGACAAGAGGCACGCTATGGGCGGCAATGGAAGGGCAACTGGGAGAAATCTGAAGGAAGACCTTCACTGCAACGGCAGGAGCAGGACTTCACTGATTAGTGTGGTGTGGGAGTGTGATCAGGATCCGTGATGCAGTAATGTGTAGGGAGACAAACAGTATCTGATCTCAATGAGTATTCATGCTGCACACCTGGGAACAATGAGAAGACTGGAATCAAATCTATAAATTTTAACAGTCATGTTGAAGCCAATTACTCTTGCAAGTGTGATTATTTGTAAATACGAACTCTACTGAGCACATATTCTAGATCAGTGGCTGAACAACTTGTTCTATAAAGAAGTTAGGTAGTAAATAGCTTGAATCAAAGCTGTAGCACCACAATCTAGTCTCTCCAGGACAACACAGAGCTGCTGAAGACATTAGCAGATGTGACTGCCTGATAAAGCTCTGCTCTAAATCAGTGCTCCTCAGTGATTCACATGTAAAAGTTACAGGAAACTGACTAACATGGAGCGTTTGCTCCAGTTGTTCTGAGATAGATCTTGCATTTATATATCATGCCTTGAATCAACAGAAAATTCCAGAGACCTTTCAGGCAAGAATGTTGTTTCTGTACTTGGTCTATTCTTGTACTCATTTCTTAAACATTATACCATGTATAAAGTGGAGATACATTAACTCTTGTTTTCCTAAATTGCCCTAGCTTTAAGAGTCATTTTCCAGATATTTTAAAAAAGAATGTCTGTTTTTAATGATATGTAACTGTTAGGGTGGAGGGGAGCTTATGAGTCCAGTGCCTAGGAGGCTGGGAAAAGAAGTGTCAGCTCCACTGGAGGTAGAATTCCAGGCCATGCTGAGCTATCTCATATAAGTGGTGGGAACCAGATTCAAGTCTTCTGCAAGAGCTGTGCATGTTCTTAACCACCTCTCCAACCCCATACGAGTCACTTTAGACACTCATTAACTAACTGTAAGGATTCTCAGGATTTCACCCCGAAGATTCCAGTTCCTCTGGATCTGAGATGGGAGCCAGTGTTTGGGCCATGGGAACCTAAGACAATTGAGATCAAGCCAATTTGAGAATCACAGAGCCCTTCCCTGACTCCTGCAAATTTCCATCATGTTCATGAGAAGCTGACATTGTGGCCCTACTTTGAGTAAGCCACAGAATGAGGAACTGGCCACAGAAGGGTCTATAAGAAGCTGCCTCTAGTCTACAGGATCTTTGTCATCAGCTCAAGGGTATGGGCAGAGACTCAGAGGCACACACTATTTCTTGATGTATAACTGTTCAACCAGCGCTCAATAGATGTTGCTTTACTTTCTTCAATTAAAGTCAGATTAGAAAGAATTGGAAATGATGTTTACACTCTCTTAGGAAAACAGATAAAATACATAGCATTTTCATTTTAAGCAAAACACTTAGCTAATAGAAACAGGTATCGCAGTATACCATGAGTAGTTTGGACAAGTGATTTAGTGACCCATATCTGGAGAAAAAGCTATCCTTTAAAAAAAAGGCTCTTCACAGCAAAAAAAGACATAAAATCAACTCTGAAAATAAACAGATAATAGGTTCCCATGAGGACAAGTCATTGCAAGCAAAATACTAAGATCATGTAAAATAAATGGATAAACAAACAAATGAGCTAGTTAAAATTATCTATAAATTTTTAAGTGATACAAAAGAACGAGGAAACCACCTATAATAGTGGTACATTCAAACAATGTGAACCTTAGAGAACAATGGCATAGCCAGGATGGTTCTGAACCATCAATTCTACAGCGTTCTGAATTTCTCAAAGGAAGTGGGATTCTCTGTTTTTGCTTGCCAATGTGTAAGGTGCCTCTTTAGAGGCCTCAGTTCCCCCCACCGTTACCTAGAAGTCACTTATGTGTATGCTACAAAAGATAACTTAACTATCCATGACTACTACAGAAAGCATTCTTAAAATTTAATTCCCATGACAACTACTCAGAGAGTCACTGTCACCTATCTAGTAAAATCTCAGCTCCATAGTGGGAAGAGCTAACACCTGCCAGACTCATTTTCTCAACTTTGATCTAGCCTCTCCTCTGGTCAGCCTTCTTTCCCCACCATGAGCACCTGGGTGCCATGTCAGAGTCTGAAATCCCTGAGTACTCTACACTGCAGCAGCAGATGTTCAGACTGCTAGAATACCACTCTCCACTCTTTTTCACATGCACTATGCTCCTTCTCTACCCAGAAAACCCTGGTTAATCTTCGAAGTCAGCTCAACCACACCTTGTCTACTCAAGAATGTGGGTCTCTGTGCTCCCTTTGACCTCATACCTAACCCCACTAGTAGGATATAGCACAGGATCATTACTATTGGATATATCTGTACACAACACAGGAAACTTGACTACAATCATACTGTTAGTTTAGCTTCCTGTTTCTAGTTTTACTTGCAAACAGAGGTCTTGATACACAGCATAATTTGATGGAGGTCTGAAAATAACGGTGTTGGTTTAAAGATGAATGGATCAGCAGGATAAAGATAGTGCACAGAAATAGCTATCTAAGTGTATTTCTTGTATGAAGCAGAATGATGAATCCTATTTATATATCCAGTCTGTTAGCCTGTGTCTTTATTGGAGAATTGAGCACATTGATGTTGAAGGATATTAATGACCAATGATTATTAGTTCCTATTATTTTGTTGTTGGAGATGGTACAGTGTGTGTGGTTCTCTTCTTTTGGGTTTGTTGTGAGATGATTAATTTCTTGTGTTTTCTTGGGTGTAGTTATCTTCCATGTGTTGGAGTTTTCCTTCTAGTGTCCTCTGTAGGGGTGGATTTGTAGAAAGATATTGTTTAAATTTGTTTTGTCATGGAACATCTTGGTTTCTGTATCTTCAGTGATTAAGAGTTTTGCTGGGTATAGTAATATGGGCTGGCATCTCTGGTCTTCTAGGGTCTACAAGACATCCTTCTAGGATCTTCTGGCTTTTAGAGTCTCTGTTGAGAAGTCTGGTGTAATAGTGACAGATTTGCCTTTATATGATAGGTCAGACTTTTTCCTGAATGGCTTTACCAGCAGGTAAGACAGATGCAGATACTTACAACCAAGCATTCGAATAAGGTCAGGAACCCCTATGGAAGAGTTAGGAGAAGGATTGAAGGAGCTGAAGGGGATGGCCATCCCATAGGAAGGCCAACAGTGTCAACTAACCTGGAGCCCTGGGAGCTCCCAGAGACTAAGCCACCAACCAAAGAGCATACATGGGCTGTTCTGAGGCCCTCAGCACATATGTGGCAGGAGGCTGCCTTGTCTGGCCTCAGTGGGAGAGGATGTGCCTAATCCTGTAGAGACTTGATGCTCCAGGATAAGAGGCTACCAGGAACGGGGCACCCTCACAGAGGGGAAGGGGAGAGGAATGGGGGGAAGAACTGTGAGGGGGACATGGAGGGGACAACATTTGGGATGTAAATAAATAAAATAGTTAAGAAGAAATAGGAAGGAGAAGGAGAGGGAGAGGGAGAGGAAGAAGAAGAAGAAGAAGAAGAAGAAGAAGAAGAAGAAGAAGAAGAAGAAGAAGAAGAAGAAGAAGAAGAAGAAGAAGAAGAAAAAGGAGAAATAACTATACAGTTGACCTCAGCTAATTGGATGATGAACAGTTAAGCCATCAGCCCATAGTTCCTAAACTCCTCTACTTAAGAATAAGGTCTGATTTCCAGGCGCTTAATGCATTAAATCTACACTTGTACCAAGCAGCTGGCATCACATAAAACCAGGTTTCTAATACCCTCTGATTAGACACAATCTAAGTTCAGAGCCACTTGTCTAAACCTACCCTACACTGCATACCCCAGGTGTTTCTGATCCTTCTGGTTTATGACCTCATTATATAATCTCCTGTTTATAGCCTCCCCACATTCTTTAGGCCTAACTTAGCTTCCTGACAATGGCTTCAGTTCTTCTCTCTGATATAACTTGGATTATTGCTCGGAATTTATGGTTTCCTCTAAGTAGATAATTTTTCATGTCCATCCCACCCTAAGAAGCACTTCAGCTGTGTCCTCTGTGGGCTCCCACCAACCTTCTGAATGAGATGCGCATGCAGGATCTGACTAGCTACTGCAAAGACACTGACACACTGCAGCAATTAGGGGGAAAGCGAGGACGTGGAGGGGATCAAGTATCTACGGGACTTCGGGTGGTATATATAGTTCTCCTCATTGAGGCATTTGCAGTCATTTAAGCAATGTGTTTACCTTTAGTAATTCTGCTCTTCAAGAGAAAGATGTGCCGGAATGAGGGAAATGATTTTAGACTAATATATAAGCAGATAATCAAAGGATGAATGAAAACAGTGGTATAAAATGAATTTGCTACCATTGTCTCTACTGCCATATTTATGGTAAAACACAATTTTGAGATTGAATCTAATGTTCTGAAGTCCCTTGGAGTCTTGTTACAGATAAAGCAGGAATGGGAGATTAACAGGAAATTATGGGAACAACTACATAGGAAGAATCTAGCCTCAACTGCTGTGAAACTGCAGCTCTTGTGTTTCACTGCAACATGAGGGAACAAAAGATCTGTGTCCTTAAAAGAAAGTGAAAGAAAGAAATAGTGCCAAGTGAGGAGTTATACTTTGGCCAGCACCGAGGACAAAGAGGAGAGCAAACCTGATACTCATCAGGGAAGATACAGTGATCAGAAAGGTGTGGGTTTGAACCTCAAGTCTATATGTTTTAAGACCTGCAAAACCAGCAAAGATACAGATTTTGTGACATCATCATCTGCAAAATAAGAATAAATACACTTAACTTTTTTGTTTTAATTATCAATTCGTGAAACATAATGCAATGATAAATGATTACATAAAAGTACGCTACCATTTGAGAGTATGCCTGCATTGAGTTGATGTCTACAAATTCTCAGGAAAGATGACGTCTTCTTAGATTTCTGCTTTTCCAGGCCATTGCCTCTAGCATTTACAGGTTAAAATGCCCAGCTGGCTAATAAACCAGAATACAAAGTAACATTTCACTCTAGCTTCTACTTCTTAAAATCAGACTATTTGCTCTAGTCACACAATTTCTCTCTTCAACAGTTTAACTGGAAATTCTATTAATTCTGTTTTCCCCCAGAAAAAGTTTGAAGACACCCTCAGTCTTTCTCCTTCACCCATATCCAATCCAAGTCTAAGTTTTTCAGTTTGTCATGCCTAATGATACCATCATAGTAAAATCTGTCTGAATTGCTTAACCAGAAAGGGACAGGAGTGGAATGAGAATGAAAACTAGAGAAAGACCTAAAAGAATATATGAAAAAACACAGAGAAATATACTATCTCACAATTCAATGAAAATAATATAATCAGATGGGATACATGCTGGTATGAATGACCAGGGATGTGATGGGGAACTTGGGGACAGAAAGGGGAGAACATGGGTTAACCAAACCCAAAGTTGTAGGATAAAACCTTTGAGAAATACACTAATCAGTCACATCATTTCACAATGTATTTTTTAAAGGAGTTCATACAGAGGAATCCTTCATGTTTGGTCAATGATGCTCCCAGAAGACTTGGGGTTTAAGTGCTAATTGCAATGTCAGACAAAAGTCTCCAAAACAACACAAGCCATTGCCGTTGTATTTTGTTGCCCACCACAACATCTGGGTAAAACCCCGTTACTGAAAACATCACACACTTTGGCTAAAAGACAGAAAGGTCAACATCTAACCTACCAGAAAACTTCCTCTGTAATGGCTAGCCTTTACAATACACAAAGGCTCTGTGCAGGACCCCACATATACAATACTGACCTGTCAAGCAAGATGTGTTCACTGGTATGATAGTGGCACATCTGTTAAGAAGCAACCAGCCAGGTTCTAATTGGATTTGCATCCTTCTCCCCAGAAGGAAATTAATGTTTGGTATTGTAAAACTGGTCAAATGTTCATTCCTTGAGAGGTCTTAGGCCCTAAGGTAGAACCTACTATTGGTATTTTGCTAAATGTTCGTGTTGTTAAACTACCTCCTAAATATATATGTTTATGGCAATATACCCAGGGCTACCTGCAAGCTTTACCAGAGAACTTCCTTTATCAATGAGTACCATGAGAGACTCATGACTGACTAAAGGCCTGAAAATAAGGTGAGTGCGAATGGTCAGTCCTTATGCACATGGGCTACCTTTATCAACTCCCCTTCCACTGTCACCAAGGCACAAGAATCATTGCTGAAGAGGAAACACGATAATGGAAGAGTCAGAGGATGGGTGAAGTGCTGTCAAATGCTGGTTTCTGGCCATGGCCCAGCTATTGACCTCATAAACTCACAGCAGCTTGTTTACCTGAACAAGATCAAGTCAGCCCAAACTACAACATGGCGGGGTGGCAGAATTTATGTAGCCTGACCCTTAAATGAAGAGTTCTTGGCCACTGAAAGCTACTTGGAGAGGTAGAATCATTATTCTTTGGCGGTATGGCCACTGGTATATTGCTCATGCTCCAGTGGGTAACTCTGCCCCTATACACATATGGGCAACATGGCATGAACTTAGTAGGTTATGTTTTCCTAAGACAACAATAGGAAGTTGGGACGTTTATGAATTGGGGAGATCCTTCAGGGGTTGAAGGGGATATGGGAATAGATATGATCACATTACATTGTATATACAGATGAAGCTCTCAAAAATAAATAAAATATCTTTTGGATACATTTTTCCTTCCTATGTTCAAAATATCCCCAATCTTCAGATTTCACTCAGAAACAAAACAAAACAAACAAACAAACAAAAACAAAAACAAACAAACAAAAAGCAGGCCAAATGTTCTTGGATGGCCTATGGGGTGCCTTGGATTACTGGTCACTTATGTAGAAAATAGCCCAAACTAACTGACTCCCTTAGAAAATTATGTAGAATATTCCTCAAAGAATTGTCTTCCCAACTGAGAACATTTTGATCTACTAGTCCCCTTCACACCTGGTTTAGTGCTGGTCTTGACCTGTGAGCAACTCAGCTTAGGCATGTATATGATAGCGACAGGAACAATGCCCAGTGAGACAGAGAAGGTCCTATGCATCAACTACCCATACCAGGTCCATCCAAAGTAAAACACTATCAGCTCCTGTTTACCTGATGCTGGCTGATGCCAAAAAGGATAAAAGAAGACAGGTCTGAGATGACAAAGACAAAGCTCAGCAGTTGTCAATGCTTGCCTGGGCACTTGGATCTCAATAGTCCTCCACCCTGTCCCATTGCCGCCTGCCCTCCTAACTGCATTGCCACCATACTGCTTGTAGGCTTCCTCTTCTCTCCAACTAGATCACAAGTAGCATGATATCAAGAGCATAGCATATGTTGTTCATGAGAAATATTTTCTATTTCTGTAATGCTGACTAGTGTAACATAAGAAATATTTAGTGAAATAGCACAGAATCTATAAAATGATATCTGCATGTATCTGCATGTACATATGTCAGGGAAGAAAGATATAAGAGTCCTTATGGAGACCACATGGACTGGTGCTTGACTGTCACTGGCTTGTCATCCTATTCAACTTTCCTCATGGTCTAGAATTTTGTAATCCTCCTAAGCAAAGTTACACTAGATTTAAGTCAACAGATGTCAAAAGAAAGCCAGAAGATGCGCTACTCTGGTAGCTCCCAGATCTGTGCATGTGCTCATTACTCAAAGCTTTGCTAATACTCAGTGCTGGTGTAACATACATCTGTCAAAGGGCCTGAGAATGTGCACCTTTAAAGGAAAATGCAGATGGTCTGGAGACTATATTCTGGCATCTAGTACTTTAGATCACTCTTGTGTTCCCATACTGTAAGCATCTTCCCCACTGTGTTGCGTGACTTGGATTTGGAGAGTCCCTAAGCAAGTATAAGGTCTGTTTTATTTAAGCAGCTTGACACCACTCCACTTGCCAGAGACAGACATTACAAGATCAGTCTTTAATTTGAGCGTCACTCACTGCATTCAGCTAATCCTGATGAAGAGTTTAGGCCTGCTTAAAGAGTTCGCTCTACACTCAGTAATAGCAAAAATAAAAATAAACCATATCTTTTTAAAATTGGCATGTCTAACTGGAAGCAGAAAAACAGGATATGAAGACCAGAGTCAGAACAGTGAAACTTAGAAAAGGAAAAAAGAAAAAAAGAAGAAAAAAATGAAAAAGGGTCGTCCTTATATCAGGCCAGGACTCATAAGCATGATAACTTTGGAGGAATCAGTCTGATTTCCTTTGGAGAGAGGAATAAAAAAATCTCAGGACAAATAATTAAATCTCCATTCTACAAAAAATGGTAGTTTGCCATGAGAGTGATAGGCTGCCTCTATTGCTCCCACTGCTGTGGTTCCTGATCAAAACCAGTTGCCCACTGCACTGATTTCCAAGGGTAATCTGCAAGCAGGTCCAGTCTAAGACTCAGACAGTGTGCCATGGTGGGTCTCCACCACTACTTCCTACATGGTGGACATGAGATGCTATTCCAGAAAAGGAAATTAGTCAAGATATGCCCAATTCCCAACCCTCTTTACATGACTTACCTTAAAAAAAAATTGGTAATATTTTAAGGTGAACACATTTCTGGGTTATATTACATTTTTCTAAGTATTTTTTCAGCAACAAATATTGCCTGTGACTCCAAGAATAGAAAACCTCTTATGGCAGAAGATTAACAAAGCCAATTATTAGAGAATGTAAAATTAATTTACCAGCTGATTTAACTGACTGGCTGATCTAGCAGAGCATTGAATCTCTCTCTAGTTGGGGAAGTTTTATTTCTATTGGTTCTAATGCACTTGGGAATTTTCTTCAAAGATTATTCTAATTCTAAAATAGTCTTCTATGTCTTTTCATTCTGATATTCTGATAGCAAAGTTCTCAGAAATGGCATCTAAATTCTTCACCTAATCATATTGATAATCTAAACATAACTATGTTCTTTTATTTCTCCTGTTCACAGGGTTCCCTCAAGTTGGAATAGACTGATCTTTATTTCTAGGCGAGGCTGTGCCATTAGAATCTATCTTTCATTTCTTTCTTTCCTTTCATTCTGGCAACTGAAATTGAACTTTTCATGTTGTTCTCAGCTTCAAAACACAAATGCACTTGTTTGCCTGCTTGGTAATAACAATTTCCCGTTTATGGTACATTTTCAAAGCTTAAGAGTAGGCTTAGCTCACAAACTGGTATACCAGAGGTACTGCCAGAGTTGTGCAATGCCAAAGTCTCACCAGGCTGCCCCTCCTAGGTGATACAGAGTCTAGGACATGCTATCGATAGACTTTAGAGTCCTACCTAGATAGAAAATTAAAACATGAACTCACAAATGAAACACAACTCTCTGGTTAAACACACTCAAAATCTTTTTCAATATTAAGCAAAATGCATTCATGTTTAGTCGCCTCTGTAAACCCCTCCATCTCAGCAACATTAACGCTGAAGTGGTATCTAAGGGCCTATTCAATACTACTCTGGAAAATGCTTCTTGCACAAAAAAAGCAACTCTCCAAGCAGGATAGCAAGACTCTACTATTCTGTTGTTGTTCTTGTTGTTGTGCTCATTTTGGCAATAAATAAAAAGCAAATTACAAGTTGAATTCTACTAGATTCATTCTTTCCTAAGGGTTTTAAACCTTAGCAGCTTAAAGCAAAAATGTGTGTGTGTGTGCATAGGAGGAGGAGGAGGAGGAGTACTAGATGCACAAATGGCTGTAGGTTTCCATTTCCTGTACATTTAGAAGCCATATGGTAGTGCTGGCCCAGACACACTGGAAGAGATTCCAAGTCCCTGTTGTTGAACAACACCGCAAGGCCTTCTTTGCTTGCATCCAGTTCCACAGCAGTGTAGGGCTGACCCTGATGACTTTAGAGCTTCCCTCTGCCCCAAAGGGGGAGCCCCTTGGTGCGGCTGCCTCTCTCTTCACATAAAGGATTCTGCCGAAGCAGATGCATTGAATAAGAAAGGGATTCAATTCAGAAGTACCAGAGAATTTTCATGAAACCAACAGAAATTTGAGAAATAAAATTAGAGCTGTTCCTTTTGGGGGCCGGGGTTCCCTTCCCTGTTTAAAGAATTCCCAAACAGAAGATAAGACTTTAAAAGTGTCTATAGATGCAAGAGTTTTTAATGACAATTTAAATTCCTGGTAACCAGAGATAATTGGATGGCATTGGGGCATTTGGAAGCAGAAACCAGAAGGAAGTTATGTTTGGAGGTTTAATAAACAAACAATTTGGAGAGCAAGGACACTAAATTTAATAACATATATTTAGACCTAACGAGTCAATGGAGCAGATAAATGTGATGGAGCCATGGGAATTGTGGCTTTTATTTCGGGCTCTGGCTTCCAGAAGTACCAAAGGATGCGTTTTCTAGATTCTGTCCCAAGCATAATAAGAGAGGTTAAGGCAAACTGCCAAACTTTCTCCTAGCTTTTAGGTCTGGTTACTACTGTTCAGGTTTATGATTCTGCTTCCAGTATTTCAAGACACACACACACTGGTTTCTGCAAAAGCTATAAATAAGAATACAGATAGCATTGCTGTGTTTCATTTTCTGTAGTCTTTAATATTAGGGTAGGACTATGGGTCTATGAACCAATAGGATCTTATGCATATCCAACAGACTATGTCATTAGGATCCTACCATTTTACTTTGTTACTCTACAACTGCAGCTGTCAGATCCTGTGACGTTACGAAGAGATGAATACCAAAGGTAAGAAAGGGAGAGTCTGGGCCAAAGCCAGGCTAAACGCTCATCCTTTGGGTCACTCGAGCCACACAGACTGTTGCTGTATCATTTCTTCAACTCATTGCGCCATTGCCCAATCCTAGGTTTTAGCCAAACACTGAGAACCTGGTCTTTGATCCTAAATCTGAGCTCTTCATATAGGTCTGGGAACCAACCAACAAAAGGAGACAGAGTCAAAGCCTCTTGGTTGCTAGTAGGGATCAAGCACAGACTCTGATGTGCTATTTAAATGTTCACATGAAGTCACCAATGAAAACTCTTCTTAGGCAACACAATTCCTGCATGTTTGAATGTGTGCTTGAAGTAGGTGTTCACCTACTGAGTACCTGCTACTCTCAAAGCATGCCATAATCCATTAGAGTCTTTTTTTTTTTTTTTTTTTGGTTTTTAGTTTTTGGAGACAGGGTTTTCTGTGTAGCCCTGGCTGTCCTGGAACTCACTCTGTAGACCAGGCTGGCCTCGAACTCAGAAATCTGCCTGCCTCTGCCTCCTGAGTGCTGGGATTAAAGGCGTGTGCCACCACTGCCCGGCAGGAAATATCTTTTAACATCATTTAGTCAGCTGGCCATAGGTCTGCCTTAATCGCAAGCTAAGACCTTCTGCTGACTTCCTATTTTATTATTCTCAAATACAAATAACAACTGTGCTTTTCCTGTGAGGTGTATGTAAACCTGCCGAATCCAATGGTCAATGTGCTTTAAAGGGTAAACAGACCGTCCCTCACAAATACTGAACTCATGTTGGTAAGCGCGCGCGCGAACACACACATACACACACACACACACACACACACACACACACACACACACACTTAAGAGTCAGTCCTTCCTCCTGAACATGTTTACATCCCTAGCATATTGCAGAACACATTCTAATTCTCCTCGTTGCCTTCTGATACGCAGCTCTACAAAGGCCATGCTTCCCATGGGCAGCAGCACACCCCAGATGAGGAGTCCCTGGGAGGAGCACCCGACCAGCCACCAGAGTCATCTGATGATCGCCTTTCCTCCTCTGTTCTCCCCGGCAGATCCCACTGTGCTGATGTGTCGATTAAACCAGTTTTACCAACTTTCTTTTATTCTTGTATTGAAAATAGCTCTTTTCTCACACATAATAAACCCTGATCATGATCTCCCTCCCTCTACTCTTCCCAGCTCCTCCTCACCTCTCTCCCTCTCCATCCACTTTCTATCTTTCATCAGAAAACAAATGGGCTTCTGTGAGATAACAATCTAATACACACAATATGGTATGATATAATGAAATCTAAACGATAAAACAAAATCTAACACATTAGAATTGGACAAAACAAACAGAAAGAAGAGAACCCAAGAGACACATACTAATTCATACACTAGGGAACCCCATAAAAACACTATATGGAAAGTAATAAAAACAAAGGACCTTTGAGAGAGAGACAGAGACAGAGAATTTATGTTTAATTTTTTAAGGGAAAATCTCTGATAAAATGTTATAATTCAAGGAATTTCCAAAGATGCCATTGAGTTACCCTTAAGAGTGCTTTGTTTCCCGAGTGAGTCTCCCTTGGAGGAAACTAAATTTTCATTTGCAAGTGGTTATCAGTTGAAGATTGCTTCTGGGTTCAGGATGAGGGCATGTGTCCACACTTTTCAGCTCTAGGGCCCCATTTGTGCAGATCCACACATGTCCTCTGCGCGCTGTCTCAGTCTCTATGAGTTCACATGTGTGTCGATCCTGTTGATTTTGAGGACCTAGTTTCCTTGGTGTCTGCCATCCTCTCTGAATCTTATGCTTTTTCCATCTCTGTCTCCTCCTCCGAGGGGTTCCTTGGGCCTCCCAGGGAGGAATTTGATGGAGACATCTGGTTTAGGGATGAGTGCTCCAAGATCTGTCTCTTTGCATGTTGTCTGACTGGGGGTCTCGTATTTGTTCCCATTGGATGCAGGAGGAAGCTCTGCAATTTTCACTCCATCCTCTTGTAAATATGACAAAGGTAGGGAGTTTATGAACTCAACTTCTAAATTGAGAAGAACCAAATCACAGGTATAGAGAATTTCACTTATGTGTAATTGATGAAGGAAAGGGGTTTTCTGTACTCTTAGGTAGCACACTCTAGACACAAATCAAGGACTGGTGAGCGCTAACAGATACATGAGCTGTTCTGAGCTAGGACTGAACTCTTAATAATTCTGGTATACACTGAGATTGCACATGCTTGCATCTGAAAACCCAATGATGGGCTTCTTTTAGACAAAGAGCCATTGTTTGTGGTTTTGACCTCAGAGACTCTTGAGCTTCTGTGGTTCTAGGCAGAAATGGTAATTCAATCAGCTCAGCTACACACAAATAGGAAATGATTCTGGCAAATGTCTCATTTCAAATGTATTCAATCCCTGTTTAAAACAATTTTGACCAATTTTCATGGGGACTAAATTTTAATATCTTGCAGTTACTTAGCTATGAAAGCAAAGCTCTAGTTTTCTATAGTACATTTATTCTGAAAAGGGCAACTCTCACCCAATCTTTAAAAAATCAGCTCTCCTATATGTTTCTTCATGGTCCATGGTTGCTATGGCCAAAGGCAAACATCTTCATGAGTATTTTGATATAAGAAATGTGAGATGGCCAGTAGATGAATATTCCAAAATGAGCTGAATTTCATTTACTTGGTGGGTTCATTGGTAGTAGTCTTAGGTACCTAGACACACATCCCGTACTTTCTATTGTTTTCCTAAGTCTTTTTTTTTTTTTTGATACTTTATTTACATTTCCAATGTTTCCCCTTTTCTGGGTCTCCTCTTTGGAAACCCCCTATACCCTCCCCCTCCACACCTCTGTGAGGGAATTCCTCCTCCCACCTACCCGCCCACCCATCCCCATATTCCCACCTTGACATTCCCCTTTACTGGGGCCTCTAGCACCCTCAGGCCCAAGGGCCTCTCCTTTCTCCCTGATGGCCATGGAGGTCATCCTCTGCCACATATGTAGTCCGAACTCCAGGATGACCGGGGTGGGGGGGGTGGGGGGGTTCAGGCCCATTGACGTTCTTGCTCCCTCCATGGGGCTACAAATACCCTCAGCTCCTTCAGACCTTTCTCCAACCCCTCCATCTGGGACCTCACTCTCAGTCCAGCGGTTACTGTTAAGTGAAACTTGGACATTCTGAACTTTTGGGCTAATATCCGCTTATCAGTGAATACATACCATGTTCGTTTTTTTGTGACTGAGTTACCTCGCTCAGGATGATATTTTTAAGTTCCATCAACGAGCCCCAGCGCTCACCGATTCTGCCTGGTTTCCGCGGGCCACAGAGTTTTCCTAAGTCTTAATCTGCTAATAAAGGTAAGGTTTATCCTAAGTTTCCCAAACTACTCACAACTTAAATGGGTGGTAATAATTACCCAGCAGTGAAGATGAGACAGGCTGATGGGCACACTTAAAGGCTGGTATAGCTCAGAAGTTCTACATGTGATTTGCATAAGGGAATGTGAGTCCTATCAGTGGGGAAGACACAGATGCGATCAAGGGCTTCAATTCTTCTTTTATACCCTGTCCTTAACACTGCCTGCCTGCGAGGTCTAGGGAAAGGTTTCATTTCTCTGGGGCTCTGCGGCTGTTTTTCCCAATGTATTTAACACCAACATGAACTTACTTAGTAGAAATCACAGGATATAGCTGGGCATGGTGGTGTATGCCTTTTAAACCCAGCACTTAGGAAGCAGAGGCAAGTGGATATCTGCACATCTGGGAGTTCAGGGTTAGCCTGGTTTATAACGTGAGATCTGCTACAGCTAGGCTGTTAGACGGAGAAAACCTGTCTCAAAAAGAAAGAAAGAAAGAAAGAAAGAAAGAAAGAAAGAAAGAAAGAAAGAAAGAAAGGAAGGAAGGAAGGAAGGAAGGAAGGAAGGAAGGAAGGAAGGAAGGAAGGAAGGAAGGAAGGAAGGAAGGAAGGAAGGAAGGAAGGAAAGGAGAGAGAAAGAAAGAGGGAAGAGAGGGAAGGAGGGGGAGAGAGATGTGATAATAATTCAAATATTAGTATACATTTTTGCAAATTCAAATTCCTCTATTGTTGGCCATCCTGTGACTCCTAGAGCCGTATCTATGATATAGATCCCCTCTCTAGGTGTAATGAAAACTTCAAAGGATGCTGGTTCTCTGAAGATTTTATGTGACTACTTTACCAGGCCTGCATATCCAACCTCTGGTTTTATTTTATGAGAGAATAAAATCTTCAGGGTATGAGTCTTAATTTAGATTTTCCATCCATGCATCTAAATCCATTCCTAACTAAACAAGCTGTGCTGCCTCCCATCCAAAATAACTGCAAAGCTGCATTCCTTCCTGTGTGGCTGGAGATGTGCTGAGAAAGTAAGCCTGCATCGACAGCATGCGGAAAGCAGGGCGCCAGGAGCAATTTCACCCGACATTCTTAACTTCATCACTGAAGGTCTCAGAGCTTTGCAGCAAGAAAAGGCCAAACTAATATTCACTTCTCTGGGGCTAAAAAAAGAGAATGGAGAGATGTAAAATTGAAAATAGAGAAAGGAGGGTGAACATATATAAACAAAATATATCACATGTCATTTGGGTTGCAATAGAATTTTTGAATGTGTGTGTGTGTGTGTGTGTGTGTGTGTGTGTGTGTGTGTGTGTGTGTGAGAGATATCTGATCACCAACATTCTATAGAAGTTTCCTACCATCACCATGTGCATACAATGTGCAGTATTTGGCATGCTGCAATGAGTGTAATATATCACACGTTCAACATGAATGTACAAGGACAATAACAGTCAAGGGGCTTTGTATCTCCCCAAACTGTTAGCTAATTTCTGCTCCAACATTTTCTGTGATGGACTTTCATTAGACTCTACATACAAACATTCCTGTTCATGTGTGGGTCGTATTGACTTCTCCATCTAAATTAGCACCTTATTACTTAGTTTTAGCTCTTAGCACCTGCCAAGGAATTGCTTTTATTTTTCTTTTCAGTGACTGCATTCACCTTTCCCATGGGTAAAAGGTATCAACAGCACAGTTTTGCTCTGCCTGGTGCAACAGTCTCTGCACTTTAAAGAGGTGCCAGGCACATAATAGCTGCTCAATAAAATTTTGTTTCCTGGAACAATTTAAAGATAGTGAATTACTTTTTCATTTAAAAAATTGTTCTGAACCATCATATCACTTTTAATTTTATATTTCATCCAAATTCACCAGATTATTAGTTTATTAACAGTTCTGATTTTTAAAATTCAGTCCAAACTCACCACTTTATTGTAAACTAAATTTATTTGAGTTGTGTTTCATTTTTCTAATCATGAAAGAAAGCTATTTACATCTCATGCTAGTATCTTGACAGTGAAATGAAATAGCAAATGATAATTTCCTTTGATTAATCCTTGATAAGCATCCTGGAATCATATCAAATCACTATAAATGCCTTCTCCTTATGAGAGCTTGTCAGTTACCAGGAGACCATTGTCACTGCTGACCCTACTGCGTTCTTCTCCATATTTCTTATCAAACTAAAAAGTCTTCCATTTCTGAAGCTGCATCACATGCTCTTCCCACATCTCTTCATCATTCTTACTATGCCCCTCAGTCATGTCCTACACTGTCACTTTCATTTTAAGCCATAGCTCCCACTCCTGAGTGAGTGCTCCATGGGCGCTGCCACCAGCCCAGCACAGAGTCTCAACTCCCTTTCCCCACGCCCTCTTTCTATTAATGACACGTATGAGACATTCACTTCTGCACCCATGTTTTCTCTCATAGCCTAAATACTATGTATAAGGAGGAAGCATCGAGAAGTGATATTTAATAGTTGCTTCAGTCTAACCCCCACCATCTCAGTGGGAGAAGGCAACGTGACTCCCAAAGGGCAGGAAGAAAGGGCTAAGAGCTCCAGGATGGAGTCATCCCAAGAAGTGTCCTGGTGTGGTCAGGGTGGGGGAACATGGTCTGCTTATGCAGTATAATTAAATGCAAGTTATCAGGTCTACTGCAAGCTTGCCTTCCGTAGGCAACAAGGCTGCTCACCCAGCATTTTGAAGTGACTAAGGTGATCTTCACAAGGCACCAAACATCTGGAGGAAGAGAGGTTAAAAATCACCCAGATGGTTTGAGGAAAGATAGTGTTGACAATATAGTCAGCCATAGCTGTCATTGTCCCTTTTTTTTTTTTTTTTCTTTTTTCTTCTTTTTGCACTTTTACAAGAAGTCATGGAACTTCCTGTTTTTCCTTTATATCAGTTTCATATGCAGAGAAAAAGGGGAAAGGGATCTTTTTCACCTGCTGAGAACACATCCGTGACAAATATACCTTCTTTCCCAAAGAGTCTCCCTTTTTGTGGTTTTTGAACAGTCAAACTTCCTTTCTGTGCACCAGAAGCACATTGTTTCCCATGAAGACAGACACAAAGCTGCTCTGACTCCAACATGGCTCACTTTAAACTGTGTCAGCACAGCTCCCTGATCTCTTGTAACAGGGGTCTGGGAGTCTATGAAGATACGTAACAGAATTGTGGTGTAGCGGCACTGAATGTATTGCCTTTTATAGACATCTATCACCCTAAGGTTGTTCCGACAACCTTATAAAGTAAGTATAATGTTCTAATTCTGAATTTCCACGTATTTCCAATTAGTAGGTGGAAAGAGAGAGTCAGGGTGGGGGAGGAGAGAAAAGACCATGTGAGTGAGTTTCTGTAAATATGCCTTCCCTCCAAAAATCGTAGAGATTTCCTTTACACCCTGCATTTTGCAAGGAAAGGGAAACTACCATAGAACTAACTACATGTAGAAGTCAGTCTGGGCTTTTTTATTTTAACATAAAAACTTTAATCATGATAACAAGAAAATTTCTAGTGAGGATTGTGGAATAAATATATTGCTTTAAACTAAAATATAGAAAGTCACAGCTCCACCTATTGGTTTTAAAATAAATATTATGTTTTTTCATTTACTAATTATAAAGAAAAAATTTTAAATGAATTATTATTCATCTGAAACACATGACATTTTAAATAATTTTATGATGATGGTCTGGAAATATCTTAAACAAAGCACAAAATTAGGAGATGTGGCAACATAACTTATAAAAATAAATACAGATCAACATAACTGTTTACTCAGAAAGTAAAAGTAAGGCTGAATGCAGACTGTCATTTGTCCATTGCTTGTATGAAGTTGGACTGATGTGCTTTGCTTTTAAAGCACCCCTTTCAGGGTTGTTTCTAAGCTGATGAAACTGTATTTTCTCCACCGTACAATTGGGACGGATGGGTTTGCACTTGATTTCTCTGTTCGCATCGACCCCTAAAATCTAGGAAAGACATTATGCTCACTCGTTAATTATCTCTCAGAATTAGCTATTTCAGAATCTCCGTTTATAAGTCATCTTCATCACCAGACACTAGTGTTTCTATGCATCCTGGACTTGCATGCTTTCTACTCGATGCTCAGCATGACACATTGTTATCCAGAATACAGGACCATTCCCGGAGAACCAGGAGGAAGGAAGTCCTCTCCAGTTTCCCACACACCGGGAAGCATATCATCTATAGTATGCAGACCCCTTCCCCAACCTTGGGACGGAGAGGCAATAGAGTGCGATCCCTTCAAGTCTACCAAGGAATTTGGGAATACACTTTTCCTTGAACCTAACTCTTTCATGTGTATTATATGTTTAAATCTATTTTGTCGTAATTCTATTTGTTTGTTTAAGACCTAAAGTGAAATAAAGATCTAGAAACCCTGAAATGTAGGCATCCTGGACCTCACCACTGCCATTGTCTAATGATTTGGAAATCCAAATTCTGCCGTGGAGCTTCAGGTGGAACGGAAGACCTTTCTTCACTTCGATGCCACATTTAAGTGTTAAATGGTCTGATTTTGTTCACCTTTCTAAATTGGAACAGGCATTCAAATAGGAAGAATGTCTGTATCTGAGAGCGAAGGAGAAGCCGCAGAACAACTGAACAAATACCACGGGGCTCCTAGGGAGTCAATCACAAGAAATTAGAATCAGATTCGTGTAAGGGAAAGAATTGTAAGGCTCAACTAATTAAATTACCCTTAGCAACTTAAAAATGGTTAAATCAGAAATTTCATGACTCAATCCAACATTAAATTTTTAAAAAGCACTCCAATCATATTTACAAATAGAAGTGCAAAGCAGAGGAACAGGGGCTTTCTTACCCCGCACTGTCAAAGGGGCTCATCCTAGGTCCCTCTGTGGTTGAGCATTTTCAACGAAAAGCTTCACATCTCGCCAAAGTGTCTGAAGACTGCATTTCCAACCACCTGATTTCAATGAAACACCATTCAAAATGGAAACCTTGATCTTTTGTGTGTGTGTGTGTGTGTGTGTGTGTGTGTGTGTGTGTGTGTGTGTGTAAGTTGAAATATTCGTCTTTTTTTTTTTTTAAAGATCAGGAACATCCACATCCTGATTAGACTCAGAATCCTTTAAGACACATCTCATTTCATACCCTGCCCCCTTGTATTTCCAAACAGACTTCTCACCAAGCAGCCTCCACACCCTCCCTGCGGGTCTTGCTCTCAGAGCAAGCCATAATCACAGGCTTCCATGCCCTGGCTGGCTTTTTGGCTCAGCAGGACAGTTCCACTGCCAAGTTCTGCATGGAGCCCTTCGTAGGTTTATCCTTACATGCACCTTAGTGACCTAATGCATTTCATCTCTTCTCCTGTGCTCTTGTTGCTGTCTGGGCAGCAAAATGTCTACAGCTAAAAGAAAGAAAGTCTCTGACATATTTTTGCCCTTTTCTCTGACAAACCTACTATTGGAGAAAGGCAAGATAGCGATAAATGAAGGAAAACCTGGGGTCAGCTGAGGCTGTAAGAAGCAGCCCAGCTGAAGTTTAAAGCGGCAACTCATGTGGTGATTCCTGGGAAAATGAGAGATGTTGGTTTCAAAATATATAACACATAATCTGCCTCCAAACAGACTGAAAGCTGAGCTCAGACCTACCAGCTCACTTCTAAACATAAAACCAGGAAATTAGGGGACTTTGTTTCCTTTCCTTTTAATAATGGACATGGGCAGAGCGCTTTGGGGAACACAACCCTTTTTATGGAGCAAGAACCAGCAATTTTAAAACAAGAAATATGTGTGGGAACAGTGTTTATTTTTCTATACTTAAGTGCACATGCAGTGATTATTAATATTTACATACGGATGCACGTATGGAGCTCATTGTCTTGGAAAGTGGTTAGAATCTAGAAACAATTGGCAGACAGAGAAAGGAACGGTCCAGTCTACCAAACCATCCCAAAGGACTCTGCTCAGTAATGGGAAGGCTGATAACACAGTAATGCTCCTGAAAACCCTTCAGAAGGGCAAGGATCCCTTAAGATTGTTATGGATTCTTGTATAAGATTTGGGGACCGAAGTTCTTTTCAAATTGACTTCATGTGTGCACAATCAGCCGACAGCTTCAGGTGCAGGGTAGATGCGTGCATGCCGAAGTCTTGGCAACTGGAGATAGCTGTGTTCCTTGAGGCTTTTTTGCTCGGTGGAGGGAGAGATAGAGAGCCTTCCCTTTTGAAAAGACATTCATACCACAAATGTGCCACTGTCCACTAACAGAGGCTGTGTTTTGTTAAAGCTCTGCAGGATTCAGGGTGGTTTTTATGCCATTCAACGTGCACATCATGGAGTATTTCACTTGTTTGGGTACATCAAGCAAGGAAAAATCCAAACCAAAAAAAAAAAAAGACATGCACAATCAACACACACACAAAACAGGATTGTGCTCCTTTGTTTTGTGTTTTCTGTAACCCAGATTGCGGTAATTATCTCTCTGGCTTTACAAGCCTTTTCCTTCATTCTAAAGGCAGCTTTAGGAATCACGTTACACTTAACTCAGTTTAACAAATAAGAGTAGTCTGGCAAAATGGCACCATGTGCTTTCCACAAATATCTGTGGTACAGGCAAACTCTCAGTATTTTTATTATGCCCAAGCCTCTTCGGTTTAAAGCAAAAGGACTAATGCCAAGACGGGGAAAGCCCAGACTTGGGGACTTGGGGTGTGTTAGGGTCACTTTCTGCACCAGAGTGAAGAGGGAGGAAAGATACAAATTAAAAATAACTAGGGGAGAAAAGAGTAAAGAGAGGTTTGGAAGCGTTGCAGGGCACGGTTTTCCCTGGCGTGAGCTACAGGCTAATGATAGAATAGTGGCATCTGGCAGGGGAGCCCCCGCAAGGCTGACAATGAGCACACTGTAGCCTGTGCAGCTTCACACTCCTGCCTCCTCTGTAGTCAGGACAAAGAATTGCAGGACACGAGCAAAGGAAAGAGGGTGAAAGGGAGTCTGCGCTCAAGTTTGCTGTAATACAAATATACATACACTGCGCTACAGATGTTCGTCGTTGGCGAAGGCTGGCACATAATCATGCTATGTGCTTCATAATATTTTAATAAGCCTTTTCTCTAAATAGCAATGAAAATGAACAATAAGAAGCTCTTAGGGAGGGAAAGTTGGTACGTTTATTTTTTTTTCTGTCTATGGGGAAAAATTCTCATAATAGGTCATATTAGAAAGGCAGGAAAAAACAGTCGACTGGGTTTAATAAAATTGTACTGAGTCTAAACTATGATTTCTGAAGCTAGTTTCTTTCTGTTTCTAACTTCAGCAACTTATTCAGGTTAAAGGAATAACAAAACAAACAAGAGCGTAGTTCTGGTGGGGACTCTTTCTCCCTCTCCCTCCTTTCTCAATCTGTTTTTAAGAAAAGGAAAGAAAGAAAAATCTTCCTCAAGTGGAGGCATCGCAACAATGCCGTTAATAGTTAATATACTGTGCCAATTGAAGTCTTGAAATAAATAACAAATCACTTAATATGTGTTGTAAATATCGTGCCGACTTAAGCATTGTTACACAAAGATTCCATCTCTTCAGGGGATAGATGACAGGGTCTTCAGTGGAGAGGGTTGGGTGTTTCTTTTCTTTTACTTTTTCTTTTTCTTTTTTTTTCATTATAGAATAAATTTCAAAAGGAAGAATAGTCAAAGATTGTTATCTACCATAATGCAACCAGCTTTTAGCGTTACTACTCTTGCAAAGAAAAGATTTTTTTTTTAACCTTGGTCAGTATGTCATTTAAAACCACTACAATGAAAAAATCTACAACAAAATCAGAGTGTATATCTTGGTTAAGATATAATTCCTGGGATAGCTCTTTTAGACTTCTTTAATTTCATAGGATAGTTTTTGGGTTTTTTGTTTGTTTGTTTTGATTTTTTAAATTCATCGAGTAAACAGCATGAGACAACTGAGCATGTGAAGTGGTAAGAACAGTCACAACAGTAACGGCCCGCATACAAGACCGCCTTCCGGGATCTGCCTTGACTGTGGCTCCCACGTCCTACATTTCTTCTTGTAACCATCCTAGCACCCAATGCGTTGTTTTACAACTGAGAAAACATTCTCTCCATGTCTCCCCATCTTTGTATGTCCCATTGTTACAAACCCTTGCTTAAAAGTGAGAGTAAATGCCCACGGTAGGGGTCCCAGATTGCTAGATGAAGTGCCTAATCTTTATTTTAAGTTATCGTGCCTTAATGTGAGGAAGTTAACGAAGTGGACCCTGTGAATATGCTTGTGGAACAACTTTTTGAGAAGTTTATGAAATATTGCTTTAAGACAGCTTAATTCTCAACCCTTCTACATCTGCCTTTCTTTAGAATTTAAAATTATGTTAATACAAAAGACTGAAGGTCACTACAAAATATGTCCTGGCTTCGAAAGTCAGAATTTAAGTGAAACAGAATTATGATGAGTAGAGTTTGGATGTCAAGTTTAGTTTAATTTTTATTTTTTTAGAAGTGAATACTATTTGCATGACAGTTTTGTTAACTTAGGCCAGAATATGTATACAGCCTGAGTATTGCTCATTGCTAAGCCAAATGAATGTCCTGAACAAAGATCTTAATAAACATTTGAAATAATTTAAAAATTTAAAAATTTTCTATATATATATGTGTGTGTATATATATATATATATATATATATATATATATATATTTCTAAAAGAGATACAAAATGGACCCTCACACCTTTCAATAATTGCATATAATTTTCTCAGTAAAGCAGGTTAATGCGAAGGTATCAAAGTATGCAGGGACAGAAACATTTATTGAATGTGAAAAGCAACAATTCCAGAGCTGGTTATGTGAACTCAGCCCTAGGCTCTGGCCCTGGGGGGCTATGTGATCTTTGGCAAGGTTCTCATGGTCCCTCCTGGGTCTCCTCATTTACCTGCTGAACTAGGAATTTGCGGTCCTGGGGTCTTAGATTCAGCTTCAGTACTGTAATAGAGAATGGATGTGTAATCCTCATTTAATCCGATGGACCTTTTATTTATTTATTGTTTTCGGTGTAAAGTGAGAACCAGTTGAAAGGCCATTTGTACTAAGTTTGGTTTCTAGGAAACAAGAAACCTCTAAAGATAATTCAAAACTTCATGGAAAGTATTTAGTGAAACTATGAGGGAAAAGCGATGCTGGGAACTGACCAGCAGGACCCAGGACGTGAGGTGAGAGCCTCGGCCTGATGTACCATGTCTGTCTGCACAAGGATCCCAAGCAAATGCTGCTGGAACCAGGAGTGAATGTCTCTGCCCAAGGCTGCTGCTGTGCAATTTCTCTGGGCAGAGCCATTGTGAGAAGTCTGCTATTCACAACCAGTGTGCTGTAGACCACAAATGTCTGCGGGGACATGCGGCTTCTTCTCTCTGGGCGACCAAGTTTTTCAGTTGCTTGAGTATTTTAATTCCTTTCATAAAATTAAATTAATATTTAAAAACAGCCAGCATGGGGTCTTTCTTGGGAGCTGAAGCTCCATTTCACTTTAGGCAGGCACCTCAGCCTCTGACTACTGTTGTGACATCGTTCAGAACGAAGTGCCTCTCTTCAGAGTGTTCACAGCAAACAAAGTACAAAGGAACTTCAGTTCCCTAGACACATTTCCATCACCCACCCCTGAAATTTTACTCTATCCCATCTCTCAAAACATAACATGGGGGCTTGGTGTGCACCCGTTAAGGAAGTGATACAGTCAATGTTAGGTCTAAGAATCTAGACCCAATCAGCCACGCCATGAGTCAACTCCAAAAACAAAACATGTTTTGTAAGTAGAGCCAAAACACTTCGCAGCCAGATATTGGGGACTAGGACTTCCTATCCAGATGCACCATCATCCATTTATTGGCCACAAGCTACTTTAGTACTTTACAATTTGAATTGTGGTTTCACAGCTCTATCTGATTTGAATTTCCCAAAGACCTTGAAAGTAGAGGAACTCTTGTATTTTTAAGTTCCCACTAGCACTTCCTCTCTTGCCTGTCATTGCTAAGTGAGGTATCTGAATCACTTCTAAGGGAAGTAACTTTCCAATACTCACATACCAGTGAATTCAAACACTGGAAGAATAAAGAAGCACCTTAATAGCTGCACACAGCTGAGATCTCCCCACATTTTGAAATACATTCTCCTACAGGAATAGAGCTGTGCCTCTCCAACAGATATGCTAGAGGACCCTGCCAACCAGCCACGGCCATTGCTGGTTCAGTTAGTTAAAACACCATCAAGTGTGGCCCTGGGGAGACTGACTCCTTCATAGACAGCACAGACCTGCCAGAGCTGAGATGTCAAATGACCACACCACCTTCCAACCACACTTCCTTTTACTAAATAAGGCAAGCCAAGCATTTGATCAAAAAGAGGAACTGTGATTTGAAAGTGTGGGTGAATATCGAAATTTTATATACATATATATATATATACATATACATATATACATATATATATATATATATGCCTTTTAAGTATATGCCATAAGAAAAAGGATAATACGAATAATACATAGAAATTATGGTTCTCGGTTGCTCTCATCTATAGATATACATGTTAGTGTTCTTGATTCCTCATTTGAAAAGTCTTAAAGCAGGATATTTGGTACTAAAATATCCATGACCATTGTAATATTTCAGAAACTCAATACAGAACAAAAGGAGTTCCAGGTTGCTGTGTATTCTAGATACGCTCAGGCATATACACACACGCTGCAGCTTGTATGTCACCATTGGCCAGGGTCAGGTATTCTAGAGACAGTCTTTCCCACTCAGCTCCTCACTGGAAGTAGCATCAAACAGCTCTGAATCCGAATTTCCTCACTTAAAAATAGTCTGAATTAAAGAGAATTACTTAAATATTTTGAGTTTTGATTTCCTTGTTTTTAAAATATGGATAATATTTCCTGTCTAATTAGTTGCAAGGATTAACAGAAATGTGTTTATCTTTTCCTATGATGGACACTCTACAATCTAGCTACTGCGTTTATGAGTAGGCCTACCTTACATTTCTGCTTTTTGTGTCTGCTGCTGGCATTCTCTCAGTTCTAGTTCTTTGTGGTTAAATTGTGTAGTTCTATTTTGGCCCAATATTAAATAATCAAATAGAAAAACTGTTCAAGGAACTTAAGCTGTGATGTATGAGAGAGAGAATAACCAAATATATAGGCTACGTCATTTCTTATGGTGTCCTAACATCAATATTCAAGAATCAGAGGAGCATAATGTGACAGCCTCAGTTTCAGCATGAAAGGGCAGCACACATGCCACTGAAATCAAGTGCTCTTGACTTAGTTCTTGCTGCAGAAGCTGCCTCTGGCCAATATGATTCTTCAAGAAATTCCTCAAGTCTGTGAAATTATGATTCTCTTTCAAGCCTAGAAAGGAGCCTACAAGTATCGATTGAGTTGACCTGACTTCCATACTTAACACAAAAAAGTCATTTGGGACACTGATTTTATTGTTATGACTGAGTAGATTGTCTTACCCCCACCCACCTGACAAGGTCCCATTGCTTCTTGTTAATAGAATAGTAATAAAATTTTGAGGAAATACTACAAGAGATGACATCACTCAAAAAAATCTAGTGTTGTGCAATATGCTAATTGCTCCCATTGCTAAGGGGAGGGGCAGTGCTCATGGGTGTGTCCCTAAACAACAACCTAAGAAAAAGCTAGCTAAAGCTGAGGAGCTGTGACACAGATGGCGAACGTCTGGGCTGTCCTTCCTGGCACAAGTGCACTTGTGACTGGCTCTGTCTCTCATGCAATGGCTTCAGCTGGGTGTGAGCCCAGAGCATAACAAATGACAGAGGGAATGGGGAAGAGGTTTCCCAGGGGGAGTAGGGAGTTCAGAAAGCATAATGAATCTGGAGATGGAACTTCCCCATGCTATCTTGGAAACAAAGCAGAATCCTGGTCGGCTAAAAAGAGAACTGTCTGTCAGACCCATCCCTACAGCGCAGAGTTTGCAAAAGCTTTAAAGACAATCTTCTGTACACATAACATATTCCAACCAAATGGGCCACGAAGTCTCTGTAATCAGAGACTCTATCTTGGGTGTCTGTGAAGAAGAGTGATGCTTACTCTCCAGATTCCAGAACAGGACTTGGTGAGTGTTTCAGAGAAAGTATTTTTATCTCTGTAGAAGAAAATACTTTAATTTTTTTTTTTTCAATTTGTTTGGTCATAGTACAACTTGTGAAAGTCGATACTTTCTTTCTACAATGTGGGTCCCAAGATCCAATCAGATTTTCAGTCCTGGCTACAGGTTCCTTTACCTGCTGGGCTACCTTACTGACCCAAGAAAATAGGTTTTGACAATAAAATCCATCTGCTACTGGCCAGACATGGTAGTATGTGTCTGTAATTCAGGCACTGGGGAAGTGAAGCAGGAGTGTTAATATGAGTTTGAATGTAGTGTGGATTACATAGTATCTCAACAGCAATCGATCAGAGATTATCCAACAAAGACAGAAAGAAGAGGCATGTTGAGGAAACCCTTATCCTAGAAAAGAGTTGGTCTAGATGCCTAGGACTGTATTATCAAATGGTTTGATCAAAGAATGAATGGAAGAAAGCAGAGTTGTTTCAAGACTAAAGTAATTGTATGCAATGAACTATCTAGCAATGCTCGTTCTCCAACCATTCCACTTAGGCATATGCTGCCATAAACACAGCAACATGGAGCCAAGGCATGGAATTCTTCACTAAGGACAGCTCATGCCTCCATGCCTGTGGGAGAAGCCTGGTTGGAGAGAAGACCTTAACAATAGTTAAATTACCGGTTCTTCGTGATCTCATCACGTTTGTCTGTTTGGCTGTGGCTAAATTCTTCCCATAGCTCCAACAGCCCAAATGTGTACCACTTTCTAGAAAGATGTCAGGATTATTCATAATTGTTTTAACCCCAGGTTTCTTGCTTTTACTACTCTTAAAAGGGTATTATTTTTCCTCTCTTTGGACATAGAGAGTTTTGGCATCTGTTGCTTCTAGGTTTCATCACCTACACTCCCTTACCCTGTTCTTAGTAACAATTACCTTACCTCTACTTCTGCATCCTGCCCCTGGGATTTTTCATGACTCTTGGGATTCTCCCACCTTTATGTTTCTACAGAGTTATGTGCACATCCCTACTACAGAATATATAACAAGACCCAGCTGCAAAGTCATTGGCACTAGTGTAAATGAAGATATGGGACTATTTGTTGACAATGATTAAGAATTTCGCTCTTAATGGTAGCTTAGAGTATAACAGCAGGTCTGGAGTTTGTGGGTCATGGGCCCTCTGTGACTTCGCAGGCCGCCTGTGCAGAAAGCCAACCTTACACGTGGCACATAATAAGACATTTGGTGTCTTATTTCATGTTGAATCTGAGCTACTCACCATCCATTGCCCTTACAATTTTTAAATAATTATTCACAGAGTTCCAGTGTCCTCTGGGACTTTAGATTATGCAAACAAAGATGAGAAACAGAAGGGCAAAATTTGGAATATGTTTGTTCACTGACAGTTCTAGCTAAGACCGTCAGGAAGCTCCTGGCAGTCACATCCTCAGGTGTGTGCTCCTCTTGCTCCGTTTTGGAACCTGATTCTCTGGTATTCTAACTAATCTGGGGCTCTACTTTCCCGCTGCCCCCTTTGGTTTTCTGTTTGTTTTGTTGTTTTGTTTTGTGTTGTTTTGTTTTCTTCCCCTCTTGTCCAGCCTGTCCCTGGGCATCATAATCTCAGCAGCTGCGCAATGAGAAGTAAATGAGCAGGAAAAGGAATAGCCACGCCCATGTCTGACTCTAGCACTAGTTCATAACCAATCTTTAACAACCTCTAACTTGAAAGCCAAATGTGTACCTTTACCTACTCTCATCATAAAACCGTATTTTCTGTTCCCTAATCTGAAAACACTGACAGGCTCACCAGTCTCATCTGCAATTATCCAGTTCACCAGCAATCTCATTTAGCTCAGGATTTGGGCCCATTCTTATCTGTGGCTTTTGGACCAAGACATAGTGGCTGGCATGCATATATGTGTGTGTGTGTGTGTGTGTGTGTGTGTGTGTGTGTGTGTGTGTGTGTGTGTGTGTCCCAAGGAACAGCTGTACAATCTGCTTCAATAAAGGAATTCTCAGAATATTGTTATCTGCTCAGAAAAGTAAAAAAGTTTAGCGTGCCATTCACTGAAACACTGAGGACAGAGACAAATGAAGAAAGACTTGCAGGTAGCAGCTTTCATTTCTACATGAGTCTATCTAGCCGTAGCTTAAACAGAAGCACTATGTTTGGCAGGTGAAAACAAACCCTATTATTTTTTTCCCTTATATGTGTCCAAACAATTCAACATAAATAAGATGTTACTCAGCAAAGGACTAATCCTTGCAGTTCCATGTACAGGTTGAGGTTTAAAAAAAATAAAATCAATTAATCACAAAAGCTTCCAAACAATGCAAACAGCATTAAGCACAGTAATTATAAGATAAGCATTCGAGCAATTTTCAGCTGATTGGGTGTGGGTGTACTGAAGTAAAGCTACAGTTTGCCTGCTGGTACAAGAATGGCTTACATGCCAATTAGTGGTGTTGCTACTAATTATTAAAAACATTTTTAAGATTAATTAAAAACTAAATGCACCTGTATGATAGCTCAGAACCATGTTATGGAAATTGCTCAGATTTTCCATATCAATCACACAGGAAACGGAAGGGAGGCTCAGCTCAGATGTGAAGTTTACACTAGCACGCATCTAGGAATGAATATTGTGAGAGAAAGCTAAGAAAAACAAGAGGCAGTGGCTCAACCTTGTGCTTCCCATTCCCAGTTCCCTTACAGCCCCTTTCCATGAAACGCAGCTGAGAAAGGACAGAAGACAGTAGATTCTTGCATCACCTGAGAAAACTTGCTTCCCTTTTGTTGTTGTTGTTGTTGTTGTTGTTGTTGTTGTTGTTGTTGTTGTTTTAATAGTCATGCTGGGAAGCCAGAGCTAGTGGCACTAGCCTGTAATCACAGCCCTTGGAAGGCTGAGGCAAGAGGATTGCCACAAATTCAAGACTAACCTAGACCACATAAACCCTCCTCCTGGGGGGGGGCACTCCACACAAGGAAGAGCCACTTCCAAATTCCTAGAAGGGAGCAAACCCTAATTTTACTCCAGTCTTACTGCCCTATTACCCAAGGGCCAGGACTAATTAATTCTGTTGTTTGGGTTTTTTAAATATAAATTTTGAGGTCTCTACTTTTGTTGGCTTTTTCAGATGAGGTAATATATTATCCAGACAGGGCGAATGTCTCTGGACACATAAATGCAGCAAAGACAAGGGTAGAATCAATTCCGGGCATCCCTGATCAGAAGACCCTGACTGCTAAACTTTGGACATAGTATCAATTTCACATGCGTTGGTGTTGGTTACTCTCCTGTCATTTCCTGTCATTTGTTACCATAGTTACACCCTTAGATAGCTTATATTTCCTTATAGCTCTCAAACATTTTATACCATAATATACATAATTAGAAGCATAAATTTGCCTGCTATTTCTACAAAAGATTTTTTCCATACCAGAAAATGTTACAAGTCTCAGTGACATTGTCCCAACAGAAGATAGCAATCCACTGAGTCTAAAGACAGTGCTCAGAAGAGGGGACCCAAGCAACTTCTGCAAACTCATGCTGAAGCAAAGTACGTGATGCAGTAACGGCTGGAGCTGATAGTTGCCATGCACAGAAAGTCAAGGGAAATGACCACTCTTCTTGAAAGACTAGTCCCAAGTCACTCCTATTACTGACCAAGCTTTTGTCTCTCCAAAGTCTATTATATTTTCTAAAGACCAAGCAGTTTGTGAGCTATCATACTTTTATTTACAGTGTTAGTAACCATGTACAGTCAAAGTAAAGAAGAGCAGTCCTAGGGGACTGCACAGCAAGGCTACTCCATGTGTGATGTGTGGGAGGGCTCCAGTAACAATGAGAAAACACATGCCAACACTCAGGTTCTTACTATCAGACATAAGGGCTTGAGGTCTGCAGCGCTCTCTCTCTCTCTCTCTCTCTCTCTCTCTCTCTCTCTCTCAGACACACACACACACACACACACACACACACACACACACACATACACACACACATCTCAAGATGCTCATATACTTGTCTCCACTAGAAGTTCTACCACCTGCCAGTTCCTACCTCCTCTGCCAACCCTCTCAGCCTAAAGCAAAAAGGATGTGTATTTTCATTCCAGCACATAAGTGGTAGAACCTTAGCCAGTTTCTGCTTCTCTTTACACTCATTCTGCAAAATCAATGTGGTCTCTCTCTCTGACGTTCTCTGAAGAGATGGCATTAGATCAGTGGCAGAAGAACTCACTCATGGGTTCATAGGTCACCTGAAAGCCGAGGAGATGCAAGGAGCCAGTGAATACACAAGAAGAAAGAAAAGCAAGAAGGTGTGTGGAGAGAGCTTGCATGAATAGCAGAGACGAATGAGATCATTCCTGGTGGGGAGAGAGAACAGCACTAGGATTTGTTTTACCAGGTTGTCATTTCCAAGATGAGTAACTCTTCAGGCTTATTTTTCTTGAGGATATTAAAAAACTTAGTGAAACAAATGTACAGATTCTAATTATAAATAACGATTCCAATAAGCTTGGGAAGCCAGCTAGTTCACAGAACATTCTAGAAGCATCCATTAGGCAAATGCATGTACTCTGCTCAGTGCTCGTGGGTCGTGGCATTGAGTCCAGCTACAGTACAGGAATAGAGAGGAGCTTCTCTTTCTTTTGGGGGAGTTATTTTATTACTAATTTAACTGGTGTTAAACTAGTGAGCACTTGAGTGTCACTACAACAATTTAGGGTTCAATTCACCAACATGCGTTTTCTTAAAATGATGGTGACCGTGCAGGATCTATTCTCCCAGCGATGCTGCGATATGCTGGGGGCTCAGCAGCTTTTCCAGCTCGCAGCAATGAAGCATGTACCAGTAGAGTGGGTTGCTCGCCTTGTAAGAAAGAATCTTGAGAACTCTCTGTCCTGCTGTAGTCTATGGCAGCAAACCGACTTTCACATCCCTTTTCACCAAATGAGATTTTACTTTTTTAGATTCCTAAATCATGAGCCAAACTAGTATAAACCATTCAATATGTCATGGAAGACCTCCACTGTAAAATTACTATGTTGAATTTCCAACTTTTTTGTGTCAGAAAAATTTAAAAACACAACAAAACAAAACATTTCTCCAACACCAGAAACATGATCAACTCCAAATCCAGAAAGATTTACAAATGCCAGAACATGGTTATCTCCCAGCAAACATACCATTTCTTTGTTTCATAGGACACTAAGGATGAATTATTCATGAGACCTGATTTCACATGCTTATTGTGTCTGGTGGCAAAGTCCCCGCCTGCTCAGCCTCAGGAAAGCTGGGGCCCGCTCTGCTGCTGCACAGGGCTCGATGCCATCCAGGGACCAGCCATGTGCTCACGAGTTACTGGAGCAAGGCAAGCAGCTCCAGTGGTCTCAGCTGTGTGGACAGCTGTTTGCTCACCGTCTGTGATGGCAGAAATGTGTGGTGGGTTTCTCCTGAACAGCGTGCTCCCCCCTCAACCTCATATGTGCTAGCAGGCTCTTACTCACTCACACGCACAAACAATTCCGTGCTGGGCATCACAGACTCCACCATCACCAAAGGAAAAGGAAGCCCCACAATGAGCAGTGCACCAGAGTGAAGAAGAACTCCTTATCTTATATGCAGAATTGTTGGAGGAGTGTCTGTAGCCTCCTCGAAACCTAAATTTCTCTTGTCATTTCGGTATCAAAAGGTTTGTGCATGCATGAAATTCAAAATGATTTGTTGTTTAGATATTGCTTTATTTACTTGCTTAATGTGTTGATTGATGTGCTAGGGTCCTACATAAAGCAGAAGCCTCCTTTTTTTTTTCTTCAAAAGGAATAATAATTTAAAGAAATAGATTGCAACCAGGAGTTTCATCCCATAGTGAAGGCAGCCCTTCCAGGCTGGCTTGTTTGTAAAGAGTTCCTTTGTCTCTTGCCTGCTACCTATCTCTGGTAGCTACACCTTAGACACTGTGGAAAGTGACAGGGGTGGAGAAAACAAAGATCCAGAGTACACCCTGGAGTCCCAAGCTCTATCCAATCTGTAGTAGGCAGTTCCTTCTCCATGGAGCTTGGGATAAAACAGACTTGTCCATCTCCAACCAACAACACGAGGCATTAGAATCCCACAGCCTCCCTTCTCTACAGAGGGAGATTCGGGGAGGGAAATCCTCCAGGCTGACTTCCTGCAGTGTGCCTCTTATCATTTGGCTCTTTTGCAGACACTAGACTACTTTCATTTTCTAAGGACACACTCCTCCCCAACTAGCATAGGTAATAAAATGAAATTCTCTAAGATGATGAAAAAGATGGCTGTCAGAGAACTTGCACCAACCTTTTACTAGCCTGTCTTGAATTTTATTTATTACTTCATTAGAGGTTCTAATATTTTGACTCAGGCTAGGTGAATAGGAGTCAAATTGGGGAGGGGGGAATTTATTTATAGAAAGTGACGGTTGAATTTGTGCAGAACTCTTACTTGATCAATGTTCCATGCAAGCAACATTTGCGTAGGCTCTCTGTAACCTCTTTTCCAAACAAACTCTAATTTGACATAATGCAGTGGAGAATGGCACCAGTCATCGGCCTTGCATCAGAAACGCATTTTATTTGGATTCAATTCAGACTTAACGAACTGGTTCCCGTAAATGTAGCAGATGGGACTGAGGCAAATGGAATCGAGTGTGGGGCCTCACGCCCAGCATCCACGGATGCTCCCCTGCACGCAAGCCTTCTCTGAGCTAGTTAGTTAGATAGTTAGCTAATTGGTTAGGCACATTCCAGCTGAAACTTGGATTACAATTTTCAGAGTTCTCTTACCAATCCACCAAACTGAGGCTTGAGAAATGACAGTCCAACGAAACCCACTAGTTTACTTCCTTCTCTCTCTCTGTCCCACTGATTAATGTGAAGAACGTTGCCAGAGGATGGCCCAACGGTTTGGCAAAGCTATTGCCAGACCTTTTCTTCTAAAGGTCAATTAAAAATGCTAGCTGTACTGTAAACAGAATTCTTTATGGAAGAAGACCACGTGGTACCCAGAGTGGTCTCTTAATACAAAATATCAATTTGATTTTCCTCAGGAGATTCACTCTCCTTTTGCAATGCAAATATTTTCAAGTGTACTAAACACGTTTTAGCACCTCAACATAGGCACTAAAACTATTTGCATGCAAAATTACCCAGAGTAGGCAGACAGGCACAAGCTTATGCTAGCACCATATGTGCTGAAGAATTTGAGCCAGAAAACAGCTAGTACTGGACGGTATTTACAATTTAAATTTAATTTTACATTATTATTCAAATGAGCATTTATATATAAGTCTCTATTAAAATTAATGCTTCACATGGAACAAAAATTTCACCTAAAATTATACTTGCAGTAGTACTGGGCATTTTTGCCCAGCTAGCTAGATCATTCAAGAACCACAAAGCATTTCTATTTGTTTTTCAATTCTACCTGAACGGCAGAGTCAAGCTTTTCCTATTAGAATGAAAAGGAAAACTAATCTTGATTGGAAGGCCAGAAACCAACACAAGTGTAGACCAACCGGGACACACTAAAGAGTGTAAGTGGTCAGAGAGAACCAGATGCTGCCTGACAACATCACAGATCTTTCTACCTTTCGATTAAAACGCGTCTCCTTTTCTCCCTTTCTATTTATCTCCCTTTCCCTTTGCCTTCCAAGAAGTTCCATGTGTTTTGTGAACAGCGACATGCCTTTGGCTTGGTGTTTTGTTTGCAAAATGCAATGTGTTTTACTGTCCCCAGAACGTGGCATGTCTTTGTATACTCAGAAACACAATCAACTGCATGCCCTGTTTGTGCAACCAGGGAAGGAGCCTTGCACCCTGGGCAGCAGCAGGGGTGTGTGTCTCAGAAGCTGGTGCTGCAATACCACAAACAGAAGGCTGCCTCCTTTACTGTCCCCGCAAGTCATTTTCTATTTTAAGATTGGTAAAGTGGCAAGTCTTTAATGTCACTGGTTTAAATGTTGAACACTTTACTTTCATGTTCACTTTATAGGGAAATCTCTAAATGAATCAGAAGCCAGCCTCCCTTTTGCTCACCTGGGCCGCATGGCAGTGTATTCTCGGAGACCCTTTGAAGGTAAAGTTTATGTCCTCCTTCAGTGGTTCTCAGATCCACTGTTTCCTATTTGCAGCTAGTGCGCACGCATCATAGAAGCATCAGCCAAATGAATACAAAACTTGAATGGGGTTCTTGGATATTGTTTCTTTCTAATCTATTTTAATGAAAGTCACAGAACCAAAAGTAGCCTCAAATACTGAGGGTGTGGTAATCTTTATAGCCTGTGGCCACTGAATTTAAACTGGAATAGAAGGAATGTAATAATTTAAAAAAAAAATCAAGCATCAAAATAGTGTCAAATATACCTAGAATATTAACTACAAAGCGATATTTACTCCTGGATTAAATATAATAAACTTTACCTTAAACCTAGTACATAGAATGTTTCTTTTGAAAACATGAAGTATGGATCTAGGGCTAATGTCTGTTTTGCTTTCTTTTCTCCCCCTTTTCCTTGAGAACCATAGGAAGCTGCTTTCTTCCCCGACTTGCAATCAGTCTTCGAAATGTTGCATCATTCCTGAATGCAAGAACTCAACTGTGTGTAGTTTTAATTTATAGCAGCCAACGTTTCTATACATAAGCACTCTTAGAGAGGCTCAGAGGAGAACTAGAGACCTTTGGTTCTGTGGGTTTAATGGGAATGGAAAATCTCCACGTTTACACACCTATTCTCACATATTAATATCATTACATTTAAACGGAGGTTTGATTTCAAACACTGAATTAATTAAGAAGGGAACATCTATGGTATTAGAAAGCCAAATCAAATGCCAACAGCGCCCTCTACTGACTTCTAGAAGAAACCTTTTTTTTTTTTTTGTCTAGCAACAGAAAGAAAATTTCTGTTTATTTACTTAGCGAAGCACCCAGACACCAAATTAAATGTCTTACAAAATACCAAGTCCCTTGGTAAACCTGAAGGAAAATGCGAAGAATTTTATAAATAGAAATCAACAGTCATGTGGATGTTCCACTACCAGTAAAAATTTCCTGTTCCACTAACAAATTTTGAACCATTTCCTTGCCTGGGAGTCTTTATCACAGTCAGGGCAGCAGCTAAAACACAATTAGGGCTGGGTTCACATTCGTATTTACTACCACCAGACACAAATATCAAACTTGGAGTCTGAAAATTGAGAAGTCTTAATGGGAGTTTCAGATTCTTACATTATACTTCCCTGCTTCTTGCTGTGTTCAAAAAAATGATCCAAGCTCGTTCTTTATGGTTATTTCTCTGAGGAACCATAGATCATTTCTAATTCTCACACAATTTTGAGGCAAAGATATACCGGGTTCTTTTACTAAGTGCTAACATTTGCTGCAACGGGTATTTTAATTAAGGCAATCAAAAAAATGAAAAATAAAATAAAAATATGTTCCTGCCAAAGTCCTTGCTCCAGCTTTCGGGGAGACTGCCACGGTCTAGGTCTAGGTCTACACCTGCAATGAATCTAATTGGTTTCACTCGGTGAGGGTGAGAGCTACCTCTGCCCTAAATCCCCCACACACTGCGGCGTTGGCTTCATTTTTATGCAGCCTCGCTCCCTGGTCTGAAGCAGAACTCCGTACCAACACACTCTGATGTTCTCCAGTCTCACTCACTTCAACAAGTGAGACCTGACAAGCTTTACAGGATAGGCGGGTGTGAGAGAGTCGGGAATGTTGGTGCGAAGGCACCAGAAGGCAAAGCTTTTCCTACAGAGAGCGGAAGGAGCAGACTGGCCCTTGCTGGGTGGATGATTCAGCTCTGCTGCAGAGGCTTTCTCCAACCCCCACCTCCACTATTCTGTGGCAGGAGGTTTACAAATGAACTTCTAGTTAATTGTAGGCTGCTGAGTTAGAAGCATATTAAACTAGCTGTCCTAATTTGGCAAATCACAATGACTTCCTAAAGCATCCAAAATTGGTGTCAACTCTAAAGAAAATCATTTTTTTTTTTTTATGGCAGGTTCTTCCCCCACTCCATTCAAGAGTCTTCTCTGCTGTTTCTAAACTATGTGACCTAAGGCCACTCATACTTGCTAATCCTGGATTTCTTCATTCATGGAAAGGAGATGATAATACCGTTCTACTGTATGGGGCAGGTGGTTCACGGAGATTCTCATGAGATGAAGTTTATGGTGTACTCTAATAGGATGCCTGGTACAGAAGCAAGAGCCCTTGCTATTTCTGCATGCATAATAAACAAGAAAAAAGTCTTAAGTGAATGAAGCAATGTAGCTACTGAATCTGTGTCTGGCATGACACTGTCCTTCTGTGGGTTCTTGAATGGCAGCTTTCTGCAGGACAAAATGTACAGGAAGGAGGGGCAGTGGCTGAAAACTCAAGTTCACGAAAGTGGGTAAATGTTCTTCTAGCCTTGCCTGGGAGACAGGTCTGCCTGTCTTGGCTTTGAATCAGTTAAACTCTTGTAGCTTTGTAGCGCTAGCCTACGAAGGGAGGGCATTGTCTGGTTCACACAGCTAGGTTAAGACTATGTGGCCACAGGTCATGGTGAGTGAACCCCTTCCTCAGCAGCTTCTGCCTCTTCTCTTCTCTTCTCTTCTCTTCTCTTCTCTTCTCTTCTCTTCTCTTCTCTTCTCTTCTCTTCTCTTCTCTTCTCTTGTCTCTTCCTCCTCCCCCCCCCCTCCCCCCCTCTGCTTTCTCCTGTGATAGCCAGATGGACCTTGCATCTTGCCTTTTCTCAGCCAGCACTTCCTTGTGGAAACCATCTCTGATGTTACTGAGCAGACCAAACCCTTGTTCTTCCACATACAGAAGGGCAACCATTGTGGTAGCTATCTCAGATTTAAAGTTTGCCGAGATGGGTTGCTTTCCACCAAGACTACCCATATCCAGGCTGAATGTCTATTCTGTTGACTTCTATATTCCAGGGTCTAGCAGAAAGTAGGGCCTCATATCATCTGTTGACTATATAGATGGAAGTACAAGATAGGTACTGGGGGAAAGATACACATTAGTATAGAAGCCCAATATTAAAGCAACCTAGAGGTCCTGCAGAGGTTTCTCAAAGCTTGTCTTCTTCCCAGATGTCTCCAGCAAGGTCAGATCCTCTTAGGATCAATAACGAAAGTACGAAGGCCTCAAACCCAACAAGCTCCTATTAAAATGTTTGCTACCGGATGGCATCCATTTCCCCTGGTTTTCCTAAGCACTGCTCTGTCTTATAATTAAAACAGCCTCTTCAGCTACAAAATGCTCTGGACGTGATGACAGCCACTGTGAATTGTGCTCTCTGACTGGGACTTCTATGCAGCCCTGGGCCTGGAAATGATTTATTCTGGGAAGGGAGCCTCTGTGTATTGAGACGCTGAGCATATTTGTGGGGGCGGAGGCTGGACCTGCCTTCTCAGATGGGCTTTCCCTTCTGTGTGTAGATTTATTCAAGCACTCACCCCTTTAAAATCTGACACTGGCTTCAAGGGGCAGTAAGGCTTGGGAAATATTTTAATGCCATAATAAAAGTCACTAGATGTGTAGAACACAGATGTGGAGACAAAAGGGAACAGCATTCACAATTCCACTCATTAAAGACCCTAAGAGTCCTGAAGGACAGGAACCACTGCCATTAGTTGCCTTTATGTGGGCACTGCCCTTTAACCCATATGAGCACTCTCAATCCCCCAGTGCCTCACACAGCTCCCACCCCCTCTCCAGCCTCCCACCCTAGGACCCATTCCTGCAGTTTCCCGAACATCCCTTTGGTGTGCTTTGCTAACAGTCCCAAAGCCTATCTGTCAGCCCCCCTCCTCCCTTTTCCTTCTGTTGGCCCCCCTCCATTCCCTCCCCCTCCATTCCCTCCCCCTCCATTCCCTCCCCCCTCCATTCCCTTCCCCCATTCCCTCCCTTCCTCCCTATCTCCCTTCCCTCCTCTGTCCCTCTCTGCCTGCCTCCCTCTTCTCCCTTCTTTCCATCTTTTCTCTCTTCCCCTTTGCCTTTTTTACTCTCCCTCCCTCTTTTTACTTCCTCTTCTCCCACCCTTCCTCCCTTACTCTTTCCTGCTTTCCTTTCTCAGTCCTCCTTGTTTCTTGTTCCTCCTTTTATCTTTCTCCTTCTCCTTTTCCTTTTCTTTCTCCCTTCTTTCCTTCTTTTTTACTTCTGCCTTGGTTCTTTATTCCCTTCCTTTTGTTACTTCCTGGATCTCTCTTTCCCTTCCTCCCTTCCTTCCTCTTTTTGTCTTCCATCTTTCCTTTCTCTATCTTTCTCTTTCCCCTTCCTTTTTATCTCTGTCCCTTCCTTCTTTTGTGCTTGCTTTCCTCCCTCTCACTCTTTTACTTCTAGTTTCTTTCTCCTTTCTTCCTTCGTTTTCTTCCCTCCTTCCTTCCTATCTTCTTCCTTTCTTGTGCCCTTCCTTCCTCCTCCTCTTTCTTCTTTAGATACTCAGAGCATGGGGACATGGTGGAAAGTCAACTCTCCTGAGGAGGGCTCTGTAAGGCATTGCTAGGATGCCTGTTGGGTTGGAAACAGCCAGTTCCAGGATGGCAGTCCTTGATCTCCACTTCTCACCTGTATATCACCATAGTACCATGAGAATTGGAAGAGCATGGGACATCATCCTATCACCTGACTGCCTCCCAGGTCACTATCTAGTTAAAGGAATCCCCAGGCTTGTATTGCAAGAATTTTGTGCTGCGTTTCTACTCTATGCTAAGGAAACATAAATTCTTTTAGGAAACTGAACAGTCCAGACAAGTATAAAGAAGAATTAACAGCTGCCACATTTAGTAGTACTGCAAGCAATGCTTCCTATGACTCCATACTTTGGCAACAGTCTGGGGATGCATGCTCATCTTCTGCCCCTTTTACCCAGAAGACAACAAAGCAAAGGGCATCTAGGGAACACAGTGACAAGTGGTAGAGCTGGCAGTCTAAAAGTGACAGTAAAAGGAGCCAGTGACTCACTCCACAGCCTCATCACATTGCTAGATTAGCCTGCAAGTCACCCATGGATTGAACATGTCTCCCCAGAAAGAAAAAGAACACACATACACTTGTATATTTCAAATTTTCTTTCCAATTACAGAACCATGGATAAGTATAGAACTATCTAGTGTTTTCTATGCCAAAATAAGGCTCATACTGCATGCACAAATAGTCTTCCACCATATTACATTTGAACACTTTAATGATATTAATACAAATAAAAAATGAATAAAAATATATTCATTTTTATAGTGACTGCATACTGTAATTTCCTCTTTCATCAAATCACTCTCTTGGACCCAGAAATGATTCACAAACCTCAGTGCATAACTCCTCTTCATCTTAAATTTACTACAAATTTCAATTATAAACATTCAAATCTCCAGTATGCAAATTATATCGCAGAGTAGTGAGATAATTATATAATCTCCAGCTGTACCAATTGTGATTCAGATATTATATTAAAAGGACGTTTATAATCATGTTTCTAGCCATACCACAATACCAATCCCTTGTTGAGCAGTTTGAAAAAATACACAACCCACTTAATTGAATCCAACTCACTATAGAAGGTAGGAGCAGTGAACCTGTATAACAACAATGAAGCTTCTTATGTCATCTCAACTGGCTTTGTCCATTATCTGTGAAAGACAATGTCCTGTACCTGGGCCCAGAGACCCATACCACACTAACCAGCTACTCTGTATTACTAAATGGTTTTTGCTTCAGTTTCTTCACTGTGAATTACAATACTAACATATTCCCTATACATTTATGTGGTGGTAAAAATTTAAATGCTAGGAAACCCTGCACACACCACACTTTAAAAACTTATTATTACCCTATATTCCTAACTAGATTAGATTAAACAACAATCATCCACTTTTGGGGGGATTAAAAACCATAGAAAATGTTGGGTCCATTCTATTAACTTTTATGCATAGAGATGTCTATAAAATTCTCATAGGCTCTGTCTATTCTGGAAGAAAATTAACAGTCCTGTTCCCCACACTACAGAGGAACACACACGCAAAAGGAAATCAATTTGTTTTTAATCAGACACTGTAAAGGTGCTTGATTCTTTTCTTCCTGACACAGTTTGTTCTGTTTGGGATACCCTGACCATCCCCCTAAAGCAGTTGAAAGTTTTCTCAGGGTCATCAAAATGCAAATCTGGGCCAATTTGACATCACTTGGTCCATTGCTTCTTTGTAGGACTTCCGTTGCATTTTATGTCCACAGTTTTCATGGCAGTTGCTTGTGCCAGGCATGTCCTTCCAGAGAACTGACAGAAGTCCTCACTTCCTTTCTTCAGTCTTTTACTGTTAAATACCTCCTGTTCCCCTTCCATGGGCTGTTGAGAAAGGAGTCTGGCTTTGTTGAGTCCTAAGTCTGAGCAGTCTCTGCCTTCTCTACAATAATAAGATGGAAGTCCTATTTTTAATCTGAACCAGGCATCCCAGAAGTAATTTTTTTTCTGGTCCTTTGTGCTACATGTGTGGTAGTCTCATTCCTGCAGCTAGAAGTAAATAATAATTAGGGCTCACTTCAGTAATATAAATGTTTACATAAATTTAAAGTAAAACAAAAATAATAAGAAGAAATTGTATTAGGGTTGGCTTTGCATTTGACTCCTAGTAAACACGCCCAAGTGCAGGTGTAGCCTACCTCTTTAGGAGACTTTCCCGTCCTGTGCTTACCTGCCTTCCAGCCTGAAGACACTGAGAGGCAGTCTCCCTGGTGTTTAAATTAGAAAAGAGCCAAATAAAAACTGCTAAGGTAATTTTATTTCATAGGCCTATTTAAATATAATACACTACCCCCCTCTACACCCTGGGAGATTGAACCCATGGCTATATATCTCAGTACTGGGATACATCCCATCCTTCACTCTAGTATTTTAAAAAAATCCAGGTAACTTCCCCTCTTTGGCAAGAAGACATTCTTGTGTTATGTGAAAAGTAGAAGAGAAAGTGCTGGAATAGAGTAAAATGGAGAAATTTGCTAGATCCAGACCCGGCCAATAGAATGAGGCCAGCGTCGCCTTGATTTCTGAGAACCTAATTATTCTCAGTCACAGTATGGTATGAAAGAGGGCCTGCCTTCCTTCCGTGGAGTTTGCAGGCACTGAGAGCACATTCTGGACAGGAGCAGTTGCAGTGGTTTGGTCTCTTCTCCAGCTGCTAGTGTTAAGGATCCTGTAGTGAGTGCTCCAGTAAGTGAGAGATTCCAAATGCAAGGGGGATCAGCACAAGAGAGAGATGAAGAGAAGGGCCTTGGACACAGTCCAATTTCTGCTGTGGTTTCACCTTTGAGGGAATGGAATAAAATAACAAATGAAGGTATGTTAGGGTTTCCAGATCATTCTCTTGATGAGCTACAAGTGAGGGCCTATAGATCACTTGGAAAGAATAATCAGATTCATCTTAACAGTAGCTCTAGAAGATTTGATGATGATCAATATTAATCCATATAATGTTTTTGCAACCAATTTTAGGTTCTCAGACAAATTGTGTTCACTCTAAATAAATACCTATTTTAAATATCAGAAGCAACTGATCTTAAGAAAAGTCAGTAGGCTTTCCCTTATGTACACACACTGCTTGCACAGTCCTCATGTGCTCCTGCATTTGGAGAAGAAAGTATAAATGTAGCTGGCTGTGTCCTGAAACTGACACACATGTACTCAGGAAAGACAGTTCTTAAAATCTCAGAAACCTCCTGGGACATCTGTTAAAAACAGCCATTTTACAGCTAGTTAGCCATGGCACAGGCCTGTAAATTCCAGCATGTGAGAGGCTGAGGCAGGAAGATTCAAGCTAGAGGCTAGCCTGGGCTGTATAGCAAACCCTCTCAACAAGCAAGCAAGCAAACAAACAAACAAAACCTCAGCCACTAACAACAACAAGGATGCTTAATTTGTACTGAAACAGAAGATAACAAATATCTAAAGCTCATTTCAGTAACTTCGATGTTATGTCTTGGAGGGTTCTGATACCAACTTACCTATATAAAGGTGCAGTGTGTACTATGTTTCTCTTCCCAAGTCTGCATTAAGTGATGAACCATTCATAATTTACTGCATTAAATGATGTCCTATTCATAGTTTACTGAAATCAGTCTTATAAGCATACTTTCAACAACAAAGTCAGCAACAGGAAATCAGAGCTTACTTTTCAGAGAACTGGATAATTATGGAACATACTACTAGCTTCATTTCATTGGGTTGAAATAATAGTTTGAAGAGTAGCAACCTGGCAAATGTGTGTAAATACTAAACCAATGGTAGAGCTAAGATTTTACTTCTAATTTTCTGGAGACTTTTTCAAGAATCTTGAATTTGCTGTGCACTGTGCAGGTGTGTGTGTGTGTGTGTGTGTGTGTGTGTGTGTGTGTGTGTGTGTGTGTGTGTGTGTGTGTGTGTGTGTTTTGTATACTGAATCTAGCAAATGAGCATAGTATAAATAAGCCACTCTTCAGCTTTCCAGCGTTTCACACATCCTCAGTTTCACCATCATTCATTAAAATCTTGTTCATGTACTATGTGTGTAGGTAGTCAGGGCTACAGTAGCTGTACCTATACTATGGAGGTTTTCATCTGCCATTCTGTGTTAATTTATAATAGTCAACACATTGTAAGTACTATATATGTAGTTGTTATACTGTGCTGTTTAAGTGTACATTCATCCTTAGCATTTGTTACCCACCAGAAATTTTGAAGCTCATTGCCTGTACATAGTGAAGGTCAAATGGTATTTTCATATGCTTTCATAGACGTTTCCTCTTTTTGAATCAAGAACCTTCAGATTGAGTACTGTTTCTGGATCTGCCAGAGCAGAACTGAGTTCCTACATCTTGGTCTTAACCTTTGACTACCTGTACACACTCTAACTGGTTGAGGACCTGAGTCTTTAAAAGAAACTTTTGTGGTCTCTTGGCTCCCCATGACAGGTTGGGATGCGATTTCCTCAAAAATGGAAACAGTAACAATGACCTCCCTTCTGCTGTTTGAATTTGTAGTTTTTTCCTAACTGTTCTCCATGAAATAATGAATAGTCACTCAATTGTTGGTGGAGGAACATGAGCAGTAAGTGTAAATGGACTGTGGTACATTTAACGTCCCCCCCCCCCGTGTGTGTGTGTGTGTGTGTGTGTGTGTGTGTGTTTATTTCATAGAATAAAAAACTCACAAGTTTAGGAAAGAAGATAGGATTCAAATGGAATGCACAGCTGTAAAATCCAAGGAAAATCTCAGTGAGACTAGAAATTACTATTACTGATTTTCTTTTTCACTTATCCAGACTTTGGCTAAGCTAGTGTTAGGACACAAAATTCTTACTACACAAGCATAGTATAGCCTTGTTTCCTGGAAGGAAAACCAAAATCTCACTGTAAATGTAACTTGAATTTCCTTTGATGTAATTATCACCTCAGAGGCTTGCTGCTGAATAAGCTCACCCTTTCTATCCCAGTCTAAACTCTAGTTGGCTGGTTCAACTCAGCTATTTTGGGCCTAACTTCTCTACAAACTGACTGATTCAACTAGCTTCTCTTGGCTACTGACTGACTTGCTATGCTTGCTAACTCTGGCAATCTGTTCTAATCTGTGGCTTCTCCTCATTCTCTGGCTTATTCTTTTTTACCTGCAACCTGTCAACCTGTCTCTGTGAAACTGTCTCAGTAAAACTCCCTCTCTCTCTGTCTCTGTCTCTGTCTCTCTCTGTCTCTCTGTCTCTCTGTCTCTCTGTCTCTGTCTTTCTCTCTCTCTCTCCTCTTAAGTCATCTCTCATTCCTCTCTGATCTGATGAGAGTTAGGTATATCCTATCTGGCTCATTATGTCAAATCTTTCTCTGATTCATCACTTTGCCTCTCAGATGTCATTTTCAAACATTGCTCCTTCCATCTAAAAACTAATTTTACCTTCATTGTTTGGAATTAAAGGTGTGTACCAAGGGCTTGTCTGTATTCCAGCCATATCAAACAGACCTAGAAGGTCTTTGGATGTGATCTCTGGCCAGAGTAGCCATATTGCTAGATTGAAATTCATCTACATCTCACCAAATCTCTGTGACATAGAAAGGTTCATTACAGAATAATAAGGGAAGACTTTAATTGTTCAACACATTCTTCAAAGAGTTTTTCAAACAAGGTAGACCATGGTCACTCAGAGGTCATTCTCAGAGTAAATGAGACAGATAGGTGGAGGAAGTCTGAGCAGGACAAACATGCAGAAAGTCTGGCTATGTTTCAGTGGCCCCATATATATCAAAGGAAAATTTTCTGAGTTTAAGCACTGAAGACTCATAGAAGCAGAATTTGAGCATGGTATCAGTCACCATTCCTCAAGACTCAGTAAAGAGCTCAAGAGGAATGCCAGGGAAAGGCATAGAACCCAGATTGAACAACTGAGAAATCTGGGTTGAAATATGGCCTCCACTGAAATATGATCTAATCACTAATGCTGAGCCTCAGCAAGCTTCCCATTTCTGAAAGATGATGTCATAGGACCCACCTAGGAGGAAAGCAAAAGCAGTGACGTGATAATGAGCACACAGTGCTGTGCACACATCCAAACATGTGGGTGACTCTTGATTGTACCATTTAACTGACAATAGTGGCCAAAGAGAAGACATTATAAACAGTGGGAGCTAATTTCTTAAAAAAAATAATTAACTAATTAATTAACAATTATAGAAGTAATTACAAAATTTAAAGCTGGGCTTGGTGGGTGTGTGGGTGTGTGTATGTATGTGTGTGTGTGTGTGTGTGTGTGTGTGTGTGTGTGTGTGCATTCCAGTATGCACCTACCCCTACATGTAACTCCACAATGTTCACGAAAGATTTCTTCTTAAGTTCCATGACCCTAATTTTGCACATTCCCTACTTCTCTGAAGATACCGTCATGGTATGTTATAGCTTCATCAGCCACCACTTTTCTTTTTCCCCATAGCAGTCCCACTTCAGGTCTGACACTGCTTGGTGTGGGTGTGGATTGGTATGGTATGAGAATGCAGAGACCCTTCAAAGCTCTGAATAGGACAGCCAGGCTTGGGAGAGAACAAAGTAAAGTCAACACAAGGAAAAGTACAGTCCAGAAAACAGAAGGGAAGATCCCAGAGAAACATTCCTGAGTAATGTTTATCCTATTGTGAACACAAGAAGATAAAACTCCCAAGAGAAGGTAATTACTTTTTTCTCTCCACACCACCTTCCACAATAGACTTTATTGACAAACTAAAGTATTCTTTTGCCTCCAGATAATTTGAGTAGATCAGAGGGTTTAAAACAACCTAGCCTCCAGTGTTTGATCCAGAGAAGCTTTGTGAGAAGACAGATGAAATGTGAAATATTTAGATTCCAAGGGCAGCTGTGGCTTTGGGATTTACCTGCCTATTGTCCAAGAACACACAGAGGACGCCTCCTACCAAGATCAAAGAAAAACATCACCACTACTTACACCGCAAAACTGAATTATTGCAGAAATCAACTCTAGTCCACCAGCACTTCAGAAAGCAAGTGATGCTTTGGTTGCAAGAAACTTTATTGGGAGAATAGTTTCCTAATAATTTGCTCATCAACTTATGTTGAGGACAACACAAGAATAGGTTTGTCTTTTCAGTGATCCCCACATTTCCATGGTCCTTAAGCTTTTATAGCATTTAGAAGGGACAATGACTACAGTAACTGATGCTTGAGATTCAGCATGTGCCTGTCACTCTGTGCACACTGCCTCTGTACTCCAGCACAATTCTTTGTCTGTATTGTGACCTCCACTCCACAGAAGAGCCAAGTAAGGAACAGAGAGCTTCATGACTGGCCCAAGATCACTTACCTGGAAATTAGTGGCTAGGTGTCTAGCTTCAGCTCCTCAGAATCTAAGCTTCTGCCTTAGTTTCTGTCGAAAAGCACTCACTCTGTCCCTAAGTGGCCCCACAATGCGTACTAAGAACTTATCAGGAGAAAAGCAAAATGCTCAGTGCAGTGGAAGCCATAATGTGTCATGCAAATCTCATTCTTTGACAGGAACTTATAGAAGACTCTTGTTCCTGATGCTGTAACAGCATTTGTTGCCACTCCCGTTCCCAAATCCACAGAGAGATGTTGGAACTCAGAGGCAACAGGAGATTAGAGGAGTTCACGTGGTTCGCTAATATACTGCAAAACATTTAACCTTCCATTTAATGGTTAACTTATTTCCAAGTAACTACAGTCACTTAGCCATAATCATTTAAAAAATTTAGATGATTTGATACTTTTTTATCATTTTAGTTATTGTTCATGATCTGTATATATTTATTATTATTATTATTATATTACTATATGACTTTAATAAATGTGGGACAATTAAAAAATTGGAGACATAAAAATGTCTGAAACTTTTCTTCCAGAAATCTATGTTCTGGTTTTCTTTAATTTTTCACTTACTATATTTATATGTCTAGGCCCATGTCCCATCACCTCCCACATGGTTCCTATGTTCACTGCCAATTTTTAGGAGTAAATACATGATGTAATTTTTCTCCTAACAAGCTGCTGTGACTGTCAGCAATTGAAATAAATAAGAGTTGAACACAAAGAAAATAATCATGAGATGAGCCTGAGAGGTCCAGTGAGTTTGTCGGGTTTGAAAGGAGTAAGCTTGAACACAAACTGCACCTCTTCGGTTGTTATCTACAAATGATTTGGATAGAAAATTCATTCATTCAAAAATTCTATATGAACTTGATGAAATTTTATTATGCAGAAGCCCTGGGGTTCAGCCTGGCTGCACCAAGAAAAGGATATTTTTTCTACCGGTGGTTTTCATTTTGTCTCTGAACCAGCACATGTTCTGACTCATTGATCCTGGTATATACTGACCGGATGTTTTTAAAATAGCATTCTTATGTAGCACTCTATAGATGCAATTTACTCCTTACTGCAGACCACTAAGCTTTACTATCCCAAGATAAAAAAGAGACGAGGATGCAAGGAATATGCCAGTCCCTGCTGGCACGGGGACACTTCCTCTGGGATCAGCTCATATTTCCAAGTAAGAATGAGGCTGACCATTTTCCATCTCTGTACCCCAGGGTCCAAGAGAATTCTCCGTGTTTTTGCTGTCCGGCAATGTTTGACCCGATCAAACAGAAGAGATGATTATTCAATTTGGGTGAGGGCTGAAAAATATATCACCTCTGCCTCCAAGTTGCAGGTGAGGCTCTACTTTGAATTTTATTCGTACGTTTTGTTACAGCTGCAGCTGGAAGGGTCTGAAGGCCCGCCAGCTTACTACAGCCGGAAACACCATGCAGAAGATGTGCTTACGTTCATCCCCCTGCACCGTTAGAATGTGTTTCTTCTCAGGAAAACAATGGCACCACTAGAACCCTACAGAATGAGGATGAGAGATGAAGATATGCAAATATGAATAAGTTTACTACAGTATTACTAACAGTATCAGAAAATAGCTGGCGCTGAGGGAATGACCTAATACATCTTAAGGGAGCTGTTTAATGGAATACTACGTGGCCATTGTGAATTTTTTTTTCCATTATTTTGTGATTTGGACGTAAATGTTTTGAAGTATGCCATAGCAAACATAATAGACAATGGACAGGTTATAAATAGCTCACTGTACTGTGAGACAGACAGACAATCCTATTCCACTACCCTAGAAGCGTTGCAATGACTATTCTCACAGGCTCACTTTTATATTCTTAGTAACAGTCATTATTTTAGGCCAGCAAGATAGCTCAACTGGTAAAGATGTTTTAACATAGACCCTGATATCCTGAGTTCCGTGCACTCAGTGCCCAGAACATATACATAACAGGAGAACATGGACTGCCACAAGCTCACAAGCGGTACCCTTGACTTTCTCTCTCTCTCTCTCTCTCTCTCTCTCTCTCTCTCTCTCTCTCTCTCTCTTGTTCACACCAAAAATACACTTAGCTAATTAATTTAAAAATAGACAGTCATTATCATTCCCTAAGACATAAACAAACTGGTAGATAAATGAGAAAAGTTGAGGCAGATTATGTATACATGATTTTCTTGTGACCTCAATACAAAAACTAAGTATGCAGAAAAATGCAAGAAAGAAAAATTTAAATATTAGCAGTGGTTCTTGTTCAGTAATTAGATTGAAGATGATATTTAGTTTCTTCTTGAGTGGAAAACTACATCATGCAAATAAATGATTACCAGGAAAATATTCCTTAAGAATGAAATAGAGCTTAACCAATTGAAACATGATTCTTCCTAGTTGTCAGGCACTGAGATTGTTTTTCTAGTCTGTGATGTGGAAGAGCTGAACAAGTTGCCTAAGAAGTTAGGCTGTTGCACAGGGCCATGTTTAAAGCAATAAATTCCTATTAGGACATAGAAAATCATGACATACTTCTTAAATTTTAATATTAGTTTATTTTTGAGATTATGATATAATTACAACATTTCTCCCTTACCTTTTCTCCCTCCAAATACTCCCATATACACCTCCTCTCTCTCCTTCAATTGCATGACATATTTTCCACTAATTGTTATTGTATATATGTAATACAATGCATATATGTAATGTACATCATCTATTTCCTTAACTATAACCTGGCCAGTCCATACAATGTTAGTTATACTCTATTTTCAGGGCTGACTGTTTAGCACTGGGCAATCAGTATGTGTGCTCCCCCCTGTAGAAGAACACCTCTCCTACTCCCAGTTTTCCTCAGTTGCCAGTAGTTCTTCGTGTACAGTTGAGGCCTTGTCAATTTTTTCCCGTCCACTTTGGCACGTCAATTGGTGTCATCATTGCTCAGCTGCTTTTTAAGTCAATCATGTTAATGAGACCTTACAGATGTTACTAGGAGACACAATCACACAAAAAATTTCCAGATTGTCTGGCTCTTACAATTTTTCCACCTCCTCTTCTGAAATGTTCCCTGAACCTTAGGTGCAAGAGGTCTCCATAGCTGTATCCACTGGGAGGGGGATCTGGGGCATGGCATCTGTTACAAAGAGAAATATCCTTGTTGAGAGGTGAAGACTATGTTTATTTGTGAGTAAAAAGATAAGCATTTAAAGATTATTAGGGATTATGCTGGTTTAGTAAATTAGTGTTGGTTACCCCCAAGTTATGTGTGTGACTACTCATTATTCACCCTTAGGGTTATCATGCCGTGAAAGTCATTGATGCAGTTCACAGGTATCATAACTAGTTAGAATTGTTTGTTGCCTTTCTCCTTTGGAAGCATTCATGGTGCCTTCTTGTACCATTGACATGCTATTTTTTTTCTTTTCCTTTTTTTAATGCACAGTGGATACCCGTTCCTGAAAGCCCAGAAGCACACGACACAAGGACACTTGGGATATGGCTTATCTTCCTTGCCACTGTGACTCAGTTCCCAAAATACTACTTTTATCACATTGTAGACTATTTTGTTTCCCAGTTTTATATGAAACACTAGAAATTAATGCTGAAAATTGCAAAATCACAATAGCAGGAAGTGAACTGACCAAGAAACAGAATGTTCTAGAATCATAATTAAAATTCTGAAAATCAAGTGAAGCCCAGGAGTATAGTGATAGCATCTTCTGCACTTTGCTTATTGTAACAGAGGGGGAGGATGTCTATGTGCCTCTGTTTTCTGCAGAGGCTGGAAAATATATTGGTGTGGGCATATAGATAGGAAGAAAGATTTACTCTCAATAATCCTTGGATATATGATAAGATTTGCTGGACTCATTTTCACTCTGCCCTTCCTCCTAATATTTCTTTCTTCTGTTGAGTATTTATTTTGAAAATATACAAGTATTTGCTAGACAGCAGGGTGTGGAAGGAGTAGAAGAACTGAAACAAGAACTAAATAGAAAACAAATGGAAAGAAATTCAACAATTCAACAAAGTAATTGACAATATGATTTATCTGGGAGACGAGAAGCCTAAAAACTTTTCTAATCAGAAAAATCTTCCCCCTTGGGAAGCCAGTTTTCTCAGAAGGAGCTGGAGAGGGGAACAAATGTTTGAGTCACTGCTGGTAAAAACCCAGTCCGCCATCCGAGCAGAGGCTCCAGCAATGCTCCCTCACTGCTGTGTGGAGGACATTCCCTAGCCAAGTTGCCCAAGTTGCTAAGAAATTACAAAATTTGAGTTGGGGGAACTTAGTAGAGACTGGAAGCAATTACTGTGGCTTAAACATACATGGTAATGAAGTTTGCAAACCTGAGGCTCCACACTTCTTTTTCCATTATCCAGAAAGACACGATTTTTCCTGGAAAGAAAAGCCCCAGGACAATGGAATATCTTTCAAAAAATCTACTCTACTAGCCAAAATGAAGAATTTATGAGCCATCGGTTCCCTGAAGGGACAATTTTTCAAATCGTGTCATTCATTTAATTCCTTTAGTACAATTAAATAAAGGTATTTCGTGTACTCACTATTCATTTTTAGGTGCCTGGTCGCTGCTGTGCTTAGTAATTATTTATGAGTTTGTTTCTTCTAGTTCATAGCTGCCATTGACCCAAGAAGATTTATTTTAGCAACATCTTCACTAACTTTTTTAGAGAAAGAATAAATAGCATTGCCTTATGGTTTGGTAAGATCACAGAGTATACTGGAACACGAGTCAAGGTTATATTGTGAATCTCTGCCTACTGGTCACTGTAAGGTTACACATACGGTTAAGCTTCTTTAAGTCCCGCTTTTTCTATCTGTCAAGTGGGAATGTAACAACTTCTTCTGAAGTACCCCATGCCATGCACATATCAGACAGAATACTGCAAAAGAAAAAGAAAATACTTGCAACGGTTTCTTGCCTCCCTTATGATTCTATTTCCTCACCTGAAAATGAAAGGTGGTGTAATTTTTTATGATTAGTATAAGTTGTCTAGGGTAGACCATGAAATCAATTTGAAACCCAAGTGGAATTATCATGAAATACCAGATAGGATGGATTATCCACATGTGCTCTGGTTAAAGGACGAAGTGGGGTTACATGTAAGCTCACTGTCTAGTAGCCTTCCCTCCCACAATGAAATCTATCTGGATTTGAACATGGTTTATGCTCTTTACCTATGTTTCTTAACTAACTTGGGGTCCTCTCTCCAGGATTCTTACTCACAGATGTACAGAATTTGCTTGCCAACCTCAGGCTAGCAGGGTTCTAATTCAAATGCTGCTGTTTGATTGTTTGCTGATACAAATAGCCCAGTGGACTTCCATTGCCTTGTAGGCTATTAAAGGTTCAGGTTAAGATTCCTCGTTATCTTATTTCTTTAAACCATTCCACACTTCCCACTTCACTCTCAGATTCCTAGAAGGGAAATGGGCAACAATCTACTGAGATGAAATGAGATGTACTCAATAATCCAATTGTTCGAAACATAGCTATGAAAACAGCTGCAGAAATTAAACTAACTCTGCTTGAGACAAAGATTTTAATATTTACTCCCATTTCTATGGGTTTTTTTTTTTTACTTTTATTACAAAAATAAAATATTTTGGAAAATATTTTTAATTGCCAATATATATTGCAGTTGCAATCCTGTACCTGTGAGTGCAACTACACGTCTTCGGGTTTCACCTATCTACACACACACAAGTGTTTTCAGTGGTATGTAAATTTCAAATATGTTTAATTTTAGATTCAAATAATGTATAAAGTATTATAAGCATTTCCCCATACTTTCTATCTTTACTATATAGAAAATAAGTCATTTAAATGGCATTTGTCATTGCTTTAGGGACAATAATTGATTATCCATGTAATATTCATAAATGCATTTATTATTTCATTTTAAAATTGAATATCATAAACTTAACTTCAAGTCCAGCTAGTCTTGAAGAGGAGTAAGGCCACATTTGATCTGGAGTTAGATTTGTTCTCTATGTGTAAAGCATTGGGTAGCTTTAGCAGTAAGGGTCTGGAGGCCTGGAGGGTTATTCTGTAGAACAAAGGGCCTAGCATCTCTCAGACTTGTAGTAACAGAAGTTATTTCTCATTTATGCTATGAACACGACTTTGTTTCTTCACCTTAAGTAGAGACCCAGCTCAGGGACAGATGACCTTTGGCATTGCATTCTAATGGTCTTCCAGTGGGAAGAAAGAAAAATAGTGGACAAAGGACTGGTATGTCCCCTTCCCACATGACTGTTTCTGGAAAAAGTGGGTGATGACTAATTGATCGTATTGTGGGGCACCTCCCGGACAGAAAGCTGAGTATTTGTCCAATAGTAACAGGATATTTTTGATCGTGAAAATGGTCCTCTATTGTCTTCTAACATAAAACTACTTTCCTCTGTCCTCTCAGCTTTTAAGATAACAATAAACCGGAGAGTTGAGCATTGGTGAAAGTTAAGAGGAGATGATACAGTTAGTTTATTTTTGAGTCTTAGTTGCTTCTGGCCATTTGGAAACAAGAATGATGTGTTCTGGGTCCTCGAATTCAGCATGAGTTCAGATTCTTACATCCTACTCAAGGTAAAGCAGCAACATGTAAGTCATGAGACATTTATGCAGCGTGAGAGAATAAGGCAAACAAAAGAAAAATTTCAAAGGGCAAAAATTCCTTAGCAGCAGACTACTTCATCAGTGAGTGTACACAAGAGTGCGCTTGGCCTGGAGGCAAACCACCATGATGGGATGCTGCCAAATACCATCGAAACCACAGGTAAGACAGGTTTGATCCTCACAGAGAAGACCTCTCTGGAACACCCAGGCATTTTGGAGAGTATGTAGATCATGAGCTCACACATTCTTAATAGCACACAAAATGCTTTCATTAAGTTGCATTGGCCAGTTTGATCTCCTGTTTTCTGTTGCTGAGTTTGCCTTGCCCTTTGTTGCATTAAGGTAGGGTAGGTGGACTTTTGAAAATACTTAGACCCTTGCCTTCACGTGTTTAAATAATGTAAGGCATTAATTTTATTCAGACAACACTGAGCCCAACTCACTTGGGGAAATGCATCTCAAAGTATAATTTATCATCCAGGGCCTGTCCACTAGTCCCTTACTCCTTGGAAGTAAATTAGGCTCCTTGAAAGGTACATTAAACTCTTCCTGATACTAGGTGCCATCTAGAACTACAGGGCTATAATTTACTCAATAATATCTTGGTGACCTCAAAAAGTTTATGTTGTTTTGAAAGTTTTTAATTTTCTTCTACAAGATAATTTATACACCTTGAGGTTGGGTATGCTTATAAATATGTTTCTAGAAAAGCAACAGCTATTGGATACAATAAATGATATTAAATTGTCATGCCACTGCAGAAAGTAAGTATTCACAAATGTATCATCTTGCATATTCATGAGATAAATGCATAGCTCACTTAACAATTCTTGCTTTGCTTCTTATTTTACTTATCCATATTGATAAAGATTTTCAGATCTACATAAAATCATTTTTGTTGATAAAACACAGTTATCCAATACTAAAATGAAGTGTCAAACATAATTTTCTTCCTTCTATCCTTATCAAAGATTTTTCCCACATTAAGTAAATTGGTTAAGACTTGGTGTTTACTACTTCAGCTACTTATCTTCTTTGGTAAAATGAATCAAGGGCCTGAAAAGATGGCTCATAAATTAAGAGTGCTTACTGCCCTTACAAAGGACCTTGGTTCAGTTTCCAGTACCAAGAGTGGGTGTCTCACAACCACCTGTAACTCCAGTTCCAGGGGATCCACCATTCTCTTCTAGCCTCTATGGGTACCCACACACAAACTCATGCAAGCACAGGGACACATATGCACACACACACACACACACACACACACTCACATGAGTAAATAAAATAGAATTTCTAACACTATGTCTCTGATGTTATCCTGAATGGTGAGATAGTTGTATAATTAGTTTATATAGTTTTCATACCAAATAATAATAAACTGAATAGCTATCTTCATTCTATGAGCAAACTGCAATGCCTTATAAAGTTTCCCTGTTGTGCTGTATCCATACACATCTGGATGCCCCACTTTTAACTTACAAAATGGGAAAATTGGAAAATATGATTCCATAGCACCAAGCTCCCTGGTAATGGCAATTTACAGGAGGGTTTTTATTAAAATTTAAACCATTTATGAAGTTAAGTAAAAACAGACAATTCAAATGGAATATAGAAAATGTCATTCAATTTCAAGTTGAGAAATTCAACAAATTAACAAGAATTTTTATATGTCCATATACTGTTGTATATGGACTCAAGCTTCCATGTCGGAGGAACTAAAGAAATGGATGTTCTGAGGCCATCTGCAGTGCGTCTGCACTTCTGAAATGAAGTTATTTATATATTCAACATATATTCACAATCTGAACATTTAAGTAATATCTCCTCACTCACAAATCATGCACATGGTCATGGTTACACATGATGGTGTCTCACTGTTACAATCTTTATACTTGCAGAAATAATGATCATGACCAAGAAAGCTCTAGCTTCATTAGAAATAGAAGAAAATGAAACTCTATTACTTTTTCCTTAGGATTTACTTTCAATGATTAATCTGTTTGTATCTAGTGTTACTACTCAGGGTCTGACACTAAATCAGTAAGTTTGAACAATACAATTTGTGCCTTATCTCCTACTTATGACCTCTGTAACATCCAGCAATTGATGACTGTTTTTTTCCTCTGGTGTCACATTCATAGGATAATGGTAATATTTATCTTTACAGCTATTTATACAACTGAGTGAGTTATTATATGCGGGATACTTGCATAAAAGATATATTTTTTATTGATTACTTAAAAAGAGTCTGTAGAAATTGTAGACAAGCTTATCCTTTTAGTTCTGTGCAACAAGAATGTATTTAACAGATTAGCTTTAATTTCTCAGTAAGGTTCATAAATAATGCTACAGTTTGAATGTGATTTTCCCTTCTAAAATCCACACTGAAATTTAATTCCTTATTATGAAATATGAAGAGATGGGACAAGGTAGAACCTCTGAGAGCCCTTTAGAGCTCTGCCCTCCTCACTAGATCATTCAAGGGATTAACATATTATCTCAAGAGCAGGTCTGCTATCAATCCCAGTTTGGCTATGTTTCTCTCAGGCTTCCTGCTCCATGTGGAGCCCTGTGCCAGCTGGGAACTCTAGCTGTAAGAAGATCATCACCAGATGGGTTCTCCCAACATTGAATCAGAAGTATGAGCTAAAAGAAATCTATTTTCTTTATACTTTACCAAGTCTGTGGTATTGTGATATGAGCAACAGAAAACAGATTAAGACACATAAGTTTCAAATGCATTCAGTAGTTCAACTGAATAAATATTTGTTAAATAATGTGATAGAGCCAAAGAAAAGGCAAAGTATTCAGGGTCGTGCAGCAGTGTGTTTACAGAGCAAGAAAATGCATCGGTACTTATGTAGAAGATCCCTCAGACTCTTTGCAAGTCTTATAAAGAAATGTGTCTTCTTGTGATGAAACTATAATGTGGCAAATTAATTACAACAGGGAGTCTTGAACCAACTACCAAGAACCATCTAAAAGTTGACTTGAAAATGCTCCAAAAAATTGAATCAGTATCCATAAAACGATTAAAGGAGAGAAAAGCTATACAAAGACAAATTAATACCCAGAAAACTTCCAAGATACCATGGATACAAGAACAAACTAATATGTCTGGCATGAGTAGTTTCAAACAAGGATTTTGGCCACCTTATTAATTTGGTTTATTAAAAGACAAAGCAAAACTCACATTGTCTTTATCACAGAAAAGAGATTATCAGAGACCAATTTTTCATAGTTCTTGGATCAGGGTCATTGGGTCTTTGAATAAAAGCCAAAGACTTTTGTTTGAAGCCAAGGTCCACAGAGCATGGGCGATTTATTTTCCTGATAAGGAAATGTGTGAATTTTCTAAAGGGAGAGAAAATATGACCTAAGACTTTGAGGGTCATGAAAGTGGCCTTTATCACAACTCTCAACAGCTCTTGTACCTTTTATTCACGTGTGCTTCTACTACCATCACCAAATCTTCTATGATTCACGCAGAGCAGATGGTCTTTCCCATTTGGTAATTTAGAATTTAGAATAACAACTCTATCCAAACAGGCATATCGGCAACCCTCCCCCAAAGGCTTTTTCTTTCATATGAAAAGAAATTTTGTACAGCTGTTAGGAGAATATCATGTTCTCTATTTCAGCACACAGACTATCTGAAACGCCACCAATCTTCAGGTCTTCCTTACTCTGTTCCTGTAGTTATAAAGCTTTAGGGAAAGGATTGTAAAAGCACTGCCTAAATCTATGACCATCCACAATCATCTTGTCATAGAAATCCGTGTTCAAAACTATTGCCTAGTATCAGCACCCTTGATGCATTAGATTAGTTCATTGACTATGCAAACTTCTCAAATGAAAATTTCCTTTTCTCACTATTGCTGGTTTATTATAAGTAAAAAGAAAAATGTTCATAAAATTCTAGGCAGGATTTAAAGAAGACAAAAATGCTAAATTGTTGCTTTCTCCTAGAAATTGCTTACTATCAGGACTTCTTTGATGATTTTATTTTTTGTGAGACAATGTCTTACTATCTATCCGTGACTGGCCTGGAACTTCCTAAATCAGGATAGTCCTGAGATCAGAGATCTGTCCACCTCTGCCTCTTGAATGCAGGGATTAGAGGTTTGAGCAACCTCTAATGGCTCAGTGATTTAGAGTGCTTACTGCCTATGCAGATGACCTGGCTTTGAATCCCAGCACCCACACAACAGTTCACAGCAGACTGTAATTCCAGTTCCAAGGGTTCCAACGCCCTCTTCTGACCTCCTTAGGCTCCTGCAAGCATATGGCAAGCAAACATACACTTTGGTACAAACACATAAACGTTAAACCATCAAACACATATCTAAACATATGTCTAAAACCAGTATTTTAAGAGGTGCAGTCCATCATACCCAGCTGATAATTATTTTTATCCAAAAATATGAAAAGAAGGAAAGATGTTTATGAAAGTCAGAATACAGAGTTATGGAAGAAGCTGAGTGGGTGAGAGAAATGAAGAAATTTGCCTGCTCCAAATGCAATTTTAAAAAAGATTTATTTATTTTATGTATGTGGGTACACTGTAGCTGTCTTCAGACACACCAGGAGAGGGCATCGGATCCTATTATGGCTGGTTGTGAGTCACCATGTGTTTGCTGGGAACGGAACTCCAAACCTCTGGAAGAGCAGTCAATGCTCTTAACCTCTGAGCCATCTCTCATCCCCCATCAAAATGCAATCTTAAGAAGGAGATATATAGGCATCATCAAGCTGGAGGTGGCAGGGCGTGCCTTTAAGACTAGTACTCAGAAGGCAGAGACAGCTTGAGTTCTACATCAAGCTCCAGGCCAGCCAAGGCTACACAGTAAGACTGTATTTGGGGGAGGGAAGAAATCATCAAGGTTTCAGTTTCCTTTATAAGCAATAGATACTGCCATTTCTTTATGTGTTTCCCCACAGAGATGGAACCATATGGAGCCTCAGGTGTTATATGCGATATAAATTTATGTATAAGCAAAGCATGCATGTATGTGTATATATGTACATAGGTTTCTCTGAAGGCCAAGCTCTTGTTTATTTTCACACTCTGCACAACTCCAAGCATAATGTAAGACTCTGCACATGGCAGGCACTCAATACTAACGGACGCCAAAGAAGAAGGGCTCCACGTTTGTGCTCATTAAGGTGTACATATTGTAAAATATTGGTAAGAGCGTAAGACTGGGTGGTGTTGGAAGTGACAGATTCTGGGCTTGTTAAGCAGTAGCTTTGGGGTCCTTGATAAGCCTCGTGCCTGCCCTGGCCATCAAATGCAATTATTGACAAGACTGAGACTTCTCCCCTGACCCTGCAAAAGTCTACTGCTTTCAACTCACACATTCCTAGGTGGCTTTATTTAGCAGTGATGGATTAAGCACCATGCAACCAAAAATTCTTTCAGCTCTGCTCTGAGATTCTTTAAGATTCTGTCTGGTTTAATAACGTTGTTATAACTGTAAGCTAAACAGCTGAGAGAATACTCTCAAAGAAGGGTGATAGAAGGCCTTTGTTTACAGCTCCTGCCATGGCTGTTTAAATTATTTGAGATGATAAAGTGGCCCCACAATAGTAATAGCCCCATTCTTACGATATGCTCTAGGTCACTTAGTATACTTTTTTTATCTTGTGCTTGCAATAACCCCAAGACAGTAACTCTCTTACACAACACTTCTTAGAATGACTGTAATAATCACCAAAGTAGTAAGTTGAGACTGAGGATTCAGGAGAAGGCCACCCCTTCGTTGGATCATAATTTTTGGTGCTACAAGGAAGATTTTGCGCAAATTTGCATTTATAGTTTGAACTTACAATATCCTGTTGCCAGGAAATGGAAAGAAGAGGGTATGGGACTGTTTAAATGGGTCCTACTTGTACTATCAACTTTCAGTGGAAGATTTCTTTGTTCAGTTTTCAGCTAGATCTGTTGGAACTGGTTTTGCCCTGGAAGTAGACAAGATTTCTGGTTCTTAAAAAAAAAAGAAAGAAAATTATAAAAAGTGCTAATTGAATCTATTAATATCTTCTCCCCAGCTAAATGAATTATATTTCACCCAGATCAATACAATGTATTCATAAAGTCAAACTAATATATAAATATATTAATATGCCCATATGAATCCCACTGTGGCAGCATCAGGAAGACAGAACTAGTCTCAATGTTTTAAAAAGACAAAAAATAGTAATGATAATAGTAGTAGTAATAATAATAGTAGTAACAGCATGAAGGCCTCCTTCCCATAGCATTAATGGGTTTTAAATTAAAATAAAATAATTTGGTAGGTATTGCTTAATGACAGCTTCTCTTTCAGATGGAAAATCAAATAGCTAATTACAGCAAAATGAAGAACATTCTGCAACAATTTATTATTTCTAATCAACTGTGCAGTTAAGTGTTTATATGGATTAAAGCAATCTTAGACAATGACTGTTACTTTAGTTTATCCTTTTTCCAGTTCTAGTATGCAAGTTACTCTGAAAACAGAGACTGATTAACTCTGATGGATATAACAGTTGCCCTCCCCCTACAAGTTCCCCGTGAGTCTCAAAGCCTAACCTCAAAGATAGTAACCAGAATTCCAAAGGAAAATAACTGCAAAAGCACTTGGTGATATACTGGCATCAGACACAAAAATACAATGATGTCTGTAAAGCTTCAGGGACTAATTAAGATTTTAATGTGGTCTCATCATTAGGAAAATATTAAAAATTGTGATTCAAGAGGCCCTGGGTTTCACAAATTAAAACAAAACAACAGAGCCAGTTTATTAAAGTATCCCAGGACTTAAGTTTAATAAGAAAAACTTTAATTAATATATGCTGGATCATATTTTATCATTACCAGAGAGAATCATTAGGAAAATGAAGACTGTTATGAACTGCCCACATTCCCAACTCTGTTTGAGGTCAAAAGGTAAAATATGGCAGCTGAGCAGGAGAAAGAAAACAAACTGTAAATTACTTCTGCAGAAGTACGTGTTTAGTCAGACGTTGCAAGGGTTTTGGTTTTCATTGCTCATTATACTTTGACACCCTTGCTAGTAACTGCATTTAAGGAATCTGTACCTGGGTTGTGGGACTGTTCCCCTTCAAATGAGAGGCTAGGACTCAGAACTTCACAGTTACTGAGGGAAGGAGACTAATGTAAGCCACCCCCATTAGACATGTACAATCTGCACCAAGATGCAGAGGAAAGAAGTCAGCCTTAATTCTGGGGGAAAGGTGGAGAAAAGGCCCAACATCCTTTTCCATTTATGTTGACAGCATTTAGAAATGAAATGAAAGCAGGACACATGGAAGTCGAGATCTGTTTCTCATTATGCTGAATCTTAGGGAAAAAAATATACTGCGTATTGGTCTGACATGAGGTACTGATTGTCATATCACTGAGTATGAACTGAATTTCCTTAGCATGGATACTAGAAGCACACTGCTCATCCAATAATAATCTTTCATCACTTACATGCACCTTAAATTCTTGCATTGCTTCCAGCATCAAGATTTACGTGACTTAATTTAATCTTATTTATTTTGCTTATTATTATTATTATTATTATTATTATTATTATTATTAATGTGTATGTATGTGTGCCTGCTGTTCTGTATGTTCACAATGCACTTATAGTGGCAATGGAGACCAGAAGAGGGGATTACATTGCCTGGAACTAGAATTGTATAGGGTCATTAGCCACCTAACATGGGTGCTGGGAACTGAACCTAGGTCCTCCACCAGAGTAATACATTCTCTTAACCACTGAGTCATCTCTCCAGTCCCTGTTATTTAATTGTTTTAAGGAGTAAAACACAGCTCGTCGTGGAGCTAAATATGAATATGTTGCGTGGGAACAGATGAACAGCCCAAGGATCTGTGAACACAGATTCCAATGACAATAATTTTATAAATTCTGTGTAGTAAAAGAACAAAATAAGGTCATAAATCAGGGCACTTTTTAAATGCACAGTGGGTACATCAGGTAGGTGAGTTATAGTAAGACAGAAGAAATTTTGCTACATATCTTAGATGCTAGCTCACGGCAGTCCTAGCCCTTTGATTGGTGGAAAACTAGGATCTGTTACATTAATACACACCAAAAGGCTTTGTCTCTTAGTTACAGCATCTTAATTTAGGACCAACATAGATGAGCAAGAAATAGACAAATTGTAATTGTAGAAATAATAAATTGTAATTAACCTCTGATCCTGCAACATCCCAGCCTCTGCACATTACTGGTTTTTAACCAGTCAGACTTTACAGACATGGCTTGTTTTAAAGCGTTCTTCTATTTTTCATTTTTCTGTTTCCCAGGTTGGTGAAGAAGCACATTTTGTGCATGCAGAAGCCATGCATCTTTATTAAATATTACAATATGATGTCCCATATAGCTAAGAAAGCTTATTTTAGGATTTGCAGCAGAGGCAGCAGAGTAGTCAGCAGGAGAGCAGTCTCCAGGAGACAGGAATCACTGGTAAAGCCATTAAGAAAGAAACTCCTGGATCATATCAAAACTATTGGTCATCACAATCCCTGTCTGAACTTTTAAAACATTTTGTCCTCTGTATATGACATGACTTTTACATACTGCCTATAATGGGACTATTATGCATAAAACTGAAATAACCAAGAGCACTATTTAGTTTAAGTGAAGGTAACAGATGATGGCAACACACATCTTGACAACAAAAATGCACATATGTGTAACGGAATAGATTAAGTAAATATTTCTCCTGTTATTAGATAGTTGTACTTAAGAAATATCTCATTTTTCTTTGGAGAGTTTAAACAAATCTTTTAACTTCTTGTCTCGTTTGCTCTCACAGCTGTAATCTTATGTGGAGTGGCCAATTATAACTCCAGGGACGACTGATCTTTAATATTTAAATTATCACAGCTCCTTCTATAGATGGTGACTTGGTCTGTGTCATTCATTATATTGATATTATAACAGGTTTATTTTGAAAAAGTAAATGGAAAGTTACATTGTAGAGGAATTTAAACAACAATATAGTACTTTGAAACATTTGTTAACAAGATTATTTTTTTATGGACCAAATGTTAGTAACATTAATAGAATCACTATTGTTAGAAATCAGAATTTTATAGTCATCATATAGTTTTAATTTTTTATTTAGACATAACAAAATCTTGCTTTTTATTATCATGATTAGAAATGGACATGGCCTCTGGAATGATTCTCTGTAGTGTTTCCATTTCCTTTTTATAAAATTATCAATAATTCTTACTTAATTATTAATACTTTAGGTTTTAAATTTATCAAGAAATGTTACTACAGGAGGTATCAACCACCGTAAATGATGTTGTTGTTGGAGATGTCTTTAGTATAATTTGGACAGAAGAGTTGGCCCAAATTTGGGGTGTCTGTAGTTACCTTCGGCTTTAAGTATTTAGATTTAACATATAAACAGCCAAATATGGAACATTCCCTGGGAGATTGAAAATAATCTTATGTCAGTTCAAAAACCATATTTTTTCACAAATTATATTGAATAGTGAGAAAATATTTTTATCTTACTTTTTATGTCATATATGTATATTATTTACAGCAGTTTCTCTTTTCCCTCTTCCTTCCATCATCTCCCCTGTCACCCTCTCCTTTCCTTCAAATTCGTGATCTCTTCTCTTTAACTATTATTGTTACATGCATGCATATGCACACACACATATATGTTAATAAATATGAAAATACAGCCTACACACACACACACACACACACACACACACACACACACACACACACACACACACATTACTTAGGGCTGACCACTTGGCATTGGATAACCAGGTAGGAGGGTCATCCTAGGGGAGACTGGTTCTCCTTCTCAGCTGTCATTAACTGCCTTTAGCTCTTTATTGTAGAGGTGGAGCTGCTGAGATGTCCCCTGTCCACACTGGAATGTCCATTGCAGTTGTCATTTTCCTCTCTAAACTGTATGTTTTATAGTTCTTCCTGTCACTCTTGCTCTTTTTTATCCTAGAGCTGCATAAGAATGATTACTAAGAAACACAATAACATCAATATTAGGCTGTCTTGAGATCTCCATCAAAGAAATCAGTCAATTCCGTTTTTCTTTGTTCGTTTGTTTGATTTTTGTTTTTTGAGTCAGGATTTCTCTGTGTGGCTCTGGTTATCCTGGAACTCCTTCTGCAGACCAGACTGATCTCAGAGATCCACCTGCCTCTGCTTACTGAGTTCTCAATTAAAGGTGTGGACTACCACCACTCCACTGTTGTTCTTTATTATTATTATTATTATTATTATTATTATTATTATTATTATTTCTTTTAAAATTTGCCTCAAGCAAGTTTTTAGGACATAGGCAGTAATCAGTCACATATTTTGTTTAAATATCACAAAAATCACCTCAAACCCAGTTCCTAAAAATGTTCCCTTCCTGAGCTAGGCCCTCACGGTGCACATTGCTTTCTGTACTATATTTCAAGCTTTTCCTAGAATGGCCCATTAAGCTCAGTTTTTCAACTGCTTTTCTAATCCAAAGCTCCAAAGTCTTCCACATTAAAAAAAAAAAAAAAAAAAAAGGCTCAAATTAGTCACAGTGAAAGTCCATTTCCGGTACAAACTCTGTCTTAGTTTCCTTAGTTACTTCTTTATTGTCGTGATAAAACTCCACAGGCAAGACAATTTACAGGAAAATATGAAACATACTTGGGGCTTATGATTCCAGAGGATTAGCACCCATAATGGCAGGAACAATAGGTGGCAGACAGGTCAGCAGGAACAGCTGAGAGCTCATCTCAAGCCATAAACAGGAAGCAGAGAGAGAACTAAGTATAAATAGAATGTTGTGGCCTCTGGTGACACACTTCCTCCACCAAGGCCATACCTTCTAAGCCTCCCAAACAGTACGAACATGGCTGAAACTTCTGAGTTGCATCACATTCAACCACCATAGGAGCTTCCACCATTGTTTCTTCAATAACATGAGGCCAAGTCCTCAAAAGAGGAGGCTTCCAGGCAAGATACAACTGGCTTCCTCCAAGTCCCGAAACGTCATCCTCTCTTCAGCAATAAGAACTTACCTTTAACTTCAGCTTCTAGGAGACAATCAAGGGCCACAACAAGGCCTACATTGTTTGGGGGTTGCTTCAACTCCTCTGGCCAACAGTTCAAAAGAAGATTACTGATGCCTGGTACTGTTATTTTTGCTAAATAGGCTATTGTTCTTGGAGGGAGGATTATCACCCCATGTGGTATGACTTCATTTAAACTGTATGTATATATATATGTATATATGAATGTAACATATATTATCTGTAATTTTGATAAACATAAACTATGATTCCCTATGGGTTTTTTAGACATACTTTTGTTTATCTCTCTTCTGTCACTCTTCCTCCATATCACCCTTGTCCCTCACCGATTAAAGGCCTGCCCCCCAAATTTCCCACGTCCCCCTTCATAGGGCCTGTATTCAGCTATTCATTCCCCTTTCCACAGTTCCTCTACCAACCACCATGGTCCGTTTTCACTTTTCTGGTTTCTGTAGTGGCTCCAGGTTACACACTCACGTTGAAACTTTGGATCCAGAAACTACAAGTCAGAAAGAGCAGGCAGCTCTTGTCTTTTTAGTTCTGGGTTGTCTAGCTCAGTAGATTCGTACCGCCATCCATGTAGGGCCATCCTAGTGCCTGCAAATATCATGGCTTCCTTTGTTTAACATCTGAGTAGTATTCTGTTGTGCGTATGTGTTACATATTTACTCTGTATTCATCCATTGGAGGTTGCTTCCATTTCTTGGATATTGTGTATACAGCAACAGTGAGCACTGCTAAGCAAGTATGTATGGAATAGGATTCTAGTCCTGCCTGTAGTGCAATGGCAAGGAATGGCACAGCTGGGTCAAACGGTAGTTTATTGTTAGCTTTTTGAGAGTTCCCCACACATTTCCAGAGTTTCCACCCCACCAATAGTGAATGAGCCCCTCCTCTCCCCATCTCACCATCATGTGGTGTCTTCTTGAACTTGGCCTTGCTGACCAGAATAAGATGAAGTCTTGAAACTATTTTCATTTGCATTTCCCTAACTTCTAAAGAGATTGAACACTTTCTGTGGTATTTCTTAGCCATTTTTGAATCTTCTTTTGAGAACTGTCTGCTCAGATCCATAGCCCATTTTTAAATTGGGCCATTTATTTTTACGACTCTTTGGTCTTTGTGAAAGCTCTGTTTTCAGAACATATTGAAGTTGCGTCTGATTCTGTGTGTGTGTTTGTGTGTCTCTGTGTGTTTTTTGTTTATGTGTACATGGAGGTCGGGTATAAAACTCACATATCACTCCTTGGGAGCTTTGTGAACCAGGGACTTGTTTATATGTTCAGGTAACTGACCAGTGAATTCTAGGAACCCCCTGCCTTCACTTCCCCTGTAAACCATCCTCAGCTTTTTATGTGGGTTCTGGAAATTCAACTCGACTCTTCATGCTTAAACAGAAAGTACTTTATTGACTGTGCTATCTCCCAGCCCTGGATTTTATTTTATTATTATATAACATTGGTAATGTCATATAGTGATGGGGATAATTATTACCACATTGGACATTTGATTGGGCTATGCTGCCTAACGTTTTAACTCTTCATCCTTTGACTAGCAGTTTGCACCTTAATTAACATAGCCCTGAGCTGCCGCGATGAGGACATTGTTGGCAATAACCTGCCCCGTTCCCTTCTGGATCCCATTTGCCTCCGTAGTGTTCAGTAACATCTTCTGTCTGTAGGACTCAGGCCAAGGCTGGCTAATTCTTTCATGACTTAGCACTTGAGTCATTTTGATTGTTCTCGGATGTGTGTTCTTTGACAGTGCTATATGCAGAACGGTACACAGCAGCAGTCTCCAGTGCAACTTCGTCAGTACTTCACGTGGTGCCAGGATAGCATCAGCACCATGAAGTATGCTTCCTAATAATCTGACTGGCTTTCCTTCCTCATTTGTCAAAGATCATGCAGACAGGTTGCTGAAAAGTCCACCTTCACTCCCACAGTGCGTTCCCCATTTCAACTTGATAATAACTTCTAACTTTTCATTCCTAATCAGTTTTTATTATTAAAACAGCTTTGTTTTGTGATGTTGTAGAGGAATAGCTTTCTCCCAACGAGAAGATGGAACCCCATTTCTGGGGAGTGAAAAGATTCACCACAGACCATATCTGTTCTGTAGGCTTGACTCTGCTTCAGAATACTATGGAAGAGAGTAGAGAAAGTTGATAGGATACTCCAGCAAAGCTAGAAACTCCAAAAGAAATTTCCTTCAGTAATGTATCTTTGATAGAGAATAATTATCAAGCCTTTGGAAAGATTTTAATTTACTCTATTTTTATTAAGTTATACTGAAATACTCCATGTGGCTAGTACATATCATATTTTATTGTAATTCCAGGAATAATGTGCCTGGACCAAGGGTCCAGAGACCACTAAAATGTTAAGCATGCATCTCTGCTTCAAGTATTTCTCAAGTGCAGTTTTGGAGAGCACTCTGTATTTGACCTCACTTGTTAACATAGGAAGGATCACCTATTTGCCCCTTCGGGTTGCTGTAAAGGGACAATCTATGCAAAATATGTCCCCTGATATACGTATCCTTTAGATATACATTTTCTGTGTTTCAGAAACTAAGATCACATTTTCTTTTCACACTCAATTCCTAGGATGGCTTCAGGTCATAGAGTTCCAAGGACACAGAAAACTCTTCCCAGGTGAGCTATGGAAACCAGGAACCTCAACTTTCTTTTAAACACTCACGAAGTTATCTATTCCCTCTCAACACTTGATTCTTAAAATAGTTTTCACTTTTCACATATTATTTTTTACAACTCACTGTTAGACATTTAAGGATGTGCAATTTCTACATAAGATCACTTTAGCTTTATGTCCCCTGTAAGATAATTGTAGAGACTAATAGACATCTGTGAATAAAACTTCAAAATAACAGCAACCCCACAGTTAGGGAACAGAGCAATTGTGGAATATTTAGTTTGCTAATGAGGATGACTTTAAGGTAGTATGACAATTCAGAAAGATAAAATTACTTCATTATTTGACAAATGAGTTACCTTTCATCAGATGTTTTCAAATATGCAGTCTAAAATTGAATTACAGACATTCAATCTTCAGATCTTACATGAAGTGCCCATCATATGCCTAGGACCAGTCAGGTAAGTTCCAAAAACTAGCCCATCTACACCGTTCCCAATCCCCAAGTCCATTCCTGGTGGCTCATACTGTGCATTTGCCCAGCCTGACTATTCCTATCTCTATGGCTGAATAGATTTAGTCAATATAACACTGAGAGCAGCCACCTCCCATATGTGCATAAGGATCCAAAAAGCTTCATGAGGTGATATCTACTAAGGTCCCTTTAGTCCTTTTATTGCTAGCATTTGGAGAAATCATTTGTAATAAGAGGGATTTCTTATTTCATGACTATTTTTTAAATTTTCAAATAATTAATAAAAATATATGTGTGTGAGTGTTCTGAATGCATGTATGTCTCTAGTTCATGTATATGCTGGGTGCCTGTCTTAGTAAGGGTTTCTATTCCTGCACAAACATCATGACCAAGAAGCAAGTTGGGGAGGAAAGGGTTTATTCAGCTAACGCTTCCAATTGCTGTTCATCATCAAAGGAAGTCAGGACTGGAATTCAGGTAGGTCAGGAAGTAGGAGCTGATGCAGAGGTCATGGAGGGATGTTCCTTACTGGCTTGCTTCTCCTGGCTTACTCAGCTGGCTTTCTCATAGAGCCCAAGACTACCAGCCCAGGGAGGGTAACACCCAAAAGGGGCCCTCCCCCCTTAATCACTAATTGAGAAAATTCTTTACTGCTGGATCTCATAGAGGCATTTTCTGTTGGGATAAGCCTGTCGTGGTGGGATGAAGCCCCACGTGTCTGTCTCGGGGTGCTCTGGCTCTGAGTGGGACAGCAGACACTGGGAAGTGGCCGCACATCTTTCCACACAGTCCGACAGGTGGGTGGGGACTGTGGGAAGCCTTTGCGGGCCCTGCCCGTGGGGGGTGGGGGTGGAGGGGGTCATTCTCAGGGAACATGTGGCAGCCTTCTCAGTGGGTTCTCTAGCCCAGGACATCGCAGTCGCTCCAGGGTGACGCAGACTGACTGGCTGGAGTGCGGCTGGGATTCCCACCGAGACCGGTTTCAGCGTTGCTTAGGCTTGGGTGAATGGGTACCGTCTGCGAGCGCTGGGAAGCACTCAATGAGAGATTAGACAGCTCCTTAATTGAGGGCCCAATTCCTTGCTTACCACGGCAGGTCCAGATGAAGAGACAGTCCATAATTCTAAGATGTTTATTTTCATCGTGTGGAATGGCCTGGATGGAATTGTACCCTTGCCTTTCTGGGAGAGGCAAGGTAGATATAGTAAATGGGAAGGAGTGTGGCTAAGCCTCTAGGTGTCTCATTAGCATGGGGATGGCTTCGGGCTGTGTGGCCACCCCTCTACCTGAGGAAGGGTGGTATGTGACCTTGACTGGAGCCAAAAGCCTCCTGGGAGTGTTGGCATAAAATTTTCCAGTCCCTTGTGGATTATTCCACTGGGTCGCCCAGATTTTATGCCTGTGCTCAACCAGGTACCAGATTGCCTGTCACAGATCACTGCCCACCATTTTCTCAACTGAAACTCCTTTCTCTGTGATAACTCCAGCTTGTGTCAAGTTGACACAAAACCAGCCAGTAGAGTGCCCATGGAGGCAAGAAGAAGGCATAGGATCCTCTGAGATTGGAGTTGCAGATGTTTATGAGCTGAGAATTTAAACTGGGTCTTCTGGAAGTGTGGCTAGTGCTCTTGACCACTAAGCCATCTCTCCCACCACTAATTGAATTTTTTTAATGAGAAAAGAAATAAATGTTTCAAGTTTCATAAAATCGTTTCTACCACAAATCATATATAGAAAACAGATACTATAGATTGAAACTAACCTGCATATGCACTAATAGTCACCACTACTTTAAGAACATAGACTCCAGAATGTGTCCAGTGCCTAAGAAGTGTTTGTTGAATGTAATGTAATGGTTAAGATGAGAGGTGCTAGAATAGCATCAGCATCATGAACTATGCTTTGTGATAGTTTGACTGACATTTCTTTCTCCACCAATTCCTGGCTTATCTCTCTGATAGCCTCCTATAAGCATTTTCAACAGGTGTTAGTTATTTGCAAATCAAAGGGTGAGAATTGGTTAAAAAATAATCTCTCTCTCTCTCTCTCTCTCTCTCTCTCTCTCTCTCTCTCTCTCTCTGTTTATCAAGGTACAATTAGATTTTTATGAACACACATATAAACTAGACATTTTGGTACTCTCATTCCGTTCCTGCTCAAACTAGATGGCCTGGCTTCAAGCTTCTTATCCACTGTCAATGGGCTGTGTATCTTGATCCTCAGTTTCATTAGGGACCATATGTTGACAGTTAAGCATTTCCTGTTCTCTTACTTCCTCTGTGCCTTGGCTCTCAAGTCTTTGTATTACCATAGCTAATTTTTCTGGTTGTACAGCTATTTTTTCAATCATTTTTTAGAGGAAATATCTAAGGATTAGGATTGAAAGCCAGGAGTTTACTCTGGTGGTTATAATGGCAATGAGTACTGTGGTAGCTTTTACAAGTGTCATTTCTATCCCCTTAACTCCTACCCTTTGTCTGAAGGATTCTGAAATTAGGTTCCCATTTTTTTTTTAAAGCATGAAAAATCTAACGATATAAAAATCATCTTACTGTGATTCGGTGATGTTTGGTGTTGATTGGCTTTGCTCCTTGCTCTGGTGATTTGGAGTTTCCCCAGTCTCTCTGGTTGTCCAGCTGAACTCAACGAATTTATGCTTCCTCTAGAAACTATCCCAGGTGATTTTCTTCTCTGTGGCTTTCTCTCAGTTGCCTCCTGTGTTCATCAATGTTGCTGTCAGATGTTCTCTGCTATCTGCAGTTGGTGGGCTTTCCTCTTCTCCAGTCACATTGAGTTTTTCTTCCAACCATGTTGAGCATCAAATGTAAAAGTAATTTTTATTTGCCTGAAGCAATGGTCATCTCTGAGGCTTACTGCCCCCATCAGCTGAGCTAGGCCTAGTCCTGGAAGTTTCTAGCCTCTGTACAATTTTATCTAGGCCTAAAATGTTTTCAGTCTTTGAGACTTACTGCTGAATAAGATCACCCTTTCTAATGTTTTCTGTACCCTAGCTGGCTGGTTCAATTCAGCTGTTCTGGCTCAAACTCCTCTCCAAGCTGACTGATTCAATCTGGCTTTTCTCTCTCAGCCTCTGACTCTTTGCTCATACTAACTCTGGCAATCTGTTCTAAATTTCTAACTCCTTCTAGCTCCTTCTCATTCTCTGTCTCAATATGTCTCACCTGTGCCTAGCTTGCTCTCTCTTCAACCTGTCTCTGTAAAACTCTCCCAGTAAGTCAATCTCTCTCTCTCTCTCTCTCTCTCTATCTCTCTGTGTGTGTGTGTGTGTATATACACACACACACACACACACACAAACATAGTAACTCATCTGTTTGATGTGTTCTTGAACTGGGTTTGTAACTATTTTACTGAGAATGTTTGCATCTATGTTCTAATATTGGTCTGTAAATTTTGTTGTTTCATTCCTAAATATGACCTGTTTGGTCTGTATAATGTGATTTCTGTGTATGTTTCAGGGACAACTAATTGGTGTGCCCTTCCCCGGGAGAGACCACTGTAAAGCTCCCAGTTTTCCCCAGTTGACTGTAGATCTTTGTGTAGGACTGAAGCTTTGTGGGCTTTTCTCCAACAGTTTGATATGCTCATTGGTGCTGTCCTTTGTAGCTCATGTTTGGGTGATACTGTTGGTGAAACTTTGTGGGTGTAGCTTCTGATATTACTAGAAAACCCAATCTCACCATTTCCTGATCCACAGATCCTTAAAATAGTCCCATCTCCCTCTTCACAATGTTCCCTGAGCCTTAGGTATGAGAGCATTTGGTAAATTGATCCACAGAGACTGGGTTCCACAATTCTGCATTTTGATTGGTTGTAGTTTTCTGTAGTGGTCTCTGTATGTTAAAAAGAAAACTTTGTTGATGAGAAGTTGTTATGTATTTTTATCTGTGGATAGAAGGACAGATATTTATATAATGTTGTTAGGGATTATGCTGGTTTTGTATATTAGATTCTCCTCCTATAACCATGACTAGCAATGAGTAGTTAGCTAGGTTTCTAGTACCAGAAGACACCATGCAAGATTTCAAAGAACAGAGGTGTGTATCATGTTATATTTTAAAAAAATCAATCCATGCTATTGCTGGCTACTCTGCAGCCCGGGCTGTCTCTCTGCCCCCATGGTCAATCCCATGTAGCATCTGCCCAACTTCTCACAGTTTTCTTGCTGCAGAACTCACTCACATTCCCAGTCATCTGCCCCCTTCGGCTAGCTGTCACAAATCCCCTCCCTGTCACCCAGTAAAATCAAAACTCCAGAGGCTTATAATTGATCAGTCAGATTTATAACAGTCAATTCTCAACTCACAAAAATGCCCACACAATGAAATCAGATCCAATTGATATTGATACAAGCTGCCCACCTAGATTGGACAAATTGTCCTCTATTATTCTATGCTCTTCTGTGATATTTATAGCTACCTGTGGCTATTTCAAGCCATGTGGATTGGGTTAATCCTCTTCCTCCATCTTCTCTTGTCCTTGTGTCCTCTCTGTCCCTCTCTGTCCAGTCTCTAAAACTCTCAACCTGCCTTCTTTTTCCACTGCCCAATCACGGGCCTTGCCCTCACTTGCATACGGACAGCAATCCACAGAGGTGGCCAATAGTCTCACCCAGCTATGACACCTACAAACTACATCAATAACCAGAGCAGCAAAATAACCACAAGGATTCAGTAATGTCATGCGTGTCTCGGTTGTAAGCAACCTGCTCAACAGAGGGAGATCATGCCTCCTTCATTCTTAACACTTGTAGTGAGTATATTTCTCATTCAATCTGTTTTCTGAAATACTGAGTCATGACTAAGACCACATGAATAAAAATCAGGATGGTCTGATGGCTTGAACGAGAATGGTCCCCATAGGCTCATGTGGTTGAATGCTTGGTCCTTAGTGGAACCTTATGGAAAAGATTAGGAGGTGTGGCTTTGTTGGGGTTGGTGTGGCCTTGTGTGTCACTGAGGGTTGACTTTTGAGTTTTCTAAAGCCGGAACCGGGTCTAGTCACCCTCTGCCTACAACTTGCAGATCAGCTTTTGAGGTTTCAGCCATTTCTCCAGCACCATGCCTGCCTGGCTGCCACCATGCTCTCCCCCAAGATGACCGTGAACTAAGGCTTTGAAACTGAAAGCCAGCCCACAGTGAAATGTTTCCTTCTATCAATTGCCTTGATCATGGTGTCTCATCACAGCTATAAAAACCCCAGTTAAGCCCTCACAGAGTTATGATTTCATTTTCTGATGAAACAAGGAGTTTTGGCCTTTCCTAAATTTTGTGAGAAACTAAAGGCTTCTTTGTTGTGTGAGAACTAAACACTGTTCTTAGAATTCAAGAAAACTGGATCCAGTACAATTATTGCCCAGCAAAATACGGTGGCGGATTTAGGAACAGAAACTTAATCAAAGAGGAAACCATAATCTAAGAACCCCAAAGCCTGCTATAAATTAAAATTAAGCTTTATAAGTCAGAAAAAGTGGTTATAAAAGAGCAAACGCAGTGGAGGCCGAGTTCTCCAACCTCTGCAGATGTGGAATGAGCCTGATCTCAGCTGTTTTTTGGAGCACTGAGACTCAAAACCCTTTTCCCTAGAGCCACAAAGCAGCACTGCCGTGGGGACGCTATGGACAGGTGGGTGCCAGGACCAAATTCCTGGTGCACAGTTAGAACTGGAATATTTTAACAAGCTCCTAGGGGAGGGCCTTGGTTTCAAGAGCATTCTTATCAGTGGTATCACGTTTGCATCTTCGAAGCTCTGAAGAAAACAAACTGTTGTCTAAGTCCCAAATGCATGGTTAGATCATAAACTCTGAGGTGAGACTGGGGATGAATATTTTAAAGAAGCTCCTTGGATGGTTCAAAAGGACAGCCGGAATCTTGGCTATGAATCAGCAGCTTCCAGGACCTGCTCAAAGGAGGAGGAAACCCCTATGGGTTACCGTCGAAGGTATAGGTCTAATCCCTGCCTCGGCCCCCTCCCAAATCCCTCCAGGGCAGCTGGATGCTTAACTATTCCCCACATTTGAGTGCAGCATGATATTTTGTTTGAACAAAGGTTTCTGTGGCTAAAAAGTACAAACATTAATTCTTTATAGGCTAATAAATTGTAAAAACCAAGAGCCCCTATTTCCTTCTACTTCTGTGTCATGGGGAAGGCGTGACAGTAAAATAAATTATAATCAGAGATTATAAGGAATGGTGACAGGAAGCTCCTCCTGAGGCGAGAGGAAACAGGAAGGCCGAAAATGAACTCAGGGGCAAGCAAACCTGTAGCAGAGTTCAGGCGTCTGCTGTTCCAGAAGCTTCTTGGCTAACCGTAGCCACTGAGACCCCTTGATGTCAGAGCATGAGCTATCCTACTGAAGATGACAAAAACGTTCAACTTTTAATAAAATTTATGGTCCAAAGGCACAAATTAGAGACCTTTCCCCTGGTTCTTGTTAGCCAGCATTAAGTCAATGAGTGGCAGTTAGTCTATACGAAGTGCAGACACTTAAAATAATGAAGTCATCGAAGAGGAGGTGTAAAATTTTTCAAAGAAAATTTTATTTTAAAAACTTAGAAAATTCGGGAATACTTATTTTATATATATTTATTTTAATTGAGGTGTTTTAAGTACCTCAGTTAAGGTACATAAGGACGAAGAAATATAAAAAGTTGGATGGCTTTCTTAAATAAGATAAGTTGCAGTGTAAAAGCCAACGCTCTCTCTCCTCCTGCCCCAAACATGTATGTATATGCGCTTGTTTGATTAGGATAAGCTCTCAGATAGCCACTAGGTCCCTGAAAAATGAAACCTAAGCAAGGACAAAGCCTAGTACTGGCAATGCTGATGACAGGTGTGGGTTCTGAAAAAGCACAAAAAGGAAAACAATATTTACATTTGAAGAGGTCTGATTACAAAACCCGATGACATCATCGGTGTCAGCTGAGCAGAGGGAGAAGGAATGACCCTGGCAGTTGGGAAGACAGAGGTGACTGTCAAAGGTTTTGAAAACAGGAAAGCTCCAGTTGCTGGGAGGCTTGGCTAGGGTCATGGTACCAAATGATCCTCGAGGCCTCTTCCTTCCCTTCCTCACTCCAACTGAGTAAATATGAAATCAGAATAGGATGAACTCTCCATAAAACACTCATAAAATTATGTTGTGATTTCAATTGTCATGCATGTGCACCTTGCTCTAGAATTCCTAACACAGAGCGACAAGAATCCTTCCATAGAAGAGCTGAAATGAAGGCTTGCCTTTTGGTGGAAACAAGATCCAGGAAGTGGTACCCTGAATACACACAGCCTTGTGGCTTGACTGCAGGGGCCTTCTGTAATGGCTGTAAACTCCTGAAGGACAGGGGCTTGCTATGTCACTCATGTTTATGACACCCAACAACAAGCCCAGAACCTTTATTTTGAACTAAATTATTACAAGAAACATAAACATGCATAGCATGTTTGCACTGCTGCCCGAAGATTCTGTAACAAATCCCCATGCTTTATCTAATAAACACATGAAAGTATAATAAAAATAAATGAAAGTTAAAGTCCTCCAGCTCTATTTGTATAGCATTTTAAAGTGATTCTTGAAGATGACATGTAGTCTTGTCGATCCAGTGCATGTCTCTTCCTGTAGTTTTTTAAAACAGCCGACTCCTGTTTATTCACTAATTCTTACAATCAGTTTACAAAAGTAATGAAACCAGAACTTCCTTCGATGACGGAAGGACAGGGAATGGTAGGCAGCTCAGGTGCTGAGTCAACTTCTCTTCACCCCAAACTGACCTGGAAAGTCTTCCATGAACCATTGATTGGGACACCAAGCAGAGCTCACTGAAAGCCATCATCTAGTGTTTATAATGTTATATAGCATATGAAGCATATGCAACAAGCTCATACCAATAAAGGGAAGTTCAAGCAGGGCCTCTACTCACTACTTAAAGTCATTAAGAATCTCACTTATTCCTCTCTCAATTCTCTGGGCACTACCTGCACAGACTTGCTTTCTTCAATCCCAGCTGCTCTGGAGATTCAGGCAGAAAGATTACAGACAGAGGCTAGTCTGAACTCTATAACATACTCAAGACCAGACTGGCAGATTTAGCAAGACTTTGTTTCAGAGATAAAAACAGAAGGATTGAGTGGGTAGCTCAGTGGCAGGATGCTTGTCTAGCATAGAGTAAACTCTAGTTAGTCGCCAATACTGAAAAAAATAGAGTAAAGATAAAGAAGAGGTGGGGAGATTAATTTAGTGAGGGAGATCAACTTTGAAGCAGAAAAGACAAGTCTTACCAGCAGTTGATTCACCTTGACCTGGGCACACAGTTGTGTAACTTCATGGAAATCATGATAAGGTGCCTTCTGCCCTTTAATACTCAAGTTTCACCTGTTCTTGAAGCTCTTATGAACACAGAATGAACACAGAATCTTTTGTATCTGGCTGCAAACATGTGTGATTTTTCCCATGTTTGTGTGTTATCAGCTCACCTTCTTACTGCTAGAAATGACCTTTGCTTCTATTTTCCTTAAGTCAAAAGTCATCTGGCAATTATACCTCTTACCTACTCACCCTTCATTGATTCATAAACAATCACTGGGATTTAACAATGGACAGAACCTAAAACACCCCAGAGATCACTGTTCATATTTGGTGCTGGCCTAAGGCACACTTCTGACTATTGGGAGAGCCTTGAAGGCAGAAACTCTTGCTGTCCGGACCTCCTGCCTAGTCACTCATCCCGTTATGGACTGCTATTAAAGGTGCAAACTCATTATTGTTCTCAGGGTGCCTCACAGCAGCCCTCTTTCCTCAGAACGTCACTTAGACACTCTTCTGCCCTGTTGATAATACAGTGATGATGTTGTGTGGGTTCCCCACTTCTGCAGGGTAGTTCCTCACGTCTCCTGTTTGTCCTCCTCTTTCAGATCCATACTCACAAACTGGATGCTTTCTGCCCTTTCTTGCTGAATATGTCTACTGCTTCTGCCCCTCGTCTCTCTCTGGTCCTTGGTGCTTTGAAACCTCTCTCCCAGGTATTTCTGTTAGCCTTTGTTACCCCATGAGGTGGCAGGCAAGTCCCTATTGCTGAAGACACCATGCACTTTGGACACAGGGTCCAAAGGACAGGCACTAAAGCTAACCTGAAAACCTCCTCCCTGGGTACAAGTTAGCAGACTGCAGCAGGTAAGCTTCTAAGGGGAAACAACCAATAGTTCTCAGCCTTCCGATTGCATCTACTGAATACACTGTTCTTTCTTCAGCTTCACTGCCCTTGCCCAAGCACCACGACCCCTGGCCCTTCTCTATAGTTATTCTTTTTGCTATGTAGCCACATCTATTTCCCAGCATCTAACTTACTGAAATGACGAAACTATAAGTACCTCTGACAATATCACAATAGTAATAATGGCAAACATTTATGCACCATGCACTATTTTAAGCATTTTATACAAATTAACTCTCTCAGTTGTCTTAATCACTTGTTTCATAGATGAGGAAGCTTTGAACCATAACCAAATCGCCTAAGGTCATACAGTTCCTTAGTCATAAGACTCAGTGAGTCTGGCTGCAGAGTGTTTGTTCTAAACCCCTTGTTTCTGACAATAAAATGGTCCATTGGTACAGGATATAGTAGGGAAAGCTAACTGAGTGTGTTTGAGATAAATTTTTAGAAAAGTTTGGGACTAGAATAGGCATGGGATTTTATCTGGAAAAGGTCCCTGGAAGGAAATGGACGATAGAAAAAATTCCAAAATTCTTTAATGTATCTACTTCCATGTAAATAACAGAAGGAAGAGAACTCATCACTGCACCACCACTACAAGGATGAATTACTGATGTAAATGCGCTGGCTCATCTACAGAGAGGGATATTTGGGGGTACTCCAAAACAATTACTTAACTCGATTTTTATAGATTAAAGTGTAATGACCGCTTATACATTATAAAAATTGAAAACACTAGTTCGTTGTTCTCTATAATGCACCAAATGGGGTGAGCTAAATGGAGAAAGTAATTGATTTGGCAGAAATTAAACCACATGTAATTTCTTCAAGAACATAAATAGTAGTTAATTATTTCCCATATCATACTCACATTCCAATACCAGAACTGCTACATTTGTATGGGATATGCAGCAGAAATGAGCGGGGATGGATGCTTGCAGCTGAGGAACAACAAATAGCCAAGAACTAAGGTATTACCGTGACAGGTGTTTCATGCCATTCAAGTTTTGTTTTGTTTTGCTTTGCTTTGTTTTGTTGAGATAGTTCTGGGATTAAAGGAGTATACAGGGGTGGTGATGGTTGTGCAAGAGTCAAAAGCTGCAGAAGGACAGATGGAACAACAGCGTATTCAGTAGATGGAGTCTGAGGGCTGAGAACTACTGGTTGTTTCCCCCTTAGAAGCTTACCAAGCACTTCTTGTGCTCAGGGAGGAAGTTTTCAGATTAGTTCCACCTCAGGTCCTTTGGATCTGCAATGTACTTGCCTCACAAGCTTGAGGACCAGAGTTCAATCCCAAGAACCCTTGTGAAATGCTGGGTGTGGTGAGAATTACAATCCCAGTGTTGCTGAGGTGAAGACATGAGGATGTCTGGGACCCACAGCCATCCAGGCAAGCCCATTTGGCAAGTTCTGGGCCAGTGAAATACCCTGTTTTAAAGGAGGAGGCTGACAACTAGGGTTGTCCTTTGATATACACACATGCACACACACACACACACACACACACGATATTAGGTTGTATCTATATGTAGAAGCAATAATGATTTGATTGTCACTAATTGATAGGTATCTCAGAGCTGTGAGATATTACACTCAAGGTTACCTATCACAATCTAATTCTACTTTTTCTTATACATAACTTTTGGTGATAAGGCCTGAGTTCTGCATGGAAAGGCCATTGCTTGGAGATTACACTGTCCACAAACTCATCAAAGATAAATAATGCTAAATATGTCTACCGTCTATGCTTTGAATATTACTCATTTATATAATCTTTGTTTATCATGAAATTATGCTAAAGGTCATTGCACAACTTTTTCACTGGGAGGGAAATGACCAGATTGCATTCTATACCAAAGAAGCAATTCGGGCTTCCACTCATACGAACTAGCTCCAGATCTGTTGCTTTTCACTCTTGCCTCCTGACTTTCTCCCTAATTTCATTGAACTGATTCTCCTCTTTGTCACATGACACACTTCCAATACTTACTCTTCTCTGAACTGGACCCAATTCTTTTTCTATAGAAATCCTGAAGAAGGCAAGTTATTTGCTTGCATAGGATGCTTTAGAGTAGCCTAGGTGAAAGTCCCATCTTATCATATCGGTAACCTAAACTAACTTCGTCATTCTGAAAGGACTATGCAGAAATTATACTTTCCCAGTGAAAGATTTCAAGTAAAGTGGTCATTAGTTTTTAAAGTTATTTACTGTGTAACCCTTAGCAAGTCAAGGCTTCATTTCAGGCATACTTAAGACTACATTATATCATTAATTTTAAATTTTAAAAATGAAAGTTCAAGCCTGGTGGTGGTGCACACCTTTAATCCCATCATCTGCGAGACAGAGGCAGGTGGATTTCTGAGTTCAAGGACAGCCAGGTCTACAGCATGAGTTCCAGGACAGCCAGGGCTACTCAGAGAAACCCTATCTTGAAAAAAATCAAATAAATAAATAAATAAATAAAGTCCAAACCTATAGCTATCAGATTCTCTAGAATTTATAACAAATATATTAATTGCAATAATTAAAAACAATCATAAATTGTTAGAACATTCCTTGTTAGCTTGAAGCTTCTGAGAACTCAGAAACCATTCAACAATAATACAAGGCCTTCATAGCATCAGAGGTGAGAAGAGTTCAACATCTATCCCAATACTGGGAGTAACTGGGACCAGCAGGATCCAGGGACCCAGGAACCCCAGAGGACCAGTGGCACGGGGTTCCTTCCAGGTCTGGGATGGTGCCCTGAGCAGACCTTGGACATGAACTCCTCAGCCAGTCCCACAACACCCAGAGGAAGTTCCACTCCCAGGTTGTCTAACACGCCCAGGATCACAGGATCCTAGGATCTCAGCAGGTTGGTCACACCAGGATCTCAGGGTTGCAGAAGCAGCTTGACTCCCAGGAGCTCTGTCACACTCAGGCTCTCAGGTTCACAGGATCCCAGAATCACAGGATCTCAGAGACAGCTGATCTCTGAGGAGTTCTTACACAACCAGAATCATAGGAAGGACAGGCTCCAGCCAGATAAAGGGAGGGCAGGTAGCACTAGAGATAACCAGATGGCAGGAGGCAAGCATAAGAACATAAGCAACAGAAACCAAGGTTCCCTGACATTATCAGAACCCAATTCTCCCACCATAGGAAGTCCTGGATATACCATTACACTGGAAAAGCAAGATTTGGATCTAAAATCACTTCTCATGATGATGATAGAGGACTTTAAAAAGGACATAAATAACTCCCTTAAAGAAATACAGGAGAACACAGGTAAACAGCTAGAAGCTCTTAAAGAGGAAACACAAAAACCCCTTATAAAATTACAGGAAAACACAACCAAACAGGTGAAGGAATTGAACAAAAGCATCGAGGATTTAAAAATGGAAATAGAAACAATAAAGAAATCACAAAGGGAGAAAACCTGGGAGTTAGAAAACTTAGGAAAGAGATCAGGAGTCAGAGATGCAAGTATCACCAACAGAATACAAGAGATAGAAGAGAGAATCTCAGTGCAGAAGATACCAGAGAAAACATTGACACAACAGTCAAAGAAAATGCAAAATGCAAAAAGCTGCTAACCCAAAACATCCAGGAAATCCAGGACACAATGAGAAGACCAAACCTAAGGATAATAGGTATAGAAGAGAGCAAAGATTCCCAACTTAAAGAGCCAGTAAATATCTTCAACAAAATTATAGAAGAAAACTTTCCTAACTTAAAGAAAAAGATGTCCATGAACATACAAGAAGCTTACAGAACTCCAAATAGACTGGACCAGAAAAGAAATTCCTCCTGTCACATAATAATCAAAACACCAAATGCACTAAACAAAGAAAGAATATTAAAAGCAGTAAGTGAAAAGGTTAAGTAACATATAAAGGCAGACCTATCAGAATTACACCAGACTTCTCACCAGACTATGAAAGCTAGAAGATTCTGGGCAGTTGTCATACAGAACCTAAGAGAACACAAATGCCAGCTCAGGCTACTATACCAAGCAAAACGCTCAATTACCATAGACGGAGAAAACAAGATATTCCACGACAAAACCAAATTTACAAAATTTCTTCCCACAAATCCTGCCCTACAAAGGAAAATAGATGGAAAACACCAACACAAGGAGGGAAAACACACCCTAGAAAAAGCAAAAAAGTAATCTTTCAACAAACCCAAAAGAATATATCCACACAAACATAATACCACCTCTAACAACAAAAATAACAGAAAGTAACAATCACTTTTCCTAAATATCTCTTAACATCGATGGACTCAACTCTCCAATAAATAGCCAAAGACTAACAGACTGGATATGTAAACAGGACCCAGCATTTTGCTGCATACAGGAAACGCACCTCAGTGACAAAGACAGACACTACTTCAGAGTAAAAGGTTGGAAAACAATTTTCCAAGCAAATAGTACCAAGAAACAAGCTGGAGTAGCCATTCTAATATTGAATAAAATCAACTTAGAACCAAAAGTTATCAAAAATGATAAGGAAGGACACTTCATACTGGTTAAATAGAAATATTTAAGGGGTAACTTCAGCAAGTGTTATAGGTATCTGATGAATCTCAGTGTAGTGCCTTGGGAAATGCAAAGGAATGTTGCTCTTTGCTCATAGTGAAGCTAACATATCTTCCAGGGAGAACATTGGAGGTATTTGAATTTTATGTTCACATTAGGGAGGTGAGTCCTGTATATTTTAGAAGATTAGTATTTATTTTCTCTGAACTTAGTTAGGAGTTGTCAACTTATTTCTAGTTGTGTGTGACAGTAGTAAGGTTTTCAAAGCCTACTGAAAACAAGTAACATTAAACATGTGATTTATAAGATTAGGTTGTGTGCTATTTTGAGTGAAGTCAACTTTCCTTTGTCATTTCAAAGGAGAAAAAAAATGAATGACCTATAAAACTGTAAGAGCTGATCTGTCAGAAATAATTTCCTACTGCATAATATTTTTACAAAGTGATTTCATTTATTTTAATCATATTTATAATGTGAAACTATAAGATGATGAGAATAATGGCTTCTAAAGTTTTAGTCAAAAAAAATAGCATCTTAATTATTATAGAAATGTCTAAGAGTAATTTCATAATTTATTAATTCTGCATTTAATTTTAACATGTTTCTTATAATTGACCATTGTACATCATATTGTGTTAAATATCCTACAGTACATACATATTTTTGTCAACATACATTCCTAGAAATAAGTTTACTAGATAAAATTTTATGCACAATTTATACTTTGGTACTTTTTGGTAAACAGTTCATTAGAAGTACTGTATTGATTTGTACTGTTATATGGAACATTTCTCTAAAATTCTCTAACAATTAAATTTTATTATAAAAATAATAAATAAATTTGAAAAAAATCTCATTGTAACTCTAACAAAGCAATTGAAACAATTGGATGTAAAAATTTCACATCTTTGACAAAAGAAATTGAAAAAATATCAGAGGATGTAAAAATCTTTCCTGCTCATGGATCAATAGGTTTACCATAGACAAATGTCATTTCTACCAAAATAAAACAAGGCACACTGAATCTGATAGAAGAAATACCTGATCATCTTTGACTGCATTGGCACAGGTAACAGCTCTCTGAACAGAACACAGATAGTGCAGGCACTAAGCTCATCTGCTAATAAATGGACCCTCATGTCACTGAAAAATTTCTGTAAGATAAAGGAAACTATCAGTTGGAAAAAAGGAAGCCTACAAAATGAGAAGTGATTTTTATGGATACCACACCCAATAGATATCTACTACTCAAGCAACTAGGTATCAAAACCAAAATAATCCAATTTAAAGTGTACAGAATAAACAGAAAATCTTCAATAAAGGAATCTTAAATTGCCGAGATATACGTAAAGAAATGTTCAACAACCTTAGCTACAGAGAAATGCAAATCAAAACAACTCTTGACTTTGCATCTTACACATGCCAGAGTGGCTAAGATAAAGGACATAAGCAACAGTGCATGGTGGTGAGGATGTGCAGCACGTGGAACACTCCCCCGTTGCTGGTGGGAATGAAAACTTGGAGAGTCAGGGTGGAAATCATTATGGGACTTGCTCAGATACTTGGGAATCAACCTACCTTAAGACCCAGCTATACCACTTTCGCATATACTCAAAGGATGCTCCATCCTATCACAGGGACAATTGTTCAACTATGTTCACTGTTTTATATATAGTAGCCAGAAACTGCAACTAACCTAGATGTAACTCAACATAATAAAGAATATGTGGTACATTTAAAAAAAAATACAAGACCTTGTATGGAGGCCATTTGTAGATACTGGGGTTGGCAGTCATATTACCCTGCCCTGTCACTAATTTATTTCTGTCTTTCCATCTTTTAATTTATCAATATAATCTATTCTCTGTTTTCAAGCCCTGTGAGTTTCAAGTCACCTTCATCTGATAACTTCATACAACTTGAGGCTGTAGACTTCAAGCAATAAGACAAATAATTGCTTCGCCCCTGACCAAATAACCAAACCATAACATTTGAGATCTGAGAGCGTAATAAGAAATGTTTTTCTTAAAAAACTATAATGTAAACACTATCATGAACAAGTTACACAAAAATCTGCAAGCCTTACCTCCTCTGCAGAAATTACTTAGTAATAATTATTATTTAATATAGTTATTAATATTAAATAAGCTATGAAAAGTTCTGAGATGTTCCTAAGACAGCATAAACAGCCAACCTGTGGTGATTTTCATCACGTCCTGCTTTCCATCTAAGATAGAACTGGCAAGAATAGTGCTTGTGATTTTAACCACAAACAAGAAAAAAAAAAGCTCAATCATTCAGCTATGGCTTACCATCTATTAGAAGATACACATAATTTTTAAAATGTTATATATATGAAAGAAACCCTTCTTCTTGAAAAAGGTAAATACATAGATGTGTATATGTGTGTGCAGCCAAATCTATTGAGCCAAGTTAAGGGGTAGAAGATTTTAACTAAATTTCCCTAAAGAAGTCACAAAAGAAATCCTCTGTTCAACCAAAGAAGACTCTTTCAAGAGTGCTATGAAAATGTTCTGAGGTGGAGACCTCTGCATGCTTCTCTAATGAGTTTATTTTGAAGCTTAGGAATGATGTTTTAACTATGTACATGCCTCACATGTGATAGGCTAATAACATACAAAACTAATATAAATAAATACTTCTAATAGGCCACTTGGAAAAACATATATTTTTGTTTATAGTCCGATAAATATATTTGTAAAAATTTTTCTGTAAAAGAAGCGATACCCACTGAATTTCAAGGATTTTATTGAAAGGACAAAGTTCAAACTAAATCCAAAGCCAACACATGAGGTTTTTGTACAGACAAGAAAACAGACAGATGTCACTGTGTGGATGGGAGTTTGGATTCTGGGTATCCATCTTTCATTCCTGCCAGGTCAATAATCATGAAAGGTTTTAGTTGACTGATAGCCAATAAACCTCTCATCTCACATCCTTCCCCCTCCCCCAACTTTGTTCAAGACCTAGAACAAATATTGACAGAGATTAAACATAGCAAGTGAGCAGAGCACTGCAATAAGACCTTTGTACACATACTTGAAGTCTGGTTAGGAGAACTAACTCTATCTCATTATTAGGACACTGGAAGAGATAAGCCTGGCACAGCTGATGCAGACCATTGGGTACTTTCACTAGAGCAGTCAGTGGTCTGTTTGAATGTACCAATCCTACACAAGCTGTGTTTCTTCTTGGAAGAGGAAATGTATAGTCATTGGTGGTTATTTGACAACCATGGTTTACTATTTGCAAAGAAAAACCTCTGTATTATGGACATTTCAAAGAGTCTTAAACAGAAAAGAAACCTCAGTACAAGAGCTCACAGTCGGGACAATAAGTAGAGCTGTTATAGTGTCAAAATAATTTTTGCTTTTCCTTACTTTCTATTATTTTTAAGTGATTTTATTTTCAATTGTTTTTGCTTTGGAGCACAGAAGCTAGAGACAGCCTGTGATTTCTATTGAGTTTAAGGTTTGAAAGGAAAGAACTCTTTGAAGGGAAACTGTCAAAGTTGTATTTTTTTTCAAATCTAAGATAACTTTTCTTGTAAAATAGAACATTAATTTGATATGCTATTAAGAACAAAATGTAGTGAGGATCGAAACCATGCCCCTTCCATGAGAAATACTACTATTTCAGAGAAGTTAGAAGATGGAAATGCCATGACTTAGAACTGGTAAAAGATAACATACTATGTTATAGAGAAAGTCAGGAAATCTGCTCATCTGGGGTTGGGGAGGGGTGAATTCACTCTGAATGTTTTTTAAATGCCCAATGAAATAGGGCATTAATTTTGTATTCTACAAACCCAAGAGATCCCTACACCATCTTCCCATCAGCCACTGTAAATGCCAGAGTAAAGAGAATATTCACTGCTTATAATGTGGTCGATTAGGTGTTCCTTGTCACTTTTGTATAGAACAAATGACTCAAGGAAGAATTCTAATTCTCATTCAGAATAAATCACTAACAAATCTACTGCAGTGGGAAGCCTGGGGATCTAGAAATGCTTGTGGTCTCAGGATGATTGTGAGATCATCTGGGGGGGGAGGGCTTCTCCCCACCAGCCCCATTTTAATTCATTGAACCACATTACAATACATATCATGATGCTGGGTGGTATGAAGGACAAGTACTGGAAGCCGCCGTGTTCCAAAGGGGTTGCTGGGGGGAAAGGAAGATAAGAAATCTCAGTACTAATGGATGAGGCTGAGAGATGTAAACCAACAAAAAGAATGGTCATGAAAACACGAGAAAGTGCATTGACAGTGGCTGAGCAAGTGGGGTAAGTCTACTTCTACGAACTTCACAGTTAAACACAAATGCCAGGGCTTGCTTACACACTTCTATCCTAAGAAGCTGTTGGTTAGCCAAAATATCCTACAGGATGAAACCAGAAGCAATCAACCAGAGGAGCTTTTAACAGCTTAGAAATCTCTAAAAAGTATCTCAGCACAATGTCTCAGGAAAAAACAATCCAGGTTTTACAGAGAGTACAGAGATGCCATCCAGGCCACAACATTCTCATATCTGTATACCTCAACTGTATCTGTACAATTTATAAAATAAAAAAGACATAAATCTGGAATCTGTTCTCATATGTATAGTCTGCCAATTCTCTGTAAACCTATCTTAATAAGAAACTTAAAAGGTTCCCCTAAATTTGATATATATGTGTTTTTATATTTACCTTTTAGTCTTATTAAAGTAAGTCAGAATGGAGAAAGGATGTATGTGGCTGGCATTCCCATGGCAATCTACATAAGCATCTCGTCACAATGAGACTCAGATTGTGCCAAACTTCAGGAAGCTGAAATCGCTGAAGCCAAGCTGGGGGGTGGAGAGTGGCCAGGGTGGGATGTATTTAAGCTTAATCCCAAGGGAACATAGGAATCTACAAAAAGGACAAAGTAAGCTATGTGTGCTTCCTCTTTCAAATAATTGTTAAGCTATTGTAATTTCAAATATGTGTGGACTTTATATGCATGACTCTACAATTTTTGATAGATTTCAGGAAATTAATTCGGCTCCAGACCTTGAGGTTTGCCAGGGTATTGGAATGCTGTCCTCAGCTCAGTGGGTCCTCCACGGGGGCTGAACAGCTGCAGCACTTGAAAGGGCATCCATTGTGCCTTTCTCACTGTGGCCCTGACAACTTGTACTGAGGGAGGTCTACCCACCCTGCACAGCCTTTATTGCTGTTCAGTGTACCTTCCTTTACCAAGGCAGGCAGACACTCTCCTTGACGAAAATGAGTTTCTTCCCATTGCCTTCCACTTCATATAATCAAATTAGTCTACTGTTTTCCCACATAAAGAATTTGGCTATAATATAAATTTTCCTCCTCAGTTTGGAGCCACTCGTTTTCTGAGTCACGTGAGGAAAGGGACAACATTCCTTGCAATTCCCTAATGGTAAGCCTCCTAAGAAATATTTGTGCAGGCTGAACTGAAATTGGCCTGGTGCTATGAAACAGAGCCCTCCTGGGGCTTGTTCCACATAAAAGCCATACCCTTCATCTTTAAATGCCAAAGACTCTCCTCTGAATACACTTGCACCCAATTGCTGTCTATAAGTGCAGACATTGTTGCCCTTTGAACATAGTTTCTTCTATCAATGATCACTTAAATGGACAAGAAATGGGTGGGCTAGTTTTATATTTGTCACACATTGTTCTTTGTTGGGCTCCTTTTCATAGCCTTACTTTCTCTAGTCTTCTCAAGTCTGAAATGTACCCGGTTAATACCATACGTTTTAAAGAATGAGAGTCCAGGGTTGTTCAAGAAATTGTTGTTAGAAAAATTTCAAGTGACAGATTAGATCTTGGACTGAGTGTCATCTACAGTTTAGACTATTTTTGTATCTTACTTCTCAAAGAACGTGCTGATCCTGGCACTGTTTGTTGGCATTTTCTTTTATCAAGGCATGTTTTTGTGGAATTCTGCTCTGAGTAGTAAGGAATAAGTGTCTTTGGGCTGTCATAACAAAAATCTTGAGAGGAAGAGAAGAGAGAGGGACAGAACTGGGAGAGAGAGAGGGAGAGAAGAACAAAGGGAAGGAGGGAGAGAGAGAGTAAAAGGAGAGGGTAAAGAAAAGAGAGAGAGAGAGAGAGAGAGAGAGAGAGAGAGAGAGAGAGAGAGAGAGCAGCTCTACTGTATAAGGAATCTCCAAAGCAAGGGTCTCAGCCGTACTCCCCTTTCACCTTTTGATTAGACAGTGGTTGCTTCTGCAGCTCCCGCAGTGTCACTGTGCTTAGGACTCACCAGCCCATCTTGTTTAAATGTTGATTGTGGCTCTCCAGATCTACCATGGAGATTTAGGCCTTCTGAGAAGTCCCTGGATGCCACTGAGGCTGGTGGTTCACTGGACATACTTCGAATAGCAAAGGGTAGAAGCTGTACATCGGAAGTTAGAAGCTGATTTCTAGGACATGTTTTTTGTATTTTTCAGAGGGATCCTCTTGCAGCCTTCCTAAGCTGGAGGAAAGCCTCTGGTGTTCAGAGATTTGCATGAATCGCCCTGTTGACAGAAGGACTTGCTTTGATCGCTCTTGCATTATCTTGTGATCCATTTGTTTTTCTTTCTAGAAGTGCCAAAAACTACCAACAACAGACAGAAAGGGAATTTTCTACAGCTATGCTCCCATAACTGCACAGGGCCTTTAGCAAAAGCACAAACTAACTTATTAGGTATAAAGTGATAGTAGTTCATTCTTAACAGATTTACTAAATATTTTTTTAAAAAATTAGTAATCTCAGTGTCATTTCAAAACTTTTGGACTAAAAAATTCTTTATTAGAAACCTCTTTTTTAAAATAACTATAGTGTTAAAATTGGAAGCAACAGGAAAGTATTGTTATATACTGGTTTGCATATAAACATATACCATCATAGCAAACATACAGGGTAGATTATTGATTACTTATCAGCAATGGTATGAAAGTTAGCTTCAAATAGCAGCTTTATATTTTTTATTGTGTATGTGCAAACATGTGTCTCTGTGTGAGTGTGTGTGTGTGTGTGTGTATGTGTGTATGTGTGTGTGTGTATTTTTCCTATGTGTTTATGGGTGTGTGTGTACATGTGTTCCTCTGTGTGTATATGTGCACATGTGTGTATGTCTATGCATGCATGGATGAGTGTCAAAGTGTGTATGAGAATATGTGTGTGGTGTACGGGTGTGGAGATGTGTGTGTACATTCCATGGTGCACATGTGAGACTTAGAAGACAATTAGTAGAAGTTTGTTCTCATCTTCCACCAAGTGGGTTTCAGGGATGCAAGTCAGGTTGTCACAAACACACAGACAGACACACACACACAAACTCATATACACACACAATAAATAAAGTATCAGCAAGTACCTTTACTCACTGATCCATCCCACTGACCTGAAATTAAATATATAATGTATAATTATTAGCGTATGTAAAAGGATGAAAATCCTGTCTGCTTTGATTTTGTCTATTTTGATTTCTATCTTGTTATCTGTCCTGATGGCTGGAACTACAGTTCTCATCAGGGTCTTTCTGAAATCTGGAAACCAAGTTTCTGAAAATGTACTACATCCTTGTTTTGCCCCTAGAGATCTGCCTTCTGTTAGACCTGTCATGTGCTAAGCATGCTGTTTGGATTCCTTCTTTTATAGTAAATGTGCTCTAGGTGAATGTGACAATGTAGAAGAGAAGAAGTCAAAGGAATGGGTGTACCCCAGCAGTACTCTCTCAACCTCTTAGTCAATACCCCTTTGGAGATGAATGACCCTTTCACAGGAGTAGCCTAAGACCTTCTGCATATCAGATACTTATATTACAATTCATAAAAGTAACTAAATTATAGTTATAAGTAGCAACAAAATTAATCTTATGATTGGGAGGATCACCACAACATAAGGAAGTGTATTAGGCAATTGCAGCATTAGGAAGGTGAAGAGCCACTGCTCTACCCTAAAATCTGTTCAGACTAGCAAAGAGAGTTGATGACAAACTGGAAACTAGCATAACATTGTGGAAAGTATGTTTTAAATTCTGAGTGACTCAAACTGTGTGGTGCTGGGGTATGAGTGAATGACAGGGCAGTGGCATAAAACAAAGACTGTAGAAATAAATTTGAATTTATAAAGGAGTTGGAATATAAAACAGGCACTTATTCCAGATAAGAACATGATTAAATGTAGAATTGGTTCAATAGAGGACACCTTATCACAAAAGTAAATTTCAAATAGGTCAAAGGTTTAGATGCATATAAGGGCTAGAACATGCTTAAAGATAATCAGAGATTATTGAAGACATGTGAAAAACTAAATCTTAAAACAACAGTAAAAGAAATTAGATTGAAAAAAAAACTGTGCACTGAAATGGAGAAAACAACAACGACAGCATCCTATATAGCTCATGGAAACTCTAAATTACAGTTGGAAGAGAGCCAGTTAGTTACAGCATACAGAAAAGGTGAAAATCTCCCAGAGTACAATTGACATTGCCTGGGCTCTCTGGAATCATTTCCAAATATATTCCCAAATAAAAGTGTTTGGCTTCGATGCCAGGAAATGCTAAAATCCAAATTTGAGAATGTAAACCTGGCAAAGGCCAAGAGCTCATTTACAAAACAGCTTGAGTGGATCCATTTCTCCAAAGTACATGTGGGACATGCTTCCCTTCTCACAAGGGATCTATGCAGCAGGCATTCCTCCAGTTACTACCAATACCCTGTCTTTGTCCCTTTGCTAGAAGATGATCAACAGACACCACTGACCACGAAGCTACTGAAAAGACTCCTTATTGACTGACATCTTGGTTGCTTTTTTGGTGGATGCTGGGCATGTTTTTTCTTCCTCCACACCACTGCAGTGTGCCCAGAGATGAGTGGTGAGCAATAGGTGTATCACTTTAATCCATCCTGCTTTCAATTAAGTATTACATTTGTTAGTAATAACACATATTTACTGGGTACTTTGAGTGACCATGCAAACAAAATTCTTTACACAAATGCCCATGCTTGATTTATATAACATTTGTAGCCTAAAAGTACTACTTAGAAAGAAAAGAAATCAAAATCATAAGATATGCTTTCTAATAACCCTAGCATAAGTCTGACAGGATTATTGTGGACCCTTTTCTGGGGCTGAAATTGACTCAGAATTGTTGAGGATCTATTTCAGGGGAAGAAAAGTATTTTTCCCTTACCTATTTTTGATTCATGGTTTAGTACTCTACAAAAAAAAAAAAAAAAAAAAGATAAATTACCAACAAATTACCAACAATCTAAGAAGTCTTCACAAGGAAATGAGCTCCTAAAGAAGTGTTGTGGGAATCATTAAAAATAGTTCAGCAGATTGCAAGCTGGTCCAACCACTCTGGAAATCAGCGTGGTGGACCCTCAGAAAAATGGACATAATACTGCCTGAGGACCCAGCTATACCTCTCCTGGGCATATACCCAGAAGATGCTCCGACATGTCATAAAGACACATGCTCCACTATGTTCATAGCAGCCATATTTATAATAGCCAGAAGCTGGAAACAACCCAGATGTCCCTCATCAGAGGAATGGATACAGAAAATGTGATACATTTATACAATGGAGTACTACTCAGTTATTAAAAACAGTGATTTAATGAAATTTTCAGGCAAATGGATGGAACTTGAAAATATCATCCTGAGCGAGGTAACTCAGTCACAAAAGAATGAA
>CM052702.1:77317118-77346939 GCA_028551405.1 Uromys caudimaculatus | reverse complement strand
CCCCCCCCCCCCCCCCCCCCCCCCCGTCTTCCTGGATGCTGGACCACCAACCAAAGAATACACATTGAGAGACCCATGTTTTGGATAATATATGTGGCAAAGGAGGGCCTTGTTGGTCATCAGGGGGAGGAGAGGCCCTTGGGCCTGAGGGTATTAGAGGCCCCAGTATAGGGGAATGCCAAGGAGGGAAGATGGGAGCGGGTGGGTGAGGGAATACCCTCTTAGAGGCAGGGGGAGGGGGGAGGGGATAGGGGGTTTCCAAAGTGGAGACCTGGAAAGGGGAAAACATTGAAAATGTAAATAAAGTATCAAAAAAAAAATAAAAATAAAGTATAGAAATGGAAAAAAAAAAAAGAAACTAAAAAAAAATTGGGTTCACACATTTTATTAAAGAAAAGGTACCAAATCCTCAAGGATCTAAAGATAAGGAAATTCTATGACTTCCTCTTTTTTTAGAAGTTTCTAAACCTATGTGAATGTATGTATAACATTTATATCTAATTAATTAGAAAATATCTTTGATAAATACTTAAAATAACTATAATAACATTAATTCATTATAAATTTGTTATCCTGAATGCATGGAATTTAAGTTTATTTCAAACCAAATAAAATAATTTGCTTGAACAACTACAAAAAAAAAAAAAAGTAGTTCAGCAGATTCCCACACTACACCCAGCTACTCTCTGCCCCAGCGGGCTGGTCACTTATGCACTAGTGGGCAATGGCTGGCCTATTCTAATCTTGTGGGGACTCTCTGACTCAGAGCTCCAAAATCTCTCTACTTCTCTACCCAGCTTGTTAAGTTCCCACTGGCAGGTGGCTATCACACAAGCCCCATGCTTCAAAATCCTCATGGTCTTTTGTGGTGCACATCCGGCAAACCCAAGCTTTGCCACCGTACTGTACCTTTCTCTCTGGAACCCATTCGACCCACTGTGTGAAGGAAAACACCACACAAACCTTAGTTCAGAATCCCTGGGCGCAACAACTAGAATCCTAATCTGGAAAGCCATATTAAATCTAAATCCTCCGGTAGCGAATCCTGGCAGATCCATCAATGAAGCAGGGAGACACCAGTCGCTACATCTTGTCTTTTCTCTATCCTTGTCCAAAAGCCCCTAACTCTCTCCTGCTTCCTCCCTTCCTCTCTCCAACCTGGAAGTCCCACCTACTCACCCAGTGATTGGTCCCTTTATTCATTGGGGAAGGTTCACAAGAAGTCACCTGAATACTAGACTCACTCCTCCTTCCAGACAACCCCTCCTAGGAAAGCAGAATTAATATCAAAATACACATTCACAACAAAGAAGCACTTAAAAGAATGCTTTTGTGTGTGTGTGTGTGTGTGCGCGCTAAATCTTTTTTTTTTTTTTTTTTTTTGGTTTTTCAAGACAAGGTTTCTCTGTGTAGCCCTGGCTGTTTTGGAACTCACTCTGTAGACCTGGCTGGCCTTGAACTCAGAAATCTGCCTGTCTCTGCCTCCCAAGTGCTGGGATTAAAGGCGTGCACCACCACTGCCCGGCGAAAGTATATAGTCATATATAAATAAGACTGGACAAAAGGAAATGTGGCCAAATGATATGAGACAGAATAACACAGAAGGGCATGCTTGCCTACCTTCTCCCTGGCACTGTATGATAAGAGGGCACTCCTCTCTCATGGTTGGAGGGCAACCAACTCTTGCATATATACCCTGCAGTTTGTTTCAGGGGAAGTTTTAGGACTTACTTTAGTGTAGAAGGTGGTAGATGATGGTTTGTTCTTCTAATTTTGAATTTTCACCAAATTTATCTGGCTTAAAATATTTGGTGTAACTTGTCTTAAATACCACAACACCTATTTTACTTGCATTAATATTGAGCCTATAATCATCTCGAACACCATGCACCAAAAATGATCTGTAGCCAGCTGCAACATGGAGCACATGACTGCAAGTTGTGGCACTATAGTTTCTAATAGCATCTGATTGTTCACCTGATATTTAACAATGAAGTTCATTGTCCAAAGTCTTAAAGGGAAAATCCACTGTCTTTGATAGAAAAAAGACCAATACAAGTCTCCCCAGCCCCATGTGTTACCACTGCAGTCTGGGCAAGAGAAAGAAGTTGGGAAGAACTGGGATAATCTAGATTTCAGTTAATAGACACTAAATAATGTATAGAAACAGAAGGAAATGCTTTGTTTAGTAACATAAACTATCTCGTTATATCATTATGGTGATCCTTCATCTTAAATGAATGGTGTTTCTTGATTTCTAAAATGTATATGTATTCTCAGATACTGTTGCTGCCTAATCAATAGAGAGAAAGAAATACAATAGAGACTAATATTTACAAACAGGTGAGAAAGTCCACTCAGTGGGTAAGAGGAGCCCTGACGTCAAGCCTGGTAACCTCGGTTTGGTCCTCAGGATCCACTTGCTGGAAGGAGAGTCTTACCTTACCTTGACCTCTGACCTTCACACTAATGCCATGGCACATGTGTCCCACCCTGCCTCCAAAAAATAAGAACAGAATTTATTATCATTGTCAGATATTCATTTTCCTGACTTTCTGTCTCTCAGGAATCCTATGATTTCAAGACAATGCCAGACATCAAAGGACTTGTCCAGGTTATAAGAATAGTAAACTATTGGGATTTTATGTTCAGCTTCCCACCATTTTGACAAACTACCTGACAAAAATCAACTTATAAGCAGGCAAAATTTGTTTAGGCTCACGATTTCAGTTTTTCAGTCCAGTGTTGGTTGACACCATATCCTTCAGATCTGTGATAGCAACAGCATATCATGGTGCCAGTATATGGTAGAAGGTCTGCTCACCTCACAATAGCTAAGAACTAAAGAGAGAGGAAGAGGAGGAGCCAGGGTCCCAATAATCCTTTCAAGGACACACTCTATTGACCTACCCTCCTTCTAGGAGTATCTATCTCCTTAAGTTTTCACCACCAGCCAATTGGGAAAGCCTTGCTCATATGAACCATTGGAAAGATTCAAAGTCTGCAGCAGACTCTGCTGGGTTTTCACTTTGATTTACTGCTGAGTCACAAAAAAAATCACAAAGACAAACAAACAAAAAAGGTATAAGAAATAGGTCTAGATAAACATGCCGGAGAGTGTATGTGCAGCTTTCTGGACTCTGAGTGTCAGTGCTCAGTGCTACAACTCAGCATGAGAAGCCCATTTATTCTCAGGATCCAAGGAACTGCAGACCTCCTCTTGTTGTGTGGCACATTGGGAGAATACACTTACCATCACACAACTCCCTGTGGTAATATTGTTCTGTACATTCAGGCTTTACTTGGAATGACACTGTGTGCTCTAGAAAAGCCTCAGCTGTGGCCATCCACACTAGGGAAATACTCTCAGGGCAGGGACAGAGAATGAGATACTTGAAGAGGATCATGTGTCCCAAGTTCAAACAAATATGTTATGGCTGTTCTTATCAAGGGAGAAAGGCCAACCTCTGAAAAATGGCTGTGAACAGTTAAAAATAATCCAGACAAATTTACAAAAGTGTTAAAATCATCAGCCCTGGACTCTTATATCTAAATTTCACAAATCAGTGAAAGCTGTATTTGATAGAGTTTATTCTAAAATTGTTGCTGGAACTGGTATGCTAATCATTATGAACAGCAACCCTTGGGAGAAAAGGGGGCGGCTAGGAAGAGTTAGGGCAAACAGTCTTTGAAAGAAAAGAAACACCAACTCTTTCTTTGTCTGGCCTTGGAGCTCATGAATAGCACTCTTTTCTAACATTTCTGATGTATTTCTATTCTTTTTGATTAAATTATATATTTATTGTGCATGACTCTCAGAGTGAGTGTGGAAATCTGGAGACAACTTGCAGGATTGAGTTCTTTCCTTCCACCAAGTGGAAGACAGAAGCCAGGTTGTCAGGCTTGGCAACAAAACTTTTACTCCTGGAATTAGCTCACTGGCGTATCAAGCCTCTGATTCTTAATCAAGGCCCTATTTGCACACATGTCCTCTTAACCTTCATGTAATAGGTAATTACTTGTTCAATGTCTGTGTTCCTTGAGAAGCAAAACCCTAGCGAGTTCCAGAAGCAAAAGCTAAAACTGACATAACCGATGATGTTAGCTATCTCACACCTGACACATGGTTTGTATTGAATTAATACTTCTAATTGATTGATTATTCTTTAAAGGGAAACCTCAAGCTTCAGTCATAAATTACATGAAGGTGCCTTCAGTGGCATATGCATGTCCTTTCCCTTTTGCCTTTATAAAAGCCCTGTGCTTCCTTTGCTACAGGCCTGCCTTTACTTCCTCAGAACTATTGGGTCAAGGGAATTATTTCTGTTTCCCTACGTAATTCTTTCAAGCCAGATAGAGTGTACAATTCTATACCTGCCTTTAATTATTTATGGCTGATAATATGTACTTAAGAGCTATTGAATAAATAAATACGACTGAATTAATGAACTGTGCACTGCAGCTGAGTGGATAGTATCTTTGAGCTTTATTTTTAAAAATATGCTAAACGGAGATTTGACCAACAAAATTTCATTTAGCAGCTCGTATATACAAAACACCTAATCATTGACTTTATGTTTCTCTACATCAACTTAATTATTTCACTTAAGCAGTGAACTAAAATATCCATTAAGGGTTTTATTTTGTCATACTTGAAAATGTCCTGAGCTCATGGGATAACACTGATTAGCATGTTAGTTTATATTCATTTGTTACAGTAATTAGGCAGTATCTTGGCCTCCGAAGGAAGATAGCTTAGCCTGGGAGAGCAATCTTGCCATTGGACTGAAGCTTTTATAATCCTATGTTTTGATGGTCTCAGTTTATAATCATTTTAGTAAATGCCGGAATTTGAACCCAGGTACATTTGTTTTCATTGCTTCTGTTAATGATTTATCAGAAGCTCAGTAGTTTAAACAACACTAATTTGTCACCTATGGGAGACCACATTCCTTGTGGCTGCCTTCCTCTCTATAAAGCCTGACCACTCACATCTCTCTGACCTTCCTCTGTTGCTGGACCTCATTCTGCCTGCAGCCGGAAAAGTCTGCTCTTGTTGCAAGAATCTATATAAATTGTTTGAGGCTAACCCAGTTAATTTACAGAATCTAGAAATTAGGACGTGCACATCACTCTGAGCCACTCACCACTGTGCGGCAGGGAGGATTCTAGCAGCATGTTAACTAATGTGTGTGCATGCGCTGTTGATGGAGAAGTATGGTTAGTTGTTGAAGCGGCACCAGAAAGGAGATAGTAGAGAGAAAGCATACTAAAGACTAGAACTTCCTGGAAAGAAGAGTCAGCCATGGGGCAATGGAAATGAAATAGGATGGAAGGGGGCAGTGAGAGAGTAAGACAGACAATGGTCCTCAGGTTTAAAACAGATCTGCAAAAACTCAGCACTCATTCCGATAAATCTTGTCCAAATATAACTTTTGTCTAGTATATTTTTGGGAAATTACTCTAGCGCTGTCTCGAATATAATGCTGAATGGCTCTGAGATAATTTGGATTTGCAATCGTGTGTCAGCGTTTGAATAAACAAAGCATGTTGACTCCAGGTGAGGAAACTTAAGAAAAGCTTTAGAGTTGGGAACTAAATTCAGGAAGTAGCAAGAAGGGGTTTATGAGCTTAACTTAGAATAAGAAATAAAATCAATATCATAGAATGGAGAGATGATGAACTGGCTAAGAAAACACAAATACCATTAAGATTCAAAATAGTGAAAGTATAACAATTATAAAAAAATTCAAAATAGTGTATTGGGAAAAGAAATGGGGGGAAAATCTAAAAGTGAAATAACAAAAACCTAGAAAAAAAAGCACCTTGTTGAAGGTTACAGGAGTTTCACTGCCCACTAAATAGAGAGATTAAGAAGGACCAATGCAGAGGTGCCACACTGAAGACTGAACTCCTCGGACTTGGTTATATCTTGGAGTCACCTGGAATATGTTCTGACACCCCATTACTCTCCTGACTTGATATTTCAGAGTTAATTTTTCCAGAGAGAATCTGGTCTGACTCTTCTTTGTGAGCCTTGGCAAATTCTTAGTCTGTTGGTGGTATGGCTGCAGGCCCAATTCTCATCTAGTGAATGTAGGCGGTGACTGCATGGTTTTGGTATGCAGGCCTGTTTATGTGTACCAGAAAAAGAACTTCAGTGTAAAGGAAAAAGCCTTTAAGGTATTTCAGCCTTACAACAACTGCTAAGGAGAGGTAGGCTACCTCCTTGTTTCTGCACAGGTTTCCATGGCTCTGTTAATAAAAGCCAGATTCTCATTTCCATGGTTACCTAATGACAATGGTGGGTAAGAAGTGTAGAAGGAGCAGATGTTAAGAGAGTCAACAAGTGATGAAACTTACCCTTCATTCCTAGTGTTAGACATTTGTTATTAAAAGATATAGAAAGGTAGCTGACATCTTTTCTGGTTTGTTGTTTCCATGTGGGTCAAGTAAAAGGTATTATTTAGACAACAAATAATTATTGCTAGCATTCTACATTTCCAGCATTATACCGAAAGTTCAGACATAGTATCTTTAACAAATTAAGTATCTTCGAAAAATGAAAATCTTTAGTGAACCTATCCAGATGTTTAGCCATATGGTGCCAAACACCTGCATGTTCATTCAAGAAGCTTTTGTTGAAATGCTTGAACAATTATGTGAAGGTAAACCAGCTCAAAGACTATGAGGCCCAGGAGGGCCCAGAGGTCGTCTAGTTTCTCCATTCTAGAGGTAACAGTTGAGTGAAGAGGTTGGACAAAAGCTTCAGTATTTCAGATGGTGGAGGTGACGTTCACCCTAAGACGTTCAGTTGTTGCTGAGTGTTGCTCATTTCAGCATGTTTCTTGTCAGGCTGGCAATAACCTTGATTTTAGAGCCTCAACTAGCTGAGACTTAGAGGTGTGGTGCAAAGAAACAACCACAGTCAAAAAATACCTAAAAATCTTTAAAGAAAAAAGAAAGAGAGAGAGAGAGAGAGAGAGAGAGAGAGAGAGAGAGAGAGAGAGAGAGAGAGAGAGAAAGAAAGAAAGAAAGAAAGAAAGAAAGAAAGAAAGAAAGAAAGAAAGAAAGAAGAAAAATTGAGTTCTCAAGGTGATCAATTAGCCTTAACACATGGGAATAAATAGAAGCTTCATTTCATTTACTACGAACATTCCAGCACTGCCCAAGGACAGGCACTGACCATAGTGCACACATGAAAACAATTTAGAGTGCCTATCAATGCAAAATGTATTAGCTAGTCCTTGGACTTGAAGTTAACAGGAGAGGTTTAAGATTAATGGGTCTAGAAATAATCATTTTCCCTTGGCATGGTCTTCCCGACGTCTTCAGATTCTTAAAAATGCAACATTCTGCTATGAATCTACTGTTTAATCCCTTCAGTTGATTTTGTGAATTCCTCAGACCATGAAAAAACAAAAACCGAGGCATGAGCTTTGTGCTCCGTGCCACACAAATGAAAAGCTGTCTGATCATGTTGCCCCAAGATGACGGTCATGCGACGTGTATGGCTGTTGCCATTGCTTGAGTGTTTTCTAAAACCCCCAATGAAATTAAACAATCTAGGAAACAAGTCTAACTACTATCACCTTAAATATTATTCTTTCAATAATAGCTTAAATTATATTTCATATAATCAGTTATGAGGTATCGATTGAAGGTAAATGTAACTATACATTTTCAGTCCCTTTGGAAGGCTGGAAGACAATTATGCACTCTTCCCACTTCTCTGACATTTCTGGCCAGATCATGAAATTAAATCCAGATAAAATTAGATAACAATAAAAACCTTGTGATTACTTTATAAGTGTTCTTTCAAACTGCAGAAAACTTTAAGATTGAAAGCAAAGCAAAAACAGTTTGAGCAAATATGTTCATGGTAAGCCTATACCTAATTAGCAACATACAATTGCAAGCACGCACACTGTGTGGCTTGACTTTTGACACCTCACTTCTGTTAGTAAAATGTCACAATAATGGTGACTCAACTGAAAATGTAGCATTCACATGTGGCAATTACAGTTGGGGATTCTAACAGCAAAAACTACCATTTGTTTAAAATTTAAATTTTGCAGGCATCTTTAGTATGTTTTCTTGTGTAGCTCTCATAACTTTATGAAGAGATGAAATGCAGAAAACTAGAGCTATTCTTCCCTGGGTGGCATAACCAGGAAGAGAAAAGTCAAGTTCCAGATTCAGTGTCCTATTACAGCCACCTCAAGGTTAATTCTCACGTTGCGGACACATGAGCATTTAAGATGTAATTACCATAGCGTTGAGATGAGCTTGTGAGACGGAAAGAGACAGATGGACGCTAACTTAACTCTGCCACGGACTCGGGCTGAGTGACTGTGTCTCAGTCACTTCATTAGAGCAGACTCCACTTTCTCATTTACAAAGTGAAAAGTTTCTCTTGGTCATTGGGGAAAAGCATGGCTTCCAAATCAAATGACTGCTTGTGTGTCTTGTGATGACAAATTGTAATGACTAAACCGATCCAGATATCAAAGGAATAAGCACATTTCAAGCCAAACCGGACTTAAAATAATGTGTTTCTCTGTGAACCTTTTGATAACTAACTCTAAGTAGCAGATACTTGCTTTTTGTCTGTATTGCACAGCACCACATCTATGAAACAAGGGAAGATATACTAAGATGAAATCCTCAAATTTTCACTAATAATATTCATTTTCTCTCCATTGCAAAAATTAATTTGAATGCTTATGGATTTTTTTCTAAGTCTTATCTTTTCTGAAGAAATCTGTATAGACTGGGTTAAAAGTATTTTCAGGAAAATTTTAAAATGAAGACAAAAAATAAAAACTGATTGCATAATAGTACTGGGATTTAAAGCAACATATAATCCTACTTTGGAATGAAAATTCCTATCAATCAATTATACAGTGTGTCAATGGAGCCATAAATATTGAACAAAGATTGAATTTTAAGACCTTACTTATCTATCATTCTTAGTATTCATTTCCTTATTAAAATGAAAGGTATTTTTCCCTCTATTTTAATGGTATCTCTCCCATTTACAAAATCATCCAAATATTTTATAAATGGAGACTAATTTCCTGTCTCAGCTTTACTATATTTTGCCAAAATATCCTGAGTCCAAAATCAAATAGCAAAACCATGATTCTGAAATGGCCTCAATGAGTCACTTTCTCCTAATCTAACTCAGTGTTTTCCTCCTCCTCCTCCTCCTCCTCCTCCTGCTCCTCCTTCTCCACTCTGGCCTTCCTTCATTTCCCCTGTTCAAATGGTTCTCCCAGTTCACAAGGAAGCCATACTCTGCACTTAGGAAATAAACTTCTTTCTGGTAAAATGATAGCCTTTGTTTTTATAACTCTAGATACCTTAAATCCCTGTTCCAATTAATCATTATTTCCTTTTATTGATCCATAATATAAAATATTTGTGTCTACTTCCTGCATGCCAACAAGTGATTACCATCTCCCATCCAGCAACTTTATTATCTTTACCTGTGTTCTTGCTGTGAATTAGGAAATGAATTATGAGTTTCAGACTAACTGAAAAAATATATAATTACCCAGTGACTTTCACCATTGTAGCATACCTGCAACTCAAATTTGAGAATCATGGTACTATACAACACAAAAATATAGTGTGGTGATGGGATATCAGTGTTGTTTATTCTCCATTTAAGTGAGCAGGGTGGTATCTCTATCTCACCTCTCATTGTAAACTCTAGGGTATAGAATATAGTCAGCAGTCGGGCAGTGGTAGCACACGCCTTTATCCCAGCACTTGGGAGGCAGAGGCAGGTGGGTTTCTGAGTTCAAGGCCAGCCTGGTCTACAGAGTGAGTTCCAGGACAGCCAGGGCTACACAGAGAAACCTTGTCTCAAAAAACCAAAAAAAAAAAAAAACCAAAAAAAAAAAAATATATATATATATATATGTATATATATGTGTATATATATATATATATATATATATATATATATATATATATAGTTAGCTAGCTATGTTAATTTTAGGCAGGATGTGATTCTGTTCTAGAAACAACTTTATTTATTTTTACCCATTTTGATTCATTTCTATACCTCTTTACCTTACCCCAAAGTCTCATGTAAAGCATTAGTGCAAAAGTATATGAGAAAGATAAAAGCAAGCCAGCAGAGTTTAATGGAGTTTAATGGCTAGGCTGTTATAAAAATGAAGAGGTTACTTTCAGACCATCGCTTGGGCTCTGTGCCTTCATCAAGTAAAGTTGGAGGGCTGTAGAAGGAGAAAGACATATAGTTATGAAATGAGTCCCTGTCTCAAACATAAAGAACCACAAAGATCTCAAAAACAAAGCAGGTCATAATTATTTCAAGGGTTGAGATTTGGAGCATTTAGAATCTTAGCTATGAGGCTCAGTCATGCCTCACTCTCCAAATAGTGAATTTGCAACAACCCTTCTCCCTTACTTCCAACAACAACCAAAGGCATTCTGAGAAAATGAATTAATGCAAAAGGAACAGGTCTAACCACTGTGTTCAAAGGATATCAGTTGGTAGTCTATTTTAATACAAGTCCAAAGTTTGAACTAACTACTAAACTGACCTTTGTCAATTAGTATTCACCAGACTTAATGTATGGATGTTTCTCAAAAAAACAAAAAACAAGAAACCAAAAAACAAAAATCTCCAAGTTCCATCATGCAGTTGACAGAATAAGTCTTTGTCATTGTCATGCCTCCACTGTGGGAACTACAGTGTGAGATTTGTAAGGAGATTTGTAAGCATCTGCATTGTGCATTCAGCGAAGACCTATTAATTTGTGCCAATGAACTTTGAAACTATTTCTCAAAACATTGATATTTTTTCAATAATATCATCTCTTTTGGAGAAACTCAGTTCTTGGTTATGTCATGATGGCTCAGGGATGTGACATCAAAAAGACCCTCACAACTCACAGAGACAGCAGCAGCATGCACAAGACCTACACAGAAATAAACCAGATGAGATCCTAGTATTGTAAGGGAAAAGAGAATCTCAAAACTCTGCTTTGGGGGATGGAAGAGAAAAGAAAGTAACATAGTGTTTCCATAATTCGGCATCAGGGAGATGATAAACTCTAGTGTCTTGGGTTTTCTCCTCTTTATTGATGAACTCGGTAGAGTTAGGCCTGGCCAGAACAACCCACATCAGGGCAGATGTAAATATGTGGAGTCTCTAGTTTAAAATCTGAGATGAAATTTTAATTTATTATTAAAAATACTGAGTTCATCATTGAATATCCTAAGAAAACTAGATTGCCCTCCAACCACCTTGAAAAACTCTATGATCACCTTAAACTTTGATTTGTAAGGAGGGGTCCAGTCTCTGGGTGGTGGGGGCACATTCACATACCTTGCCCTTAAGTGATGCATACATAAGAACCCTACCACCTCCAAAGTGCGGAGATTTCTACGAGACCACTTCACACAAGAGTTTAACTTGCCAGCTAACTACATTAAGGAGTCAGCTGAGACCACAAGAGAAAAGGAACAGAGATCTGTTTCTGTGGCCAGTGTGTCTCTGTGTAAGTTCCCCAGGCACCATTAAAAGTACTCCTCTAAAAGAGTTAGTGATTTAACTTCCTGATATAGGACACTCTATGCTTACGGGACCAGAGAAAGACGAGCTCGGAGAGCTGATATTATTCCAGCTAAAGATATTTCTCTCACTAGGAAAACTTGCAAGGATGTCTGGAGAAATAAACTTCCAACTGCACAAAGATTTGAAGGGTAAAAGTCAGATCGGTGACTTCTCGTTAAATTCTTCCTGTGAACAGATTCTATAGAATAATGCTAACAAGCAAACCTTATCACATCCAGGAAAGCCAACTGTGTATATTTAAAACCTCACAAGTTTCTATTATTTATGCTATATATTGTATTAAAGCCCATTTAAGGCACAAGCATTAGCTTCCTTAAGCCAATGTTTTTACAAGTTCATGACCAAGATAAAATATATTACTTTTCAGAATAAATACCCTTTATGCCTATCATAACTGTGTTCTACCAATTTAATTATACCAACACTCACAGGAGTTTTCTAGAAATAGGCTGTGTGTAATGCCTGCAGTGACATCTACTGGTAAAGTAACACTCCTAGTTGTTCTAAACAGTAGACTACTAGGCTCACATTTTCATTCTCTAGACCTGAATTTTCCACCAAGCATAATTCATCTGCTTGGATGATTAGTTTCAGAAGCTTTTTTCATAATAAAAAATGTGAAAATGACATTTTAAAGTGACATTTTATTTGAGAGGATAAGGATACTCCATGCATTTTTTTTGTTTGTATTACTCCACTAAAAACTGTTTCTCTGTGTTCTCTGTCTCTCTGTGTCTGTCTGTGTCTGTGTCTGTCTGTCTCTCTCTCATTCCGTTCTCATAATGGCACCTCAAGTTATGAGCTGTGATTTTTAATTCTCGGGGGAAGAAGAGGACATTCAGAGAAGCCAAAATCCTTGTTCAGGCTAATAAAGTCTGACCAAGTTAAGATTCTAAACCTTACTTTTGTACTTACTTTCAATCATCTCCTGTTTCTATCTGAGACACATCTCTATATCTAAGTTATTTCCATCCAGCTTCCATCTCCCGTGTCTGTTGGAACAATCCATCCACCACACGCCACACCCACTTCTTTTCTCTAGAAATCGCATCCTGAAAAGTTGGGGCTTTCTCTCCAAGACAGGAGATTGAATGTATTTTTCTTTTGCACAAATATGAAAGTTTCTGGCTACAAGGGATCTAAGGTAATTTTGCAGAAAGTATCACATGAACACTTCTTGATACCGTGTGTGTCTTTGTGGACCTCCATTACTAGTGCAAACAAATAAACCTTAGAGCAAACTGTCCAAATCTGCAAAAACATATACTACTAAGAGACCTGTTGCTTAAGCCATGGCTTCTTAAACTGTGAGACACACCCTAGTAAATTAATGTGAGGGCTGCAAAAAAAAAATGACAACAGTAAAGGGTTTCTGAACACACAGAAACCAAAACTAATTCAAAGCCAAGCACAGAGTCAATCTGAGATGTTTCAGGAAGCACTCACTTGTGTTGTATCTTAGAATATCACTGCAATCTCGTCCTGAGCACACACAACACAAATACTTTGCACATTGTTTTGTTTACTTAAAATTATATATGTGCAAGAATATATATACATACATATGCATATGTGTGTGTGTATATATATGTGTATGTATGTGTCTGTATATATATATATATAATTGCACTCAAGAAATTCTCAATAGTAGAGGATTCATACTGGGTACTGTAAACCTAACCAACCACTCATGATTAGTGAGATCATGGACCTTAGAACAGAATATACTATTGTTGTTTTCCTAAACAGTTTATAACTGTATTCTAAATAAATATCTTTATACTCATGGATAAATGTAATTCTCACTCCTCATCAAAGAAGCTTCTTTTTGCAGCAGCCAGTGACTGCTACAGAAAGCCACAACTAGTTAAAATGCAGTAATAACTAACTGTAGGATGCATGTCCTTGTTTGATACATCTGCAACACAACCCATGAACCTAATGCTCTGGAAACAGGAAGAGGGGATAGAAAGATTATACCAGCCAGAAGACAAGGATAGATCATCTGCTGCATATTACGGGGAAGCTTCAGCCAGGAAATCACAGCAATATGATTCCCTAAACAAGACCTGAAAAACAACACCACCAATTAGCATGCTGATGCGGATGGGGAAATTTTTCACAAGGCTTCACTCTTAGATAAAGACACTCAGGCAGGTGACTTTTGCTGGAAGAGGGAGAATCAATATTCTCCAGGTACATGAAGCCCAATAAATTATCCTATTCCAAGAAGTCAACCCTAAATACATCATATAAACAACAACAAATGAACTCAACAGTGTGTGCATGTGTGTGCGTGTGTGTGCGTGTGTATGTGTGTGTGTGTGCGTGTGTGTGTAACAATAATATTTTAAAAATAAGAAGCAGCCGGGCAGTGGTGGCTCACGCCTTTAATCCCAGCACTTGGGAGGCAGAGGCAGGTGGATTTCTGAGTTCGAGGCCAGCCTGGTCTACAGAGTGAGTTCCAGGACAGCCAGAGCTACACAGAGAAACCCTGTCTCGAAAAACCAAAAAAAAAATAAATAAATAAATAAAAATAAAAATAAAAATAAAAATAAGAAGCCATGAACTTGAGGAATGAGGGAGAAACATGAAAGAAGTTGGAGTTTAGAGATGAAAAGAATGAAATTATTAAAAGACTAAAATATAGATTTAAAAAAATGTGAAAGAAATGACAACATTAATTGTTAGAGTAGAAGTCTAAAGTGTAATAAAAATTCTAATAAATAAAGCTAGTAAAAATAATAAACCTTTCAAAAAGATTATTTAATGAATTTTTATGGGCTTGACAGAGATTCTGATTTCTGAAAAGCCCCCAACAGACTTCCACCATTTTGTTCTGCATACTTATGAGAAGTAGTGTTCTTAGCACTAATAATGATAAACTCAAAACTGAAAATCTATCTCACATCGAGTCAAGATTTAATCCTTCAGTTAAAAAGTTACCATGCATATCTGTTTCACTAGTGTGCAAATTTTCTTTCATTTTTATTAAAAGGAAAAATTATAAAAATAGATATCAACAATAATTTAAACTTTATAAAATATTATCAGCAAGTATTTGACTTGTACATAACTATTTTTAAAGTCTTGGGCAAAAAGGGGTTCCTGAATGGACATAGTTTAAGAAGCCCTGATCCAGTCCACAGACATAACGTGGAAGGAAAGCTGTGGAAGGGGCAGTTGTAACAAATGAACCACTTATCTGGATGTTGGTGGTAAGGGAGGTTATGCATGTTTAGAACCCAGGGCTCATGAGAGCACTGCAATTTCTGCATAGATTAGCCATGACTCTAAAATTGCTCTAAAAATAAAGTTTACTAATTTTTAGAAAATGGTGATGACTGATCCAGGCAATTAATTTCAAATCTCTGGAGCCAGGCATTTGGACTTGGAGGTGTTTTACGGTTTCCCAGCTGAGTCTCGTGTGCATCCCAGATTCAAAACTGATGTGCTGGTGTCTTCTGTGTACCTACAGAGCTCTGGTCCTGAGGCTGCTAACAGCTAAAAAGGCATTTCAGAAATTGTTGGAAAGTCAACCATTTGAGGTTTTTCTCTTTGTGCAAGCATTCTTGGATTGCCTCGATTATGACTCGCCAGTGTTAGCCTTTCTTGTTTACAATGGTAGTTGTTATACCACACATAACAATATAATAAGTAGATAGTCTTACAGAGACGCCATATGCATCTAGCAGAGCAAACCACTACCCACCTCATTTGATATTTGGAATCTTTGTCCCAGAGCCACCAAAATCCTCTTTAGTTCTGTATCTGTTAGAGGACTAGAATTCCTAATAGCTTCAAAGTGGCTTTGATTTGGCCCTCACATCTTACAGCTCATTTCTCCACCTTCTCCCTTCAAGAAGTCTCCACCCTAATTTGTTTGCTGAAGCCATGAAGTTATTCAGAGTTAGTCTCAACAGCCTTCTTCAACTTTTGGCCTGGTTCGTGTTACATTCATTCATGACATTTTGTAGGCCTCTTAAATCTAAGGAATCATGGAATGTCTAAGTACATCCTCTATGCTTTTACAGACAGTTTCCAGGAGTGGATGAGCATGGCCAATCACAGTTCACATCATCAGATGGCAAGCTCTTCAAGGGCAGATGATATGTCTGGTTCATCTCTGCTCCTAGGTAGTGCTTGACAAACCTTAGTAGGGGGAATGTACGTGAAAAATGTAATCCTCACTGATCGACATGAGGTTCTGAGGTGTTCCTCAAGATTTAATGTTATTTATTGTTCATATTTATTGCTCATATTAAAATATGCTTCTAGAATATTATTCATATTAGTGATAAAAAGGGGTTTTGCTACTTTATCTGAATGTTTCACTGAAAGACTCTTGATCAAAGTTTGTGCTGTGAGACAGTTACATAAAGAAGTATCTTTGGGGACATCTGAACCCCATCCTAAATAACCACAAGGTGCATCTTAAAGCTATGACATGCCATCTCATTTGGGATAATGGTAACTTGCCTGCCAACAGGAAGAGAAAAGCCAGATCCTGATAAAAAAACCTTTTGCTGCTACACAGTGTTCGAGCTACATCCTGTAAACTTTATTATTATATTTTTTCTGATAAGACATTTGTGACAAGCACAGAGAATATAATGATCATCATCATTATTACTCTAGATATTTTCTTTACTTTTTTGTAAAAATGCATATTTGAAAAATGAAATCTTTCATCAATCTATGATGTATTTAGAAAGTTTTGAAATTCACTAGATCAGCTAATAGTCTTGGAATCCAGCCCTTTATTCCCAAGAATACATGATTTAGAACTGAATTGGACACCATAGCTTAGAAACTTGGTTATGTCAGGAAAATGGTATTAAAGAAACTTGAACATATTTATTGCTTACGTCAATCAAGTAGTATCCAAACGTCTCTGGTCTCAGAGACTTACAGGAATATTCTAGGTTATGAGACTTTTCTAAAACTTACCTGAGCAGTGTAGAGGGCTAAGGCCAGCTCCACATGACATAGTACAACCAGGCTTCTGGTCAGATACCAACATTTCTAATTGTCTGATATTGTTTTGAAGGCATCTAAGTAGAAGATTAATATTTTGGGATAGGAATGCTACAGCAAGACAGGCCAGATGTTTGGCTCAGTGTGTTTGGGGCTGTGATTGTTTAAATACAACCTAAAGGAAGGTCTAATGAGTACTTGCTGTGGTGGTGAAAATTCCCACGATGCCTCCAGGGTTGCCACAGCAGTGGGTTTAAATTTCAGCCTGATGTCAGAATGCTGGTGGGGGCCTATTAATGCCATTTAAAATACGTTTTCTGTGTGTCTAATTTGGTATACATTTAAGTGTGTACATGTACACACATAAATGTTTGTGCTTGATATTAAGGTATTCCAAGTAAGGCTTAAAACATTACAACCATCTGATTTGCATTTTTCAACAAGAACCGACATTCATATGTATTTATGGAAACATTTTGGCATAAGATTTTCTACTAAGTTATAATAAAAAGCTTTCTCTATCACCCTGGGGAATCTGGCAATCAGCCTAACTCCTACCCAGATCAGTCTTCCCCACCTACTCCTGTTTTCTCCCGCCCACTGCAGACATAACTTAGAACTTTGGTCTTGCCTTGAGCGGGTATTTGAGGAGACACAGAATGTTTGGTAAAGCTGGGCATGGTAATCCATAGCTCCATTTTTATTTCCTAGACAATGAACACAAATATATTTCACTCTTGTGTTTTAAAATTCAACCTTTAGTAGCATCAAAAAGACTAATTGAATATGATTCTGGCCTAAGGTTGAGAGAGCCATATTACATCAACTTTTCTCATCAATAATCACTCCTATCTGGAGTCTGAATTGATCAATAACTAGTTTCCAAATAAGCATCAAAATACAAAGAGCAAATGATCATGGGGTGTCTAGCCCTAGTTGATGTATCTGCAACACAACACTTGTACCTAAATGGTTCAGAGAACAACAAGGAAGGCGATGGAAAGATTGTCAGGGCCAGGGGACCAGGAAAGCTGTTGTGAGGTTATAGATCATAGAAGTGACAGGAAATTTCATCTATGACACTGCTTAACAATATGCTGTCTCAACAGGACCTAAAGAAGGGCCACCAATCAACATGCAGATATGGAACGTGGGCCTCCATGAATTGACAACTATAAGTAACTAAGGAATGACAAAAAATTGTTTCTCCAAGGAAAAGCCTTTTAATTGGTTATCTAAAGCCAAGCAGTAAGCCCTGAAATTATAGACATACAAGCAACATTAAAGTCACTGAGCAGACTGTGTTTATCCATTTACATATATGCTACAATAGCAACTATAGAAAAAGAGATCGTGATTTCAAGAGGGAGCCTGGGTGAGTAGTGAAAAGGAGGGAAAGAATGGGAAAAGTTATGTAATTATGCTTTATTTTTTAAATTTAATAAATAAAAATGAACCTAATTCAGAATACAAATATATTTATTTTATTCTGTTGATATTATTTCTTTCTATTTAAATAAATATCTCTAAGTACATTAATATTCTGAGTTACTATGAAATCTACTATAGAATTAATAATTTTATCAACAATGATGAATACAGGGTTGGAGTGGTGGCTCAGCAGTTAGGAGCACTTACTATTCTTGCAATAGGCCACATTTGGTTCCCAGCACTGTATTGAGAGTCTACTGCCTGAAACTCCGTCGCTAGGAGCTCTGATGCCCACTTTTGACCTCTACAGGTACTCACGTATATGCCATTGACAGCCCCTTCCCAACGCAGTTTACAGACATACACATAAATTATTTTTAAATGAATACAAATATGCATGCTTCCCCCTTGGTAGAATATTTATTGTGTATGAATCACCACATTAAATTCTCCAGTAATCTTCACATCCCTACACACTGGGCTTGCTTATTGTACGTATGGGCCTTTTCTCCGCCCACATTGGCAAGTCTTGGTGAGGAGTGTGTTATAGTCCCTGTGTATATATATCTGCTTAAGAAATTGTCATGTTAAACTATCAGGAAAGAAGGAATATGCGTTGTTGGAAGAATTATAAGCAATAAGAGAAAAATTCTTAAAATGTTGGATTAAGAAATGATTTACAAAGCAAAGTAAAAAAAAAAAAGCAAACCACAAAAGACACTGATACACATAAGCACATTAAACATCTAAATAAGAAAAATACCTATTATATAAGTGTAGACCCAAAACAAGCGTCACGTGAAACCTGCACAGCCTAATCAGAAGATGTGTGCTGTCACAGGTATGGGGCTACAATACATAGGCAAAGCCTCCAGTATAAAGACGTCAAACCACAGAGGAAATTGAGGAGCCTCCAGAAGCATGCAGAGTTCATCCTTATAGAACCCACAGAAAAGTAGAGTTAAAGATGATGCAAGTCACATTCATTGGGAACTAAGAACATGTAAAATACATATTAAAATTCCAATGTTTAATATTGAAGATGTGAAAATATGTGTGTATGTTCGTGTGTGTGTGTGTGTGTGTGTGTGTGTGTAGACACATAAATGCTCCTACCACTTTAAATTAATGATGCCTCATCAATAAACAAATTCACTGTGACTAGGAACTTGGGATCTAGGTAAATATTCTCTGAATATCAAGGACTTATCAAAGTTTATTGGCAGCATCATTTATAATGCTAAAAATGTGAAGTTCCTCAAGTCTTTAGTAGTACAAATTTAGTTACAATTCAAAGGAATAAACAATTCTGCATAGATCTCAAAATTCCTGCGTTTAGTAAAAAACCAATTACAGAATAAAATTCACATGGATTTATGAAAATAAAGCCTGGATATATCAGGAGTGATGCCAGGAATTGCTTGAAGGGAGAAACAGAAGAGTTGCCACAAATGGAATGAAAAAGGTTCCATCTTAGTGATGCTGAACTATGCGCAATGAAGCAGCTAAAGGGGGTTATGACGTGATTCAGTTTTTGTCATACAAGCATAAGGACGTAAGCTCGGATTGCCCATAACCATGTAAAAACCTAGTTGTGGCCGGATACACATGAGCTATCCCAGCACTGGGTTCAGAAGTGAGCAGCAACAGGAGAATCCCAGAGATTTGGTGGCCCGCTAGTGCAATTAATCAGCAAGCTACAGGTGGAGACCCTGGATCAACAACTAAGCTAGGTGGTAACAGATGAAGAGGCTGATGTCCGCGTGCAAATGCTCAGCTGCACACACCTGCACACATGGTATGCATGCATACCACACACATGCAAAAACAGCTAATGTCAAAAATATCATTTGCAAGTTCTGCATATAACTAAAGGTGGACTAGTCTGTATCCTTTAAAGAGAAGGAAAATGTATTTTCGTGAGTCTCTTACCGTTTTTAATTTTATTTTTCAGCCATCTCTGTTACTCTTGAGGAGCAATTTTGGTTTTACAATCAATAAGATTCAGTGATTAAACCTATAAATAACTACAGAAACCAGGGCTAGACTTTATCAGCTTACATATTACATTAATCCTTTGGTAATCTCAGTAGAAGAAGATAAATCTCCCAGCGTATATTTTTTAAAGGTTTGTTTTATTTTTGTGCATGTACGTGTGTGTCTGTGGAGGCCAGAAGAGGCCATTGAATCCTCTGGAGCTAGAGTTGCAGGCATTCTGAGCTGGCCAGTGTGGGTGCTGAGAACCAAACTCCAGTCTCTGAAAGAGCAGAAACTGCTTTTAACTTGTGAGCCATCTCTTTAATCTCCCCAACTAGTTTTAGTAATGTGTGATGTAATCATGTATTCACCTTAATGTGAAAAACGAGAGAACTGTGCTTTACGTCTGTCACTGATGTCAGTTCATAGTGTGCGTTCTAAAGACTGAATCATTATGTGTAAGAGAATTTATACTCAGCAAACTATTTTTACTGATTTGAAATCAAAGACACTAAGACTCAGAGAGGTAAAATATTATCTGGATCACAGAGTTGGTGAAAATCAGAGTCGTTAAATGAACACTTGGAACTTAAATACTCTTCAGAAAGTTGGCTTGTCCATCTCCTTTGAACATAGCAACGAAATGCCAGCTTCATCTGATACAGAGGTTCTCCAACTTCCTAATGCTGCAGCCCTTTAATACAGTTCTCATGTTGTGGTGACCCGCGACCATAAAATTATTCCTTTCCATTGCTACTCTATAACTGTAATTTTGCCACTGTTATGAGTTGTAATATAAATATCTGATATGCAGAATATCTGACATGTGACCCGCAAAAGGATCTTGACCCATAGGGTGAGAACTGCTGGTTTACGAGATTCCCAAAGATGCAAATTTTCCATTGCAATACATATAATAGAAATACTTGTCTAGAAGTCCAGGGTTAGAGTCTCAGAACTCACATAGTAGCTCACAACCAGCTACGCCTCTAATTCCAGGATATCTGACTCCCACGCTGGCCTCTGTATGCAAAAGGCATACAAGATGTGCACAGAGACTCATGCAGGCAAAACACCTCTGCACATAAAATAAAATACTTATAAAACATTTGATACCCATAATGCTGATGCAGTTGGAGGAAAGCAGTGACTTGTAGGCAGCTGTCAAGACGGCAGAGATAGCACCGAGCATCATCAAAGTTCTTAAAGTAAAATGTTCTGACACTATTCAAAGGGAGACTTGAGGCATTGCTATGGAACTGTCTGCATTGTATTTCACATATTACAAAGTGAAGGTGTCTTGGTTACTGTTCTGGTACTGCAAAGAGAAAGCATTACCAAGGTAACTTATTTTTTAAAAAAGCATTTTTACTGGGAGCTTGCTTACAGTTTCAGAAGATTAGTTTATAATCCTCATGGCAGGAAGCAGGGTATCAGCAGGCATGCAGTCATGGGTGCTGGAGCAGTAGCTGATAGATTCTCCACAAGCAGGAGGCTGAGAGAGGATAAGACTGGGCTTGCTGTGGGCTTTTGAAAGCTCAAAGCCCCGTCCTGAGGGACAGACCTCCTCCGGTAAGGCCACAGCTCCTAATCCTTCCTAAACAATCTACCAGCCGAGACCCAAATACTTAAATATATGACCGTATGGAGACCATTCTCATTCAAATGACCACATATGATGTAAATGAGTATCTATAGCATGCTAACCCCCTGTGCAAAATAATCATAAATATGTCTGCCAGCCATATGTAAAAGTTTCTACAGTGACATACATATGAGTAAGAACTAAGGATGAACAGAAAACCCAATTTTAACTTTGTATCTCCTGGTTTCACTTTATGATTTTTATCCTGAAAATACATTACATTATATAAAAATAATTAAAAATAATATTCATAATATCCCATATGAACATGTTACATGTATACAATGCCCATGTCTGCTTTACTATTTCCCATATTACAGTTAAAAAGGATTGGAAAAACTTAACAAGAAAGAGGCTAAGGGAAGCTGGAAATGAGTCAGCAGTGCTGAAAGGGGCAAGACAAAAATATATAAATAGGACCTGTGTAAGGGAAGATAGGAATGGAGAGGTCGGGGAAACTATCCATATTCTCAACCCCAACCTTCAGCAGGAATCAAGGTGTCTAGAACATGCCAGTGTGGATTGCAGCTTGGAGCTGAAAAGATGGACAACATAGAAACAGCCCCTGGGCAAAAGTGAGCAAGTCTGGTCACCATGAACAAAGCTGCTGCTCAGAGCAGAAAGGTCTTTGCACTGAGCTTTCCAGATGCTTCCACGAGACTTTGAGACATACTTGATAAAACAGGATTTGGAAGTTCAAAAACCAGATGCCTTCAAACTGGACACCAAGCAGCCTTCTTCGCAATATTTTATATCAAAGAGAATAAGATGGAAGTCAAGAGAAGTCTTGTGAGCATGCACCTCCCCTGAGTATTCTGCAAGCGATGAAGGTACAGATGTGGATGGGGCTGTGTGGGTGTGCAGCTGAGGTACTGTCCAGGATCCCAGCACGTGGCAGTCAGCCATAAGCTGTGTTCAATCCTGTTTGATTCTCTCAGTGTACCCTATGGAAGCAATGGCTTCAATAATGAAACCAGATCCCCTAACATAAGGTTAATGGGGATTTCTTTCTTATTATTGAAAATTTGTTGTCATAAAAAAATTAAAGATATTTTTGGATGAGGATGAAGAAATCCCACGTTGGCAACTAGACAGTGACCAGCGATGAATTGTTTTAACAGATGGGCTGGGGATTTAGTACTCCTGGACAGCAAGAGTTGACTGAATGGCTTACAGCGACCCTGGGATGCATGAAGATTTTTCACGCATGTGATGTATGTGCTTTAGAAACTTAAGGTTTGAACGAGTCCCGTGGACCTTCCACTCTGCTATTGTAAAGAAAAGCCAACTGCAAATTAGAAAGGAAAGGAAAAAGAAAATAACAACTAACATCATAAGCGCCTGCCTTAGAACAGGAGAAAAATTTAACCATATGGAACAAGAACTTTAAACTTCCTGATAATTTAAAAAGCTGGTACTTAATTTTTTCTTGTCCTCATGAATAAGTTCTTTCTTTCTTTTTTTAAAGTTATTTCATTGAGCTGTTTCCTATCTCTTCTTACGTGGTTGGTAAATGTAACTCACCGGTTTTCCTACATTGTTGCTTGGGAATTTTCTTGATTTACTTTTCAAAAGACATCAAGGGCTTTTTCCAAGAACTACCCCAGATTCTAACTCATTGAACTTTCAGCCAAATGAATTTTACTTATCAAGTTGCTTTGTTTATTCTTTGAAGATATCATATCAAAAGTTGATTAGAGACTCTTTTTTTTCTTTCAAAAAGAGAAGAAAGAATTACAGATTGAGCCTTAACAGATGTTTGGATGTTTTAATTTTTGGAGTCTGCAATTCCCACTTGGCTTAATGAGCTTGTCCAACAGTGCTGGCTTTTAGGAGAGGCTGTGCGTTCTCACGCTTGTTCCTTCAGCTCTAAACCACACAAGAACACTGCAAGGCAGAGCCCAGCACGTAAAGCAAGGGTCCTGTGGGAACAGAATTTTCACATGCTAATGGTTTTAGAATGAGGGAACATCTTCAGCTGGGGGGGTGGGAATAAAGGCAGCATAACAAAGTACTCCAAAAATACACTGCACCACAGAGATAAATGATCACCTCTTTGCAAGCAGGTTCTAAATCTCTTTGAATATTTTTAACTCTCTGATCGCAAAAGGCATTTTATTGTTGAGGGTCATTTTCTGTCAACTTTTCTGCGAAAAATATTAAATTCGGTGTTTTTAGATTCTGCCCCATTGAATCATATCAGAACAAGTTGATATCTTTTAAAGTTAACAGTACAAGCCTTGAAACCTTTTTTTCCCCAATGCTTGACTACGTCTTCTGTTTTGGACCTAAATGTCAGTGTTTGTTTTCTTATGTCAATGGCTCAGCAATTATGTTATGACTCTAGAGTTTCAAGTTCTTGGCACTGAATGCATAATTGCTCATAAAGACATTCAATTAGATTACTCTTATCCACTCCAGACTTCTTTGTGATGGAATTAACTGATGGGAAAGGAAAGAAAACCCATGCAGATATCATAGACAGTACAATATAATAAGGACACACTATTGAAATTACCATTTACTTTAAATTGTTGTTCCAAATTTTAGATTTAATATACAGTTAATCTCCTAAAATAGATATTCGCTATGCAGACTTTTAAGCTATTGCTAGGTTCTAACTTTATATTGATGAAACTGAAATTAAAAAAACACCACAAAAAGAAGAGAGTCTTTTTCAGAATAAAAGGAAACTGAATAGGATGAATGCCAGTTGTATCTAATTTAATAATAAAAACAAAACTCTAGGAAGTAGCAATAAGAACAAGTTTATAAATCTGGAATAATAGAGCAATATCAGTTCAGGTGTGTTACTCTCTTGTCTAAGACTATTGTTTCAAATTGTCTATCATTCACTTCAAAGAAACTTCTAAAAATGTAACACGAAATAGTAAAATAAATTTACCAGATTATTCTAGGGTTGAAATGATAGTTTATTAATAAAAATTCTGAAGATGAAATAATAGGTCAGCAATTTAAATTTAAAATCAAGGTATAAGGATACATATACAATGCTATAATGCAGGTGATAAATTTTAAAAACACTTGAATAAATCTCATAATACCTCAAAAGGAATTAAGAACTACTATTTATAACATATTTATATCAATTGCCAAAATCATACTAGAAGCCAAGAGGCATTCACAGAGTACAATAAAAATGACAAAGATACCTGCCTGTGTGCTCTTTGCCTTCAGTCGAGATCCTAGTGAGAAACAGGAGAGAGGAGCTGTATGATGTGTCACGGGGACTATCACTCAGGCAGAGGCGTGGGACAGAGAAATCTCAAGTGATTGTGCAGTGCCCAGACCACCAAGGGCAGAGAGATGCTCTGGTGGGAGAACATCTGAGTGCAAAGAGCTCTGGAAGAGTGCAGGAGTCTGCGTGGACACAGACCGCAGACCAACTAGGCAGAGAAGAGAGCTGGAAGAAAACCTGCCCCTTGCTTTCTCCCCCCGGAATTCCTTGTCGGGATGCTCACTGGCTGACACAGGTGGAACACAGAACAGAAATGGAGCTCCTAGGGAGTAAGAGGCCGATGTCCAGCCAGTCAGTTAGTGCAACGTGTGCAATCCAGACAGATGGAGCAACTGTGGCCAGAAGACTGAGTTTATGACTCCTGCTTCACTCTACCTCTCCCTGGCTCTGAAGTAACTTCCTGTGTGGATGATATAAAGGGAAGGTTAATTTTCATCTCAATGGCAGAAAAAAAAAATATGTGTCACTCCATAAAGATTCCTAAATCATAAAACATACAGGAGTAAACCGTTAACAATGTGTAAGGGCTATAGCAAAAGAACATTCACTTGTAACATAAGACAGGATGTTAAATACATACTCCTTGGTTGAAAAGATAGTGTATCATTTCCTATCAAAATCAATTTTATATATAACCTAACCCAGTAAGGCTTGGCATAGCATCTTAACTGGCACCAGAGAAAACTATGATTACTTTTACTAAAGGTAATTAAGGGACTACTTGACCATTCAATTGAGACATTAAAAAAACTAAAAAAAAAAAGATGATAAAATTTATCTTACAAATCAGATGAATGTAGCATTTTTGTAATCTTTTCAATTTAATAACTGTACAAAATAATAGGTTTCATTATGACAATCCTATAGGTACATAAAATGTGCTTTGGTTATATTGGTGCCATGTTCTCCTTTGTTCTCTCTGGATCCTTTTTCATGTCATGGCTTTGTCCTCTAGGACCTATGTGTGATATCTGTCTTTTAGAGTCTCATTGCACATAATATGAGAGTTTCTGGTTCCATCCATTTTCCTGCAAGTGACATAATTTCATTTCTATTTGTGACTGACCAACACTCCGTTGGACATATATGCCACCACCTTTAAATCCATTCTAAGAGGGAACATAGTTAATATCATAATTTGTCTGTTAAGTTGTGTTGAATATGGGCACACAGATGTCTCCAAGGTCAGCTGATTTTTATGACTTCAGAGTCTTATCCTGGAGCAATGCGTTAGAACTGGATTACATGATGTTTTAGTCACTTTTCTATTTCTGAAATAAAACACCATGACCAAGGTAGCCTGCAAAAGAAAGTGTTTAATTGAACTTTCGTTTCCAAATGGTTACTCTCTATGATGGCAAGGTCAAGATATAATACCCTGGGCAACTGAGAGCTTTCATCTCAAAACTGCAAGCAAGAGGCAGTTCACGCACTGGGAATAACAGGAGTCTTTTGAAACCTCAAAGTCAACCCCCAGTGACACACCTCCTTGAACAAGGCCATCCCTCCTGATCCTTTTCAAACAGTTTCACCAACTGGGGATCATGTGTTCAAATACAGCCTATGGGGTCCATTCTCATTCAAACCACATTTGGCAAGTCCTTTTTAGTTTTTAGTTTTTCTAGGAAAACTATTAGTTACCGTAGTGGCTAGAGTATTTTTCATTGCCAGCAGCTATGTAAAAGGGAAGCCTTATGGAGCATATCTGTGATCCCACCGACTCCAGGGCCTGAAACAGGACGACTCCAAGTACAGGGGCTTCCTAGTTTACAGTGTGGGCTCTGGGCAAATTAGCAAGGTCTTGTCTGAAAACAAAATGTGTAACAGCAGCTGGAGATACAACTCAGTGGTAAAGTGAAAGAGGCCATGGGTTCAAACCTACCACATATCCCATCCCGGCCTACCCTGTAACTTCACCAGAACTGGGTTTTCTTTTGCTTTCTTGAGGATAGCAATTCTGACTGCCATGAAGTGGAATTCCAATGCAGTTTTGATTTGCATTTTTTTGCTTATAAGAATATTGACTGTTCTTATATGTTTATTAGTTATATACTCTTTTTTTTTAAAAAGTATGGCTTTTGGTTCATTTTTCTCACTTACTGATAAGATTCCTTCTTATTTTGTGTTGACATTTTCAGTTGTTACTGAATAGCTAGTAAAATTTCATAGACTATTTTGTCATTCTGAAGTTTTCTCAATTTTTAAAATCTCCCTCTGTGTCTCTTTCTTTCTCTGTCTTTCTCTCCCTCTCTGTCTCTCTCTGTCTCTATCTCTCTCTGTCTCTCTGTTTCTGTCTCTGTGTGTGCCTGTGCCTGTCTGTCTGTCTGTGTCTATCTGTCTATGGGAGTACATGTGGAGGTCAGAGTGCAACTTGTGAAACTTTGTTTTTTCTTTGAACTATATGGTTCTGGGTTCAAACTCAGGAACTCCAACTGGGCAGCAAGTGTCTTTACCTGCCCTCTCATTGGCTCCTGTTCTCTCTGTGAAGAAGCTTTCACAACTGATGCAATCCCAGTTTCCAGTTCTTGCCATTATGTCTTCACTACTGGGAGAATAATGTAGCTGAACTACACTGGCTTGTAGCTGCTTCCTTTAGTCTGTACTATTGGGCTACATGTCTGGTTTTGTGCCATTTTCAATTCATCTTTGTTATAGTAACACTTTAGTATAATTGAGAATTGAGTTTTGTGTTACCTCTCACATTACTCTTCTTGCTCAGGGTGGCTCAAGGGCTTTTGTGTTTCCATATGAGTTTTTGGATTGATTTTTCTCTGTGTGTGAGGATGTCATTGGAAGTTTGAGGACAATGGGATCAAAACTGTAGGTTAATTTGGGAAGTAGTATCATTTCAACTATTTCAGTTCTGCTAGTACAAGAGCATAAGAGGTCTTTTCATTTTCTATTGTTTTTGTTTCTTCTTTATCAATTGCATTATAGAGTTCTTTTAACTCCTTGTTTAGATTCATTGGTAAGTATTTTATTTAGTTAGAGCCTATTTCAAATGAAATCATTTTTCTGATGAGGAAGTTCATCACTGCATATTGAACGTATATGGATTTTTAAAAAAGATTTATTTATTTATTTTATACATGTGAGTACACTGTCACTCTCTTCAGACATGTCAGAAGAGGGCATTGCACCCCATTACAGATGGTTGTGAGCCACCATGTGGTTGCTAGGAATTAAGCTTAGGACTTCTGGAAGATCAGCCAGTGCTCTAAACCATTGAGCCATCTCTCCAACCCAGTATATGGAATTTTGTATGTCAATATTCTATCTTGGTACTTTGCTGAAATTTTTTTTATCAAATCTGAGAATTTTCTAGTGGGGTATACAGGATCTCTTTTAAAAGGTTCATATCATCTGCAAATAGAGATAATTTGGTTTCTCTACTTTTTGTATCACTTTTGCCCCCTCTGGTTCTATTGATTTCAAACAATTTATAGAATAAGGGCAATGAGAATGGACATCCTTGCCTCTTCCCTGAGTTGAGATGTGACCTAGTACTCTAATGAGTATAGACAAACAACATCTCCTCTGGTCACCCATCCAGTTATGGACAGTTAGGTTATGTTTATATCTCAGATCTTGTGAGTAATGGTGAAATAAACATGTCTACTTAATTATAATTTTTTCAATAAGAAGAATATATCTTGGCTCTAGAGAGGTGGGTTAGAGGTTAAACACTTGCCATGCAACTATGGAGACTAGAGTTTGGATCTCTAGCACCTAAATAAATGTCAAGTGGGCATGTTAACTCTCCTGAGATCCCAGAAGTCAGGAGGCAGAAGTGGGAGATTCCCCAGAACAAAATGGCCAGGTTAGCAAAATTGGTGATCTCTAGGTTCAATTGAGAAAAGCTGCATGTAAATTGTGTTGAGTGTGGCAGCCAGAGGTTGACATCATATGTCTTCCTCAATCACTTGCTCTCCATCTTATATATGCAGGCAGCCTTTCTCAACTGAACTTAGAGCTCACATGACACAGATACACACATATACATGAGGAAAAAAGAAAACAAACATTCCTTGGATGTCAATCAAATCAACTAGATTTTCAGCTTTTAAAAAAAATTTCTTTTGGTGCAGATCTCTGCCTGGGCCACCAGAAGTCCATAGCCAACAAGCACCAGGAGAAAGCTACCCTCCCAGGAGCTTGGAAAAGCCATGAGTGGGGTTAAGGGGAGCAACACTTCTCACCCAGACCTGCCCAGAACCGGCGGGATACAGGGCCTGAGAACTGGGGGCATGAAACCTCTGAACCTTCTGGTTTCCACCTGTGGGTGGAGACCTTTGCCTGGGCCACCAGAAGTCCATAGCCAACAAGCGCCAGGAGAAAGCTACCCTCCCAGGAGCTTGGAAAAGCCGTGAGTGGGGTTAAGGGGAACAACACCTCTCACCCAGACCTGCCCGGATCCGGCGGGATACAGGGCCTGAGGAGAACTCGGGGACAGGAAACCTATGAACCTTCCAGTTCCATCTGTGGGGGAAGACCTCTGCCTGGGTCACCAGGGGTCTGTGCCTGGGGACCTCAGCCTGGGCCACAGGGCTCCAGGAAAGAGCAGGTATCTCAGGAGTGCTGACACACCTTTGAGCACAGGCAAAACAATCACTTCTGTTCAAACTCACTGGATCAAGAGGGACCCTTGCAGAGCCATCAGGACATAGGAACCAAGGGACAGCTGGGGACAAGATCCTTCTGATTTCTGTCTGCACCCCAGAGCAGACCCTGTGCCACAGCTCTCCAAACCCAAACACCTCTCAGAGAGAGCTGGTCTTCAAGAAGTATCAACACAGAAGCCTGCAGGAGGGGCAAGCCACAACCAGACAGAGTAAGATCAGCTAACATCAGAGTTAACAAGATGGCAAAAGGCAAGGGTAAGAACATAAGGAACAGAAACCAAGAGTACTTGGCA
>CM052702.1:77270443-77316618 GCA_028551405.1 Uromys caudimaculatus | reverse complement strand
GCCATATTTATAATAGCCAGAAGCTGGAAACAACCCAGATGTCCCTCAGCAGAGGAATGGATACAGAAAATGTGGTACATTTACACAATGGAGTACTACTCAGCTATTAAAAACAGTGATTTAATGAAATTTTCAGGCAAATGGATGGAACTTGAAAATATCATCCTGAGTGAGGTAACTCAGTCACAAAAGAACGAACATGGTATGTACTCACTGATAAGTGGATATTAGCCAAAACGTTTGGAATACCCAAGTTTCACTTTACAGTAACTGCTGGACTGAGAGTGAGGTCCCAGATGGAGGAGTTGGAGATGGGACTGAAGGAACTGAGGGAGTCTGCAGCCCTATGGAGGGAGCAACAGTGTCAACTGGCCTGACCCCCTTCACCCCCCTCCCCGGTCTTCCTGGATGCTGTACCACCAACCAAAGAATACACATGGCGGGACCCATGGTTCGGACCACATATGTGGCAGGGGAGGGCCTTGTTGGCCATCAGGGGTTGGAGAGGCCCCAGTAAAGGGGAATATCAAGGTGGGAATATGGTAGTGGGCAAGCGGGTGGGTGGGAGGTGGAATTCCCTCATAGAGATGGGGGAGGGGGAAGGGATAGGTGGTCTCCAAAGAGGAGACCTAGAAAGGGAGAAACATTGGAAATGTAAATAAAGTATCAAAAAAAATAAAAAAATAAAAATTAAAAATTAAAAGAAAAATTTCTTTTAGTACAGTTTCACTTAATTTAAAAGAAAAAAAAATCTGAGGCTAGAGCATTGGCTTGGAGGTTAGGACCTCTTCTAGAGGACTTGGGTTTAATCACTAGCAGCTCACAACAGCCTTGTGATACCCTCTTCTAGATTCTGAGGGCACGGCATATGGGAGGCATACAGAGATGCATGCAGGCACAATACAAAACCTTCACACAAAATTAAATATTTTCTAATTCATATGTATATACATATGTTTATACATATGAATTAGAAAATATTTAATATAATATATATACATATATATTCACATACACATGCACATATCTCCTTCTTGTCATATAAAATATACATTTATATTTGGAAAGTCTAAATATAAAAACAAAAATGACATACGAAGAAGAACCTTGGAATAAGTAATAAAGTCATCTTTCTAAAGCATGCTTTTGATATACATGGTGATACCTAGAATCTAACAAATATCACAGGGAAACAGAATATATATGCTTAAAAGAGAATGGCCTTCAAATCAAAAAATGACAGATTACAAAAAATAACAATCTATTTTTATTTGCATTTTATTCGTGTTTATTTTGTATATGTGCAAGTGTATCTGAGTGTGTAGGTGCATTTGTTTGTGTGGTGTATATATGTATGTGTGTGTGGTGTGTGTGCATGTGCGTGTGTGTGTGTGTGTGTAGGCAGGAAAACAATCCCAATGTCATTCCTTAGGCAACACCCATCTTCTTTCTGAGCTCTCTAGCCTGGAACTTATCAAGGAGACTAGGCCAGCCAGCCAGTGAGCCCAGACAATCTTTGCCTTTGCTTCCCCAGGGCTGAAATTACAAGACAACAGCACCATATATGCTTTTTTTTTCTTGGGGTTCTGCTTGGTTTTTGTGCTTGTAAGGCAAGCACTGAGCTCCCTTCCAATTCACAATGTTTACTTTCTTTGTGCAATTACACACAGATATTATGATAGAAAACTCATCTTAACATAGAACAATTAAAAAATACATAGAGAAGGAAGCCTGGAAATCTTTCTTTCCTGACAATGCAGTTCCTATTTCCCTCCCTGGGACTAAGGGTTATTTTAGTAGATTGAAGTCCATCCATTTAGTACATTTATATGCACATCTATGTATACATATACATATTTTAAAGAATATCAGCCAATGAGATGGCTTAGTGGGTAAAGGTGCTTGCTGTGCAAGTCTAGTGACCTGAATTCAATTCTGGAAAATACAGCAAGGTGTGTGAGGATGACCAACGACAAACTGGCTTGTGCCCCCCTCACAGATGCAGTCACATCAGTACCTACACACGCATCAGGCACCAAGAGCACAAACACACACTAAAAGCAATTTTCAAATACAATCAAACTAGAAGTTACCTTGTGCTTTAGTTTTTCAACTGAGTATCCCAAAACATTACTTTGTCAGCATATGAACATTTATTTTATTGGTAACATGGTTTTCCACATATATCCTATATGTTTTCCATTCTTTCCCTCTCAATGCCCACTACCAGAATCATTGGACTTGGAATTTGTATAGACTTTTCTTACTATAAGAATCTTGAAATGAATATAATAGCAAAGAAATCTAAGTTTTATATATATGTATGGGAATATATATTAATTTGAAATACAATTGAAGATACAAAAGGAGTGGATCCAAGTGTATGCTCACGTGCTATTATAGAAAATATCTCTAAATAGCCTTGAAACTAATTCCCTTGTTTATCTTTCCACCAAAACCATCTTATTTTCTCACACACTTTCACCAACATTTGAATTTTTTTTATTTTTAGTTGAGAAAATATCTTTAGAATGTATAACATGTTTTGAAATACAAGCACATTGTAAGTAAATAGACTAATTAGTGTTCATTCCTTCACATACTTTTCTCATCAGTATATGAGCAGTTAAAACTTACAATTACCAATTTTGAAATATGTGCACAAACTCAAATCCAAGTAGATCAAAGACCTCAACATAAATCCATATACACTAAATCTAATAGAAGAGAATAGAATAACCTTGAACATATTGACACGGGGACAACTGCCTGAACAGAACACCAATAGCTCAAGCACTAAGATCAACAATTACTAACTAGAATCTCACGAAACTGAAAAATTTCTATAAGGCAAAAGTTTCAAACAAACAAAATGGCAATCTATAGAATGGGAAAATATTTTCACCAATTCCACATCTGCCAGAGGGCTGACATCCAAAAGATAAAGAAACTCAAGAAACTAGACACTAACAAACCAAATAACCCAACTAAAATAGGGGTGCAGATCTAAACAGAGAATTCTCAACAAAGGAATCTCTAATGGCTGAGAAGCACTTAAAGAAATGTTCAACATCCATAGTCAATCAAGGAAATGCAAATTAAAGCAACTCTGAGATTCCATCTGACACCTGTAAGAATGGCTAAGATCAAAAACTCAGATGACAGTTTATGTTGGTGAGGATGTGGAGCAAGGGGGACATTCATCCATGACTGGTGGGAGTACAAACTTGTACAACCACTTTAGAAAATTTGGCATTGTCTCTGAAAATTGGGAATTGTTCTACCTCAAGACCAAGCTATACCACTGCTGGGCATAAACTCAAAAGATGCTCCTCCATGACACAAGAACATTTGCTCAACTATGTTCATAGTAGCTTTATTTGGAATAACTAGAAACTGGATTTCCTTCTTTTTAAAAGATAAATTTTCCATTGTGTAGAAATACCATTTTTATCCTCTATCTGTGGACACTTAGGTTGCTTCAATATGTTGATGTTCCACAATGCTCTCCTCCAGCCACAATATGGCCTTTGCCTTTCTGAACTCCTGGAGGTTGTGATTACTCAAAGAAGATTTGTTCATGATTGGGCCCATTAATGTTCTGTCATCACAAGGAGAGGGCCTCATGTGAACCTGCCCATCTCCACGGATTTATGTGCAATTAATAGTGACTAGGGGACAGTTCGCAAGGCCACAACCCTTGTGTGTGTACACTGTATATTTGTTGTATACGTTGTACATTTGTTGAAGGAGAAATACTTTCTTCAGTGGTGTAGCCACCCAAAATTTGTCCATAATTCTTTATCTAACCCACAGCCTGTGTAAGTATCCCTACTTAAACTCACTGCTCCACAAAGCTATATGTCAGTGTAGTCATTTCACCAAGCTATGCTGAACTTGGCACTATCTGGGAGGAGAAAGTTCTGTTGTTTCAGGAAAAGGTTCTTCAAGGTTTGGCTATTGTGAACAATGCTGAAATGACCATGACAGTGAAGGCAGCTACTCCTGAGGGCACAGCTAGTAGTGGATTTTTAGACATCATGACGATTCTATTCCAAATTCTGGGGCAATGTCCACACAGTACTCTAATATGACAGACCAATCTGTATTCTCACCAACAGTGCACAAAGATTCTCCCATTAGCTCCCATATCCTTGCCAACATGTATTTGTCTTCTTTTTATAAGAATCACTGTACACAGACTTGAGGCAATATCATTGTGATATTAATTTTCATTTCCCTATGATCAATGATGTTATCAATTTCTAATATGTGCACGAGTTTAACTGCTAAATGAATTATGTTATTTAAAGATTACTGTTATTTCTATTGGATAGCTATATAGATCAAAATATCAAACCAAGATTTCCAAGAAAGCTTAATAAAAGGAGTCAAAGCATGTTAAGTTTCAGGATACAAAATATATGTACAAAAGAAGTGGTCTCACTTCTGCACACTTGTGTGCACATGTGACTGAATCAATGATAGTCCTTGAGCACTTCCTGTATGTCATAGCCTGTTCTCAGTGTTCCCACAAGGTCTACTTTTCTTAGGTCTAAATTTCCTGCTCTGTGAAAATAGAAGCAGACTCTTTAGTATTTTCCCTTTCTACCTGGAGCAATGTTAAGCTTTGTCAGTAGAGGGTGATAGTGAGACACAGCAAGTGTAGTGCTTCTCAACCTGTGGGTCATGACCCCTTTTGGGGGTGACATATGAGCATTCCTAGGAGTGGCATATAAAACATCCTGCATATCAGATATTCCTTTATGATTAATGACAGTGAAAACTTACATATCTGAAGTAGCAACGAAATAATTTTATGGTTGGGAGTCCCCACAGCATGAGAAACTTTATGGAGGGGTCACTGCATTAGGAAGGCTGAGAACCACTGCTGCAGAAGATTCACACTCCTCGCCACCATGACTCACGAAAGCTTTCCCGACAATCTACAGGAAACATTTTTGGCAGATTCCACCAATATGTCATCACAGCAAATTTTCTTCCATTGCTTGAGCTACAGCTGGACCCTTATTGGTGAATGATCAGGTTTGGATGAAAAGAGGGGAAGGAATGCATCCTTAGGCTCTTCATGTTGGACTGTGTTATTAATGCCCATAGGAGCCCTGATGACGAAATGAAAACGAGGGCACGGCCACTGTAAGTTATGATTGATGAAATGGGTTTATTGTGGATAGGAGGGAGAGAATAGACAGAGACACTTTTGCAAAGGTCCAGACTGAACAGGGCCATGGGAAGAAGGGAGTAAGAGAGGAGGCAAAGAGAGAGGGGGCTTCTGAAATGTTGAAAATATGCAAACAGACCATAAGAAGATCTTTGAAGAAGAAACATGTTACATGTCTTTGCCTTTATATGTTATATGTATATTGTGCTTCCTTTATGTGACAAAAATCACAGGTGACTCATGTGATTGCTGTAAAATATCCATTTCTTTCCATGTGTATATGAATATTAATTTTGTAATCAGATAGATGCATATTTAAGCAAGAAATAAAATTCTGAGGACTCCCCTATGGAGCATATTCTCCACAGAGTCATCCTACCTATTCAGTAAAGTCAAGTCAGCAAGGCTGCCTCCCATTTCACTTCAAGCCCCTTTCCCAAAGTATGCAACCTGCATCAGAAAAGGGACAGCAGTGAAAGAACAATTTCCAGAAGAGCTATACTGGCAACCTAGTCAGTGCTGAAAGGGGGAACTGCAGTTAACTTGTAATCTGCATAATTACAAACCCACACAAATAAAAAGCATTCATTATGGCTGTAACTGAACTGGCCCCAGTTTGTATTCTTCCCTGGACTATAAACTGCTAATATCTTCCATAGTGCATAGTATTTTTCAAATAAATTTTGGAAGTAAGGCTGTGAACATTATTGCCTGTGCTGGCTATTTTTATGTCAGTTTGACACAAGCTACAGAAGGGGGACTCAACTGAGAAAATGCCTTCATAAGCTCAGGCCATAGGCCTGAGGGAGAGGCCAATCCACTGTGGGTCTGGACAACTCTGGGCTGGTGGTTCTGTAAGAAAGCAGGCTCAGCAAGCCATGGGAAGCAATCTGGTAAGTAAGCATCAGTCTTCATGGCCACTGCTTCAGCTCCTCTCTCCAGGATCCTGCCCTGTTTTGAGATGCTGCTTAGCTCCACCCATTGGGCTGTGAGATGGAAACTAAATAAAGCCTTTTCTCTGCAAGTTGGTTTTTTTTTATCATGTTTCATCATAGCAACAACTAATACATTTTCCAATTTCAAATTATATACATTCTTTCTCTCTTCCTCTATATCCAAATTATTTTCCTTGAATTTTTCAAGCCGCACTCTGACAACTAAATCTTACTCTTAGAACCTGAGGAAAAGCCAGCTTTGTTTTATAACCCCCCAAATTGACAATGCTGAGCCCATTGTAGTTGTCAGTGGTTTTTTATTTAATGAAATCATCTTTTCCATGTAGTATCTTGTACCTGTTGTTCTACTGTCCCAGCAGACTGAGGCTTCATGATCGTGCCCTCGGTTTCCGTCTTCTTCAACACATTTCATCATCAGTCTCTAAAGTCAGAAAACTCGCCGGATTTAGTTACAGGGAATCTTCTTGAATTAACTACATAGCACTTTTTCTCTGTGTGTTTTCTCTATTGTCCTCTGTATTTGAATCTCTGAAAGCTTGGATTTCTCAGATTGCTTCTTGCATTTTCGGTCTTTTCTTGATTATTTCCTGCTTTATGTTTGGTGCTGTATCTCCTGGGAGATTTCAACTTGATTTTTAAAAAGAGGATTTAAAATTCCTACCACTACTTTTTATTTTTAAAATGTTTTGTTTCTTAAAAAAAAAAAATTCTATTCTAATGCATACTGCTAATGAAAGATCTCACATATGGAGTAGCCCCATCCAAGGAAAAGCAAGGTCCCCAATGCAACAGCAGCTAACTGTGTTAGAGTTAAGGAAGGGCCACAGATAGGCCCTCTTACCATAGCTACCTTGAATGCAGCCATGCAGCCATCTCCATGATTGCTTGACACCAGAGGCAGCAGAAGAAATTGGTTTTTTTCAGTGTCTCAGATTTCCTGGATGTTTTGTGCCTAGATTTCCTTTTGTTTTCTTCCTCCCTTCCTCCCTCCCTCTCTTCCTCCCTCCCTCCCTCCCTTCTTTCCTTCCTTCCCTCCTTCTCTTTCCTTTCCTTTCTTTATTCTCTCTCTCTCTCTCTCTCTCTCTCTCTCTCTCTCTCTCTCTCTCTCTCTCTTGATTTAGTCTTTTTATTGACTGGGGTATCCATTTCTTCTATCCTATGTCTTGTCTTCAGTATCTGAATCTTCCTTCTATGCCGTGTACTCTGTTGGAGAGGCTCACCTTTTTGTTTGACCTCCTAAAATTTTCATTTCCAGTTTTATCTCAGTTTAGGTTTTCTATAGTGATCCCATTCCTATGTTCATGTCTTGAACTGTTTGCTTCATTTTATTCCATTGTTTGTTTGTCTTTTCATAGATTCACAACTTCTTTAAGATCCTTGACAGTACTCATTATAGCTATTTTGAAGTCCTTGTCTTGTGCTATATTGCATTTCTCAGGGTATTTCTCTGTAATAGCATTGCTAACACTAGTAGAAACATAACTTCCTGACTGTTATTGACTGTGCTTTTATTCTGTGGTCTAGGCATTTGGGATCATTATAATTCTAGGTGTTGATATCTGGTCTTGTCTTTCTTGGATGGGTTTTTCATTCCTTGCTTTCTGTTGCTCTCTTTGGATCTTAAGTGTAGTAGCTGTAGGTTGGCTGGTAGTGCTTCTAAGTCCCTGCCAGATGTGACCACCGGGAGCCTTGGTAAAAATTGCTTCTAGGCATTTGGTGCTGACATGAAGGAATGGGGATGGGCTAGAAGGGTGCTGTGGTGGGGGGAAGAGGGCGTTGGCAGCAGAGAGGGTCTACACTATAGAGGAAAGGTGAGTCTGCCATGAAGATCTGTGGAGTCCCCAGGAATGGTGGAAGGGACGGAAAACAGGCTGCTGCCAGAAGTCTGTTACTGGGCTGGGGATGAAAACAGGGGAACTGGAAATGAAGGACAGGAAGAAGAGTAAAGATTGCCTGCCAGATTCCCAGGCTGGATGTGTTCAGCAGGTTTCTAGGGAGAGGGTGCATTTACCTCCTCTATTGCCTGTTTAGACAAAGGAGTGGGATGAAAAAAGAAGACTGTAGAAAAACTTCTTAGTCCTCTCAGAATGGGGACAGAGAGGAAAGAGAGGCCAAAGCAGGTGGTCTGCTAAAAAGGTGGGGATAAGACTGGGGAGCTGGAACTGGAGGACCATTTGAAATGTGTTTAATAAGCCCCTCCTCAATCTTCTGCTTTGTTCAGTGGCTAATGGGGGAATCATTGCACTAGGTGGTCCTTTACTGGGAGGAAATGGAACTATCTATTCTGGTAGCTATCAAAACTAGGTACAGCTTTATTGCTATGGAAGAATTTTACTAAGCTAATTCTTAAAATATACTTTTGAAAAACATCTATCACTCAAAAGCCTCTTGGAAATGCTACAGATAGTATCTTGCTACAGATAGTATCTTTTTAAAAAATTGCCAGGCACATGTCTTTAATCCTAGCACTCAGAAGGGAGAGACAGCGTGATCTCCGTAAGTTCTAGGCCAGCCTGGTCTACATAGTGAATTCCAGGACAGCCAGGGCTATGTAAAGAGACTCTGTCTCAAAAACCAACCAAAGAAACAAACAAAAACAAAAACAAAAAAACCCCAAAAAACAAATACAAACAAAAAACCAACCAACCAAACAAAAAGATCTTTTTTGCATATTTAGCCCTTTATATAGTTCATTAGAAGTTTTGCTTTATTCACTCTGGTGAAAGCTGATGCAATTGTTATAAGATTATTCTTCACAATAGTACAAGTATTGTAATGTGTATAATTGCAGCATCCTCTTAATAGTTGTTTTCAAACAGTCTCAAAGATGATAACATTGTAATCCCTGGCTCTACATTAAGAAGCCAATTCATCCCAGGATACTAATGCATAAAGTAGCATAGTAATAATAGGTATGAGGAAATGTGTACCCGGGGAAAAATATAACCTTTTAAAATTACTTACTAGTAGAAATGCATGCCAAAACACATTTCATCACAACTAAAACTAATTTTTTGCAAATACAATTACAAAAACATCAAATGAGTTCCAAGGAGTAACTTAAGATCAAGTTCCCAGTTTCCAGTGCGCATGTAGCGTAGATGGCATTTCAGGAACATTCTCCAGCACCGCCATTCCCAGGCTTCACAAAAACATAAATGTGCCCAGAACACTGCTTAATATACAATTGGTTTTGTGAATAAATGCTTTTCTACTTCAAATGATGAAGGAAAGTCAAGAGGTCCCCCCCCCCCAAACAGGCCCTCTGACCCCAAATGCCACCAACTAGGCTCTCAGAAAGGACCACAAGTGTTTCTGAGAAATCAGCAATACCCTGAGACACTTCATCAACAATATCTCATTGAATACGTTTTCCTTAATACATAAAAATTAATAGTCAACTTAACTAAGGTGTAATTTTCATCTCTTACCAAAATACCAAGTACAGGTAGATCAAAATAGCATTTAATTTAAAAAAAAATATTCTGGTTAGATTGCACTGAGAACGTGGTAATTTACAGTAATACTGTAGAATATACTTTTTCCTAAAGAGCTTTTGATTAATGAGGAGTTTGGTTTGGGGCAAGAAATCTGTGTATTTATTTTTTCTTTATTTTGCTGAAAGGTATTATTTTGGTTATGTATTGAAAAATAAGAAAAAATGTTGAATATCCTGGAGTGGTATTGATGGTGTCTCCTTCCATACTCAGCCTCATTGATTGCTTTGGTGCTTGCCTAAGAGAGTTTAGAATAATGTTAAATGTTCTCAAAATTGTTCTTGGCCAGTATACTCAGTTTACCCTGCACACTTGCCACAGAGAATGGAACATGAATGAGGTGAGAAAAAAGTAGTCGAAACTGTTCTTGACACAGGAAAACACCTGGGAGACTCTTCTACTGCCTCCAGGTCTTGTTTGCCACCCACCGTGTTGAGAATGTCTGTGTCTCAGTGGTGGCCGCTCATCAGGTGCAACATACCTCTTAGAACAAGTACATGAGCAGAAATGGCAAGAAGACCTTCCAGCCAGAGCAGCCATTCAAGGCATTTTAAAGACAGCTGGCCACCGCACAGAACATCTGCATGCAACTCAGCAATGGCCCCACAGAGAACACAATCAGCCAGAATACTCAAGAAAGGGTACAAGTGCTTCCACTCCTGAACACACTGTGTACCACCCTCTACGCTGTCAACACTATGTACTATTCTACTAAAAAACAAAACAAGCAAACAAAAAGTCCATGCCTTAAAGAAGAAACTCTTAATTAAAAACCATTAGGAAATCCATATCAAACAACATATTGGCTGGAAACATTAATATCAAAACTTGGAAAGTTATACAATGTTCTCTGAAGAGCCAATCTAGATTACACATGCTGTGTGCAAACCAAGTCTTCCATCCAGTGAAGCTGGGACAGAGAAGAAAATCAATTACTCTGTTCAAACTCTTTAATCATCTTACTTCTGTATGTACCAAAGACACGCAACTCCGTTTCTTTGTTACTGGTTTCCTAACAATGAATGTGTCTTGTAAGGAGTACCACTAGAGTTGTTGGAAGATTAGAGTCACCTATGGCCTGCACTATCAATTGCATGACCTGTCTATACAATGGGCCTTTCCCAGTCTGTATTCACATCCACAGCACACACATTCTTGGTAATTGTAGGTGCAGGCACACTAAGAACTATAACTCCGGACAAGATAGAGAGGACTGATGAAATTAGGCAATCAACTCACCATGAACATTAGCTATCCCTCACACTCCACAATAAGGAAATGCCTATTATTTGTTGCCCTGTGCTTTCCCTCAACTAACATCGTTGGATCAGAAAGACAGGAGATAGTTCTTTCTTAAGCAGGTAGCTAGCTAGGGAGAGAGGTCATGCATTAAATCCAACTGATCCGTGAGCAGTAATATCACCACCATCCACTCTTCTAGATTGCTTTCTTCTTCCCAGTGTGAGTACCGAGGGGCAGGAACTGGGCTCTTGCTTTCATTTGTGTGATGATTTTAGTGTCTGGTTCAGACCAAGTACTCATATGTCAGTCATTAGATAGTGAGAGATAGGCAGTTATCTTATTACCTTTCCCTGCCATGACCAAGGATATCTATTACTTAAGAAAAAGGAGACAACAGAGGAGAAGGTCCCTGGCTGCCTATATTAAAATAAAGTATCACATACTTCTTTCATACTTGAACGTTTTGGTACTGACTACTGGATACAAATTTCAGTAGTCTTTGGAGAAAATGTATCAATCCTTGGTCTTTGTTTCCCTCTTTCTCTCAAATTTGCCTGATGTATCTAAGTTTAAAAATCCTTCCTAATTCAGAAAATCTGTAAGTTGTTTATATAGAAATTTCCTATAGTTTAAAACTAGCAATGTTATTAAACATTCCAAGCCAATCTCCCTGTTATTAAACCATACATTATTTATCATGCTGTTTAATCCCAATAATTTGAAATATTTCATAGAGATGTGGCAGCAATCGTATACATAAAGAGCCCAAATCCTGAGATTATGGAAGAGGCAAAACTCTCTACAGTAAAAACTTAAGTAGTTCCTTATAATGATGTTACTGATTTACTAGTTTGGTTTCATCAGAAGTTTACTCAGTTCCTTTCTGTTTTTCAATCTCATTCCTTACTGAACTAAAATAAAAAACAACAACTACTTGTATATGTAATGCACACACATAACATGGTGTGTATGTAGAGGCCATAGTACACCTTGATGCACTTTGGTCTCTCTTTCTACTGTGTGGGTCCTGGGGACTGAATTCAGGTCCTCGGGCTTGGCAGCAGGTACATTTACCTGCTGTTCCACTTTGCTTCCCCACTAAACTAAGGTTTCTAAAAATGCAACATGTTCAACTCATTTTGAAACCTTTTTCAGAAAATGCAATCCCATGTTTATTTTTTTAATTTTTATTTTTATTTTATTTATTTATGTGTATTGGTGTTTTACCTGCATCTGTGAGGGTGTCAGATCTTGGAGTTACAAGCAGTTGTGAGTTGCCATGTGGGTGCTTGGAATTGAAACCAGGTCCTCTGGAAGTACAGCCAGTGCTCTTAACTCCTGAGCCATCTCATGCTAATTAGACAGCAAAGATATTGTAAATTAAGCCATTCCTTTATGTTTGCTGATATGTTAATCTTACTTTTCTCCAATTTCAGGATATTACTACAATGGGGAAACGGAGATGCGATGAGATGGAAGGCAAAACCTTTCAAGGGGGTGAGCAGCCACATAGACTTAGTGGGCACTTCAGTATGGCCTACTTCTCAGTTTCTGTTTTCTTGGCTTTTATATTTTTGCCAGCTTTTACAGGCTAGCTCGACATAGCCAATATCCCCCACATCTTACACCCAAACACACACATACACATACACACACACACACACACACACACACACACACACACACACACACACACACACAGTGCTGGGATTAATACTAGACAAATGCCTTGGTACTCTTCGTATCCCAGCAGCCCAGTGCTTAGGTAAGCGAGTGTGTGTATGCACGCACGCACGCACGCACATGTACACATATGTGTTGCACACTTGTGGATACCAGAGGTTGATGTGGGCTTCTTCCTCAGTCCCTCTTCACTTTCTTCTTAATAATAACAAAGGGAAATCTGTGTCAACCTACCTGTACTGGCTGGTTTTGTGTCAACTTGACACAACATGGAGTTATCACAGAGAAAGGAGTTTCAGTTAAGAAAATGACTCCATGAGATCCAGCAGTAAGGCATTTTCTCAAGTAGTGATCAAGGGGGGAGGGCCCCTTGTGGTTGGTATCATCCTTGGGCTGGTAGTCTTGGGTTCTATAAGAAAGCAGGCTGAGCAAGCCAGGAGACGCAAGCAAGCCAGTAAGCAGCATCCCTCCATGGCCTCTGCATCAGCTCCTACTTCCTGACCTGCTTGAGTTCCAGTCCTGACTTCCTTTTGTGATGAACAGCAGTGTGGAAGTGTAGGGTCAATAAACCCTTTCCTCCCCAACTTGCATCTCGGTCCTGATGTCGGTGCAGGAGTAGAAACCCTGACTAAGACACACATGATTGTCAAGGTAGAGGCTGATGTGGAAAAAGCAAAAGCAGCAGGTTTTATTCAAGCAAGCAACAGCTCCCACAAGGGTGGTTGGAAACCTAGAGCCAAAAGTTGAAAGGATGGTTTATCTGGCCTGGAACCTCCCTTTTCCTGACTCCCCCCCTTCTCCCTCATTGGTCCCATCTGGGTTCCTCTCCTTAGGCATGGCCCTTTTTCCTGCAGGGATGGAGGGGGGGCTTTTCCCACTTCCGTGGGAAGCCACGGCCCTCTTATAGAGGCTGCCTTTGATTGCCCTATCTGCCTAAATTCCACTAACTCTTTCAGTATAGATAAAATCACAATTTAAAACTTTCAGACTTCTGATTCAAAAGCTAGATATTTTCAAGAGTAAAAATATAACAAGGGACTGATGTTTTTTTAAAGATATATGCATTTATTTTATGTATATGCGTACACTGTAGCTGTCTTCAGACACACCAGAAGAGGGCATCAGATCTCATTACAGATGGTTGTGAGCCATCATGTGGTTGCTAGGAATTGAACTCAGGACCTCTGGAAGAGCAGTCAGTGTTCTTGACCTCTGAGCCATCTCTCCAGCCAAAGGGACTGATTTTAAAAACACTGTGGTAATTCAAAAGGAATGGATGCTAACCCTGAATGAGTTGTTTACTAAGATAACAAAGTCTGAAGCTAGAGATTCCTTAAGTGACTTATTTCTCAATCCCTTTTTTTCCAGAGTTGTCAACAAACTGAAACAAAAATGCCAAAAGCTCTGTTACTGTCTAAAAGAAAATGAATTAAACAGCAAAAAATGTCCACACAGTAGGGATACAGCTCACCTGCTGGTTTGCCTAGTTAGCATCCAGGAAGCCCTGGGTTCTAGCACTATGTTAATCCCAAATAGTCACAGGCCTGTAATCCCTGCTCTTGAGAGGAGCCTCAAAAGTTCATCAGCCTGGGCTACCTGATATTGTTTTAAAAATAAAAATTGCACTGACACATATCAGAAAGTCAGGTGAGATCCTGAATCAGAATGAGGGCTGTTTCTGTCAATGATTAAACAGAGCATCTGGCTGCAAAATGATCCAGTGAGTTACACTGGGGTTACAGGTCCTCCAAAATTCTAAGTGTCCTAACTACATATACGAGTAGAAAAACCACACAGAAATATAATGCAAAATTAATTGCAGTGGAGTTGAATTCTTTCTAGTACATTTTCCTGTGACAGTCTTGTTAGAGGTCAGCCAGGATGTCTCCACAGTAAACAAGTCAGTACCTGTCTTGGTCTCCCAGTGCAGTGTTTGTGAGCATTCTCACTTGCACCTGAGCATAGGACCAGTTTTAAAAATCTTTTTATTGATTCTTTATAAATTTCCTATCATGCACCTCAATCCCACTCATCTCCCTGTCCCTCCATATCTGCCCTCTGTTCTTTCAACCTCCCCACAAAACAAACAAACAATCTCCATGGAAGCTGTGGTATATGTATACTGTGTGTCACCTACTATATCTTTTTGTTCAAACAGCTTTTCTTGAAAATGTTCACTGCTGTGCATTATTGGTCTAGTTCAAAGCCTCTGGCTTCTGCTACACTCTCAATACTTGATCCTCACTGGGGCTTCTTTTCCATATCCAGTTGTTGCTCTGTGACCTAAGGACACTGCAGGACTGGCCCTTTCAAATGCTCCAGCAGTTCATAGATGGAGTAGATGTTGGGGTTGGCCAACTCAAAACCCTGGATTTGGGCCTGGGTAGTAGCTGTGTTGGTCAGCCCGATAGCCCTCCTGCACTTGTGGTTGGGGTCAGGCTGTAAGACATGGAAAGCAGATCTCTCCCAGATTTTTCAGGCATCCATACCAGGCATCCCATATATGGTCTTCTTGGTAGACTTTTTGCTCAATGAGGGCGTTTACCCTGTTTCTGCCTTTCCACCCACATTTAAGCCCCTTCTAAGGCTCTCAGATCTCCCCACTTCTGTCTGTGGCATGGGCTAAGGCTGCATGTCAGTGCAGGGAGAATAATACCTGGGGGAGTGGGGTACTGGGGGGGCATGCACACTAGATGTCTGTTCTTTACAGTACACCCTGCGGGCCAAACCCAAGCAGGGGAGTTCCTGGCTGGTGGCCTATAAGTAGAGTACACTTAGTGCTCTAGCAAAGGACCTGTTTTCAGTACTCAGCACCCACACGGTGGCTTATAACTTTCTGTAACTCCAGTTCCGACAGTCTGACAGTGCAAATGCATATATGAAGGCAAAACATTCATTCATATAAAAACATATATTATATAGGGCTATAAAAAGTAAAACAGAATAAAAATGAGGACTTGGCTGGCTGCTCCAAGGTATGGCTGAGGAGGTTTTTATTGTAGATATGATAAAGAGTACAGGCCGAGGCATTTAGAAGGGTCCAAACTGAACCAGACCATGAGAGAAGAGGGAGGGAGAGCAAGAAAGAGAAGAGAGAAGGGAGCAAATGGAGAACCAAACATAAGCCAAGGGAGGAGAGGAGAGGAGAGGAGAGGAGAGGAGAGGAGAGGAGAGGAGAGGAGAGGAGAGAGAGAGAGAGAGAGAGAGAGAGAGAGAGAGAGAGAGCCAGTCCATGGCTAAGATGTCGGGGGTGGTGGTGCGGGGGTTATATAGGAAAGAGAAGAAGCTGGAGGAAGGGAAAGGAAGCCCCTAGGCTGGAGAGGCTTGTGGAAGGAAATGGGGTAGAAGTTAAGGGAAGAGCCACAGGTACTGAGTGAGGCTAAAGGCCAAGCCGACTTTGGTATGCTATAGGAACCACACAGTTAGCCATTGTACTGAGTTTCACTGGGACCTGAGCAACAAAACAAGATACAGTATAATGTGTGAAACAAGAGAAATGGGCTTGTGTCCCAATAGTTGGCACTATACAATGTGGTTCTCACATAGAGTAACAGAAGCATCTCCAATGTCAATTAGAATAAAGTTAAAACTTTGGTAAAGTGCTAAGCCTGAGGCCAGAGTGATATTTGACCCCAAGCTAAGTAGAAGGGATGGACAAAACCCCAGTGCTATTCACAGATGCAGCATGGGTCCTCCCCTCCAGCCTTCCTCCACTTCCAGGCTACACTGCAAGGAGAAACTCAAAGGAAGTTTTCAGAGTGAAAAGTTCTTTGGAGAAACTGTATATTTGATAGGGAGTGCCATTCCTTTTAATGGGCAAGGTCTTGCTTCCTCACTATTTCCCTAGATAAAACTAGGGCATCTTCAAAAGAATCATTCAGAGAGTTGGAATGTTTTACTAAATGGGAGATACTCTGTCCATTTTCCGGATACTTGCTGAGCTGTAAAATCCATTCGGCCTTTCATGGTACAACTATTAAAATTGATCACAGTATGAAAGTCTTTGGAGACTTGATATGGGTCCCCTGGAATTTGGAAGGTAAGGAGATCAGTCTGGCTCTCCATGGACAAACTGACATATGGAAGTCTGCTTGGTCATGGGTCCCAGGTCACAGGTTTGGATGTGTTGAGATTCTCTATGGTCCTTGAAATGTATTAGGTCTAAATCAGTACTGTGCTGAGATAACGTTGAAAAAGAACTGCCTTATTAAATGCATGGGTCCTGGCGGGAGGAGTTGTGGGGGGGGGGGGGGTACCAGGAAAGTGGAAGGTCAAGGGCATCGTTCCTATAATGGACAAGAAGAAAGAATGGAGGAGGTCTCCAAGTACCTTGCTAAATCCCTGGGTAACAGATAAAGCCGGCCTTGGACAGCTGCCATTCAAGGACATTTGTGTCATCCAGCAGAGTACAAAGATACTTTGACTCCTTTTCATATCATCTGCAGATCTGTACCCTGATGTTGGAGAAGTCAGAAACAGCAATAAATAGAAAAGTTAAGGAGAATAAAGCTGACTTATAAGTCTGAACAGGAGGGCAAGGTAAAATTTCTTTAAATAGAGTATATGATAATCATTCATAACAAAATAGCCTGGAGGTTAGGTGTGGGGGTGCACACTTGCAATCTCAGAATTTTGGAACTGGGGTCAGGAGCATCAAGAGTTCAAAAACAATGTATGAGAGAAGCAGAAGGGGAAAGCAGGGAGAGAGGAAGAGAGGGAGGAAGGGAGGGAAGGAAGGAGGGAGGGAGGGAAGGAGGGAAGGAGGGAGAGAGGAAGGAGGGAGGGAGGGAAGGAGGGAAGAAGGAGGGAAGGAGGAAGAGAGGGAGGGAAGGAGGGAAGAAGGAGGGAGGGAGGAAAAGAGGGAGGGAGGAAGGGAGGGAGAGAGGGAGGGAGGGAGGAAGGAGAGAAGGAGGGAGGGAGACAGGGAGGGAGGGACGGAGGGAGGGAGGGAGGGAGGGAGGGAGGGAGGGAGGGAGGAAGAGAGGGAAGGAGAACAAACCAATAAGAACTTAGTTTAGGCAGGAATGTTTAACACTCTAAGTTGAAAGCAATTCTAGATCACCCACAAAGAGCTACAAAAACAAAACGACTCATGGTGATTTTAAAGAATACATGCATTTTTGATACTTTTCTGTTGCTGATGATGTCCCCTCTCCTGATACCTAGCAAGTCTTTGTGACTGCCCCCAGTGAGTGCATACAGGCTACATCAGACATGGCATGCAGCAGGCTTGCCAGTTTATTTTAGGATTTGACTTGGAAGCCTGCAACTGCCATGAAAAACCTGAGGTTACTTTGAGGAGAGGGTATGCAGAGATCAAATGAAGAAGAAGATACAATGATGGTGGCTGGAGATAGACACAATGTTGGATGTTGCTGTCAATAGCTACTGGATTTTACATTATTTTAAAAATCTCTATGGTGTGCCTAAATGTTTAAACTCAGGACCCAGTTCAGGCTGAGAAATGCTGGAGGAATGCCCCCAGGGACCACTGACAGGAAGTTTCCTTACCTTTAAAAGAACAGTTACCACAGGCAATCTCTAGACATTTCTCAGTGTGGATGTGATAGGTATAACTGCCTAGTTAGCAGCCTTGGTGAGAAGCAGAGGACAGAACTCAAAAGAGTCAGGATGGAGGCCAGAGCCCTCCCTGGACTAAAGCTGATAACTGCACTTAACTCTGGCTATTCTGAGATACATAGCTGCCAGCCTTTTGATTTTAAAGCCAGTTCAAATGGGCCTTTCCACTATATGCAGAAGGCAGCAATGAGAGACCCTGCAGCAGTACCAGACAGCAGGGAAGCAGAGGTCATCAGGAAGACAGGGGTGGGGGTGGGGGTGGGGGTGGGGGGTGGGGAGTGGCTAGCATGGGATAAGGGCAGGAAACAAAGATCTTTGCTCTCCTGGAGCTTTCTTCCTAATGGGGGAAGGCATAGCAAGGGGGACAAGAGGACAGAAATTCTAGGTACTGGCAAATGATACAAAGACAGTATAGAGTAATGTGAAACTCGAGAAGCCCCTACTTTCATTGGAGAGCAGAGAAGTCTCTACAAAGGTGACACTTGATCTGTGACCTGGATGGTTCTAATCATTTGAAGCAGAGAAGAAAAGGTTTTGTTAAAGACAGTAGCACTTTCCTGGAAGGCAAAAACAAAACAAAAGAAAGATAAAGGAATGGAAACGCTCTATGAACTTGAAAATGAAAATTATGCACCTTAGGACGCAGTCAAAATGAAAGAAGCTGGTTGGCAGTTGGCTTGGTGTGGTGTCTGAGCTGCTGTGTTCTCCTTCCCCTTCCCCTGCCCTCCCCACTTTCTCCTCTTTCCCTCTGTTGGTGGGGTTTTGCTGTGTTCCCTAGGCTGACTTTCCATTGTTATGTAGCTTGGGATGGCTTTAAATTCAAGATCCCTTTCCTAAGCCTCCCACTGGGTTATAGGTGTGTATCATCAAGCCTGCCTCGGACTGTGCATCCTTAACAAGCCTCAAATCCACATAGATGTTTGAGTTATGGATGACATATGGAACATTGCTTCCAAAGCTTGGTCACAGAGAAATTAAAAAGTAACTTTTACAAGTATCTGTAGCAACTTAACATTGGAAAAATACCTGAGCACACCAGAAATTAAAAACAAAACACAACAACCAAAACCTCCAAAATCCTGATTAGTCACAAATAGTTTGAGACACATTGCCCCAAGCTGAGAGCTGTAAACAGAATAGCTAATTTAGGCAGACAACAACTTGGGTCTCTCTCTCTCTCTCTCTCTCTCTCTCTCTCTCTCTCTCTCTCTCTCTCTCTCTCTCTCTCTCTCTCTCTCTCTCTCTCTCTCTCTCTCTCTCACACACACACACACACACACACACACCACACAAATACACTGAATCACAGCTTCTATATAAAATTTCAATAACCATCCATCTTTTCCTTTTAAAAGTCACCTAAAATGTTCTAAGGGCACACTGTAGTTTCAATTACAGGGAAGACTTTCTCATCCTGGAATACTGAGGCACCAGGGTATCAAAATGAAGCACAGGAATTAATAGAATCAACATGTCTTCCCATGTGCAATGGTCTCAAGCTGACTGACTGAATTTCAAACATGAGTAGAGCAGCCATGATCTTTGTGGGGGAGACAGGATTAAGCATAGATTAACCCTTGATAAGGGACTGACAACAGGACCAAAGAAAGAATGCTGCCCAAGTCTAATTAAGTGAGATGATGGGCTTATTGGGGTTATTTACAGGGACCTGGGTGACTATCACAAAAGTTCCCACTCTATGGGTAACAACTCAGAAAGCTGCATCCCTGGAGCTCCCTAGATGGCTTAGTCAGAACTTGCTGCTTGCAGCAATTATTATTGTTTACATAGCCTTGGTAAGGGACTTTTGTGTGTCTTGTTGCTGCCTCAGTTTCTCCTGTCTGGTGTGCCTCTTTTACTCCCTGCATGTCATTGGCACTCCTCCTCCTTCCAGGGAATGTTTCTATTCCCAGGAAACAGGTATTCAGTTTTCAAACACTTTTAAGACAGAAGGAGGCAAGATACAAAGAAACAGGAATATCCAGATTACAGTTAGGTTAGAATTAGCAGCCTTGTAGTAAACTTAGGGAAATCCCTAGTCTCTAGTTCCTTATCACCCTTCAGTCTCCCTTGCTGCTTCTTCTGTGTAACCTGAGAGATACCACACTTCTTAGTGAGACCAAGATCTGCGGCTTTCCTAATTACCTTTTTACAAATTTCCAAGCACTGAGGCGATATCAGTGTGCTTCTTGAAATCTGAAAGGATTTACCTTGTTAGTTCATCGTGGATGGTTTAATATGTGTTATTTCCTCAGTGTGAATGTTTCTATTTTCAAATAGCAAACAATCCAGTGCAAACTGTTTTAGGAATGAAAGATTTGTGGACTTGTATAAATGGAACCAGAATAGATGGAGTAGATTTGAGGAAAGATGGAGGTGTAGGAGTCATCTTATTGTAACAGCTACAGAAAAGGACTGGTCGTGGATGCCAAGTGCCTCAACATGTTACAGTGAAAACAGGCTTTGGAATTAAAGGCATGTCAGCATGAGCACAGTGAGGCCAGGAGCCCTGGGGATGATAAGTGAAGAAACGAGACAGAAAAGTGGATCTCATAAAGGACAGATGGCAGCACTGGTCTCCTAGATCTGGAGTTACTGAAGGTTTGTGAACCACCATGTGGATGATGGGAGTCAAACATGGGTACTCTGAAGAGCACCCGGAACTATTAAGCAGTGATTCGTCTCTCCAGCCCCAATTGACAGAGTGCTGTCAGCTAAGGTAGACTCATGTACTGAGGCAAGACTCATGGAGGACATGTGACGTTTGAAGGGAGTATAATAGGACTCGATGGACAGAGGAGGGGGCTATGCTTGACTTTCTTGCATAGCAATGCTTGTTGGTCTGCCATCTTTGCTGATCTTTGCTTTGCTGAGAGAAGCACAGCCAAGAACTTTTTGCACAGCATTCCTGTTGTCCCTGGTCAATCCTGCTGACTTGTGTTGAGGCTGAGGCCTGGCTATCTCTGCTAGGTAGTACCACTGCTGCTGATTTATGTTTGCTATCTGACTCTATAGAACCGCACTGCTGGAATAGCCATAAAGTGCTTGTGAGTGGATTGGGCTGCTGCTGCTGCCCTCTGAACTGAACTGCTGATTTCCTGACAATACAGATTTGCTCCAAAGAACCATTTCTAAACAGGTCCACTTTCCCCCCTATCCTTACTTTCCCACAACCTCTGGTGGGTGGTGGGCTAGAAGGGATGTTAAAGCATTTAAGAACCATCATTAAAAATAGACATAGAAAAAATTAAATTAACACAGCCCTGTATTTTATTTTATTTTTTGCCAAAGGAGGATTTTTACCTAAAAAGATACTAAACAACACGAGCAGTGCCTTTCTGCTAGTGCTATTGCTTATATTTCTTGGGGACAAAGAACTATATCACAGTATTCACGATCAGGAAGAACTGTTTTGTGTAGATAGATTCTAGAATGTTATGGTCTTGGAAATAACCCAATTATTCTGGACATGTCAGGTTATTAAAATAATCTGAGACAGATTCTGGAATAGTGTTTATGTTTCTCCTCAAAACAAACCTCATCCCAGTGCTTTAGAATGCCCTTATTTACCAAAATGATGTAGGCCATTAAAGCATTTGAATTCAAGGTCAGAAAGTCATGACCTCCTAATGCCTTTTCTCAGAAGACTTACACATGGACACACTGGTGGCTTCAGAGTCTCCATTCTGATATAAGCAGTTTGTTATATAAAGAGAAACAGTTAAACTGGGTAGGAGAGGGGGTGAGGAGGGGAACAGGGATGGAGACCAGGGGTGGGGAAGTAGGGGCAGAAGAGGGAAGGGAATGAGAACTGAAATCAGGTGGGGAAAATCTCTGGGACTTGCTGGAGAGCTGGGACAGGGAGACTCCCTGGAGTCTATGGAGTTACCTTAACTGAGGTTCCTTGCAGCTGGGGATATGGAGTCTGAAGAGGCTACCTCTTGTAGCCAGGCAGGACTTCCAGTGGAGGGAGGGCGATATCAACCCACCCATAAAACCTTCAACGCAAAATTTGTCCTGCCTACAGTTCACGGATAAAGGTGGAGCAGAGACCAACGACTGCCCAAACTTGGGACCTATCCCATAGGAGCGAGCCAGGCCTGACACTACTACTGTTCTGCTCTGCCTGCCGACAGAAGCCTAGAATAGCTATCTCCTGAGAGGCTTCATACGGCAGAGGATGATGTGGATGGAAACAGATGCAAAGACCCACAGCCAAACATCATGCAGCGCTCAGGGAATCTTGTGGAAGAGTGGGGGACAGGATTGAGCAAGCTGGCAGGGTCAACGACACCATGAGAAGACCTACAGAGTCACCTAATCTGGACCCATCGGGGCTCACAGAGATTGAAGCACCAACCGAAGAGCAGACATGGGCTAGACCTAGACCCCCTACACATTTGTAGCAGATATGCAGCTTGGTCTTCATGTAGGTCCCTTAACAATTGGAGCAGTGGCTGTCTCTGACTCTGTTGCCTGCCATTGGATCCCCTTTCCCTAGCTGGATTGCCTGCTTGAGCCTGTAAAGGTGGGACTAAGAGGAACGGAGGGAGAGAGGGAGGGCTGCGATCAGGGTGTAAAGTGAATGAATGAATGAATGAATGAATGAATGAATGAATGAATGAAAGAAAAAACCTTCTGGAAAGAGAAGTAAAGTTTACATTTTCCTCCTTCTTTGGATTCTGTTTCATTTTCTCCCCATAATGGCTTGCTCCTAGGCTCATGTATATCTGCCCTCCTCTCTCATCTTTACCTTCCCTTTCCTAATCTTTTCTCTTCCCAATAAAGGAAAAAGAGATCATCTAAAATGTTTTATTTTAAAATGAACAAACTATTTTCTATTTCCTTTCCTTGAGAAACTAGAGATCAATTGAAACCATAAAATCATCCAGCCAATAGATGAGGTTTAAAATATTTCTGTCAATTATAATAAAGTAGAGCTGCACACGTGTTGGACATGAGCTACCCTTAGGCAGAGGGAGCTGTAAGCATGCCATCTAATTTCCACTTAAATAAAGTATTGTTAGTGTGAACCATGCTGGGAAAAGGTAATGGAAGAGAGAGTGTTCCACGGGAGCCCCTAAATCACAGGGCCCTGAGGAAAGGCTTTGGTACGGAGATTGCTAACCTCAGAGTCCTGCAGAAACAGCTAACTGCAAGTGGCCAACCACTGTCAGGAAAGCAGAATAAAGACTGTGTTTGGAAGCACCTAAAAGCATCCTTTGTTTTCACTGGCTCATAGATGTAATCTCTGGGATTATGTGCCTGTCATGACAGGAGTAGACATTTCACTTGTTTTAGAAGTATAGAGTAGCTGGGAGTGGAAAACTATATATGCTTAGCTTATGTTTGTATCTAATCAATTACACTATCAAATAATTTAAGCTAGTAGAGAGTTACCCAAAACTGCCTTTATATAAGAATGGCATAAAATAGACTCATTTGGTAATCTGCCTGAGATTGTATACCTGGGTCACATAGTGAATCCAGTTCTAATTTTTAAAAATTAAAGTGTGTGTGTGTGTGTGTGTGTGCGCACACACACGCAGCCAATTGTGAGATACCTGATGTAGATTATGGGAGTTGAACCTGGATCCACTTCAAGAGCAGAAATCAACCCTAACCCCTGAGCAATCACTCCAGCGCAATGAAGACCTGCCACACTGATTTCCATAGGAGAGACGCCAGTTTTCATTCCCAACAGTGCCCAAGAGTTCTGTCACCCGCCCTACTCCCTCTTTCTCATAATTTGCTATTTTTGTTTTCTTAATCTTAGCCATTGTGACTGAGCTAAGGTGAAATTTCAAAGTAGTTTTAATTGCATTTCTCTAATGGCTAAGAATCAGGGACAGTTTAAATACTTTTCTTAGCCATTTTTGTATCATCTTCTGAGAACTCCCTGTTCAGTTCTACGTCCCACTTTTAAATAGCCTCATTCATTTTCTTGATGTTCAATTTCTGAGCTCTTTATAGAGACACTGGCTTGTTCATGTTCACTGCTGCTCTATTTATAAAATCCAGAAATTGGACACAGCCTAGATATCCATCGACTGATGAACGGATAATGAAATTTTTGTGCCAATACACAATAGAATAATATTCAGTCATAAAGACAAAATGAAATTGAGAAACTTATAGGTAAAATGGGTGGAACTGGAAAACATTATATTGGGTGAGGTAACCCAGACAGAGACAAAAGTCACATGTTTTCATTCACATGTAGATCCTAATGTTGAACCCTTAGATCTGTAATTTGAAGTTGGAGCATTTGTAGAATACAGGAAATTAGAAAGGCCTGTGGTGGTTTGAAAACATCACTGAACGTGGGCTTTGGGATTTTATACCCTGTCCCTGCTTCTAATTCATCCTTTCTCCATTGTGCTTGCCTTTGAGGACTCTAAGCTCCCTGCTTTAGTTGTCATGCCTACATGCTGCTGAGACCTCTGGGCCACAATGATGGCCTCTTCTCTTTCTGGAAGCAAAAGTCAAAAGACATGCATCCGTAAGTTGCATTGGTCAGAGTGCTTTTATCATAGCAAAAGAAAAGTAACTTCTACAGAAGTCTGTGGTGAGGAGGGGAATACATATCTTAAGGGAGGGTAGAAAACTATGAAGAGGAAGGGGGGAAATGGGGATGGAGGTTTAAGTGAGGAGAGGGATAGCATGGTGGGAAGAGGAGTGGTACAGAGTGGGACACTGAACACTACAAACACTGACGATGTTTTTAAAAGTTGCCTGGAAACCTATTTTATAAGCTATTTACCCAGTTATATGAGTTTAGTTGGGGTCACCCCGCACAGGAAAAAAATGCTCCTTCCAGGAGTCACAAGCTGACAAATACAAAATCAGAAATGTGATACCTCCTGTGAGTGTACACAGAAGTGCCCCAGCGAGCACCATCATAAGAAGCTCTTGCCATTGCTCTGACTTGATAGTAAGGATCCATTCTGAAGACAGCACATTCCTGGCTGCAGGGCATAGAGACGTCAGTTTGGTTGATAAGGAGCTCTTCACCACTACTTAGATTTCATAGTCCTGGAGATGCTACAAAGACTTCTGGTGGGGAAAAAAAAGTGCTATTTGTGGATTTACTTAGTTGTGAACCCTGTTAACTACAATAATCATCAGCACGGTGAGATATGCCAAGGGTATAATATTGGCATGAATGTTCTGTGGGTAATCAACTGGTTTCTGATTGAGTTTAAGAACTGCTCCTCATGCCTGCAACTGGAAGTTTTCCAAGAACTAGTCTTTGGGAAACTCATCCACCCCAGGGAGAAGCCTACTATGTTTATTCTGTGAAATGAGCACATTATCAAATTGCCCTTTGAATCTATATCTTGCTACCCACAGATCAGCACACCTCTCAGACCTTATCATAGAAAACTCTTTGTGTGGGATGTGGTGGTTAATGTAGAAACTCACAATTTTTAAAAGTATAGCAAATAAGTGTCTGTGGAGTACTTAGTCACAAATAGAGCACATATACAATATCCTCTTCCCCAAGGCTGAGGAACCATCACAGAGGTGGTCACATAATGTCTGTAAGAGCCAGAGGTCAAGGAAGAGCAGAGCAAAGCAGGAACTCAAGCAGAGCAGGAATCCAGAGACCAGAACTGGTGCAGAGAGGAGAGCGGAGTGCTGCTTAGTGGACTGCTCCTCATGGCTTGCTCAACTCAGTTTTGTTTGTTTGTTTGTTTGTTTGTTTGTTTGTTTGTTTTATAGTATGCAGTACCAGCACCCCAGGGATAGCTCCAACCGTGGCAAGTGAGCGCATTTTCTCAGTTGAGGTTCCTTTTTTACAAAGACTCTAGATATTGTCCAGTTGACATAAAATTGACCAGCACAACTGAACTGCACTCATGGACTCACAGTGGCTGTGTTGCTGCACAAAGTCAAGCGAGTCAATAGACCACCCTGGAAGGGGAACAGGATCATGAGCCCTCACTCTTAGCTGAAACACTACTTACAACTGGTAGTTTCTAGGGGAAGCAGGGTCAGCTTCATTTAAAGGCATGGACCCAGATAGGTCAGACATGCTTCCTAGGATGTCCCCACATCGAGGAGTATATGCATAGTGTAAATTGGAATTTATAGGTTATTAAAAATTTTAAAAAGAAGATGCAAATTTGGGAGGGTGTGGCAGTGGATCTGGAAGGAATCAGGAGGTGGAATGAGAGTAGATATGATCAAAATAAAACAAATGAATTCTCAAAAATTAAATACTACTCATTTTAAAAATAAGAATGGCTTAATCCATTATTTGGATTTCAGTAGATGGCTGTAGAGAATCTCAATGATCCCCATTGGGGGTATTACAGGAATGCACAGGTATTGGAATGTTCGAATCCCTTTGCTTTCAGATCCCTGGGTCTATAACATAAAGTGTAAGGAATCCTCTAATAGTCTGTATTAGGTAGACTGAGCTATTGCACAGTATAGCAACTCTGTCTTATCTGCTTTGTGTTTTGTCTTCCTCTGTTAGATTTTATTTCAAGTTCTTGAAAGTTTCAAAAAGCTAATGCAATATGCCATCCTGACTAATTCTTCTAGGAACCAAGCAAAAGATAACAAGGGGCAAACACTATGGGTCGCAGCACATTGGATGTTATGTGTCCACACTCTCCAAGGGCCCATGTATTATAAAGACTTGGTTCCTCATTTGGTGACATTAGAAGGTTGAGGTGAGTGCTAGTGGGAGGTTTTCAGGTCTTTGGGCTCATGCCCTTTAAGGGTACAGTGGAACCAGCCCCTTCCTCTCCTTCTTTTCTACTGTCAGGTGAGGAGTTCTGCTTTGCCACACTTTCCATGTGATATACTGCCAGACCAAAGGCCCAAAGCAACAGAGCCAACAGATAATGAGCTAAAACTCCCAATAATGTAAGTCCAAATCAATCCCTCTGCTATGTTGATTAATGTAGGTATTGATTATGATGATGGCAAACTGAGTGCTGATGAGATAGCTTCAAAGTTATACTGATGAATGTTCACCCTTGCAGTCACTTATTTATCCTTTGCCATTTGAACCCCAGCATTTTGCTAGGCTCTGAGGCTACAAGGTGATTTGGCTCATGTACTCAGGGTGTTGATGGATTAAGAGAGAAGAGGGATAATGAAGTATTGCATAAGCATTTATAAAAGTAAATCAACAATCATAAAGTAGGATGCATATTATGAAGCAAAAAATAGTATACGATGAGAATTTATCACAATGGCTCCACCCAAAGTTGTAGAAGTCATGGGCACTGAAATATGTATGAACGGCCAGACTTGAGCAGAGCCACTACAATTTGCTTTTGGGTAAGCCAGGTTAGAGACAAGCAAATTGGATGCTCAGTAAATGCTTGAATATATAGAAACACTTGAAGTGAGCATACAGATTTGCATATTCTTGACCATCTGATGAGAAGGTGGAAGTGGAAATGAATTTAAAGATACATTTATAACAGAAAGAAGATTCATAACTGAATCTTGAGGAACTCCGGGATTCAAAGGTGGCAGAGACAGAGGGATGCCCTGAAGACTGGCAGATCTACTTGAAGTCAAAGAAGCTTCACATTTTATCGAGCTCTTGCTTAGGAGTTGCAACACTTGAGTCGATACAGTCAGTCACTATTTTAAAATTTCTAAAACTATTTCTGTTGTTTTCTTCTTGAAAAAGAACTGTCGAAGCTTGCACCTACAAACAGAACAGAACCAAAAACTAGGTTTGACTGAATGAAAGCCGAAGTAGGGTACAAACAGGACCACAGGGAAAGAAGCAAGGGCTCCAAGAATGTTCAGCCTCTGTAAATGCATGAGAAAACATAAACTATGAGATAAGACATCCATTCCGTTGATGTAGGCAGCAGAAGGTCTGTGCCCTTACCAAGGCAACTGCCAGAGCAGCGACTGGCCCAGAAGTCAGGGTCTCTTCCAAGGCTGTGATCAAGAACACACTGGGCAGAGATAGAATTGTGGATCAAGCCCCTATCCCTGGACCCCCTTCTCTTTTCTTTTGTCTTTGGTTCCAAGATGGGAAGTCTGATAGAACAGAGTCCCATAAATGCACTGGGGGAGAAAGATAAGATGGGATTTACTGTCCTTCAGCCTAGCTACATCTTCATTCTCAAAAAATCCTAGAGCTGTTTTATATCCAGAAACTCTGAAGCCATCCAGTCAGAGTTCCTATTTTCCTGCATGTCAAATCTACACTGATTCATATTTGTGGAACCAAAAGAATTGAAGGCATGGGCCATGTGTTGTCTCCACCCAAGACACTGAATCCACTTTAATCAACTCACATTAGCAAGCAAAAATATTCATTGAAAGACATCACTTTCATTCTTGTGCATTTTATGTGCTTCGTCATTTAATATTTAGTAAATGTTTGAGAAACACAGATTACTTTTTAGTAGACAAAATAAAATTACAATGCAATTCTTGTAAGTATTTTAAGTTCTGAGAGTTTTAAATTGCACACTCTAATATTAGACTTAGAAAAAGGAGAGAGATGTATTTTCTTTAACGGGTGTGGGATTGGGGGTGGATTATGGGACTTCAGAGCTGAGGTCAACAGAAAGACAACTGAAAAGACACAAAACAGATCCCCCCAGCATCAGACAACTCTGAGTAGTTCCCGGAGTTTGCTGCTTCTTTCTTTTAATTGGCTCACCAGGCTAAGAATGCATCTTGATGTGCTAAGTAACTTCTCAAAAAAGGGCTTTCCTTGGCCACCTCGTTTCTCAACAAGCCACAAATGCAGAGGGCAGTCCTCAGCAAGAACTAGGAGAACCGCAACTAGAGACTACCAGTGCAGGGGCTGGGAACCTAAAACACAAGTGCATTCTTAGCCCAATTCATATTTTGATAAAATATCAGCAACACTGGAGAGCAAGTATTTCCCACGCCAATATTTGTGAAATGCTATACTTTAAAAAAGGCATTTCCTTTGGAAGTCACATTTAGGAGTCTGTTCCATGCCCCGCCGCCTTCGCCCTGTCCGTCACCCACGCGGGCCGGGAGGCCCGAGCGCCGGTCGTTCCATCCCGGCGGCTGCTGGGCCGCGCCCCTGATTGGCCAGCGCGGTCCGCCAGCGTCACGGCTTCCCGCAGCCCCGCGGCCTCCGGGAGCCTGGTCGGCGCGCAGCGAAGCTGGCCGACCGCAGGCTCCGGTTCTCCGGCCACGCGTGAGCGTTCGCGCTACACCGAGATCCTAGGGCCGAGAGGAGCAGAACGCTCTGCCCACCTCGGGAGTCGCCGCCAGGCCGCCGAGCCGGGTAAGCGGCCCCGCCCGAGCCCTGCCCCCTGGACTCTGGAAGTTTCCCCGGCTGCGCGCTCCCCGCCGTGCTCTCCCCGCGGCCTGCGCGCCTGTTGCTGTGCGCGGGCCCGGGGAGTGCGGGAGGGCCGAGGCCTGGTAGGGGTGGGGGAGCGTGCGGGAGGCGCTTTGTGTTGGAGCCCTGCTTGGTGGGGCGCGATGGTGCGCTCTGGGCTGCGATTCTCCAGGGGCTCGGGGACTGGGCAGTTCCTTCCCGGGTCCTTGGCGTTGGGGAGGTGGGGAGGGGGAGGAGGGCGAGGAGGAGGGGGCGGTGGCACCCGGGGCGGGCGCGAGGGGGCTGCTCTGCTAGGGGAGGACGCCGCGGATTCGCAGGCCTGCGGGCGGAGGCTGGGGTTTCCTTCTAGCATCAGATAAGAGGACCGTGACTTCACCAGCCAGAGGGAAAACTCCTCTCTGTGTTGTTTCAGTGTCCTGAGGGGATGAATCTGAGAACTGAGCCCAGGCCACCTCATCCTGTGCTGTAGAGCAGCTGTGTAATCGACATCACCTTGTGTGTTCATAGACCTTCATTTACGATGCCCTTTATAAATCAGTAATCTGGGGACAGAGGGGGTATTGGTTCTAGGGGTATGGGAGGTTTTTGCATGTAGAATTTGTTCAGAAATGACGAAGATTTTATAATGATCAAATTATCCAACATAGTATATTATGGATTTAGAGGCTGATAGACTCCAGATTAGCAGTTGCATTTAAAACTCAAATAAAATTAAACTTTGAACGTTTTTGATTTGAACTTCTAATATAAAGTTTTGGATAAATGCACTTGGGCTATTATGTCCCTGGATCCAGGAAAGCTAATTTGGGACGCTCTGTAATTTATCTTATATTCCTCACCCCATTTGTGTGTGTGTGTGTGTGTGTGTGTGTGTGTGTGTGTGTGTATACAAAAAACTGGTGAGACTTTTTTAAAACATACTGATAATAGCGCATATGTGCGCTGTGTCTTTCACGCGTTCCTTTCTTCCGTGGATTCTTCTAGTTTCTTCTGATTTTCTTTCTTCCACGTTTTAATTTTACCACAGAACCCTGATAGTGGTTTGGTGAGGGAGTTAAGTTTGTTTTTTAGGGTGCTCCGAATTCTTGTCACCCAGAAAATGATCTACTGAATCCCTAGGGGTGTCTTTGAATTTCAGATGCTTTTTAAACAGGGAACACCTTGTAAAGGCTTTCTATACAGTATACTTTGCTGCAGGTTGGAAGGTACTAGAGAGATAATTTCAGATTGCAAATTTGCATTGATTCAGTGCTGGTTGGCACTTTAAACATTTGACTAAAGTAGGCAAAATGGTTTATAAATGAAATCTTGGATACATGTTCTGGAAGTAAGACTAGGGTTCTAGAAGCTTCTGAGCAACAGTGAGTTGCTGCAAAGGTAACTGACCTGGGTTAGAGAAAGGTCATTCTGCAGATTACATCCCAAGTCTGTCCTCATAGATTTGACAGAGTTGAGATGCAGACTGGCTCCACTTTTTACATTTATAATATAGCCAACATACTCTGAATTTCATCAAATACTTTGAGGCAAAGTTGACATACTGGACTGGATATACTCCAAATACTGTAGAATAAACACCCCATCTGCCAGAGAAAGATCTATACTCAAGAATGAAGAAACAGATGAATTCCTAGTGAATTGAGGATTGCTAGATTGTCCACAGGATGTTGCTCGCTTTAGTGGGTTTGTAAAAATAGACATTTGGCCTTAGGTAGAATTTCCTTGGGTATAGTTACATTGTTTCAAGCATCAGTTTGCTGATAAAGGTATTTTTTCTCTTTTAAGTTTAAGCTTTGTGTACTAAACAGTATTTACAGAAATTTGAGAAACTAGTATGGCAAAATTGTTATATTGTAATTAGTTATGTAATTCTAAGGGGCTCCATGAGAGGAAAAGTGGGCAGGAGAAATCAGTGCTAATTAACCAGGTGCCTTGGATATCTAAGGTAGTTAGTAGGTAGTAATTAGTAACAGGGAGCTCTGGAGATTTGGTACATTGGATCAGGCACTGGCAGGGCTTGGGGGTGGGTCAGAAGGAGGCATACAAAATAAATACAAACTGTTCTGGAAGCTTGATGTCTTCACTAATCACAGGGGAGAATAGAAAGCTCTTGCATGTGGTCTTCAGATTCATAAAAACAACAATAGCAACAACAAACAAACAAACAAAAAACAAAACAAAACAAAAAAAAACCCAAACAGCTGAAGGGTCTTAGGTTGCTGGACCTGATGAAGTGACAATCGTTATGTTGTTGATGCTGCTGTTAACATGTTAGTGTGTTTTCATTAAGAAGAGAGCATAGACCTGTAGGCCAAATGGTTGGGAAGGAGGTGGGTGGCAGGAACTAGAGGGGATATCAGTTTGTATCTTTCAAGAGTAGAATTGAAGGCTTAGGTCAAGGGGAAGTGTGTGGGTGGTGAAGGGGAAGTGGTAGGAAGCATGGATGTATGGGCGGAGCTTTGTTTTTCCCAGTGTTTTTCATTCCGTCTGTGATCTCAGAAAAGTCATCCAAATGCCCTTGTTTTTACCAGCAGTCCCTTCAAGGCAGTCCAGGCTCTCCTCTCATAGACTTCAAAACTTTTCTCCCCATTGCTTGCTTCCATAGCCACTGTGTGTGTGCAGTAAACAGCATCCCATTCCCAGTCAGGTCCAACAGGCTGGGCAGATGTAGAGCTACAATGTATGTGATGGTGACAACTGGAAGTAATATCCTTGGTTCCCAAGGACGCAGGCAACAAGTGTAGCATTTGGTTGGTTGGTTTCTGTCTCCTTGCCTTGTAGATGACGACTTCTCTGTATTTTTCATATTTTTTCCTTTTTGTGTGTTGACCTATTTTCTTCCTAAGAGGGTGCCTGGTCTCATTAGATTAAGGCCACTGATTACCATTTAACCTTAATTATTTCTTTAAAGAAACTCTCCAAATATAGTCATGTGCTTAGGTACTAAGGATTTGGATTTCCCATGAGTTTGTGGGAAGAAGATGCATTCCTTATCCTATAAGAAAGTTCTTGGAGAAACCCAGCCTGTAAGCTGATTAGAACCAGAAGAATAGGCTGGCCCAGCGTAAAGGAGAGAGGTCAGAGAGGAGGCTTCTGGGTAGTCTAAGCATTATTGAGGTAATAGGATGCTTGGTAAGAAAGGGAGACTGCTATTTGAGGAAAGGCTATTTTATCTCTGGCTGAAGGCCTACTGCTTTCTGTAAGTGTTCACTGGGTACTGTGTATCTAGAGCTGTTTTCCTTTTTGAAGATAAATAGAACATTAGTTCTTTTTAGTGTTTTATAAAAGCATACTTTTCTTAAAATATTTCTAAGCCTTAAAAATAATAAAGCAGATTCACTAAAGAAGAAAATACTAATGTAAACATGATGACTTTTGTGTTTGATTAAAACAACACAATGTGTTTAATTAACTTCCTGCTTCTTGAGGCAGGGTCTAATGTAGCATCAGCTGGCCTCTGATTCACTATGTAACTGATGCTGGCCTTGAACTCCTGATTCCCCTGCCTCCACTTCTATGGTACTTGGACTATGTAGGAGCACACTACTACTTCTAGCACAGTTTAGCTGATTTAGAAAATATGTCTCATGTGTGTTTTGTGGCCTAATCTTTGTCATAATCTTGTCCTTTTGAAAATTCCCCCCTTTTAGAAAAAAAAGATTAAAAAGGCAGAGTAATCATATGTAATCAGATGACAAAGGCTCTCATTTGGATGTTGAAATTATGTTTGATGATTTAGAGAATGCAAAAGCCATTCTCCAGTCCTGGCTGTCTGGGTGAAGAAACAACAGAGGAAATGGAGACTAACATTCTGACATTTTCTCTCCTTCCTGTCTTCTCTTTTTGCCTGTAGTAGTTAGACTGGTTGGGTTTAGGGCATTCTTACCTTTATTTATTTAATATTCTTATTCTTATAAAACTATTTTATCTCCAAGTCTATGATATTGTAAATAAATGCAGGAGGGAAAAGTGAGAAAGGAGATATTTGTTAGAAAGATGAAAAGCACATGCAGTAAACTAAATACATACATGCACACACACATTTTAATGAAAAAACAATTAGATTCTGTTGAATATTTACTGTTAGTAGTTCTGAGTATATAGTGGATAGATAATTTCTTATATTAATTATCATTTAAGGATATATATATATAGTATTTTCTATAATTCATTTTGAAGGGTAATAGATATGTATAAAAAGGTAGCTTAGTTGTGTGTGTGTTTGTGTGTGTGTGTGTGAGAGAGGGGGGGGAGTTAGTTTATGTATCTGTGAAGAGTTTAGTAGAGTGTTACCTGGTCGCCCTTCTCTTCTCTACAGTGTTCACAGTTTTCTTGGGAGTACTGAGTTGATAAACTGATTGCCTTTTAATCACAGGAATCAAAGATAGAGATCCCCACCATGCGTGTAAAAGACAAAAGCAGGCCCATACACTCAGTCGAGGGAAGAGGAGGTGGAGATAGGAGGTTCCCTGGAGCTGATTGGCCAGCTAGCTAAAGCAGCTCCTAAATTCAGTGAGACACTGCCTCAACTACAGAGAGTGATAAAGGAAAACACCTGAGGCAGACCTCTGGTTTCTACAGCTTGTGCAACTCACTCACATAGGCAAGCACACACAGGGATGTGTACATGCATTGTACATGTGTAGATGCATGTACACATATATAGCGGCATCGCAGTGCTGCTTATTATGAAGGTTGGTGAGTATAGATTGGATCACGTTAAGTCAGCAAGCATTTTTAGTCTTTCTTGTAGCTGATTGGAGACAACAGGATAGGTCATCTGGGGCTGAATTACTGCTTTCCAGCATGAATATTGGTTCAACCCAGGAGGTTCTTGTTTTCTTAGGGAGGCATGGGGCTATTTAACATATTTGTTATCCTAAAAAGTTTCCTTATGGCCCTTCTATTTCTTTTCTTACCTACCTGTACTGGCTGGTTTTGTGTGTCAACTTGACACAAGCTAAAGTTATCACAGAGAAAGGAAGTTTCAGTTGAGAAAATGCCTCCATGAGATCCAGCAGTAAGGCATTTTCTCAATTAGTGATCAAGGGGGTAGGGCCTTGTGAGTGGTACCATCTGTGGGCTGGTAGTCTTGGGTTCTATAAGAAAGCAGGCTGAGGAAGCCAGGAGAAGCAAGCAAGCCAGTAAGCAGCATCCCTCCATGGCCTCTGCATCAGCTCCTGCTTCCTGACCTGCTTGAGTTCCAGTCCTGACTTCCTTTGATGATGAACAGCAGCATGGAAGTGTAAGCTGAATAAACCCTTTCCTCCCCAACTTGCATCTTGGTCATGATGTTTGCTCAGGAATAGAAACCCTGACTAAGACACTACCCATGCCCTTCTTCAGGTACCAGCAATGCGCTCTCTATCACTGCAGATGGGTTGGCACTCACAGAGCCTGACTAAACTGAATGGACTGATTATATAGAAGGCTTCAGCCTTTTACTACATAATTATTTTAGAGTTCCAACTAAAGTAATTTAAAGTTACAGTTATAACTTAGTTCTGTTCACTGCTCTCTACTACTTCACTGGCATGGATATAATTAAGGAGATTTTAATGGCCTAGGATTCTTTTGTACTTTGCCTATTAAGTACAGTATATCTATTCTTACTTTTGTGGATGAGTAGCAGCTTCTGCTATAGAACCTTTAGGTTCTACAGTTGAGAACTGTCAATTAAAACAACAAAGACAGATTTACTGGCAAAAAGGTCAGACACATACAATCAATACTTCTCATGTTATTTGCAAGACGACCACACAGAAATGAATACCTTGAGTGGTTAGGCTGAGGTGACAGATAGGGGTGTGTGTGTGAGAGAGAGAGAGAGAGAGTTAGTTAGTTAGTTTCTGGTGTGTACAGTAGGAATTGTTTGGATTTTGGCATGGGCAAGGCTAATAACCTCTTTACTAGTAACAATAAAGGATATATGTATTATAACAGTAAGTTTATGTTATTTTAGAGAGAGGAAAGTTTTGCTCCACTTGGGTTAGAAAAGGAGAGTCCAGGAAAATGTCTGCGTCTTCTGGTACTCATTGCCTTCATAGCAAAATGATCCTTATGCCAAAGGGGGCTATGTTAGGGCAGTGTATTCTGATTCCTGTATTTTAATGTGCATCAGCCTTTTATATTTGGCAGTGTGTCTTCAGTCTTCTTAAGGTTAGGCTACTTTTGGGGAGTCATAGAATTTCAGTGTTTTTATTAGATGTTACAAAAAATACTACTGGGAATTTTAAAATGAAAGTATCCAAGATCCTTAACTTTTTAATAATATCAGGTGAATAAGTCAGAATAAATAATTCAAGAAATCCTTCCTCTGAGCATAGCATATATTCATATTTATATATATTATATATATTCATAGTATAGTGAATTTTGTGTTTCATTTCCAGACTTTCTGCCATAATTCTTTTCATGTGTGTGCATATTTTTAATATTTCAAAAATCATTTTGTTAGAGCTATCTGTAATTCCATATAAAAACATACAAGAGGCATATATAAGGCTTTAACCAGTAAAGACTTCATTTGCTGTTAGGATTATACAAATAATAGGTATTCTGTAAATGTTCCAATTAAGACCATTGGGTGTACCAAGAATTAGAGACAGGATGAACTGAAAACCTATTTTATTCTAGATCAGGTCTTTCCAACAGAAATGTAGAAGACATATATAATTACAAGTGTGTGTGTGTGTGTGTGTGTGTGTGTGTGTGTGTGTGTGTGTGTTGAGTGCATGTGTAGATGCAGGTGCCTGTGGGCTCATGCAGAGGCCAGAAGAGGGTGTCTGATCTTCTGGAGGTGGAGTGACAGACAGTGGTGAGCTAACTGTTATGGGCACTGGGAAGAGAAACCTAGTGCTGTGCAGGAGCATCTAAAATACATAATTTTAAAAATTCTTAGGAGCCATAATAAAGAGAAAAGCAAAAAGGGATGAAATTTATTTTAACAACGGATTTTGTTTAGTACAATTTCTTCAAAATATTATTTAAATATGCAATTAAATATGAACGGCAGATGAAGCATTTGTCTTCCCTTTTTCAAGAAAAAAATAGTCTCCACAGTCGTCGCTATATTTTATACACAGAATATCATCATTTAGAATTTGCTGTATTTCAGAAGCTAAATAGATATGCTAGCTCCTGCCTATCATGTTGGTGAATGCAGCACTTTAGATCCTGCATCTAAGCTGTGAGGAAGATGCAGTTAAAAGGAGTGGCTTCATTGTGTCTGGACAAAGTATTCTGCTGGCTGCATCTATCCAGCCTTTGCTGGGTTGTTTTTGTCTTTGGTCTTTTGAGAAACAGTATCAATGTCATGCTGGGAACCTTGTCAGCCTTGAAGTACTTGGAACACAGGCATAGGCCGCCTCTCCAGCTCGGTCAGTTTTAGTCTTTGTTTGTTTGTTTCTACTTTCTGATCACTTATTGAAAGTGTGATAGAAAACGCAGCAAACAGCATTTTACAATCAGATGTGGTCTTTTGAGTGTTAGTAAATACAGGCAATGAATATAGTGAGGTGATAGATGAGTTATTTAAGTAAGAGGACATGCTTATTGAAAAAGATATTTATATATATATATATATATATATATATATAATATCAGTGAGAAAAAAATCACTTTTCAAGGTGAACCACAAGATTCCTAGAGAATTGCATTTGGTAGCTAAATAGAGTAGTTTATCATGTTAGTGAATCAGTAATCAGGGCACTGAATTGATGCTGATTTATCTTGACATACCTAAAGTTCCTGTTCAGGGTCTTATTACCTTATGTTTTTAAATAAGTTTTTCCTTATCTGAACTACTTGGAACCTTGCCAGCAAGATATACATTGCCACCCTTTGCTGACTTTGTTCCTAGCAGTCTTGGCTATGAAGGACTGAGATTATTATTGTAGGATTTAGGCAAACCATCTCTGTTCTCAGAGGAGTATAGTGTTCTGTCTGGCAAGTATTTAGTACAGAACATGGAAAACGCTTCCAGTCGTATTTGATCTTCTTCCTGGGTGTGTGCTTATATAATTAAGAAGATCCAAAAGTAAATTTGCTTTGGTTTAGTGACTAAGATTATAGCAGATTTCCTCTCTTAGATCTTTTCTCTCTTAGATACCATTTCATAATATGTGAACTTTATTCCATCTTGGGGTTTATGGGAATATTGTTTTTTTTTCTGGTGAGATTACTGACTTTTTAATTAGAGTACTTTGATTTTCCCTACTTTTAATTATCAAGATTATCTCCTATTAGTAATTTTATAAATTAGTACAAGAACCAAAGTTCTTTCAAATGAACCATATTTGGTATGAGTGTGACTTTTTTTCACTCCCCTGGCAATAGAACAGCAAACTGCCTACTATGAGCCACCTCCGAGTGTCCCACTCCCACCTCCACTTTGAGAAAGGTTCTCTAAATTGCTTAGGTTGGTCTTGAACTTCTGATCATCCTGAGTAGTCGGGATTAGTGGTCTGTGTCACCAGACCTGGCTTAATGAATATTAATACTGTATCCTGCCTAGTGTTTGGCAGCAATAAATATTTTCCAAATTGGTCTGTTTAGCATGCTCCAGCATGAAGAGACTTACGGAGTTTTACCACTAGGATAATTCTTACATCTAGTATTATATTTTCAAATATCCATTTCTCTTGGATTTCTAACCTCAGTTCTCCCCGTACTTTTATTAAAAAAAAATTATTTTCTCATACAGTATATTCTGATTACAGTTTTCCCTCCCTTTATTTCTCCTAGCTCCACCCCATCTCCCCTCTCTTCTGGGTCCACACCCTTTCTGTCTCTCATTAGGAAAGAACAGGCTTCTAAGAGATAACAATGCAATGTAAGAAAATAAATTATAGTAAGATCAAACAAAAGCCATCACATCAAAATTGGAGAAGGCAGACCAACCAAAGGACAAGAGCCTCAAGAGAAGGCGCAAGAATCAGAGACACACTGAGGAATCTTATAAAATACCAAACTGGAAGCTGTGATACATGTGCAGAGGACCTGGTGTAGACCCCATGTGGCCCTGGGCATGCTGCTTAGTCTCTGAGTTCCTATGAACTTTTCACAGTTGATTTAGAGGACGCTTTTCTCCTAGTGTCTGTCCTCCATTCCTTCTGGCTTATATACTCGGTCTACCTCCTCTTCCATCCATTTAGAACTGTGTGTTCCAAGGTCAGTCTGCCCCCCCCCCCGCGCTTCATTATAAACTCAGTTCTCAATTCTTTTCTTCACCTTAGCCTTCTGCATTGGTCTTTATGTTGAGCAACCGTTTAGAGACCTCTGATAATCTACTCGACGTCTCTAAGTTATTTTCTTTCTTTAAGCTTTTAAAAAACTTTTATGTGCACTAGTATTTTGACTGCATGTGTATATGTTCACTATATGTGTTTCTGGTACCCTTGGAGGTAAGAAAAAGGTGTTGGCTCTTCAGGAACTGAAGTTAGGCATGATTTAAAATACTTTGTAGGCACTGGGAACTGAATCCAGGTCCTCTGCACAAACAGTGATTGCTCCTCACCACTCTCTGTCCATCCCCAGTGTGTTTGCTTGAATAACTTGTTATTTGCACACATTCGTGCAGTGTCTCCTCTAGGTGTCATTCAGCGAATGTTTGTGCAGTGTCTACTGTGTGTGTCATTCAACACGTTTGTGAAGGTTTGGTCTGCTGTAGATACATCTCCCAAAGAAAAAGGAAACAACTGAATGACCTTTGCTGCAATTTATCTTCTAGTATTTGACATTTTCTAGAAGCATTTTAAATTAAGTATGTCTATAAGGAGCACATTCCCAGCAGTCTAGGAAGCTGTGAAATTGCTCTTTGCTGTTATTCTTTCAGCTAACAATCTCCCAGCATATCTAGTGTCTCAGATTAACAACTTTGAGAGTCAGCCTCTGTTGATGTCATTTACCTGTCTCCTCTGCTCTCTGCTCCTGGATTTGACTGAGTCCTTTTGAGTTGTTCCAATGAAGGTGTCCATCTTTCTGTTTTGTTCCTGCTATTCCCCTATGCTGGATTCCCAGTGTTTTTTGCTTGCTTGTTTGATTTGTTTTTCTATTGTGTGTTGTATCACCACTGTTTTCTTTCCTTCTCTGGTAAATTACTTATCCTATTGCCAAAATTGTTTTTTTTTTTTTAATATGAGTTTTTAAGGTCTTCCGTTTTGTAGCCTTCTGCCTTGTATGCTCTGCTTTGCCTGTAGGGAATTCCCAAGCAGGTCATGGAAGTGCTGCCTTCCTGGCTTCTCTTACTACCTCTCTGAGAGCTGTCATGTTGCTGTCATGTGGTCTTCTGCATTCTTTATGGTTTCTTGCCATAGCAAGTATCCTTTCCTCAGCAAGAAATTCTGTCCCTTCTTTTGGACCCCTTCTTCTCTGTTCATCCTCCAGGGAGGGGTTGATGTGTCTCAGCTCCAGATTCCTATTGATTCCCGATGATACTGTTGGGTGCCTAGCACATCACAGTATGGTGCTGGGCCATCCATTCTGCTTGGGCTCAGACACTAGGCTTGTGTCCTTATTCTCTGCCATTCTTGTGCTTTCAGTCACCCTGCAATGAAAGGCAAATGAAGATTTTTATACAGTTTGTGTATTCATCTTTAATTTTAAAAAGATTGAAATTGATACAAAAACATGTAATCACTGGTCCCTAAATTGTTTGTGAAGAAAAAGGAGATGCAAAATGTACATGTGGGAGAGCAAGAGGCTTATGGTTGGAGCCATGAGCATTTAAAAATGTACTGTGATGTTTAAGAAGGATTCTATCAGTAAAAACAGTTAGAAGCAAAGCCCCGTGCTTGATCACGCTGGACAATCCCAGTGTCTTATTTTATCTGATAGTGAGGGGTGTGGCCAGAGTATTTTTCTAGCATGTGGGATGACTACTGTTGGCTGTCAGCTTGACAAAATGAAGAAATACTCATGGGACAAGCTTTCAGCACACCTATGGTGTATTTTCTTGATTAGGTTAAACTGAAGGGGGAAGATCCATCTTAAAAGCAGGTGTCACCATTTCTTGGGTTTTGATCCCTCACTGTAGAAAAAAGAAACCTGGAACTGAGCACAGGGATTGATGGCGCTTTGCTGTCTGAACTTGAGCAGAGGCATTGATGGCTCTTTGCAGCCTGAGTTTGGGCACAGGTGTTGATGGCTGCTTGCTTTCTGAGTTTGAGCAGAGATACTGGTGGCTGTTTGCTTTCTGAACTTGAGCAGAGACACTGGTGGGTGTTTCCTTTCTGAGTTTGGGCACAGGCACTGATGCTCTTTGCCCCCTGAGTTTCTAGCCATCCTACTGTAGTTACCTGCTTCACGCTCCTATTTCTTTGACTTCTTTGCCAGGATGGAATGGACCCTTGAAATGTGAACTGAAAGAAACCTTTCTGTCTTGAGTTGTCTTTTAGGGTATCTTGTCAAAACAATAGCAAAAGAAAGTTATATTCTCTGTGTCATATGGAACACAAAAAGAAGAGAGGAGGAGGGGAGGAGAGGTGGAGTAAAGTGGTCGTTTAGAGGAGTGGAACACGGACTCTGAGATTGTCTGGTTGCTGATTCTCCCGGTGCCTCTTACCCAGGAAGATTTCAGGGTTTAGTTAGTACTTGAAGAAATAATACCACCATTAATTCTGGACTTTTAATTTGTGTCAATGTTTACATTTCTAGATTAATATGTATAATTTTATTTTGTGGTTGATTTTTCTAAAGCAACCAATAGCATCAGTTTATTTTATATGATGGATATTGTAATAAAAATATCTGACACCTCTGTAACGGTTTTAAGTGCTGACCTATTTTTCTGACAGTCAAGCTACATGCTTTGCTCCATATGTCTTTCTGTGTTTTTCAGCTTATTCACTTTATTACAAGCTCTTCCTTCCCACCTACAATTGCTTTTCCATGTCTTGTTGTACATGAGAATTAAACTCTTTCCATTAACCTAACACTTTACGCAGACTGAACTGAATTTTGGAATTTGAAATTTGTCAGGTTAAGTTCTACTTCTTTGAAGGCCCACAGGGTGGAGGAATGACTTTTGAGGACTGTAGAGAGTATAAAGGGTGGTCCTGGCTGAGGAGATGGCTCCGTGGGTAAAGTATTTCCACGCAAGAATGAGGACTAGAGTTGGGACCCTGTGTAAACAATCCAGGCAAGATTGGGGTCTCCTTAGTCTGACAACTGGGACCAGAGGCAGAACTGATTGGCTAGACTAGTCAGAGGTCCATGAGCTCTGGGTTCAGGTAGAGACCGTGCATCAATTTAAAAAAAAAAAAAAAAAAAAAAAGCAGAGATCTGTTAAGGATGATGTCTAATGCCAACTTCAGGCCTCCAATTACATAGACACACATGCACATACACACAGAGACACAGAAGCACATAGATACAGACACACACACACACACACACACACACACACACACACACACACACACACACACCATACTATATACCGAAAGGACTTTTTAGTAAATGGGAAAGGTGTCATAAAACCTTTTGCTTTGCCACATCAATAATAATGGGGCAGTTTGCTGTTCTTACTCTAGAAGTGAGTAACTTTGATTAAATTAAGGACTTACTATAATAGCTGTTGGAAATATAAAAATACAGAGATTAATATACAGGCTTTACATCAAATACAAACTAGTAATCAAAGTAGTTTTGTATGTCTAATGCTTGTAGGCATTTGCAAATGTTATCTATAGCTGACTTTACCAAGTGGTTAGAAAAAACTCAAAGACAGTACTTAACCTAGGATCACATAACAAGAAAGTGAATTGTTTATTCAAGAGAATTACCTTAAAAAGCAACCATGAAACTTGGAAAGCCCAGCTACTTGAGCTGTTTAATCTGAAAGCATATAGCTGTTGCCTGTCCTACATCATTACTGTCAGAAGCCAGAAGTGGGACTTGGTGCTGGGAACTTCCTTGCATTTCCTGTGTGGATTCCCAGATTGGATCTATCTATACGTTGGCTCTGTTGTTTATAGGCTGTCTGCATGGGGAAAACACTGACTTCCTGAACCTCTGCCTTATCTAAAAACGGGAGGCTCTAAAAGCATCTGTGAAGAATACATATCATCAGCTCAAGGGAACAGGGACATACAATACATATTTTACAGATAGTTCAATTGTATACAGTAAAAACCATGTGCATACTGTTTTGTTCTCATTATTACAGTAGATGTAATGGCAAGTACTACTTAGGTACAATTGTGTTTGAATGCTTCTTAAGACTAGTTTCTCTGTATAGCCCTGGCTGTCCTGGAACTCTCCAAGTACCCAGACCAAGCTGTGACCAAACACAGAGTTCTACCTGCCTCTGCCTCCTAAGCACTGGAACTAAAGCTGTGCAGTACCAGGCCCTGCAAGTTGCAATTGTATTAGCTGCTGTTAGTGAACAGCTTATTTTAAAAGCTCCAAATATGTGGATTGTTGCTTTCATTTGTAGATTACAACTCTACCTAGATTTTAGATATTTCAGTGATTATCTGTTTAAGGGAATATTTGACAGTGAATTTTGAGGAGCAGGATTACTTTTCTCAATTGGAAAAATGATGCAGAATATGGCCAAGGCTTTAATCTTTCCTCCTTATTTCCTTTTTTTCCATTTCCAAATTTATTTGTAGCCAAATTAATTTTAAATAAGTTTTGATGTTTTATTATGTAATGTCTTCATATGTGAATTTTAGTATCTAGAGGCACATCATGATGGCTACAGTATAATCTCTGGTGTTGTGCTTCTGTGTCTATAAAATCTGATGTTAGCAGGCTTCGAGATAAAACTTAGAGATTTTACTATTTTAAAATAATTCATCATTAATAATTGTGAAAGAAAGTGTTACTGCCTTACACCAGCTGAATTCGAAGTACTCCCTGGAATCCACTGTGAAGAGTGGGCTTAGACAGTGAGGGTATGCTCACTCAACTCCCTCACAGTACCCGCTTCTCTCTGAGCAGACCTGGAATTCAACCAAGAGGGCTCACAAGCCATTAGTCACCACAAAAATAGCACAGGAGAGAAAATGGCCACATTAACTACAGCTCTACTGTGTTGTTTTCTTACCAGACAACTTCTGATCAGAAATCTGAGCCTGCCTTTTCTTGAGTTAGCTGCAAACTTTCTCTTCACTCCTATCCAGATTCAGCAAAGGGAAATCTTGGAAGCCACAAACTGAATTTAGAAGTGCTGATTGATGAGGAAGGCTAAAAATATCTAATTAAGTTCACTGCAGTGTCTTATAGCTCAGGGTAACTACATACTCGATATGATAGAGTACACCCTTGATGATTTCTGTAGGAAAGATTCAAGAACTGAAGAAACACTTTGGGAAAATAATGGACTGTGTTTGAAATAGAGTTACTCTTAAGAGCTAGAAAGAAACATAGAAAATGACATTGGAAGAATCGTATAAACTTGAGGTCGTTAGAGAACCTTGCTCCCCCACCCCACCCCCTGTCCTAATTCCATAGTGTTTTTCTGTGAAGTTCGTTTCTTCACTATCTTTTAGAACTCCACTAAGGAATGTCTCTGTTAGAGTTGACAAAGCTACATATTGTTCTGCCTCAGGATTGGCTTTCCCATCTTACCAACTCAATGGAAACCCTGTGACTGAGTAGGCAGCCAAGGAATGATGGACATCTTCAGTACCAGCCCCTCCTCCTGCAACTGCGAACTCTTGCAGACCAACTGCAAGCTATGTTTCTGTGTCCATGAGGACGCTTGAGTCTCCATGCCTTTTATAAGCACCAAGGACACAATGTGCTCAGGCTCACTGGGGAATTGCCTTGTTCCAGGCAGGCAAAAGGACAAACAGCAAGCACCAGAAGTAACATCTCTAGAGAATTAATTTCCAGTATAGGAATTACACTTGAGGCCACAGAGTTTATCCTTCTGTGGGTTTGAGGTCTCCCAAGGAAACAGTGGCAGAAGAGAGTGTTTTCTGGTTCCTGGTGGCATCTGGAATCTCCTTGTATTGACACATTTATTTTCCAGAGCCACCCTTGGAGGAATCCCTCTGCCTGGTTCTATCCAAGAAATATGTGTGGCATCTGGTATCTTGGCCCTTAACCCTGAAAATCTGGTAGCGAGCAGGGGCAAACTGCCCAACAATCCAAATTCCTTTGACTTTCCCTAGGGAGTAAGAGAACAGAAGAGACTGAATCTCCATTAGAAGCATCATCTCCTGAGTCAGTATGCTGAGGGGAGTTGACTCTGGAGAAGGGTTATTTTGGATTCTTAACGACAACAACAACAACTTGATGAGTGGAGAAGGGAAGGCATAAAATAATAGAACAACTAAAGCAGATTTGATTTATCTAGTATCTTTAAAAATGTTCCACCGGCTTGACAGTTAAAGGATAGCAAGAGCTCTAAGCCACAGACTTAGAAACCACCGGTTTCTGTGGACCAACCCCAGTGAGCACATGTCTCTCAGCTACATGAGTTTTGAGGTCTTTTTCCAACTCTAGAATTGACATCAGAGTAGATTACAAGCAGAGAATAAAAGAATTTAAGTTAAAAAATATAATTTAAATGTGTAAGTCAGGAAGTAGATACAAGACTATTAAAACAGTATCTTGTGTTTGGGGTTATCTGGAATTTAGGAAGGAAATCATAAGGTTTTGAAGGGGTAAGAATACCTCTCCTTTAGTCAGCCATTTAACAAATGAATACAGACATACATGTAGACCAAACACACATCCACACGAAACAAAAGGAAAGGGATAAAATAAGTAAGTGTAACTTCCAAGATTCACTGCAAAGTAATTTTGAAAATTAAAGCAAAGTTAATGAATGTTTGTTAGTTTGAATGTATTTGTTGTGTAAATATATCCATAACTAATACACTTTAATTTTCCATGTATTCTTCATTTCCATGGGCTCTACGCCCCTCTAAAAAGAGGGGAAGTTTTACAAAAACGGAAGTGAATAACAGTGGGAATCCTAAGAAGGGAAAGGAAATAACACCATTGTTATTTAAATTTCTTTTTTGATTTGTTTTGTTTTTTGTTTTTGTTGTTGTTTGTTTTGTTTTGTTTTGTTTTGTTTTGTTTTGAGACAGGGTTTCTCTGTGTAGCCCTGGCTGTCTTGGAGCTCACTCTGTAGACCAGGCTGGCCTCACACTTAGAGATCCTCCCACCCCTCCCTCTTGAGTGCTGGGATTAACAGTGTGAGCCACCACCACCTGGCATAAAGGCCTTTAAAGCACGCGCATTCTCAGTTAAAGCGATGGCTGCTGCGCATGAGCTTGTTTATCTGACAGTGCATTAATACAGGTTCCCGTGCATTAATGCAGTTTGGTATTGTTATATACCGTAACTGTCATTTGAATATATGTGAAAGATAATCAATTTCTATTAACAGACTTACATTTGGGTTACACGTTGTTCTCTAAGGAGAGACTTTTAAATGTTTTGTGTTGCATGCACATCCAGAAGTGACAGCAGCAGCCTCTTCCTATCTCTCCAGGCCTGGTGCTCCCTGGCAAACAGTTGGTTCATCAGGACCCTAAGCCCTGTCTTCCAGGCTTTGCTGCAAAACAGCTTGGTGGGCTAGAAGCAGGCTAGCCCTCAGAGCAGCTGACAGAGGGCTAGAAGCAGGCTAGCCCTCAGAGCAGCTGACAGAGGGCTAGAAGCAGGCTAGCCCTCAGAGCAGCTGACAGGGCTAGAAGCAGGCTAGTCCTCAGAGCAGCTGACAGGGCTAGAAGCAGGCTAGTCCTCAGAGCAGCTGACAG
>CM052702.1:77252433-77270343 GCA_028551405.1 Uromys caudimaculatus | reverse complement strand
GACTTTGGAGGAAAGCAGTTCATATAAGGGGTAACATTTGAAATGTAAATAAATAAAATAATTTAACTTAAAAAAGAAAGGTTAAACAAAGCAACAAACCAAACTAAACCAAACCAACAAAACAAAAGAGATTGGTTTAGTCTGACCGGAGTTAAATCATGCACTGAATGAAGTTGTATGTGTGGGAACTCTTACCAGTAGTGGTGACGTTTACACTTTTTAGGAGCTTCAAGTAAGTCATTTTTGGAAACAATTCCCAAACACTGAAACATTTTATCAATAAGTATTTATACACTTACTGATCTACTTACACAAAAGTAGAGTTCAGCTTCCTTGAAAGAATGAAAGGCAAATTCCCCGTAGTCACTCCCTAACTTGAGACTACGGTACCTGTTTATTCCCCCTGGAGATGCCCCCAGCTCTGAGTTGGATTGTGCCCTGTTTAGCCAGTGATGTACCCTTTGAGTACCTGTATGTGTACTATGTATAGACGGTAGAAGTGTTTTACTTTGAAAAGAGCTAAACTATTCTGTGGTTCTCAATTTAATGTTTGAAAACTAGACTGTAAGTCTGTTCTCTAACAAATAAGTCTAATTTATTGTGAATATAAATCTCTAGACTTATTTCAGTCTCATGATTTGTGTTTGTTTGATGCTTTTTTCTTTTGTTTCCAATCTCCACGAATACTATATTTTGTTTTGTAGTTTTCCACCAGGCATATGTTTATACACACACACACACACACACACACACATTACTAATACATTTTAATATGCAAATTTAGCTTATTTTTCTGATGGAGTTTGAAATGAGAACATTTTAGCTACCTATGAAGGCAGTTTTTAATGAGACATGCATTCCTTGTCTGTTAGCTTTGTTTGCCATCCTAAAGCTTCATTGATATTACTGATATTTGTTGATCTGCTCTCACATTTTTGAATGGCAGACTTCCATTGGGCAAGAAGCTCAATCCTGATTCTCTTAGTGGTTGGAGGAGAGGGACAAAGCAGAGTGTGGAATAGCATATTTTTGAAATAGGAGTTCTGAGTTGGCCAAAATATGACATTAATAAGTACTATATTAGCAGATATCTAATAAATACTGTAAGCTCATGACTTAGACAATAGAAATTTATCCTCTGAATAGTTCTGGAATTTGGAAAGTTCAGAGACTGGCAGGGTACACATTTTAGTGAGGGCTCTTCCTGGATTGTTGATAATCACCTTCTGGCTGTTTCCTCATATGGCCCTTCTCTATACCTTTAGAGAGATCACTCTATGTCAAGGCCACCAGTGTTACTAGATTATACCCAACTGTTCTCACCAAATCAAACCTGTATTGCCCTGGCTCTAAAATCAACCCATAGAGGGATTTCAGTTCAGTCCCTAGCAACACCCAAAGGGACTGGAACTATTCAGCCATCAGAACTCTTGACCAGAACACATCATTGTTTCTGGAGTGGTGAGCCACTGACCTGGCCCTTTGAGTTATGTTTTCTGTTTTAACGACTGGTCTCTGTTTTAGTGACTTCCAGTCTCTCCTAGGAATTTGCCCAATAGTGCAAATTATCGCAGGCTTATTTCTAGCTAAACACTATACACTAAACACAACAACAGCATTCTTACCAGTAACACATATCTGCTAAGACATAAACTATGGATAACTAATCCACTATTTACACACAAATGGGGCCTCTATATTTTTACCTATGTATTTCTTCATGTAGGACAAGCTATCTACTAGGGGTCATCTCCTGAGTAACACATGCAGGAATGCTGGAATCCGTCCTGGACTTGCTTTCACTTGTGTATTAGATACTGTGGCTTTAGCTCTTTACTGGCTCTTGGGTCTGTTTTTACTCACATTTATTTTTACTTTCTTCTGTATTTTGAACATCCCTCTTGCACCATCTCATTTCCAGTTTCACTTGCGTTTTGTACATCTTTTATACCATTGTAGGGTTATCTACCTGAAATATAATCTGATTATATCACATGCTTGACCAAAATAAACTTTAAATAGAATCCAAACTCTTGTATTCATGTTCCTTAGTAATTTGGAGTTTCCTTAGCCCTAGCCACATTATGTCTGTCAGAGGTAAGAAAGTTCTGTATTCAGAAGGCGCCATGTATACTGACTTTCCACAGGGAGCACCACAGGGAGCATTCACCATCAGCTCTAACTCCTGTCCATTCTTTAGGAGTCTGTGAAGGGTATGAGATCTGCAGCTCCAGGAAGCTTTTTTCTGACTTCTCATTGTGGCCTTGGGAATCACCCCTTTCCATTTCTATATTTTTCTTTTTGTTGCTGATTACTGTGTATTCCGTTCACTAAGCATTGAATTCTTATACTGTCCTCATTTCTGTTTCTGCCTCTTGATAACATACCAGTCATGTGAGCATACTGTGGCTGAATTAGTAAAAAACAAAACCTTCCTCTAATCTTGAAGTTGGTATTTTTACTTTTGAGAGATAATTTAATACAAAGGTAGCACAAGTTTGTTAATAGGAAATAATATTGATCAATATGTGAAGTATTGTATGAAGTTAAATTTCTTTGACTTTGGAGTAAGTTTAGAATTAATAAATTCCGCACTTATTATAGGAATTCGGAAAGATAACTGTGAACATGAAAATAAAACTTGCATTCAGGAACAGCATTTTGATCAGGGCCTAGAAAATGAGGGCGACAGTTCAAAGGAGAAGATGCTAGTCAAAGGCTGCTTGCACCTACTGGACAGCTGTGGTGTACCAGGTAGATGCTAGGCTATGTCCCTGCCCTGGAGACAGCAGTTCAGTAGTGGTATCCCAAAGTAAGAATTATAAATGAAAGTGTACATTTTACTTTCACAAACACTGGCAGATATGACAAACTACCTGTGATGGATTACATCCTGGCTTTTGTCTGCTAGCTTCAGGACGTGCTGAGGCAGCTCTGAAGGGTACAGATGCTAAATTTAAATGCAGTGACAGATGCTGAACTACCTTGATGAGCTGTGAAACCAGTGCAATGAGCTTTTACTATTTCATATTTGTTTTAGTAAGAACTGAGTGCAATAACTCTGAAAGTGTGAGCATTTCCTGCAGCTTCTCCTCAGAATTATTTCTATGTCTGCTGGTTAGGTGTTTTTTGTCTTGGGGGTCATCAATTTGACACAGACTAGGGACAATCAGGGAAGAAAGACCTCAGATGTAAAAATGCCTTTTCAGACTGGTCTGTAGCAAGCCTATGGACCTACTGTAGCCATGGGTGGGTGGTCCTGGGTTGGATAAGAGCCAGCTGAATGAGCCATGAAGAGGAAGCCAATAGGCAGCATCCTTCCATGGCCTTGGTTTCAGTTCCTGCCCTGACTTTCTTTCATGATGGATGTCTTAGTCAGGGTTTCTATTCCTGCCCAAACATCATGACCAAGATGCAAGCTGGGGAGGAAAGGGTTTATTGAGCTTAAACTTCCATGCTGCTGTTCATCACCAAAGGAAGTCAGGACTGGAACTCAAGCAGGTCAGGAAGCAGGAGCTGATGCAGAGGCCATGGAGGGATGTAACTTACTGGCTTGCTTCTCCTGGCTTGCTCAGCTTGCTTTCTTATAGAACCCAAGACTACCAGCCCACAAATGTATTTTCTCAACTGAAACTCCTTTTTCTGTGACAACTTCAGCTTGTGTCAAGTTGACACACAAAAATAGCCAGTACAATTGCACCCTTGTCAACTTGACACACAAACACATCACCAATAAGCCTTAACCCTTACTTCCTTATTCATTCCCAAGATCTAAATAACTTTAAAAATCCCACAGTCTTTGCCATTTCTTACATATTAACATTTCAGTCCCTTTTAAACATCCAATCTCTTATAATTCAAAGTCTTTTTAACATTAATAGTCTCTTAACTATGGGCTCCACTAAAATACCTTCTTCCTTCAGGAGGAAAAATATATCAAGGCACAGTCACAATCAAAAGCAAAATCAAACTCCCAACAGTCCAATGTCTGGGATCCACTCATGATCTTCTGAATTCCTCCACTGGCTTGGGTCACTTCTCCAGCTCTGCCCTTCATAGCACACACCTTGTATTCTAGGCTCCAGATGCCTGTATTCCACTGTTGCTGCTGTTCTTGGTGGTCATCTCATGGTACTAGCATCTCCAAAACACTGCTGTCTTCAGCTGCAACTAGGCTTACCAACAGTCTCTCATAGGCTCTCTTCATACTGCCAAGCCTCACCTCCTTTGCATGACCCCTTCAGTCCTGGGCTGTCTATTGCAACTGAGGCTGCACCTTCACCAATTGCCTTCCACGGCCTCTCACAATGCCCAGACCTCAGCTGCTCTTCATGACTCCTTCATGCCTTCAAAACTAGTACCACTTGAGTGACCCTTACACATTACCAAGTCCAGTTACAGCACATGGTATGACCCTGGCTATCTCTGGAACGCAACCTGTGTGTTCTCAGAAGACACTTCTCAGAAGATTTCACCTCAATGATGCTGGTCTCTTCCCAATCTGCCAATTTCTTAAATCCAGCTAACCAGCATCAATAGTCCCAGTAATGCAATGGTTTTGCTTTAGTAGTTCTGGTATCTTGTTAATCACAGGTGATCCTTCAGCCCCAGCTAACCAAAACCACAGAACGTTCACAGTCAAACTAGCAATGGCCCTGATAAGAGTCTTTAATCTTCCCTCTGAAATTTCACAAGCCAGGTGTCCATCTTCTGCACTGTTCTCAACATTATCTTCCAAGCTCTTGAATAACATTCCACAAAACTCTTAACAACGAATGGATCTTCTAGCCCAAAGTTCCAAAGTCTTTCCACCGTCCTCCCCAAAATATGGTCAGGTTGTCACAGGAATACCCCACTACGCTGTACCAATTTGTCTTAGTCAGGGTTTCTATTCCTGCCCAAACATCATGACCAAGATGCAAGTTGGGGAGGAAAGGGTTTATTGAGCTTACACTTCCATGCTGCTGTTCATCACCAAAGGAAGTCAGGACTGGAACTCAAGCAGGTCAAGGAGCAGGAGCTGATGCAGAGGACATGGAGGGATGTTTCTGGTTGGCTTGCTTGCTTCTCCTGGCTGCTCAAGCCTGCTTTCTTATAGAACCCAAGACTACCAGCCCACAAATAGTACCACTCACTAGGGGCCCTCCCCCCTTGATTACTAATTGAGAAAATGCCATACCGCTGGATCTCATGGAGGCATTTTCTCAACTGAAACTCCTTTCTCTGTGATAACTCCAGCTTGTGTCAAGTTGATGCACAAAAATAGCCAGTACAATGGGCTATAACCTACAAAATGAAATCAACCCTTTCTCTCCAGATTACATTTGCTCTTGGTGTGTTCACATCAAATGGAAAGCAAACTAAAGTGCTAGAGCAAAGCATTTTTTTTTCGCTAGTTGCTGTGAGATCTGTGTATTCAGAATGATTTGTTGTGTGAAGCACTGATTCTTTGCTGCATAAGCGTGTGCCTGCATGCTTCCAGAACAGCTTGCCAGAGAGCAAGATGGCCAGTTAGTGCTTGCTCCTCAATAAAACCAAATATCCAGTTTATCTTTCATTCCTTGCAAAAAATAATGTTATCAACCCATCGTTGGGCCATGAAATGGTCACAGGGAAAGTGTTCAGGGCTTATCAAGGATCTGGGAACTGCCTTTATTAAAACAGTTTACAGAAAGCACACAGGCCTAAGATTATAAATGATGTTTTAGTTTTACTATTCCTAAACAAATACAAAGATAATAGATTGTCAATGAAATGATCCATTAAATTTGAGTTTTAGATTTTAGTATAAATATCTCTGAAGTATATATATATATAGGAGATATATATAAGACTAATATATAAGAAATTATTTTCCTGTAGCTCAAATTTGAGTAGGCATTGTGATTATATTTGTTCAGTTTTGATATGCTCAGTTAAGGTGCAAAACTAAAGAAGAATGCAGCACTCCAGTGCTTCCTTCCCTCCCCTCTGTCCTGACTATGTTTCACTGTGAGCATTTTTGTAAAATCCATGGAAATACTTTTTCATACATACACAGTTTTGTTGTTCTTACAAGTATATATCTATTAATCTCTACCTACCATGGATTTTATAACCTCTTATTTTATAGAGGTAGTTGTAACTTAATACACCATCTCGCACATTCTCTTTTTAAAAATTGAGACTACTACCATGTGATTTTATTTTCAGGATGATATAGAAAATAGGAGATAGAAGATGAGTTCAGTGGTTCATATTTTTTATCCTTGATAGGCTGAGGGAATTGGATTGAGAGCTTGAGGACTACGTAATGAGATTAAGGTCAGTCTGGGCTACATAGTGAGCCCTGACTAAATAAGCAGGGGCAGTATGATGGCGTGTAGCTTGGAAATCAGGCAGAGGGGAGTTCAAGTCCAATGTCCTTTACTTAAGTGCTCTGTGACTTTGTGAAGACTTTGCACTTTCCTTGTCTGCAAGATGGGAGAACACTCTGTGGGACACTGAAGGAGCATTCTGTCAGGCACGGGAGGAGCACTCTGTGGGACATGGAAGGAGCATTCTGTCAGGCACTGGAGGAGCACTCTGTGGGACATGGAAGGAGCATTCTGTCAGGCACTGGAAGAGCACTCTGTGGGACACTGAAGGAGCATTCTGTCAGGCACTATGAGGATCCTTGCTTTAAGATGCCGTCTCTTCCCAATTCCCAATCCATTGAGTGATGATTAATGTGCCGTATGCTTCAGAGTGTGTGATTACTGAAATAGACTTTAGATCCATCTGCATATAACTTGATGGTGCAATGACCACAAGTTGAACTCATGGATGGTTGCTCGTGGCCAGCCACTGCTTCTGTAGGTCTTTCTGTGTTGGGGGATTTAGTAGCAACAGCTGCATTTTTAACATTAGTATACATAGGTGTACTTTATCTTGAGGAGTTTTTAAAAAATATTGCATTTTAAAATTGATTTGTTTAAAATATATGAACTTCACGTAAGTGATGAATATTATCTTTTTTTTGACAGGCATACTGACAGGTTCTAAAAATACATAGATCCAAACTGGATCAATCAGATTGTGTTGAATGTCTATACCAGTCTACTTCATTTTAGACTTCATTTAGACTGAATATAGTTTTCTTCATTGATTTACCCTTTATAGGTGTGCTAGTTAGTTGTTTGTTGTTGTTGTTGTTTAATCAACTTGATATAAACAAGAGTCATCTAGGAAGTGGAAACTTCAATTGAGAAAATGCCTCTAGTAGATTGGCCTGTACGTATGTCTGTGGGGCCTTTTCTTGATTAATAATTGATGTGCGAGGGTCCAGCCCACTGTGGACTGTGCTACCCCTAGGGCAGATGGTCCTGGGTTGTATATGAAAGCAAGCTGAGTCAGTCTTAAGAGCAAGACAGTAAGCACGATTAGGTCATGGACTCTACTTCCTGTGACCAAATTCCGGCTTCGGTCTGTGCTCTGCACAGTCCTTCAGTGATGGATTATGTTGGGGAGATGTAAACCTAATAAACTCCCCCAAGTAAGTTACGGTCAGTGTTTTATCACAGCAACACAGATCAAAGTAAGAGAGAAGGGAATGCTTGACATGGCAATTTCATCATTGAAAAGGAGGAGAAGGTTGCGAGATGAAATTCTCTCCTGTTGAAGAGCAGCATTTTGTAACATTTGTAACATTTGAACCATGCACTCTGGAGCTAGATGATGTGTGTTGAGATACTGGTGATGTCACCTGAGGCAAGGGACTTGTCTTCGATCTGCTTCCTCTTGTAGGTGAGTGGACAGTGAGGATTAGGCGAATAGTTGAGCTGTGCTTGGAACGCTGCCCAGCATGCACTGGGACTAGCTCTTCCGTTCACCTCCCATTCACCTTCTGCCCTTCCCTTCTTACATCTCAACATTACATGTTATGATTGCAACTGTTAGGCACGTTTTGAAACCATTTCGTTGCTGCATATGAAACAAACTTTTACATTCAAGTCAGTGACATTTAACAAAAAGAATTATAAGAGCTCCAAGTACTTTTAAGTCTTTAGATTTTATTAAAATATAATGACTCCCATTTTATTTCCTTTCTCCTCAGAGTCTCCTTTTAGTTGGTGTTTAGCGTCATTATCGAGCACACTGAACCTCGAAGATGTTGGAAACCATAGGTAATACTTCTCCTTTCTCCCTGTTTTTGTCAGAAATGAGCATGCTTCTGCTGCTTTTTCAGTGTGCTTTTCTCTATATAGCTATAATAAATTGGATTTAAATTTCTTATCCAGTAGCATTGAACTAGGTAGTGGATTTCTGTATTTGTGCAATTTTATCCACATTGTTATAGAAACAATCATTCAAAATAAATAAACGTATGGGAGAGTCTACAAATTATGCTTAATAAGCTTAACAGAAGCTCTACTCTGTTTTATGAACCCAATTAGGGATTTTGGGTGTCACTAGAAATCTTAAAGGTAAGTTAATACTAAAACAGGATTGTTATTCTCACTTGTATTTGTGTAGGTAAAGCACTGCCCAGTAGGGTAGTACTTGTACCTCAAATTCCATTTAAAATAGTTTAATTTCTGCATGATATAATTTTGCCTGAAAGATTGGATTTCTTTCACGTGTGTGTTACTGCTTTCTTCCCCAACTGCAGCGTGGGACACTGTTTTAGAGACAACTGAGTATAGAAAGCTGTGCAGGTGTGGTCCACACTGCGCAGTCCCACACAGCAGCATTGTGCCTTCCCCAGGTAGCTCTCAGGAGCCTGAGTACTGAGGGATGTGTGCACTCACTCTGACGCCTCAGCAGTTGCCAGTTTTGAGGGAGTGGGACAATAGAAGAGCTGTTGTAACCTTTGACTCCTGACTCCATTCCTACTCTGATCGTAACATTCTGTGTGGATACATTTTCTCTGTCTCATTCTGTATTGAAATCTTAGGCCATAAAAATGGTTGAAACACATAGGGAAGTTCCTTATAATACAGGAGAAGGAAAGGGAAAGTGTTGCTTTCATTAAAGCACTGCTTTCTGGATTTCCTTCCGTCAGCAGTTACTAAGTAGCATTACCCTGGAAGAATTGATGTGTATATTAGTAATAGATTTGTGTTCTGACTTACCATGAAAAATATGATATAGAACAAACAAGAGTTTTCATGTATATCTTTATCAATCTTTGCTTAGAATTCCTGAAAGAATTTTAGCTTTTTGAGTGTATGTACTCGTGATCAATATGATTTGTATTTAGTTCCCCAGTATCTGTGGAATGCCAGATGTTGTTCTGTAAGCACTGTCTCTGGTGGTGATCCCCTCTTTTCTGATTACTGCTGTAGTATACATGTAATGTTGCATGTAATATACACGCAGTAGATGTATATGCTGTCATCACGACTGTGTTAGAACAGATTTGAAGAATCTCCATTTGATAAAAAACAAATTTGACTTATAAAGTATATGAACCTGTGTTTGTATAATTCAGGATTGTGTTGAAGGTCACTGGTGGAAGCATATATGTAAGGTGCTAGATACCTGATTCGTAATATGTCTAATAGTGATCTGAATTATATTGGTTTGAAGCATTTATAAATATGCTATTTAATTTTAGGGTAAAACATTCCAAGGGTTGAAACAGTACTTTGAAATGTCTATTAATATTCGTGTAATATTCCTAACTTATCTAGTATAGAATACTTAATTTTTTAATATATGAAGTTATTATATTTTGGATATGATTTATCACTTACAGCCACATCCACTTATTAATGGGTTAATTTTCCATTTATTATATGTAAATACAATTTTGTTTATTTTTTTAAAAAAGAAGAGATTTGATTTTTGAGGCCATGCAAGGCTTTATGTGATTTTCACAGGAGCTGGAAACATCTGTCCCCGAGTTTAGTTACACATCATTTGCGTCAGTTTCTGTGACTTTACAACTGTTTGCTTAAGCGTGTGCTATACCCTGTTCCTGCTTTTAAACGAACGTCACTGTAAGACACTTAAAGATTTATAGTGAAAGATTTTAGTCTTCTTTTAGGTCCTAAATCTAATCAAGCAGCTGGATTGTTTAAAGCATATGTAAATATGTTATTTAATTTTGAGATAAAAGTATTTAAAGTCTTAAAAGAGTGTCCTTATACTGAATTAAAAATCTGTACTTTTTTTTATAGCTTCATACTCAGTTCACATATGATAATGCTGTGCAGTCCAGGAGATTGTTTTAGGGTTTCTAAAGGTGTAAGAATCTTCATAGATTTCACAAATCTTTAGATTTCGATTATTGACTGATGTTTCTCTTTGGAACAGAAAAAAATCGGGCCCTGCAGGCAGCAGAGCGCTTGCAAAGCAAGCTGAAGGAACGTGGGGATGTTGCAAATGAAGACAAACTGAGCCTCCTGAAGTCTGTCCTGCAGAGTCCACTCTTCAGTCAGATCCTGAACCTTCAGACTTCGCTACAGCAGCTGAAAGACCAGGTAGGGTGGCATCACCCACAGAGGCCCTCATGGTGTAGCAAAGATCCTGTGAAAAAGCGCTCATGCTTTTCCAACGGCTGACTTCTCTATGCATTAATAAATAATGAAGTCATTTAATCCAACAGACATCGAGGCTTGCGGTGCCTATTCCCTGCTGGTTATTTTTGTACCCGTTGTTGCGGATGGTATGACATTATGTTGAAAGCTCGTGTGGATGCTTAGACATGAGCTCCTGCAGGAGGAAGGCTGCTGAGAATGTTTGGGCTGGGCGGCTACACTCTTGGTTTTCACCATCACTAAAGCCCCGTTGTTCATGTAATCCTGCTCATTCAGATTCCGACGTTCAGTGCAGCTACAGGATTTGAGAGTAGCATGGATTTGTATGTTTAATCATGTGTGTGAGGAAGGAAGTCACCTCTGTTTTGACAGCGAAAGGATAATTACATTGTCATCAGCTAGAGGAGCTGCAATTCTCACTTCTTAAGAGTGCGCAAGTAGCACTTGCTTCTGTGACAGCATCAGATGGTGATAAACATTAGGATGTCTAAATGTAACACCATGTTTTACTCCCTGTAAAAATTGTGAACATTAAAAAGTTTGAACATTTATATTAAAACTGAAAGCATATCACATGACAGAATGAAAACCAAAGTCAGATGTTCTTTGAACTTCTTTAATTTAATCACCATTTCGCAGGTTTTAAAAATGTTTTTAAAACAGTTCTTATCCTCTCAAGGTTTGAAGTCAACTTAATTATGTTCTCATGCTTTTATAATTAATTTAATGGTTATGGATGACTTGCTGCCAAATATTCTGCCTTAAAAGGATAAAAATGAAACTTAAAAACTAGCTTCATAATTCAGTGAATGAGCATTTCTAATGGGATGGGTATTCCAGATGCCAACAGAGAGTAGAGGAGCACACTTAGTGTCCTCCAGCCTTAACCCAGACTCCTATGTGCTTTTATAATTCCCCATAAATAAAAAGAATACGCTTCAGAAATATTGTTCTATTGGGCTGAGGAGACAGTGTAGTCAACAGAGTGTCCCCATCCTCAGAACCCTCTATGAACAAACAAACACATGAAAAGAACTGAAAACTGGGAATGGTGGTGCTGAAGGAGAGAAACCAATGGATCTTGCACACATAGACGCCTGCACACAGGCTGTGCGGGCACACGTGCACACCCACAAGCTAGTTCTCTATAGCAGGTTTCATCATGGTTGTGAATTCAAAAGGGAGTTTTTGGTGTGTGTGTGTGTGTGTGTGTGTATGTGTGTGTTTCTCTTCTTGGTATGTTACTACAAAGCCTGAATTTCAATATTGATGGACTAGCAACCTTTTGGAAAAACCAGTGTCTAGAATATAAGCATAAATACGGTATGATAAATTATGCTTTTATTCCAACAGTGAGCAAAAGTCTTCTGTGTGTATTGTGTGGACATGTAGTTGTAATGACAGGAAAATCAAGTCATATGCCAAGTATGTTTAAATGCACTGGTAGTCAAGCAAAGTAGCTGGGTCTTTGCCTGTTAGACAGCCTTCTGCAGAGAAGAGGGTTTGTGTCTACTGTGCCAATGAAGGGACACAGGTGGCCTAAAGGTCTCACTGGTTCTGCGGTTTCCAAGTGGAAATAGGATGTGACTCTAGGGCTGTGTGGGCCCACAATATTCACCCGAAGCCTACTGAGATACCTATTGAGTATTGTAAGGACCTTCACAAAGTATAGCCTACTGTGATTTTTATTACTGATATGGGAATGTCTCTTATACTACAAAGAACACTAAGACAGAGATTGTTCTCTGCGGATGTAAGATTTATTTAACTCTGTAGGCAGACCCACAGGTAACAGCATGGCCAGACCTCTCAGAAGAGTTGAGGCCTCTGCACCAGAAACAGAGAGCATGATGGGACTCTGAAGAGAGAAAATCAGGCTGTAAGTGGCCCTTCTTACACCTTTGTGAGGATAGGGGATGTTTCATAGTACGGGTCTGCAATGAGGCTGTTGAATTCCTGAGCAGGAGGCAGGGGAGGAGGGAAGAGCAGGATGTGTGTCCACCAAAACCTCCTTTGCTGTAAACCTACTTCAGTTAAGTAGGACCCACAGACCGAGTCTCAGCACGTTGGCATCTATGAAAGTGGGAGCTGTTGTAGAGTGATGGTTTCCGAGCGGCAGCTGGATTCTGATATTACATTCTTACAATATATTTTCAAGATTAGGTTGTGAGGTCCTTGGATTCTACTGCCATGTCTTAGATATATTAGGATTTTTTGTCTCACAGAAGAGAAAAGTAGTAAAGAAAGGAGAGAAATGGCTAGCCTGTTTGTCACAGCGGCTCGAGGTTAATGATATGCTTATAAGGCAGAGTTTTAAGTAGATGTTGGTTTCCTTACTGCCATTGGGGTCTGCATCCTGTTTAGATCTTTTCTTTCTTGTTTCTTTGAAAACAAGACTTGATGCCTATGCATCTCTCAAAGATTGGTGACCTCCCATGATGCTGAGAGCTCGCGTGTGCATATGTATTTTGTGAGTTTTCCCCATTCTAGTACAGGTGGACGCCATTCTTTACCAATTCCTTTTACTCACCAGACTTCTTATTTTGCAAGTTCTAGTAAAATTTCAAAATTTATATATTATTTTCTATTTTTAAATTTCATTATAAATATTCTACATTTTATCATGTTATATTTATAAATGCTAATATATGAATGTTTATGATTTAATAATTCATATAAAATTTGTTTCAACCTCCTAATCCAGTGACCATACAAATTACCCATTGCCAGTTTTAGTTTGTTACCTTATACCTGTATTGTATATTTGTTGTACAATTTTATATGCACAGCAGGTGGAAATTACTGCTTCTGTCTGCATCTTTTTCTGTCTTCAGCCCCTAGCCCATGCCCAGTATCACTCCGTGTCTGTTAGAAAAGCTGGAGTCTATATAGCGAACTGAAGAACATGACCATATTGTTGTGTTAATGACAGATGCTGACATGCCGTGTTGAATTAAACCTGCAATTTTCCCCCTCCAATCCTTCTCATTACTTCCATTCAATAATGTTTAACTTTTCTAATTTGCTTCTACAGTATTAAGACTGCCCTTAGAAATCAAACTGTTTCCCTTTGGCAAATTAAACACTTGACAGGTGTGTAACTGAGAGGGCAAAAAAGCCGTGCCCTGAAGGGATGTGCTATTTAAATATTGTCAAAATTATTAGCAGGTCTGAGAGTATAATTGATGCCTCTGTTTAACTCTGCCACGTTGTGCATTGTTCTAACGCCAGCTAAAAGGATGTATGCTATTAAACCTGAATAATCTCTAATCGCTCCTGCTCATTTCCTATTGCACGATTCCTGGGTAAGTGAAAGGGAACTGAGACTGTATGTCAATGATTTGTTAAACGCAGATTCTCAAGCAGTGTCCTCAATGTCACCTAGTCATCACAGCTATTAACTACAGGGCTTAATGCGTATTCATGAAAAAAATCCCGCTATTGTGGGAGGGATAAACATGTTAGCAGTTTAATAATAGAATCTTGTCAGCCTTGAGCATATCAGATTTGCATATTTATTTGGAGAAGTTGCTCCAGTCAAGTATAGATGTAGATGCTTCTTTCCTGATTAGTTAATTACCTTGCTTTATGAATGACCATGGGCACCCCTCTGTTGCTTATAGGAACTCTGTCAATTAAAATTATTGATTTGAAATAAAAATTTAGGACCACGGCTTAGAAATTGACATTGGCAAGAACATTTTTAAACTATGACAACAGAGACTAATTCTAAGATTGGAGAAATGGTGTGCCTCGCTCAGGTTACCAAAGCTGCTTCCCTGAGAAATGACCCTCGGGCCAGGACTATCAGGGGCCACTTGATAAACAACTCCAGCATCTGTGCATATGGCACTGCTGTGCTAGTGATTTGGTTAATGTTTACAGTTCCTAGCTGATCTACCATCTTCCTTTCAAAAACATGTTTGTGTGTACGTGTTTTATTATATATGGTAGACTTCTCTTGGCAAATTTTAACGGAAGAAATGCTCCGTTTTACATGGTATTAGAGTTGGCAGTTAGAACAATTAGATCATTAAAACAAATCACTTTCATTTTTTCAGTGCCATCTGCACGCTGTAACTTTTTTTGTATAATTCTGTATTCGTAAGTTTTACCTGTTTACATTCAAAACAATTCCCAGTGACAAACAACTTGAACACAAATGCAAACACACTAAAACACCACAGTCGTAATCTGTGGATACCTACGGACCTTGGCTTATAAAATTCATATCATATAATTTTGGTTTCCGAGGATCAGGACAAAACCAAACCAAATTACAAAAGAACTTGGAGTTGTAAACTTCTTATTGTGAGACATTCATTGAATTAAAATTTGCTGTGGCAATGCTAACTTTGAGCACACTCACGCTTTTATGGAGCATTCATGGGCATTTGCAGTACCGCTGTTGAACATCTAAAAAACCAATGACAAACAGTGAATAATGAAATAGGGATCTTACTATTTCAGGACACAAGAAAACAAGGTAACAAATGCTGTGGTGGAAAGAATTACTTGATTAAAGGAATAGTCCCAAACAGAAGGGACAGTATTTAAAATGCATCATGAAAAGTAAGTACTTTCCTGCAGAGATGAGGGAATAGTTTCAGGTGGAAGGAAGAGTAATTACATGTGTACAGAATGCTTTTCAAACGAGAGTATTGCCAGCAGTCAGTTTTGCTTGACCTAGTTGAGGTGGCAGAGCCGCTATTGGTGTGCAGTGGGTAGAGCTTGGGAAGGTGTCACATGCCCGTCGTGCCTAGCACAGGCTCGTCCAACATGGAAGTGATGAGTTTATTACACTTCAGGGCCCAGATTGAAAAATCCTGGCTACAGCCACACCTTTATTCACCAGAATTCCTTCATGGTAAATGTCTTGAAGAGAAAAGTTATACTGGAGACATATCTCAATATAATCTATAGCAATGTGTAGCAAGCACACAGTCAACATCGTGTCAAAAGAGGAGAAGTACAACATGAGGTCCTACTCTCCTGCTTTCGGTCAGCATAGTACTTGAAGTCTGAGCTAGAGCAATAAGAAGTAAAGGAGCTGGGGATACAAATAAGGAAAAGCAAACAAGTTTCCTTATTAGCAGATATGATTTTATACATTCAAGAAACAAAACCAGTGCTTCCCAACCTTCATAATGCTGTGACCCTTTAATACAGTTCCTTATGTTGTGGTGACCCCCAACCATAAAATTATTTTCATGCTATTTCATAATGTTATTTTGCTACTGTTATGAATCATAATGTACATATTTGTGTTTTCTGATGGTCTTTTGGGGGTCATGACCCACAGGTTGAGAACTACTATCTTAAATGCTCCAGCAGAAATGCCTAGGGGTGTGTGTGTGTGTGTGTGTGTGTGTGTGTGTGTGTGTATATACGCGTGCAGTATTAGCCATAACAATATTAAAGTAAGAGGTTTTAATAACATTTTGATAAGTAACAACTTTGAATATGATTTGAAAATATACCGTTCTTCAGAGGAATGCTATTCTTCATATTCCTGATGCTAAGAACACAGCGTCCTGTCTTAATTTAGTGGTGAATTTTCTGATGAAAGACACATTAAGGAACTCTGTAGAGATAAAGGGAAATGCTGCATGTGTACTTTATAGTCACTTTTGATAGTCTGGCATGAGCAGAGTCATGCCTGAAACTCTAGTCTGTACATAGATATCTGTAGACCTACGGGATCAAGTTCATGTCCAAATGTGGAGATATGATGCCTTTAGGTTGCAACATCATCTGCTCTGATAACTTCTTACAGTTTAGACAGAGGGAAAGATGATGTCTTGGCAGATGACTCAGGGGATAAGTCATTTGCTTCTCAAGTGTGAAGATCTGAGTTTGGATTCCCAGAACCTTCATACACCCTGGACACAGCAGAACGTGTCTTTAATTTCGGCATTTCTGAAGATGTAGAAGGTGCAGATAGGAGAAGTCCCTGATGTGCATGAGTCAGCTATCCTTGCATAAATAGTGGCAAACAATTCAAGACTATGTGGCATATAATTTGAAAGATGAAGATGGATAGTGTCTTAGTCAGGGTTTCTATTCCTGCACAAACATCATGGCCAAGATACAAGTTGGGGAGGAAAGGGTTTATTGAGCTTACACTTCCACATTGCTGTTCACCACTAAAGGACTGAAACTCAAGCCAGTCAGGAAGCAGGAGCTGATGCAGAGGCCATGAAGGAATGCTGCTTACTGGCTTGCTTGCTTCCCCTGGCTTGCTCAGCCTGCTTTCTTATAGAACCCAAGACTACCAGCCCACAGATGGTACCACTCACAAGGGACCCTCCGCCCTTGATCACTAATTGAAAAAATGCCTTACCGCTGGATCTCCTGGAAGCATTTTCTCAACTGAAACTCCTTTCTCTATGATAACTTCAGCTTGTGTCAAGTTGACACACAAAACTAGCCAGTACAGATAGCCACATACACACACACACACTCACACACACACACACACACACACACACACACACAAACACACACTTTTTTTATCAAAAGAGAAATGAAAAATTTTGGTACTTGAACATTTAAAAATTTTTGGTATGGAGTGAGGGACAGGTGTGTATACTTGCCATGGTGTGTGAGAGGAGGTCAGAAGTCAGCTTTGTGAAGTTAGTTCTTTCCTTCCACCTTTATGGGGCTTTAGAGTATTTAACTCATGTTACCAAATGTGAGAGTCAATGTCTTAACCATTTTGCTAGGACACACACATACACACACACACACACACACACACACACTTATTTTTGCGTGGCAAGTGGATGTGCGTGTGGGTATATGTAATGGTCAGGACAACTTTGTGGAGTTGGTCCTCTCCTACTTTTGTGTGGGTTCTAGGGATCAAATTCTGTCTAGTTGTCATGTTTGCATAGCAAGCAGCTTTGCCTACAGAAACATTTCACTAGCTTGGTTTCTGAGCATTTCACTACTTACTTTGACTTTTAACTGAAAGATGCTATTTTCTGATGTTTCTCTTTATTAAAGAGTGTAAATAGTAAAAATGGCCATCCTGCCAAAAGCAATCTACAGATTCAATGCAATCCCCATCAAACTTCCAACTCAATTCTTCATAGACTTAGAAAGAGCAATTCTCAAATTCATTTGGAACAACAAAAAACCCAGGATAGCAAAAGCTATTCTCAACAACAAAAGAACTTCTGAGGGAATCAGCATTCCTGACCTCAAGCTGTACTACAGAGCAGTAGTGATAAAAACTGCATGGTATTGGTACAGCGACAGGCAGGTAGATCAATGGAATAGAATTGAAGACTCAGAAATAAACCCACACACCTACGGTCACTTGATTTTCGACAAAGGAGCTAAAACCATCCAGTGGAAAAAAGACAGCATTTTCAACAAATGGTGCTGGTTCAACTGGCAGTCT
>CM052702.1:77226606-77244587 GCA_028551405.1 Uromys caudimaculatus | reverse complement strand
ACTCAGTCACAAAAGAATGAATGTGGTATGTACTCACTGATAAGTAGATATTAGCCGAAACGTTTGGAATACCCAAGTTTCACTTTACAGTAACTGCTTGACTGAGAGTGAGGTCCCAGATGGAGGAATTGGAGAAGGGCCTGAAGGAGCTGAAGGAGTCTGCAGCCCCATGCAGGGAGCAACAGTGTCAACTGGCCTGACCCCCCCCAGTCCTCATGGAGGCTGGACCACCAACCCAAGAATACACATGGAGGGACCCATGGTTTGGACCACATATGTGGCAGAGAGGGCCTTGTTGGCTATCAGGGGGAGGAGAGGCCCCAGTAAAGGGAAATGTCAAGGTGGGAATATGGGAGTGGGTGGGCAGGTGGGTGGGAGGTAGAATTCCCTCATAGAGGTGGAGGAGCGGGAGGGGATAGGTGGTTTCCAAAGAGGAGACCTAGAAAGGGGGAAACATTGGAAATGTAAATAAAGTATCAAAAAAAAAAAAAAAGTGTAAATGCTTGTGTTCCCCCAACTTTATTTCATTGCGTGACAAATTTTCCCCTTTGCTTAATTCTGATTTGTGTGGAAATGGCTCTGCTCCATCTGCACACTGTGAATAGTTAGAGCAAAATGACTCCCACCTCCTTGGACTCTCTAGTTAAAGTCAGGCTTGCTCTTGTGGGTGTTGGAGGACAGAAGGAAAAATAAATGTCATGATCGCATTAACAGAGTTGTCTATAAACAGAATGCAATTCTTACCAGAGTTTGTTGTTTATGAAAATGGAAAAATATTTTTCTTATGTCTGGAATAATTTTAAGATAGAGCATATAGCTAGTTAAGATGAAAATGTCTATGGTATTTCTGATGTACATCATGTAGATGTTAAGGAGTATTTTTCTACCTTTTGTAAGTTTGTTTACTGTAGAAAGTTCAAATACTGCGTTTTTGTATATTAACACCCTTAGATGTTTGTTCATTAATTAAAGAATAAATACATGGGCACTGAGTGGGCTAAATTCTGATGTCCCTTGACTAAGAAGGCACTATTGAAGCTTGGTGCAGAGCTGATTCAAATGCAGCCATGTTTTACTGTAGAAAATTCCTGTGCATCTAAAATAGCAAATGGTGCTAATTATGTGGTATTTTTGTGACAAAGATAAAACTTCAGAGAATAAAAAACAAAAACTAAAACAAAACAAAAATCCTATTTAGGGCCCATTGCTCTTTCGGAGGTTCTGGTTTCAGTTCTCATTACCCACCCCAGGCAGTTCAAAACCCATCAGAAACTCCAGTCCCAGTGGATCTGATGCCTTCTGGTGTCTACATGCATCTGCACTCATGGTGCGCATAAACTCGCAGAGGAACACATGCAGAACAATATGTATGTTTGAAGCTGTAGCAGCAGCAATTAGCTTCAAGAAGCACTTGTATACGTGGACCTTGGCTTACTTAACTAGTGTACCAGTCGGCCTTAGTCCCATTCTGTCCAGTGAAGAGGCAGAGCTTCTGCAAGTTATGTGACTTACCAAGACCATGGCAATATTCATAGTAGGCAGAGAAAGACATAGGAGGTCTGTTCTACTGAAAGCCAGTGCCATTTGAATTTCTGTTTATATCATTTCTGACCTCCATTATCTCTGTAAAGGATTGAATGAGATATTAAGAAATTAAAATGAATGTCATTTCTAAAGGGAAATGTACATAAATGTTTTAAAATTTTAGATTAGTTAAGACTTGGAATTGTTTTGAAATTGTATTCTAAATTTTAATCTTTAATTATAAATCTTTCATCCTAATTTTATTTACATTTATAGCTTGCTATATGTTACAGGTCAGTTATATCAACTGGGTTAAGAGAGTACTGGGACAGGGACAATGAGGTAGGAATGGGGGTAATGTCTCTGTGGCTCTGACCGTCTGCTGCATTTGTCCTCAAAGGTATTTCTTCCCCTCTCTCTAAGCATACTGTGAGCAGTTAATAGTTGTATTTGTCTTCTGAAGATCTGATAATGATGGCAAAATCACTATAAGACTCTAATGTCTTATCTAAACTTCTGTTTGCCTTGGCATGGTAGTGGATTAAGCGAATGCTTAATCTTGGTGCTTTTGTTGCCTTGACTTAGAAAATTTCAGTGTACTGCGATGGTAATATATTTTGTCAAGATACATTCCTTGAATTTTTTTCTCTTGAAAGTTTGCCTGAAGAAACACAGTTCTTGAGCTTCAAATGAATTAATGCTCTGCTGAGGTATGCATAAGCACGTGTACAGACTGCTGTGTGCTGTGATACTTAAGATGGTGCTAGCATGCACCAAACGGAGGGTGGTGGTTAGTCAGAGTTCAGGCTGGGTGAACGCCTTCCACTGTGCCTAGCTTAGCTTTGTTCCCATATATACTCAAGCTCAGAGATGATAGCTTACTTAATTAACTTTTAAATATCATTAAACATTCTGAATGCTGTGCGTTAAACATGCATCGTTTCTTTCTAAGAGACGAATTTTTAAAATGAAAATACAGGTAAGCAGAGTTCCTTTGGAGATCCTGAACTTTCTTAGAGTAGAAACTTTGTTGAAGAACTGTCTGTCATGGCTTCATCACCATTGTCATCTCCACGACCTGTCAGAGTCTTCTTCCCCCAGGACTTGCTGTCGCCATCACATTTGTGTGAGAATTCCATTGATGGTAGGAGGGAGGAAGCTCCTCATGTTCTGAGGAGAATGTGGAAGCACAGAGAGATCCCATGGCAGAGCTGGTATCTGGGCCCAGCAGGCTGCAGCCAGGACCCAGGTCTTACCTGCAGAGCTCTCTGTTGTTTGTGTTTACTGACTTCGTAGTTAGTCAGCATAATTTAAGGATTTCCTCATGACTTGATGGCTCCTTAGGATTATTTATTCTCAGATCGTTGTTAGGTGCTTTTGTATTAGTTTGCGTTAAGACTGTAATCATACGATCACACACACACACACACACACACACACACACACACACACACACACACACACACACACTCTGCGGCCATTGTCCCACCACCTCAGCCACTACACCATCATCATCACAACTGCCATGCTTCTTAACTGAGCGCATCTCTCTCTTGGGACCACAATGAAATGAAAGGCCTAACGTGTAATCCAGTACTTTAATAGCACTCAGTAAATATTAACCTTATTTTCTTATTAGCCAATCTTTCACACTGAAATTTAATGTTCTAAGGCAATAATTTTCAAAAATTTGATTTTATGATGACTTACATTCTTAAAATTTATGAAAAACTTGGGTTAGAGAGATGGCTCAGCAGGAAAGAGTGTTTGCTTTGCAGTCGTGAGGACCGAAGTTTGGGTCCCAGTACCTGTATAACAAGCCCTGTATCCCTAAATGTCTACAACACCAGTTATCAGAGATCTGGTGTCTTCTTCTGGCCTCTGTTCCAAAGGTGCAGGTCCCTGCACAAACAAGTACACATCCTCTCACAGACACTTACACGTGTATACACACACATTAAGTAAGATAAATCTTACAGCTCTTATTGATAAAGAGCTATAAAACATTTTAAAATTTTATCCTCAAGTATTGACTATAATAAACATTAAAGTTAAGAAATGTTTTAAAATTTATTAATTCATATACAATAATTATGGGAAATCTATCTTATATTTAAAAATTAGTGAGAGGAACAACTTTGCTTTATGTTTTCTGTACATTTCTCTACTCTTAATTCTTGACTGAGTAGCTGAGGTGGTGATAGCAGCAGCAGCATTGTGTGTGTGTGTGTGTGTGTGTGTGTGTGTGTGTGTGTGTGTGTGTATGTGTGTTAAGATTTTAGTAAATGCTCTTACAGTAACAGTAACCAATACAAAATCACATAACAACAATCTGAGAATAAATAATCCTAAGGAGCCCTCAGGTCATGAGGAAATGCTTAAATTACGCTCATAAGAAAGTTGGACTCTCTTACCTGTTTTTGTTAGTTTTTTTACATTTATGGTTTGACCTGATGTGTATGGAAAATATTGGCCTTGCATGGAAGAGTGCACTGCAAAAGGAAAATAGCTCTTTTAGAAAATTGTAGCTATCCTTTTTTTATTTTAAAGATGTATAGTTTTTTTTTTTATTTATGTGCTTGTGTCTGGGGTGTCACTGGCCATGTGGTACCTACAGAGGGCAGAAGAGGCATCAGATCACCTGGACCTGGGGTCACAGGCAGCTGTGAGCTGTGCTCTGAGTGTTTGGAACTAAAATCAAGTCCTCTGCAAGAGCACCAAATCCTTTTACTTCTGAGCCATATCTCTAGCCCCTGCCATTCTTCTTTGATAGTGTTCCAGGAGCTGTGATGTTTTCCTAAAGGTTAGGTAGAATTTGAGCCTGGAACTCAAGAGTATTTCATACTCTGTTACAGTAAAACCTAGTTGTCTGTCATGATTTTTATTTTTGTTTTTTACCCAAGCATAGTTTTATTACTTTGGCCACTTGAAAAATTTAGAGATTGACAAAATTAAAATTTATACTTACTTATACAATTAAAAATAATACTTGCTAATAATATTTGAGATCTTATCTACAAAACCTCTTAGATATGGAATGCTGTCGAGCTTAGGGTAGTAGATAGTGGCTCTAAAATTCTAATTTTCATTTGAAAGTACTAGTTTCTTTTTTGGTAACAACTATTTTACTTGAGGTGACCCTTATATTTTGCTCATTTTTGAGGAAATATCTGTCTTTCATATACTCAGGAATACATAGTCATAGTTTGAATTTGAATCATATTTTCAGATATGCACATTAAATCTTGGCTAGTTCAGCTTGCAACCTAAAGGTAGTAGCTTTCCTTGATCCCTTCAGTAAGGTCTCTTTTCCTTTATATGACACTACAGTAAAAAAACGCGAACTAAAGGAAGATTTTTTTTTTTTAAAGAACTTTTAACCACTCCCTCAGGGACTTTTGGGCCATCTATAGTACCTGCATTTGGGTGGCTGAGGCTGGAGAAGCACTCCGAGTTTTCATCCAGCCTGAGCTGAACAACAAGGCTCCAGGGTGAGACTCTGATTCCAAAAACCCAATAGAGACCAACCAAGAAGGAAACAAACAGAGTCCTCCAAAATCTTTATAAAGTGATTTAAAGTGGGTAGGTAGGTTGTTATTTGTGATAGTGGAACTGGAATTATTTCTGGTCATCTTTCTTTTAATCTGCCACAATACAAATACTTCCTCAACCTCATTAAAATAATAGAAGTGGAGATGCAATCAGAGCAGTTGGGAGCAGGATTGGGGATAGAACACAGGGTAGGCGTTCTTGCCTTGCATGCCCAATGTCCACAGGTGAAGCCCTAGCATTGCCAAAACAGAACTATTATTTTTGAAATTAGAATCTCAATGGCAAGTAAGGGACTAGGTAAAAAATCCTTTTATGTTTCACTTAATTATAGAACTTAATTATTTTATTACATTGGCTGTACATATGCAAATGCACATACACAGTACATAGCTTGCATGCGGTGTTCAGAGAACAACTTGTGATGGTCTCTTCTTCATGCTGGTCCCAGGGATTGAACTCAGGTCATCAGGCTTGGGGGCAAGTACTCTTCTTTTCCTATCGAGCTGTCTCACAGGACCCAGAACTTAATGGCTTTAAAGAGTAAACTTCAAGTTTCTTTTATAACAGACATGAAAAGAGTTTTAAACACAGTTGGGACTCTCCAAACTTCAGTTTCTTCCTCACAAAGCTCCCCCAGTGTTTTATACATGTGTTATGAAAGTAGGGGGAAAGTCCCAATCTTTTCACTTGAGGGTCCTTTAAAAAGGTGTTAAAGGCTTTTTCCAGAACATTAATTTATATAGTCAGATGGAATCATTGCACTGTACTTGAGCACATAGTTTTGTTTAGTGCATCTAGTGACTGGATTTTTATAAATATTTTTTTTTTGTAATTTCAGGAATGAATAAAGTCATTGTAGCTGCTGTTTTAAGTGAAAACTAAATAGTTATAAAGTAGTGTAACTGGTGAAGTGGCCGTTCATTTGAATTAATTAACACTGTATAGATGCCGAGTCTACAGTTTTGCACTTGATGCTGTCAATAACTCAGTAATCAGCACTGCGCTGGGTAGATTAGTGATTATCTGTATATACTTTACTAAATACCAGAAAGGAAAAGTCAAGAGTCTTACATACTCTTTAACTCATTTCCTTCTCTAGGCTTTAAGTGTCCTTTGCCTTTCATCTTGAGTTTTATATCTGGTAATTTCTGCTTTCTAGCACAGGGGACTGCTATGAGAAATAGGCCGTGGAAACTCAGCACTCAGACCTAATGGGAGCAGGTGCAGAGACTTTACATCTCCATCGCTCACAATGACTCGTTGAATTCTTAGGGTAAAGAATTAATTTCTAAATTGAATCTTCTCATCCGTTAACTCTATCAGTCAATAGCAGTTAGAATCTATTTTAAGAGTATCTGTAAATTACAGGTTCTAGACCACTGCCCTCTCTGCTCTTAAGAATTCATAGCTGAGAAAGAAAGATATCTCAGTAGTTGAGTGAACTAATCTGCTTGGAGCAATTTTACAGTTAATTTTAAGTACAGCGTTTTACTTATATTTAACATTGTGACTGGAGAAGGAAGTTCGTCACTTACTGCCCCCAGCACTGCCTAGTGTCACATAACCTGATGGCTAAAGGAATCTAAATGAATGAAAGGGAAGTCTCAGACGACATGTAAAGCTGTGCTTGTGTGTGACAGCGCTGTCCATCCATGGAACTACACCCCACTGTTTGTATCTCAGAACATTCACAACGTATCCATCCCTTTTGTCTCCAGATACTTCCCGATTGAACACACAGCTCAGTTTCTTCAATTAGATTTAAAAATAAGGATCTCCCTTTGTGATTTCTGTTGAGAAAGTTATTGCCTATCCCAGAATACTTGAAGATATTCTCTATGTTTTCTTCTGGAAGTTTCAGTGTTTAAAGCTTTAAATTAAGATCTGATGTTGCCCATGCACTAGACTACTTGCTGCTGACCCTACCTGCCCTTGGGGGTTACAGGTGAGGGGGCGAAGGTCAATGACAAAGACTCCTGGGAGCAGGTGAGAAACACTGCAACAAGCTCATCTGAGCACTGCTGCAAGCTCTTTTAACACTGTCCACCCGCGCCCTGTTGGTCCCAAGAAAGCATCGCTTCTAAACAGCGGTTCCTGATTGGCTGGCATTGTCTGCACCAGCAATGCTTGGTCTCTCAGGCAGTCCTCAATTAGGTCCTCCTGCAGGAGATGCTTTTGTGGCTGCACGGGTCAGGTCCTCAGCGTTTACATAGAGGTGGCCCCACCCTTTCAGCTACAATTCTTAATTTATTTAACTTGATTTTTGTACAAGGTGTAATATATACATCTTATTTCATTCCTCTGTAGGTTGATATCCAGTTTTGCCAGCACCATTTTTTATTATAACTTGTGTTTTTGCCCACTTTGTCAAAATCAAGGGGTTATAGCCTTGTTGTCTTCTTTTTAGGTCCTCTGTTCTGTTCTAATATTTTACCTGTCTATTTTTATGCCAGTATCAGCCTTTCTTTACCACTATAGCTTTCCAGTGTAGTTTGAGGCTGGGTATTGTAAAATGCCGTGTTCTTAGTCCTTAGAATTACTTGGTTGTTTGTGGTCTTTTGTAGTTTTGTTTGAAATTGTTAATTGTTTGTTTAAATCTGTGAAATATGACACTGTAATTATGATAGGTATTGAATTTAAATCTGTAGATACATTTTGGTAGTACAGTCATTTTAATAATTGCCAACCCAGGAGCATAGGAGGTCTTCCCATTGTCTCGGATGGCCTCTAATTTCCCTCTTCCTTGTTGTGAAGTTTTATGATGCAGAGGTCTTTCTCTTTGGTCAGATATGTTTATAGTTATTTTTTGAAGTTATATATATGAGCGTGCATTGTTGGTGTATATTAAGACTACTGATTTTTTCCAAATACTGATATTTTATCTTGCAATGATACTATGTTTATTAGATTGAGTCTTTTGCCAGGCAGTGGTGGTGCACGCCTTTAATCCCAGCACTTGGGAGGCAGAGACAGGTGGGTTTCTGAGTTTGAGGCCAGCCTGGTCTACAGAGTGAGTTCCAGGACAGCCAGGGCTACACAGAGAAACCCTGTCTTGAAAAACAAAACAAAACAAAACAAAACAAAACAAAACAAAACAAAACAAAACAAAAAAAGAGTCTTTTAAAGTAAATGATCATTAAAGATAGAACATTTTGAAACTATTTTTCCGTATAGCCCAGCACTCTTGAAATTCATCCAAACTGTATTAGTATATTGCTCCTTTTTTATTACTAAGGAATGATCTATGGTATGGCTATATCTCTTGAAGGGGATTTTATTTGTTTCCAGTATTATTACTATTACAAATAAAGTTGCTACTGTGAGCAGTTATGTAGAGTGTTTTTTGAATGTAGATTGTTGTGGCTGTTATTTTTTTGTTGTAGGGACAGATTTCCGTTGTCTATCCTATGCTGTTCTTGAATTCGTAATCCTTGTTTTGTTTTCCTGTATTACAGACATGAACCATTCTCACTATGTCTGGCCTTCAGCTTAGGACTTTGTTACCGAATAATGCTCAGGAGGTTGCATGGTTCATGTATGCATAATTTTCCCCAGAAACTACCAATTTATCTTCCAATAAGTAGTATTTATGTTTGTCCACATCCTCCCTAGTTTAGGAGGTATAAAATGGACATTTGTTTGTCCTTGTCCTATCAGATGTGTCATTGACTCCCTCCATTCTAGTTTACTTAAAGCTGTCACCACCTGGACGATGCAGAGAACTCAAAATCTTTCAGCCTCCTTCATCCCATCCCTGCCCTTTGTGGAACTGCATGTGCCGGATCGCCATAGATATTCCAGATGCTACAGATTTATATTGGTTGCTGTTCCAAGTCATTGGTATTGATTCACTCATATTTTATGCCTTTTTTACTATGCTTTAACCATGGGCCTGCAGTTTGGACCTGCTCTCTAAGATTAGTTCTTTCTGGCCCCACATTTATCCTGTTTTTGGTTTTTTCCCTTCAAAATCTAAGGCAACAGGTGTGTTTGCATACATATGTTCTGAAAACAGTCAGTACTTATGCCCAGTTTGTTAGGTTTTTATTTTTTATTACTTGCTCATTTATTTGGAGATAGAGTCCCTTGAATCCTGATCCTCCTGTCTTGTCTTTTGTTGGTTTTACAGGTGTGTATAGTCTCCTCTGGCTTATGTCTTAGTTTTTAGTCACTGTTCAGCTGTGGCTCAAGAGGGGAGTTTCTTTTCTTTGGTGAAAAGCTTAGGCTTTGTTTTCCTGGCTTTTCAGGTTTCTCTGCCTTGGATGACAGCAGTGTCACTGTGATGTGCTGTAGTCAGGAGCCTCTAAAGTAGATAGATGTCAGTGGTTTGGTATATACCTCTCTTTCATTGTGTGCTATAGCTCCTATTCTGCTTCTCATTGTTAGAACATGTTAGAATTCCTGATTTCTTTTTTATAGTTGAATATACTGTGTTTTGTAAAAAACGAAAAAGAGCCAAGGATATGTTTGGTAAAAGCTCGGTATGGTGAGGTGGAAGGGGCACCTCTGTGGGCGCATGCAGAAGCATCCCTTCCCCCTGAGGGACCAGCCACATGAATAGTACAAATAGTATGGAATAGAGTTTATTTAGGGCATTGGACGGGGAGTTGAGGAGGGAGAAGAGACAGAGAAAGGCAGAGAGAGTGAAGGTGGGGAAGAGGCTGGCCAGGAACATGTGGAGGGGAGGGGCATGGGGAGAGAGGGAGAAGAGACAGGAAGAGAGGGGGCAGAGTAAGAGAACAAGGAGGGGCCAAGCAGCCCCTTTTATAGTAATCCTGGCACTACCTGGCTGTTGCCAGGTAACTGTGGGGCAGAGCCTAGAAGGAATGCTATCATTCCTCTTGTTTTGGTTTAATTAAAAATGGAAAAACTATACAGAGGAGATGGTGAAACAGGAATAGGGTCATCATGATCTTTAGCTACTTGCTGCTGATTTGGGGGCAATGTATCTCTGGGAAACGGAGAGTTGGCTGTTTCCTTGTTGTCCAGGGTCTGTGGAACCATCTGTGGGTAAGAAGAAGCAGGTCCAGTAGAAGCATCCGTGTCGGTGAGAGTAGATTGGAGCATCTGTGGGTTGCTCCTCTGGAGCCGTTCTGGATGTAAATTTTGAGTAAACACCTGGACAAGATGCTGAAACATACACACACACACACACACACACACACACACACACACACACACACACATATATTAGAGGTAGAGAATAAAGTTAAGTACATTTGGAAGAAAACATTTTTGTTTTTCTTAGGTGTACATTTGAAACCCTTAGGTCTTTGTGGTTGTGTTTTTGTCCTAAGAATATACATTTTCAAACTTAAAAACAAGTCATTTGATGGTATAACTAAATGACAGTTTTTAAAATACATGGGCTGTTTTAAGTAGGTAACTCCATTTATATGAAACGTCAGGAGCAAGCAAGAAGCCAAGGAACTCACCAACCTCATTAGACTCTTAGATGCTTTTCACATTGCAGTGACACTTTTTCTCCAAAGACTTTACTCTTTCAGTGCCCTGGACCCTGCTCCTCCAACATCAGAGCTTGTACTTTGGGGTTAATTTCTTACAGTGAGACTGTCTATTCCTGGAATTGGGTTTGTTCACTCTCTGGCTTACTGTAGCTGAAGTCCAAATATTTTCCACTTTGCAAACATAGCCTAGGCATTAGGTCCTAGTGTGTAGGATCTTCAGCCTGCCACAGCTTTAGTACGCCATCTGCTTCAACCTGAGCAGTATGTCCTTTGCCGGCAGACTTCCCTGAGGTTGCCATGGCTGGGGATAAAAAAAAAAAAAAAAGCCAGTCTTGGCAAAAGAAGCTTGCTTTTGAAAAATAATAATTGATCATGCCTGCTGTAGAGTTTAAAATAAGCATTTGATAGAGTTCCCAGAAGCTTCCTGCCTCTTTTTCATGGGTGACTAAAAGTAGGTAATATAATGGTAAAATTTTGGTAGCTGTGGTGACTAAGTGAGTTTTCTGCTTTATTTTTAAGGATAGGTAACACACTCTCATGTATAGATTGGGGACACTATGGAGTATTTTCAGAGTTCATCATTGGATGCTCCTCACCTGCGTCTTTAGCCTGGAGTGGTACTTCAAGTGATTGTGTTCTGTGAAGCACACAGAGGCAGCATCATGAAAAAGCATCTTGGTCACACAGTGTTATTAGTGTTATTTGACTTTGTCTGACCCATTGTCCATGAATTAGAGCTGATGCTAGTGGGGGATTCGTGTGGATTAGTGTTTGTTCTGCAAATATATATTGCAGGCCTGCTTTGGGTCAGGCATTCCTCTAAAGGACAGAGACATAGAGGGAAACAGAACGGCTGGATCCTTCCACTGGGGTGTTTTACATTTTAGTTACCCCAATGGCTAGAATGGAAGTTCTGTGACAGTGGGTATTTATCAGCAGTGTGAAACTGCTGTCCTGGCTAGCATTAACTGCCAGTTTGACACAGCCAAGCATCCACTGAAAGGGGAGTCTCCATTGAGCAATTGTCATTATTAAGTTTGCCTGTGAGCATGTCTCTGTTTTCTTGATTGGTAATTTATGTAGAAGAGTCCAGACCCCTGAAGGTAATACCATTCTGTGGGCTGGTGGTCCTGAGCCGTAGAAGAAAGCTGACTAAGCTTGAGCCTGAGAAACAGTGAGCCAGAGACCACACTGGCAAATTGTCCTCTTCCATGGTTCCTGCCTCTGTGCTCCTGCCTGGAACTACTGCCACTTCTTCCTTTAGGGATAGATATTGACCTGGATGTAAGCCACACAACCCTTTCTCCTCTCCACCTTGTGTCTGTTCACAGTGCTTTATTATCACAGGAACAGTTTAAGAGCTGTGAAGAGAAGCAGGGGCAAGGGCCACCAGCAGAACATGGGTCCTGTGTAGGACAGGTTGTCATGGAGGGCTTCTCCACGGTAAGGTTGACTGGGCATGAGTGAAGTAGAGAACACAATGTGAATATCTTTACCTGGCTGGTGAGGTGGAACACCTTCCTCACCTTACTGCAGTGTCAGATGCAGTGAAAAGGTCAGCATAGCTAAAGCCAAGGGAGTGAGGAACAGGGCAGAGCTCTTTTGAACATAACACTGATGAATCTTTCTGACACAGAGTTGTAGAAAACTTTGCAGAAGTGTCCTGTTAGGACTGTTTACACTGCACAGTAAGGATTGACTGTCTACACTGCACAGGTAGGATTGACAGCCTACACTTCTTAGCTGGGAATGGCCACTCACACTGCTCAGTAAGGATTAACTGTCCACACTGCACACTTAGCATTGACTGTCTATAGTGCTTTTGGTTATTTTTACTGGGAGTCATGTAATAGAAATCGAGATCTTCTGCTTTGCAAAGTAAAATAATCTTTTTTTTTTTGGTGTTATTATTCCTGATATAGTGGGAGTTGGTCAGATTGCCAGGTTAATGTTTTGAGAATCTTTAACCTAAATTTAAAGAGGAAAGTAGCTGCAAAGCCACTCTCGGGTCTGCCACCTCTGCTGAACCACGGCAGATGACGGAATTACACTAGAATCGGCGCTAATCACCTCTCCATCCTCCTAGGTAAACATCGATACTTTGGCAAGTGCAAATGCTGGCCATGGCCACACACCTCAGTTCTGCTCTGCTGTCAGTCCTAATCTGCAAAGTGAATCACTTTTGCTGTCTCCAAATAATGGGAACCTGGAAGCAATTTCTGGACCTGGTGCTCCCCCTGTCATGGATGGAAAGCCTGCCTGTGATGAACTTGATCAGCTCATCAAAAATATGGCCCAGGTAAGAGTGTTTCTCCCTATGACTTAGCACTGGATGTATTTAAAAAGGTCTTCAGTTCCTGGATAAATGCAGTAGCATTTATAACACCTGGACAGATTTATAATGGAAAAGAATTTTGTGGAAACTTTTCTAGTTCAGATGTTTCTATTACGTTTTATTTTTATTTAATTTTTAAGGTTATAATACATCATTTCACCCCTCCTTCCTCCTGCCAAATGCTTTCAATTTAATGGTCTCTCTTTTTTATTAATTACACACATGCACACTCATATACACACATACACATGTTGATTAGACACCAATGAAGTAAAGGAGGAAATGTAGATATTTTTACCAGCGGCTAGTACCCTGGCTGTGTGAGGTACAATGAGGACAGTGGAGCTGGAGCTACGGGAATGAGGTCTAGAGACAGGGTGATCGGAACAAAACATTCATGGATTTTTTTTGACACATAATAGTAGATAAAAAGTTTCATTCCTTATAAATTTATGGTTAGGATTGACCATCTACCGACACCCCCTCCCCGTGTGTGTGTGTGTGTGTGTGTGTGTGTGTGTGTTCCTAAGTACACAAACACAACTTGCTCAGTCTGTATAATGTTATTATATGTTTATATTTTCAAGGCTGATCATTTGGAAAAATAATCACATTTTAAATTGAGTATTTTGTGCTATACCCAGAAATTCTCTTCTGGAAAAATGAAATAGTATATTTTAGGTGACAAGTGCTAAACTGATCTTTCTTTAGTTCCTTTTTTTTTTGATAATCAAAGTAATACCCTGGGGAGATAACTTCCACATGTAATAATGTTTCTTGTTTGGTTTAGTTTTGATTTTGAGTCTGTTTTAGTTTGATTTTGATTTCGCTATGGAATCTGGGCTGGCCTCTGTTTCCTGTGTGATCCAGGCTTGCACACAATTTTCTTATCCTTCTCTCTCTGTCTCAAGAGCTGAGATTAAAAATATGCACCATTGCTACCAGCTAGTAATTGGTTCTTAATTTTATTTCCTATTTTGTTTCCTGAACAGGGTCGCCATGTGGAAATATTTGAGCTTCTCAAACCTCCATGTGGAGGCCTCGGCTTTAGTGTTATTGGTCTCAGAAGTGAAAACAGGGGAGAGCTGGGGATATTTGTCCAGGAGATTCAAGAGGGCAGTGTGGCTCACAGGTGAGACTGCTACAGCAGCTTCTTTGTTCTAGATGTAACACGCCGAAGGTTTTGATCACTGCAGGAGGAAATGAGTGCAGAGAAAAAGCTGAAATAATCAGACTCTAACCGGGTTTTAGAAGCTGTTATACTTTGGGAGTATAAACCAAGTCCATTAAAAGGAGAGTCACAGGGGGAGCCGAGATGCTGAAGTTCTGGCTGTGCAAGTGTGAGGACCTAAATCTGGATCCCCAGTACTCTCATTAAAAAAGCCACATGTGGAGGCACATGTTTCTAACCCAGTCCTGGGCTAGCACAGGTAGGCATATGCCAGAGTTTGCTGCACTACCAGTGTTGCCAAGAAGACGAGCTTTGGATTCTCTGCGAGACTGTCCAAAACATAAGTTTCAGAGCAGTAGGGGAAGATACTCGGGGTCAACCTGTGGCTTTCCTACAAGGTGCACAAGCAGCCATGCACATGCATGCATATGTCACACACATGACAGTAGTTTTTAAGTAGTCATAAACTAATTCTATTTTAGTAAGTTAAGAAACAAATATAATCTTTTTTATTGTTATTATTGGACCTCATTTTGACTAAAAATTACTAGAGCTGTGCCATTATATTTTGAATTGTGTTTTATTAATATAGTCTTAGTAGGAAGAAATGCATACTTTCATTTTTAAAATAAAGGTCCATCTATAAGTGAGTGTTAAGAGTTAGTCAGTGGTTGATGAAGAGAGTCCCCTGACAGTGGTTCAGATAGCATGGAATGGCCACAGGCACGGGGTTCGAATCCTGCACTTTTAAGAGTCGAGTTTCAGGTACAAGTTTAAAAATATGTGTATTCTATACTAGGATTAAAGTGGCCTGAACACTTCCGGCCACAGGAGCCGTCATTTCCTTGAGATCATTCATATCTTTCATTTCCTCCCTCAATAGAGATGGCAGACTTAAGGAGAGCGACCAGATCCTTGCCATCAATGGCCAGGCCCTAGATCAGACGATCACACATCAGCAGGCCATTAGCATCCTGCAGAAAGCCAAAGACACCGTACAGCTTGTTATCGCCAGGGGATCTTTGCTGCAGATCTCCAGCCCACGCATTTCCCGCTCTCCATCTGCAGCCAGCACAGTTTCAGCCCACTCCAATCCAGTGAGTAGACGAGGAGCAGAAGGCACCACCTTTGCCCACTTTCTAATGCCTGCCGTTTCCTCAGAGGTCTTACTGGTTTGTTTGCTTGCTTTTAATTTTTAGGAATTTTTAAAATAATTTTTCTTTTATGTATTTCTACTTGGGATATTTATTTCTGAATTCTGGTTAATTTTTACATTTTTTTAAAATAGCCTTTACTTTTCATGATTCTTTGACAGCATTAATAAAAGTGGAGTCCCTTAATAAAATTTACCTTATATATAAGTAGATAGAAATCTTTATTTTGCTCTTTTTTCCCCCTTTTCCTTTCCTTTCTTTTACCCTTTTCCTTTTCTTTTCCTCCCCTCCCCCTTCCCTCCCGTTTCCTCCCCCTCCCCTCTATTTCCTTCCCCTTTCTTTGCTTTCTTTTGTGCATGTGCATGTAGTCTCTCCCTAAATAGCCTGGAACTCGCTGTGTGGATCAGGTTGGTCCTGAGCTCTCGGGATCTGCCTGCCTCTGCCTTCTGAGTGCTGGGATTGAAGGTGTGTGCCAGGTCATCATTATGTGGTTACGATTAGCTGTCAGCTATGGCATACATTTATACAAATTAGCATCCCACTTCAAGGCATAAATAGGTGGAGACTTTCCTGATCTAGGGCAGCTGTTGTGTTGGAACTTCTTATCAAGGAAGTTTTACAAACATTTTTAAAAAATCATTGCCTGTTTCTGTATGTTTAAATACAGTACTATAATGATGTATTGATAACTGTAGGAAGGATTGCATTGATAACGGTAGCAGTCTGTTAAAAGGGAAGTATACTAAATGAAAAGCCAGACTTGGTTAGTGCTATGGTTCTATATGAACTCAGTATTTAGCACCAACAAAATACTCATCAAAAGCTTTCATCTTAGACTCACTGGCAGCACGTGGAAACCATAGAGCTGGTAAATGATGGATCCGGTCTGGGCTTCGGTATCATAGGAGGAAAAGCAACTGGTGTCATAGTCAAGACGATTGTGCCTGGAGGAGTAGCCGACCAGGTGAGCGACTACTACAGGTCGGTTTGGTTGTTGTTAACCCACAAGTGTGGTTTCATCATAGAGATTTTCTGTTTAATAAAAGGAAAATTTGATCAACTAAGATCTTTGATTTTATTGGATGAGCCTTCAAGTACTCTGTTACACTTGGAGGAGAGTACTTCCATGTATCCAAGTATACATGCATTTCACTTACTATACAGTTGTAGGCAATGCACTGCATACCCAGAAGACCCGCAGACTGAACCAGGCTGATGACTCCTGTCCCTGTAGAAACATCACCCTTTGTTTGATAGTTAGATATTTGTGAACCTGGCAGCTGTTCAAAAAACACATTCTGTAAAACGTGCGTTATTACTGAGGTAAAACCCACCATGTCGCCCCTTTAGTGCCGGGTCTCTGGTGTCATCTTTGAACATGACACACAGCCAGTTTTCCATTTAGTTTGTTGGAGTGTTGTCATTTATGAGATGGGTCATTTTTTTGTATGTAGGAAGTTGATGTGGATTTTATCTGTGTTTAATATTTTTAACTTTATAGGGTTGTAAGGATATTGTTTCCATTAACAGATTTGAACTTAAACTTGGAAGCTGAGTTCATCAGATATCCTCATATTCATGAATGAAAGCCTAGTTAAACAACAACTCTTTAAATAATGGTATTAACTAAAATAACATTTAAGTATTAGATGACATCTAGCAATAGCAAATGAACTTCACATGCTCGAGAGAAAAGGAAATAGAAAATAGAAGTACATTCAGCCTTAAATGCACTAAAATTAAATGAAATGTCAAAGTTAATTCTTAATTGGACTGGCCACTTCCTGTGGTTCCTCGGCCACATATCACTAGTAACTGTTTTGATGTTCAGTGTAGAGCAGCAGTAGGTCATTTCGAGGTTTTTTTGTTTTTTGTTTTTTTAAATATTGTTCATATCGCTCTCTTCTAACTTCATTTTCCTTTCACTAGAATGTTATCTGGAAATTCATTCTTTGTAATATTTATAATTGAAATGGTCAGATAGAAACTGCAGGAACATCCCAGTACTTTCTTGTGCTCCATGTCACATTCTAATTAATATGAGCGATGTTTGCATAATGACTTCTTACGTCATCTATGCTTAATGACATTTTTCCCTTGTTCCTCAAAACCAAAAATCACACAAAATCATTTTTTATTTTCATGTCAATTCTTAACTAGAAGTCAAATTGAAAAAAAATACTAGCTATTGATTTAACAAATTATCTGTAAGTTTCATTTCCTTTTACAATATTGAATGTTAGAAGAGAGTTAATAGTACAATTTAACATTTAATTTCATATGATTGACATGTCATATTGTCATTTGTATTATTGTCTTTACATCATTTAAAATTTTTCTAGTACAGTTGTGTCATATTAGTGCCATTTTTATTATTGTCTTTAGATCATTTAAAACTTTTCAAGTGCAGTTATAATAGAAGTACCTTAATTATTTGAATGCTTTTTTAAAATCAGCATGGGCGATTATGCAGTGGAGACCACATTCTAAAGATTGGTGACACCGACCTAGCAGGAATGAGCAGTGAGCAAGTAGCGCAAGTCCTTAGGCAGTGTGGAAATAGAGTTAAGCTGATGATTGCCAGAGGTGCGGTAGAAGAAACTCCAGCACCCTCCTCCTTGGGCACCACCCTCTCCTCTTCCACATCTTCTACCTCAGAGACGCGAGTAAGTAGTTGAAAACCATTGAGGTAAAAGAGTAAATTAAGTTCACCCTTTCTAGTTCTTTTTGAACTCTGGCTGGCTGATTCAACTCAGCTGTTCTGCTCAAACTACACC
>CM052702.1:77170454-77226506 GCA_028551405.1 Uromys caudimaculatus | reverse complement strand
CTCTCTCCCTCCCTGCACTGCTCTTACATAGCTTCACTTTCTTGTGCTGTTCTGTTGGGAGTTGGACATATCCTATCTCTGACTCATTCTGTCAAAATGTTCTCTGATTAGTCACTTTGCCCCTCAATTAGACTTAACATTCAAACATGGCTGCTTCCTCTACCAACTAACCTTATCTACATTGTTTGGGTTTAAAGGTGTATATTAAGGACATATCTGTATTTCATCCTGATCATACTGTAATACAGAAGGTCTTTGGATGTGATCCCTTGCCTGAGCAGCCATGTTGCAGGATTAAAATTCCTCTACATAAAAGTCTAAGCAAATAGCATTCACATATTTATTTAAAAGTTAGATTTACTGATATCTGTACGTATTAAAAGAATGGAACAAAAAGCATGTGTAGAGATGCTAATGTTTTATTTATTGAGAATTCCTTGCTTTCATTTCACACTTTCTGTAAGCAACCTTTTTATAAGAATATTTTGAAGCACATATGAAATTCTAGTGTTGTATTATTCAAATGCCTATAATATATGAGTCTATCTTTGTCTTATTAAGAAGCCTCTTTGTAAATTGGGCCATCATTCTAAACATGGCCTTTTAAAAATTTTTCTCTAGTAAGTTTCTTATGTGGCGGTTGGGGACTAGGAACCAGGATGGTAGGAGTGGATGAGGCTTATGGACATTCCTGTGTCATTTCTTTAATCTGTGCAAGCTGTGGACTATTAATAGATCTATGATGAGTGATTGTCATTGTAAATACTTGTTTAATACAGTAGCTATGCTTTGGCATGACACAATGGCCGTGGCACATTTGGCATGATTCATTAGTGTAGTGTTCCATATTTGTCCTAAACTTGATATGAAAAAAAGTTGGAAAATTTCAAAATTCTTGAGTGTTAAAAGTTCTGTCAGTTGATTTAAGGTCATAAGACTGCAGTGGATAAAATAAATGCACCCAAAGTTTCTTAAACATTTTAGAAGTAAATTCTACCCATTTCTAGATAAATTTTCTAACACATGCCAGCTCCCTATCCATTTCTCATACATGTAAAATAGCCACACTTTCTGTTATTAAAATTGCTCTAATCTGTTGGTGCAAATACTTTTGTTAATAACCTAACCTCCTCCATAAACTCTTTGAAACTTTATTAGCTCACTTGAAATTTCCATGATTCTGTTGTTTTTAGGACTGGATTTGGTTGCTATTTTTACAGAGAAAGAAGAAAGCAAGCTTGTTTATGGAAGTGTTTAAACGCCATTCTTTTGTGGAAAACAAAACATTTTATTCAGCAATATATAAATGAATGCAATACCAGAAACTACTTGATGTAATGAAAGCTTAGGACAGTGTCTATTCTCTGTGTATCATCATTTCTGAAGCTTGTGCCCTGTTTAAAACCATTCGATAGTCAAATTGCCACCCTCTAAAATAGCACTCGGATAACTTATTAAAAATAGAAAACACATTTGTTTCAATTGAAGCAGATTTTATCCTGTCATTTTCTTGTAATTATCTAAACTTTAAACTTTTGCTAAGTTTGCACAGATAATTATGTGCAATGAAAAATAAATCCAACTTTACTTGTAAAATTATACTTCATTTAGGTGGACTGTCAGTGAGATAACTGTTTACATAGATCAGAGAATGTCAATGGCCAGCCCCAAGCTGCATGGCTATTAAAGCCCATTCTCTTGAGTTTTTTTGTAGGGTTGACTGGAAGGTCTTTTGACATCACACCAATGTATTAGGACCAGTGTGTCTTATTGATAACATCATGTGTCAGCTCATTAATGCTTAATTGAGGGAGTCTTCTTTACTTGTGGTCCAACAAGCAACTAATAGTAACTATATTAGTGATATTAGAGAAGGCTTAGATCCAGGAAAGCTCTTTGAAGATACCATTCCAGACCAGGAGGGTGCCAGTGTTGAGAGGCACACTTTCTTCATGAATATCTTCAATTTACAAAACAATGTAAAGGGTAATGTAAAGAAACATCCTTGGTGCCATTTACTTCTTTTAAAAAAATAAGTCACCAGCCTACTTATAACGTGGCTGGAGGGGAGACTCACTCATATTCATGGTGTTAGAATAAAGTAAAAATTGTAGGTAACAGTGGGAGCTGTCTTGTGGAGGCGGAGGCTCCATATTGTATAGTCTTACATACTGTACATCATTTACGACCAGGATCCCTGCAATCCCACTGTTGGATTGGAGCTCCACCTCCCCAGATGTTAGCTATTTGTCCTTGGAAACATTTATATGCGTCCTTCCTCTCGGGAAGATCGATACAATTGGGCATCTTACTGGCCTATAAATGATATGGGGAATTCTAGATTGTCAGAAGTAGTAAGAAATGAAGACAAGCCAAGTATGTTCCAATAGTTAGAGATGCCTTAATGGAATTGAGTCTTTGGCTTCTAAGTTTGACCTTAGTCTTTCTTACATTTTGATTTATCTAAAGATTTATTCATTGATACTGCTTTAGGTTGATGCTTCTACTCAGAAAAGTGAAGAAAGTGAGACGTTTGATGTGGAACTCACTAAAAATGTCCAAGGATTAGGAATTACCATTGCTGGTTATATTGGAGATAAAAAATTAGGTAATATTAAACCCTAAATATTTTCCAAGTGTTGCAATTGTCTCTAATATCTGTCTTATGAGATATTCAATCATTATATGCTTTCTGTTGTTGAACAAAGTTGTTGACAGCTTTCTTAGTTATAATTTGATGTAGATGACTCTGATATGACAGGCTGACCGTTTGCCTTATTCATTGTACTAAATATCTGTGTGGCTTGTCACTAAATACTTAGACATAATTAGGATTTTTATTTAGAAGACAGAAGATGGATTTTCTTTGTGTATGCTTTATAAATGTGAAAAAATTACTTATTTCTAATCTTAGAACCTTCAGGAATCTTTGTAAAGAGCATTACAAAAAGCAGTGCTGTGGAGCATGATGGAAGAATCCAGATTGGAGACCAAATTATAGCAGTAAGTTACACATTTAATAATAGTTTTTGCAGTTTTCATGACTAAGAATTATGTTCCTGAGATTGGAAAGACAGCTTGGTGCTTAAGAACATGAATGCTCTTCCACAGGACCTGAGTTTGGTTCCTAGTACCCGTGTGGCTTGGTGCTTAAGAACATGAATGCTCTTCCACAGGACCTGAGTTTGGTTCCTAGTACCCATGTTGAACAACCCAGAGCCACATCCACACATATACATGTAGATAAAAATAAAGTCTTATAATGAAGATAATTTCTTATCTATGTAAGTATTCGTGTGTATGGTATGTATGTATTTGTATTTGTGAGTACAAGTGTGTTCATTTGTCCATGTGTGCCAGAGGCCAGGGGTCAATGTTTGGTGTATTCCTCTATAGTTTTCTGTGTGTATTTATTGGGACAGTGATTCTCACTGAACCTGGAGCTCACTGGTTGGCTAGACTAGCAGACAAGTGAGTTCCCTGGGATCTGTCTGTCTCTGTTTCTTCCTTGTTGAGATTAAAGACTACATGGCCTTGCCTGAGTTTTATGTGGGTACTAGGGATCTGAACTCACTCCTCATGCTTGAGACTCAAACAATTTACTCACTGAGCTGTGGACCCAGCATTGTGATTTTACTTAGTAAAGAACTGCATTTATTGATATTATTTTTTTGTTTGTATTTGTGGCGTGTGTGTGTGTGTCTGTGTATGTCTGTGTGTATGCACACAGGTGTGTCTGTCTGCTGGTGTTTGCACATATGGAGGCCAGAGGTTGACACTGGGTGTCTTCTTCTATTCCTCTAGCCTTATTTTTGAGACAGGGTCACCAATTTTCTAGACTGACTTAGCATAGGGATTTTTTCCATTAATTAATTTATTTATTCACTTTACATCCTGATTACGGCCCCCTCCCTGTCCCATTCTTATAAATCCCCCCCCCCATTCCTCAAGCCCTCCTGCGTACCACCCCTCCCTGTAGCCCAGGGCTCTTCTTGTCTCCATCTCCTAGCACGAGGATCATAGAAGCATACCTCTGTGCCCAATCTTTTCACATGTATACAGTGATCCCAACATAGGCCCTTACACTTGCACAGCAAGAACTTTACCCAACTCCAGAGCCATTCACTTAATCTAGTTTTAGTGGCTTGAGACTGTCATTATAATTGACTAATTTATTATTTTCAGATGAAATGGAACATTGTATAGAAGCATTACTTTCCTTAGTCAAAAATAGAAATTTGTTTCTTTATAATTTCTGTTGTATTAGAATTATGGTCATAATGAATTTGTCACACTAAAATTATAGTAATTTTTGTGTATAGTCTGAAGGAAGACCTTGTGTTTACTATAGCTGGATTTTCAGTTACATGAATTTTTTTTTAAACCTTGCATAATGACACTGTCATGTAGATGAGCTCCTTTCAGTTCCATAAACATATAAGAGTGAAAGAAATTCAGAAGTCTTTAATCTAGTCATTATGGTATTGTAAAGTCAGGGCTTTAAGTATATGGCCATTTCAGGTAGTTAAGAGAAAGCTAGCCCGATGTTCAGTGGATACTAGCTTCTTCAAATTGCTCTGTGATATAGAAACTAAGTTAGGTTAACCACATGGGGAAACCTGTAGATGATATGATTTCTTAGGGCTTTCCAGTGCACATAGAAAAACTAAAGACCATTAGTAATCTGCAGGTAGAGAACCTGTTTGTTTACCTCCCCTGTAACTATAGCATCTTTCTCATTGCCAGTGTTTATTTTAATATCATTTTGAAGACATCGGTGGCGAATGCTGACTGATTAAAGATTCCTTAGTCACAACACTGTTTTTCACATAGCACAAGCCAAAGAGTAGCCCAGATACTGGTGATAGACAATTGGATAAACAGAATAGGTAGTATAAAGATGCACTGTCTTGCTTTTTGATCTGCTAAACAAGGAGATTCTGTCACATGCTGCAACCTTAATCAGTCTTGAGGATAGTGTTCTAACTGAAATAAACCAGGTGTAAAGAGACAAATGTGTGATCCCAGTGCCATGACCAAAGCTTGTCAGAGAAATGCAGGTGGGTGTGGTGGCTCTGGGGCTGTGGAGTCAGATGGTGAGAATTGTCATTCAGCATGATACTGATTCATGGACATGATGAAAAGCCCTAAAGTTTGCCACAAACCAGTCTGAAATATTTAACACTAAGAACTTGATGATTAGAAGCTTCTAAATTGGTAAGTTGTTGTTGTTGTTGTTGTTGTTACATATTTTGTATCACATTTTAGAGAAAAAAAGATTAAGGAATATTACTAGCATCAGAACTGTGAATTCTTAACTGTATCTATTCACCTTTTGAAGTCCAATCGAAAGATCAACTTGAGCTTCCCGCCTACTTGGGTAACAGCTGCAAAGACTTTCTCAGTGTGTCTCTACCTTACCATGAATGGAAATGAGCCACTGCCCCTTTTTAATTTTGGAAGTAATGGAGAGAATGAAGAGACAGTGTGAATCCATGTACAGTTGTCCTAGTTAGGGTTATTTTGCTACTGAGAAACCACCAGACTAAAAGCAAGTTGGGAGTGTTTATCACTCTAAAGATAGTAGGTCCTGGAAGAATGGAGCTAAGAAATGAGACAGACTGAAGTCTCATGCAATAGTGAAATTTATTCAGAGCATCAGACAGTTTATACTCTAAGAATTAAGAGAGGTCACCTGAGTAAAGTTGTAATGAGTTCAAGCTGTATACAATCACGAGGACAAACCATATGTGGCAAAAAAACAGTTTTACCCCAGAGGCATATAAAAGGGTAATCTAAACATTTAATTGAATAGCAAGAGCAAGCAATATTGAGTATCTGAAGTTAAACTTATTCCTATTGGTGATACCTAAGAGAAGCATGAAAACACAATCTAAGGACAATCCCATGTTTTTAAGAAACTGAGGTCACAAGACTTCTGTTTGGTTTTCTCATAAACACTCAGAATTCTCACATGACTCCATTCTGGACCACATTCTGACAGGGGAAGAAAGGGTTTATTTGGCTTACACTTCCACATCATAGTCTGTCATTGAAGGAAGTCAAGACAGGACCTCAGACACTGAGAACCTTGTGAGCGGAGCTGATGTAGACGCTGTGATAGAGGGCTGCTTTTTCGCTTCCTCACTCCTCATGACTTGCTCGGCTTGCATTCTTACAGACTCCAGAACCACCAGCTCAGGGATGGGCCCTCCCCATCACTCACTAATTTATAAAATGCTCTACAGAATTGCCTACATCTCCATCTTCTAGAGGCATCTTCTTACTGAGGTTCCTTCCTGTCAGATGACTAGAGCTTGGGACAAGTTGACATAAAACTATCAAGCACAATAATTTTGAGTTAAAAGTGTACTTTTTCTTTCTTCAACTATCTATGTCAGGTCATTAGATAGTGTTTCAAATTAGCATTATGATAAGCAATTTATATATTCTATAACTCATACCTTTACATTATACAATTCAGTGGCTATTCCTATACTTCCCGTGTTAGACATTCAGCATTGCATTCAGTTGTAGAAAACTTTTATTACTGTATTCCTTGCTCCCTGCTTTCCCTGTCTTCTTAGGCTTATGGAGTCTGGGGTCTACACTATCTTTGTACTTTTTCTGGGACATTTCCTGTAAGTACAATCACATAGGATTTAATCAGTTGTAATTGACTGCTTTATTTAGCATACTGTTTTTCAACGTTTATCAGTGTAGTGGAGTCAGTTTCCATTTTCTTTCATTGCTGGATACTATTTTGTTGTGGGTGGCTTTGCCACACTTACCTACTGGTAAATTCAGCCATATAGGTGTTTTCACTTGTTGGCTATTAGGGTTAATGCTGCTATGAACATTCATATATAAGGTTTTATGAGGATGTGTTTTCACTTTATTTTGGATATGTTGAGTGGAATTTCTATATCTTAGAAATTGATTGCTTTGTATTCAGTTGTTTAGCAAATTAAAAAAAAGTTTTGAGATTACAATTTAATTTTGACATTTCTCTCTTCCCCTTACTTCTTCCTCCAAAGCTTCCCATATACCCAGCCTTCTCTCCTTTAAACTCATGCATTTTAAACTGTTATTGCAAGCATATATGCACATGTATACGTATCCCTCAGCATAATCTGCTTAGTTGGTACAGTGCTACCTATGTACCTGTGCAGGTTCGCAGGGTTGGCCGTTTGGCACTGGGCAGCCAAACGGTGTGTTCTTCCCTGCAGAAGGCATTCCCACTCCCAGCTGTCCTCAGCTACCTGCAGTTCTTTGTTTAGGATTGGGATCATGGGCTTTTCTCAGTCTGTTTAGGCCTATCCATTGGTTGTCCTTTAGCAAGCTTCTTGATTCAGTTGCTTTACCTTAGGACAGAATTGAATTCCTCTTCAGAGAACCACGTGAGACCCTCCAAGCATCTCTTACAGGACTTGCTGTATTAGTAGATTCTATTGGAATGTTTACTGATGAAATAGATTTAGTTCAGATTTTTAAGTGTCACAGTAGCTTCCCTCCAGGTTGTCACTGCCTTTGTTCCTATGTAAGTGGTCACCAAAGATGACTTCCTCTTAGCCAAGTAGGTGATAAAAGAAATGTCCTCACAAAGGGGAGGTGTACTTTCCCTAAGTCTTCTCTTGCTTTTAATAAGATTGTCTTCACTGTCACCTATATTCTAATTACTTTTTTAATTTAGCAATGCCTTAGCCCCTGGGAAGCATTATGTGGCGCTCTTGACCATGTGTTCATTTTCTGAAAATCATCCTCTTCTGGCTGTCCCATTGACCATGTGTTCATTCTGTGCCAAGCGTCACACCCTCTTGTGACCTTCCTATGAATTGGTAATATTTCCTTCATTCCTAGTTGCAGTTTTACAATTATAGACTTTATTTGTTCTGGTTTTGTTTTGACAGCAGATATTAGAGCTATGATCTATTTTTAATTTGTATTTCTTGAGGTGCTGAGAAGATTAAGAATTGTTTACTATTTTGAGGAAGCATTTATTTTGTAATTTTAAGCTACTTTGGTCTTCTTTTACAGACTGTATTCTGTGGACCTCTAGCGATTTCTTTTTACAGTACAAGGACAGTAAATTGCCAGTGGACCCCCAGCCCCCACCAAACTCTTCCATGTTGGCATTCTGTGTAACAATCATTGATAAAGGGGCTCTTTTTCTCTTAAAATGTTAGCTAATCTTGTCAACAGATAAAATCAGAGTACCTATTAGTTATTAGTGACACACAGTTGAATAGCAGCATATTATGATTGATAATGAGAAATGTCAGATGCTGTCTTTGATACTCTGTGACAGAAATAGATTCTCAGTTTCTTGTTGATAGATAGATATAGGTTGTCAGAGGATGGTTTGGCAAGCTACATGGGGTATGCTAGGGAAGCAGGTTTTCTCAACTGTGTCACTGGTATTTCTTCTCCATGATTTCTCCTGCTGATTGTGGTTCCTGCATTACATGTTAACACAGTTGTACATGTGTTTCTCTGAGGGGCAGAAGCTTTGTACCTACTTGTGTTTCCTCCTCTGTGGTATCACTGAGTTGGAGATGACACTATAGCTCTCCTGCAGTCAGGCCTGGCCATAGTTAAATACAGATTCTGGATTGGTGTTTTGCTGGCCTGGATTTCAGATGTAGTCTGGCTATAAATTGTTTCTTTCCATGAATCTTTGGGATTTCATGTTAATTAGCTTTCACTCTATTAATAATAATAATAATAATAATAATAATAATAATAATAATAGCTTCCATGTGCCCTAGTACAAAGCATCATGAATTGGAGTTATTGGAGGTAGGTGGCTTATTTCCATGCTATGATGAGATTATTAAGAATCTCAGCAGAAGTATAGTTTAAAATCTAGTCTGTTAAAGCAGATTTTCTTTGCTAGTACCCATCCTGTGGCATTTGGGTAATAAATATATTTTAAAATTTAATTCTGTTTTGAAAACAGAAGCAAATGCATTTTTCCATACCTGTTTAAACAGAATTCTTTGTACAGATTTTTCCTAATGAAAATTCTTTTTAAAAGAGATATGGAAAATGATTTTAGAACAACCACTTGCAGCATAAAGTTTTGTACATTTGAAAAATTTTGGGCATCATCAGCATTCAGATTTGGGCTGTTTCATTTTGTGTTTAAAGTTGTCTTGAGACATTGTCTCACTCTGTAGCCTAGGCTATACTGACACTAAATAGTCCAGAATGTCTCTGAACTCATGGCCATCTTCTTCCCCTGCTTCCATATGCTGGGATTTAAAGGTTTGCACCACCATGCCTGCCACCCATTTTGTTTCTTTATCACCATGACACCAGACATATAGCATGTCTGTCTGTTTTAACAAAACTTGTCTTTGAAGCCTAAAGAATATATAATTTGATCAGAATTAAATAACTGCATAACAGAATACAAAACAAACAAACAAAATAAAACTAGGCCTGGTGGTGTAGAGACATGCGGATCTCTGTACGTTTGAGGTTAACCTGGTCTAGAGGCCCAAAAGAGCAGTGCTAGCAGTCGTGAATGTGAGGGCACTCCGCAGTAGAGATTACTCTTCTTGAAGAAGACTGAAGTTCAGTCAGTCTCAGTACCAGTGTCACATCGAATCACTACAAGTGAGGGTTGATATCCTCTTCTGAGCTGCACAGGCATAGCATTTATATATACAAACCCATACACAAACACCCCCCCATACACACATACACATACACACACACAAATATAAACATGATTAAAACTAAAGTCTTAAATTATGAAATTTTTCATGTATCTATGTTTAAGTATTATTATAGTCTATTTGGCATCTTATATACCAGTAGACTACTGTCTTAGTCAGGGTTTCTATTCCTGCACAAACATCATGTCCAAGATGCAAGTTGGGGAGGAAAGGGTTTATTGAGCTTACACTTCCACACTGCTGTTCATCACCAGAGAAAGTCAGGACTGGAACTCAAGCAGGTCAAGGAGCAGGAGCTGATGCAGAGGCCATGGAGGAATTCTGCTTACTGGCTTGCTTGCTTCTCCTGGCTTGCTCAGCCTGCTTTCTTATAGAACCCAAGACTACCAGACCACAGATGGCACCACCGACAAGGGGCCCTCCCCCCTTGATCACTAATTGAGAAAATGCGTTACCATTGGATCTCATGAAGGCCTTTTCTCAACTGGAACTCCTTTTTCTGTGATAACTTCAGCTTGTGTCAAGTTGACACACAAAACTAGTCAGTACAGCCACCTTTACTGTATGTGTGTGTGTGTGCGTGCGCATTTGTGTGTAGGTGGGCGTGGGTGCTCATAAATGTGGAGAAGTTGATATGTCTTCTACAATTAGGCTCTTCAGGCAGTCAGTCTCTCTTATTGAACCTGGAACTTGCTGATTGGGTCAACAAGCCCTGAGGATCCTTTCTGTGCCTTCCATGTGCCATGGTATGCAGGGGTCAGAGGTCAACTTACAGGACTCCATTCTCTTCTTCTACTAAGTGGGTCTTGATGATCAACCAAGGATGTCAGAACAGACAGAAAGCATCTTTATCGACTGATCCATCACTTCAGTCCTGTCCTAGCTCTTGTATATGGGTTCTAGGGGATTGAGTTTGTGTTCTCATACTTGCTCAGCAAAAGTTTTACCAAGTAAGGCATCACTCCAGTCAGGGACCACCTCTTTTTAATGAGAGAATATGTTTTCAGTTATACTAACATTTCTTTTCTGACCGGGTAAGCACATGGAAATTAGGCTGGCTTGCTTTCAGCCTTTGTTTCCAGACCATTTCTAGAAGTTTCTTAATTACTAGTATAGGAACTTTTTCTCCTTGCTTATGATTCTGTTGCAGTCTTTTCTCTGTGATTCTAATTTGTTAATCTTTGCAAAAAGAAATCAGCAGATCTCTTAAGTGGAAGAATAGAGTCAGGTGTCCATGTTCCAGTTCCCATGTAATTCAGAAGGATTGCACAAGAGTCAAGGAGCCAGAGTCTGAGACTGTCAGCCACAGGCTTAGGGCTCTAGATCTTTGCCTGACTGTTCCTACCAGGAAAGATACTTAAGTATTAATTTCCTCTCTGTTTCTTCTCTTCTGTATACTCAGATGCCATATACTGTTACATTTGTTACATGTAGACAGTAGATGTGTCTTTGTGTGTATACACATGTACAGATAATTAAAACAAATGATTTTCAAATGTTTGATTTGAGGTTTTAGTATTTCCTTTCCATAACAGTTAGTTAGGCTACCTTGTGGTAGAGGATGCTGATCTGGATCTCACAGCATTTTATTCACCTGCTGAATATGTGAGTTTCAAATTTTTTACTTCTTTTGTTTGCAGGCAGTGTAAAGTACTGAAAGTACACAACAATGTCTTGGGAGAGTGTTTTCCTCACTGCCTCTGTCCTTCATCCCCGTGGTCCTCATTTCAAAATTTGACTGTGCTTCAGGATCACCTAGGGAATTAGAGAAATTATCTTAAAAGTCACACCCTGAAACTATACCATGAGTCCTGAGCAAAACACCATTACTCCTGGACACACTGTGTGTTAGTGTGTTATGGCCATTTCCCAGTGAGAGAAATACTCATTCCCTGTCCATTTCTCAGTACTAATTGATGAATACACATTTTGGATTAGCAATGCAAAAGTGCTTTTGATTTTTAATATATCTTGTTATCACAGGTGGATGGCACCAACCTTCAGGGTTTTAGCAATCAACAAGCAGTAGAGGTGTTACGTCACACAGGACAGACAGTGCGTCTGACACTGATGAGGAAGGGAGCAAGCCAGCAAGCAGAGCTTACAGGAAGAGAAGACACTGCAAAAGATGTGGACCTCCCTCCTGGTAGAGACCTTTGTGTTATCTTAACATTGTCTTCTAACTGTAAAGTAACTTTTGTAGAAAAATTGTATGAATATGTTTTGGTATTAGTTGGAACTATATGTTTGTGCATTTGCTTTAGAATGAGCTCCTGAGTGAAACAGACATCCTGTGACTGTCTCTTAATTAGAGATAGACTCTTCTTTCTGTCCCAACTTTAATTTGTGTGTCACCAAGACATTCTCTTCAGGGTGGGGGATACAGTTGTGTCTGATGCTTTTAGAAACTGTGGGGAGGCATATGTGGGCTGTGTTTGTGTGTGTGTGTTTACCTGCATTCATATGTACACAAGCATGCACAGTGATGTGTGGAAGTCAGAGGATAGCTTCTCATGCACTTCAGGTGCCAGTCTGCCTTCTGCCTTAATTGAAACGGACTTCTTTGTTGTTTACCACTGTGTATGGCCGATCTAGCTGACCCACAAACTTCTGTTGATTCTCCATGAAAATCACTGAAATAATCAGCAGCGTGAGGCTGTTGTCTGGGAATGTGTTTTATCTTTAACATTGTTGAGCTTTGTGCTATGCACTCCAGAATGCATTCCTAGGAGACTGGCAGGCAGGTTTCCAGAAAGTCCTATCCCACTCACAGGAAGACATTAAGGACATATGGTTACTATGGAGTTGCTTTCTTCAAAATTGACTCTAATTGGTGGTTCAGACAAATAAAATGGGTTTAGAAAATATCAAATGATTTTATTATCTATTTTAGGAATATAATTTAAAATATTCTTATCTTTAAGAAAATTATGAACAAGATGAAGAGTCTTTATCATTGAAGAGAAGTACCAGCATATTGCCGATTGAAGAAGAAGGTAACACTTAGAACCAGGTTCAGGTGTTCATTATGTTTTAGACAGAATGCTTGCAAAGAGAGTAAGTCTTATGACAGACTAAGTTACTAAACCATTATAAATATGCTACTAACTTCTTGAGTAAAGGGAGGTTGATAAATGTATATTTATCAATAGAACCAAGTGCTTTTTAAGATTAAAATAATTCATTTATTTATTGTTTGCTAATTTTCATGCAGAATCAGTTTGTTCTCTGACATATCATTTGGTAATATGTGTAGTTTTAACTAACTGTTTATGTATTCTTGACATGTCTCTACCCAACTGTGAAACAATAGTAAAATATAAAGGATTTAAAAACAAACACAGAAACCCTTAGCTTTTTAGGAATGGAAATATGCAGGGTTTTTTTGTTTTGTTTTGTTTTGTTTTTTGGTTTTTGGTTCTGTTAATTGTTTTCTGCTGTGATGATTGTTTTCTGAGGCAACATCTTGCCTTGTAGCTCAGGCTAGCTCCTGAGTGCTGGATTTTAGGATGCACTACCACTTCTTCCTGAAACTATTTTGGGGAGGCTGATAAATACTTTTTAGTCTTTTCAAGTTACAAGCTTTAACCTTGGGAACTGGGCTTGATAGCAGTTTTACAGAGTTTTAAGACCATCTAAGAATTGTTCTCACTGTATGTTTGCTAGGATTCAGTTTTTTATTATATTATACACCAAATCTCTCTTTTTTGTGCCTTGTCTCCTGCTTCTTTCCCTGGTCCTATTGCTGGGTATTTGGTGACTTAAAGCCATTGAGCAAGTGGAAAACTATTCCTGTCTGGTAGTATGGATTCTGCTGTTCAGTAGCCTCTTCACTCTGTGGCCTCATTCTTATTTATTCTGCTGTGCAAAGTTTTAGTTTACTTTTATTATTTAAAGAGATTTTGTGTATGTTATGATATCCTGGAAGGAAAGTGTGTAGTGTTCATACATATTAATTACATTCTGCCATTTTTACACTAATTAGTAAAGAAAATACTTTGGCTAAAGTGAATATCAAGAGCTGGGGAGAGGATAAAAATACTTAAAACCTGACTTTAAATAGGAAGTGAAGAAGGGCAAGACGGGTTATGTTGAAGATTCAGAAACATCTAGTTTGCTGCGGAAAAGGCAGCTAATGAGAAATTTGCATATGTGTGTGGAAGGATATTGTCACCTCCAGACTTACAATCAGAAGTACTTGAGCTATTTAAAATAAATAAGTAAATAAAGCAGAAACCTGGAAGTGGTTCTAAAGTACCTGGTCTGTCCATCCTGGCAAGGTGGGATGCCACTGCCTTTCTAGAGTATGGATGGTGACTCTGTGTGGGATAGTCACTTGCCTGTTCACCAGTGTTGGAGGCTTTTTGTTTGTATTTTTAAAGTTCTGAAATGCAGTCTGGAGGCAGGTAGGAGATGAGAATGACATGGCCTTGGGGTGGGTAGATGAATGTGAAGCTCAGACTTTGTCATCTGATTTCCCACGTTCCATTTATAATCCTCAATTATAGACCTGTCAAACTGTGCGTGCGCACGCGCGCGCGCACACACACACACACACACACACACACACACACACACGATTGAAGGTGAACTGGGGAAAATGACCCTCTGCTCCCAGAACTGGAGTTAAAGATTCCTTATGAGCCCAGCTCACTGCTGATGGTTACCCCTCACATAAATAAATTTTAATTTGGACAGGAAACACTTATCCACAGGGATACTTTCCAGTCCTGTTTTACTTTTTTTCTCTAAGCTAGACATTGAACCTAGGACTTTGCATATGACCAAACCTTTAAAAATAGTTATTTACTTTATCAAGTTTTTCAAGACAAGTTCAGAATCATTAACTAAAGCATGATGAGCCTGAAATGAGAGACAAGGTAACTGGTTAAAATCTGAATTCTGGAATATTCCTTAAAGTAATGTAAAGACTGTAAAGGAATAGCGGTTTTAAAAGGAAAATGTTTGTGAGTAAGCACCAAGTGACATTGTGCGTGTTGTAGGGCTGGTTGTGTGTGTTGTAGGGCTGGTTGTGTGTGTTGTAGGGCTGGTTGTGTGTGTTGTAGGGCTGGTTGTGCATGTTGTAGGGCTCGTTGCACTTGCTTGGTGGCTTTCTTTCTCACTGGCTTGAGGCCTTTTTTATTTTTTTGGCTGATTAGTGGGATTCTGACTGCTACAGGTTTTATCTTAATACACATTCTCAGTTCTTCATTGTTTCATACTTTTATATATATTTTCCCGGTAGTGGAGTTGTCTGTTACAATTTATTTGGTATGTGTGTGAGGTGATATGATAGCCTCCTTTTCTCCTAACCATAGTTTTACTGTAATAAATATTACCAGTTGAAAAGCTTATGTGTCTGAGAACAACCCAGAATCCTTATTCTTTTAAAGATTCTTAGAAAATATATGGAGACTTGAATGGAAGTCTAGTTAAAGCTTACAAGCCTTCCATTAAAAAAAATACTGTTGTGTATGCAAGTATTAGTCTAAATTAGAAAATTAAAATTTAATAAAATATGAGGGAACCTATGAAGAGTCTGACAAAGTACACCAGGAAGGTTTTGCCCCGCCTTCCTGGTATAGAAGGTGAGTTTTGCGCACTTGTACTGACTTCAATACTTTGACTGTTTCAGGGTATCCACTGTTGTCAACTGAGCTGGAAGAAGCTGAAGATGTGCAGCAAGAGGCTGCCCTGCTGGCCAAGTGGCAGAGGATTATGGGAATTAACTATGAAATAGTGGTAGGCTAGCTTGCTCTTCCTCTTTCCTCACTGGTACCTGTGTCTGAGTAGGAAATTCTTGGGGTAAATAAAAATAATCATTGGAAAGAGCCCTGGAGAGAGGGCAAAGGTCTAGAGTTTTTCAAAGCTGTAGTGATTGCTAAGAGACTGAAATCCATGGTTCGCAAGTTTGAGAACCCATGGGTCACCGTGCTTCAGTATTTTTGAGAGTGGTGTACATAATGTACACACAAGAAAGGTTTTCCTAATTCTTATGCATATGATTTATAGAAAGAACCAGAATAGAATGACAGTTTCTTCAAATAAGTTAAAGCTTATCCTGAGCTATGATAGAATTGTAGGCTTCCCTTTCTCTATCCCTCCTTCCCCATCTACCTTCCTTCTTTCCTTGTTAAAAAAGTCACTGAAACCAAGGTGTCATGTAGCCGAGGCTGGCCTCAAATTCTCCACATAGACAAAGAGGAGCATGAATTCCTGAGCCTTCTGCTTCCCTTTCCCTGTTGTTGGCTCTACAGGAGTGCACCACGCTCTACCCGCTCTTACCTTTATCATCCTTAGACATTTAGCTCCTGTGATGCATTGATTCTGCTTCACTCTTCATATCACTTGTGGAAGTGTTGGATGCTTATTAACTGTGTATCTAGCTAAGAGACCTTGGGTTGCTATTCTAAAAGTAACAAAGTTGACACACATCATCAAAATGTCAGGGAATTCAAAAGCAAAAGTAAAACACTACATTCAGTATAATTTTTCATATTTATAATACCCTTATGCCTCTGGATTAGAAGAGGTAAAAGAAAACAGATAATATATAAGTAGCTCTGACCTTCACTGCTAAGCAGTATTGTCAATTTTGCACTTCATTTTCATGGCAATACTTGTTTTTAAAAACTCAAGGTAATTAACAGTCAAATAAATGAGTAAGTACAGCCAGGAGCATTTTAACTCTTAAGTTGGGGAGGAATACACTAGAGTTCAGGTGGCGAGCACTTTGTTTAGCATTGACTTCAAGGGTGGGATTAATGTGGCTGGCATGCACAGCAGACATTTGCTGTTTAGGGCTTAATTGAATGAGATATGGGCCCCCCCACAAGCCATTTCATCTATATCAGAACCCTAACTGGACCTTTAAGGCCTCTGTGCACCTGTTGGCTGCATGATTTCCCCAGGACTCTCTTAGCAGAAGTGTGCTGCAAGCCAGGACCACATCATTTGTGATCCTTGCTCAGGTAAATGGGAGTAGCTCTGCCTTCTACTTTCCTGCTGTGTCCTTGGCAGCATTAGTATAATTGTAGAGGAGGTGGTGGGGCAGAGATAGTTGGTTACTTCAGTGGGAACCTGCCTGCTTCTTCGAGTAATTGAGCTCTAATTTGGGTTTTCAGGGCTCAGAAGAATGCTTCCCAGTATCACAGCTCAGAGTCTGGTGACTTCATTCTCATAGTGACCTTTCACCAACCACCTTAAGATATGAAAATTCTTGCTTGGTAAAGTTATTATTTGTGGGAAGTGACACATGGCACCCCATGGTGTGCATAGCAGCAAGTCCCAGGCATACAGTCTCCAGGTTGTCAGCTGTGCTCAGATCTATAGGCAGTTTTGCTGAGAATGCTCTTGGGTGCTTGCAGCTACACATATCCCTTCAGTCTTGCTCTGTGAAACCATTCGGCATAAGTATTTTCCATTGGTAACACTACAGTGATACGTAGCTTACGATAAGATTTTAAAAGATTTTTGTGAGAAATTTAACTGTTTTTGGATGAACTTACAAAATTTACATGAGTAGAAAGAAAAGCAAAGTATGTTAGGGTTGTGATGGTTTTTCTCATTTCAGGTGGCTCATGTGAATAAGTTCAGTGAAAACAGTGGGCTGGGGATAAGTCTGGAAGCAGCAGTAGGCCACCACTTCATCCGGTCTGTGCTCCCAGAAGGCCCTGTGGGACACAGCGGGAAGCTCTTCAGTGGAGATGAGCTACTGGAAGTAAGATGTTCTGATTTCCGTCTTTCTACTAATGCAAGGTGAAAAGGCTACTGGAGAATTAATAGTGATGAATAACTAAATCGTGAAGTCAGTTCAAAGCAGAGATACCGAAGCTGTGTGTACACTGGCCTGCAGATCCAGTTCCATATGTTCTCTTTGGCGGTTATTGCTTTGTTGTGTTTTATACTGTTTTAGTTTTCAAAGATGTTGAAACTTCCATAACAATTTTTAAGTGTGTATTCAGTCCTTAGAATAGTCAACACCTTCATATGCTTCCATAGAGAATGACAAACAGCAAATGCATCCTGTCTGTCCCCACTCACTCAATTCTTGTCGCTCAGTAGCTGTCTACTGATATTTGTTTCTCTGCAATCTGTCAATGTTTTTTAAATGCAGAAATAAAAAAATAGAGAAAAATTGTTTCCAGTTTTAAAAACATTTTACCATACTATGTATGCCATTCCCAGTCTTTCTTAGTCAATACATTAGATGCTAATTCTCTGTAGTCTTTTCTCCTGCATCCTTTGGGAATCCTTTTATTCTCTCTTCCTACCATACACTCACAGATCAAACCTTGAGAGAAGCTAAGGGTTTTACCACGGTGCTTGAGAAGCTACGGTTACAGGTGGACTCTGAACTTGCATTCAGATCCTGTTTGGCAATACTTGCACAGGTCTAACTGCAGGCCTCGGCCAGGCAGAATCCCAGCCATTACCATAAAGAAATTTATGCTGTGGGAAAATGGTGTTCTCACACACACCTTTGTGTTATAAAACTTACTTTGCGTGGATCTGTCTTTCTACAGGTGAATGGCATAAATTTGCTTGGGGAAAACCATCAAGATGTGGTCAATATTTTAAAAGAATTACCTATAGATGTGACAATGGTGTGCTGCCGTCGGACTGTGCCACCCACTGCCCTGTCAGAAGTGGATAGCCTGGACATAAATGATCTTGAGCTAACAGAAAAGGTATGAAACTTGCAGAAATAAGGCTAATTAGGTGCTTAATACTGTTAGAATGTTAAGCTATTTTTATTTTCCTCATGATTTGATATTTTTTTATAGAGTCTATGCTTATACAATAGATCTAGAACTCAAACAGCTTGGCCTTGAATCAGAATTGATGTTTACCCTGAACAAGTCCCCTCTCCTTTCTGAACCTCAGGTTTTGTTTCTGTAAAATGTAGGTTAGGATGCTCCCCATCTCATGGACACTCTCTCTGCAGGTGAAATAGTTACATTAGATAACACTGCACACTGTGAACTTGACAGTAGGTACTCCCAACAGCATGCTGGGACTTGACAGGAGGCACCAGTGCACCATGTGTACTTGGAGTGCCCTCATTAACCCCAGTTGGCAGAAGTATGCGGAGAGTATACAGATGGAAAAGCATACTGTTATATACCCATCCAGCCGCATCTGGTTTGCAGTTAACCATTTAGTGAATCTCTAAAATATAAAAAGATATGTTTTAGTGTTTGTTTGGGTTTTAATTCATTTGTACATTTTAGTGTGAGATTATAAGAATGTTAACTCACAATTCACTTCAAATAATTTTTTATGATATGTGTTTTCTATATGCTTATTCTTATCTGTTTGAATAAAAATATCCAAGAACAGAGCTAATCACCTTTTTGGAAGGTGATGCAATGTAGACCCCTAGTCAGATCTTATGAAGGAGGGATTTCTTTTACATTATGCTGAAGGAATCAATACAATGGAATAATTTTGCAATTTAAAGGGTAAAGTGCATAGTTTCATATTCACATAGGTGATCTAACAGGAAAAAACAAGAAACATGATTCCAAATTGTGTGCCCCCTGAAGGCTGAGCCACGGCTATGCCTGGACTTGGTCGTTTGGTGTGAGTGGGGTGGTCACAGGAAAGCAGGGGAGGCGGTTTGCATCCGTGGCTCTAGGCAGTGCAATAGAATATCAAAAGCAAAGGCAGCACACAAACTAGAATTTTATCCTGACAAACACACCTTTCTTAAATTTGGTATGTTCATACAGATAAATGGGGTTGGCTTAACCTGTTTTCAGTTTCATTTGTTTTTTTGTTTTTGTTTTTTTTTGGGGAGATTTTTTTGTTTGTTTGGTTTGGTTTTGAGAGAGAAGTTAACATGTGAATCCCAGTTACCCCTACTTAATCTATATAATTCTATGCACTGTAGAGACCTTATTTGCATATAACACAAAACTTTACACACACCAAGCTTTTCTTGAATTTATCTCATTTTTATGAGTTATTTTTAGTTAAAAACAACAACACGCTTCTTTTTATTTTTCATGTAGAGGTGATTCAAATTTGTACAAGAAGTGAAAGTCACCCGCATAACCATTAGATAAGCTTATAGGAAATTCTAGCTTATATTTTTAATGCCTTTTATGACTTAGGTTTTTGAGAATTTTTGGTCGGTACAGACAGAAGAAGCCGACATTTTTCTTGCAGTGTGTCAAAGGTATTCCCTCTGATATAAGAGATGTCTGGTCTGTTATTCAGCCTCATATAGATCTAGGAGAGTTCATTGGCTCCTCAGAGACAGAGGATCCCATGCTGGCGACGTCTGACGTGGATCAGAGTACAGAGGAGATTCAGACACCACTGGCCATGTGGGAGGCAGGCGTTCAGTCCATAGAGCTGGAGAAAGGGAGCAGGGGCCTCGGCTTCAGCATTTTAGACTATCAGGTAAATATATCCCATTTTTCCTAATTGCCACAAGGATACCATATTCTCAAAGTAAATTGTTATTAGCAGATAAAGGGAAATAATATTTTACAGTTAGTAGTAGCATTTTCTTGGTCAAATTAATTGCTCAGGATAGTAATGTAGTCATTTTGATATCTTTTTATTGCAAAATGTTTGTTTTAGCATTATATTTATTAACCTTTTTTATGTTTCAGCTTGAAAAATTGAGGAAACCACAGAATACAGTTTAGGACTATCATAATACAGTGGGTTCTCTTTGTCTTTTGGGGAATATTTTTATTTCTATACTCTTAATTTACAGCTTACACTTTAGTACTAATCCATAACATATCAGCTATTTCTTTCTTTCATATAATAAGGATGATGAATTTATACTTGGACATATCACACATTATAAAATTCCATTCATTTTACTAAATTTATGATTGTTATGAATTGGCTCCGTGTAGCCTGCACCCTTCCCTGGATTGTTTTGTGCTGGGCAAAGTAGAAATGCTACACACTATCCGGTAGAACACGGAAGTTACTCTTAATAGTCTGGAACTCAAGCTATCTCTGAGGATTCTACACCATGCGCTTGTACACAAATGCTGCATGGCTTCTTTTTGTATTTCTTCATTTGTAAAGGACAAGACCTACCCCAGAGTATATCCGTCCACTGTTCAAATACCGTTATTACTCATGCCTTTGACATCCAGCTTTAAGTGACAGCTTAAAAACTTGACAGTTTCCCAATAATTAAAAATTTATCTTAAAGTTATCTAGCACTATCTGGGGGTCAATTTAATGACACTAGCTTCTGGTGAACTCCTCTGGTCTTTCTAAAACAAAGTGGACCTTAGCTTACTCATTAGAACCTCATATGAAAACCATAAGACACTTGAAACAGAGAATATTTGTAAAATATACTTCCAATGTCTGAATGAGCTGACTGCATTTCACCCTCCTCCCCTGTTAGGACCCCATCGATCCAGCAAACACAGTAATAGTCATTCGTTCTCTGGTGCCTGGTGGCATTGCTGAAAAGGATGGACGGCTTTTTCCTGGAGACAGGCTCATGTTTGTCAATGACACTAACCTGGAAAACAGCACTCTCGAAGAGGCTGTGGAAGCCCTGAAGGGAGCGCCCTCAGGGATGGTGCGGATTGGAGTGGCCAAGCCTTTGCCTGTAAGAACTTGGATCTTAGTGATTTCTTGTATTTTTTGCAAGGGAAATGGCCGAGGAGAGCAGAATAGTTATTTAGAAGCAAAGTCATTTTTTTTTTAGCTAGTTCAAGGCAGTGCTTGATGTTTCATGATCTGTTTGCACTGAAGCATATGAGTATTTCTGTCACTTTAAGTGGGACTTAATGAATAGGAATATTAATTTGTGGGCAAATAAAGCTCCATAGTAACCCTAAGAGGAAAAAAAGAGGAAGACTGACTATCCCTCTGTACAGAAGCAAACTGAGACTGGGGAGGGAAAGTCATTTCAAGGTCACATAGACAAGGGGCATAGCCGTTGTTCTTCTGGTTACCAGTACTTTATATGCTGGGCTTTGATATTTTATTTAAAACTTCAGCTATGAATGGATTCTGTTGACTGCTGAGATTAAACTCTTGATTACTATTAAAAAAAGAAAAAAGAAAGAAAAATGCTTTTCCTCTATAAGTTCTACATGGGTTACTGGCAGCAGATAATGTGGAAAGACAATTAGTATTTTCCTTTTTATTAGGAAGTAGAGTAGAAGTGTAGAGCTGAGTGTCTTAGAATGGCAGCCTGAGGTTAGTAGAGGAATTCAAGCCTATGGCAGCCCTGAACAGTTTAGTTTCATTTGGTCCTATAAGCTATGTTAGATTTAAGGTCCCAAGTCGTCCGCCTGGATTGTAGGCGGCAAACTTTAAGTGTTTTCAAAGTTTCTTCAGCTACTCTAATGATGTCTGGGGAGATGTGCTCTCCACTGCGTTTCCGAGAGGTTGGATGAGTTCACCGTGTCCTCAGTACTGTGCCTTGTCAACCAAACTGCATTCTTTATAATAATACGAGAGAGAGAGAGAGATAGAGAGAGAGAGAGAGAGAGAGAGAGAGAGAACAGCATTGATTTTCTTTAATTCTTTGTTCTGCAGCTTTTAAAGTCTTAATACTTAAAAATTTTCCTTTCATATTTAGCCAGAGTATTTAGCAGATAAAAAATGACCAGACAATTATAATAAAAATTACTCACTTTATTATCATTTGTAAGAAGAATAAAAAAAATAGTAGAAAGGGATTCTTGTCTAATTGTTGGTGGGTGTGCTAGGAACAAAGGCCTCCGTCTCCTTTCAGATGAGATGATTAGGGTCAGTACGTGTCTAACTACATAGCTTTCTTTCTATGTTGAAGTCACATGGCATCACTTGGAAACTTATTATTCCTTCACTCTTCCTCTTCTCTCCCTTTCTGTCCTCTTTGCTGTTCTTTCTTTCCCACAACCCCCTTCTCCCACCAATGTCCCACAGCTTTCACCAGAAGAAGGGTATGTTTCTGCCAAGGAAGACGCCTTTCTCTGCTCACCACACACCTGCAAGGAGACAGGCCTGTCCAACAAAGCCCTCTTCAGGGCTGACTTGGCTCTGGTTAGTGACCACAACTGATCAAGCCTCCTTTTTAAATTTTTATGAATTTTCCTCTTAAAAATGACTTTGCTACAGTTTTATTGAATTGCTTGTTCAGTGTATGAAGAAGCTCGGTGTGCACATATTGCTTTAAGCTACAGAATGTGAATTAGGGCTTTGACATTATGTATTATTGGCAATAGTAATTTGGACGGGAGATAATTCTTTTTGCTGGTGTTTTATAAGCTCTTGGTTAGCTATTTTAGAAGGTTTTGATGTATTTATAGTAAGTATAGTACATTCACATTATACTTAAAAATATGAGGTGACTTTGACCCTCTCTGGGATCATTATAATTTAGAGTACTGTGGCCTCTGCGAAGTGCTATGGGTTAAGTCATACCTTGACATAGCAAATTCATTTGGAAACATGACAGGACACAAAAATACCAGTCATTCATTCATATTTTTCTTTTGTTTTTCTTTTCTGAGACAGGGACTCACTGTGTTGCCATGGCTTGGCTGCAACGGATTGTCAGCCATCCACCTGCCTCTTCCTCCTGAGTGCTGGGATTAAATCCATATGTAGTCAAACCCTGCTCATAGTCTTTAAAGCACATCAAGAGACAGTATCCTCTCTAGAGTTTGGAGGTTTCTGAACTCCTTTGAATGAATGCCAGTTGAGAAGATCACTTCCATCCACATGGAAGCGTAGTGCCTGTAACGGTCCCAGCATTCCTCAGTCTTTCTAATGAGCTGTGTTTGCTTACTGCACTCTGAACTTCCTGTACTCATTATGTTTCATCTCTACAGTAACTGAGCTAATTGAATTTTAGAATCTCTTAAGATTTAAAGGCATCAGTGATAGCTATACAAATTCTATTTGACTATTCTTCTTGGTAGAACATTAAGACCAACTTTTATCTATTATAATGTGGCATAAGGCTCAGTTAATACTAACTCTCTAGATAAGTACACTAAGTATTTTTTATCCAGATTGTTTTATATAATGTACATTTATAGATGATAACCTCTGCATAGTGACTTTCTAGTGAGTATAGACAAATAATTAAATATATTATCAGCCTGTGGATTATATTGTAAGAGGCTAACTTTGTTTCAGCAGAATTTTAACAGCTGTTTATATTGATATGGCTTGCTAATGTTAAAATGTTTATTACTTAATGCTTCTGGAAACTTGTTCAGAATCTGGCCACTTCAAAGTTAGTGTGATTCCAGCTCAAACACAAAGCTTCTCTTTAATTTTTACATCTTAGACTAATAGACAATCACATAACTGCCTCTATAAATAATGGTTTATTTGTTGAATATGAAGAATGATAACCTAATGCTTTGTACCATAAAACATTACTAAGTTTTTTCCATACTTATATAACTATTTAAACTTAAAATTGATTAATTCATTTGTTAATTACTCCTGTTAGCTCTTAAGTTGATGGGATAGGATGAAATAGTGTCTGACACTAGCCACTATCTGGCCTCTGCTGTGGGTGGTCGGTCTATCTTTGTGTTGCTGTAACAGTTCAGTTTTCAAGCAGTTAAGAGTGGGGAAGGCACATGCAGAAAACAGGACAGATGCGGGCATAATTGTGCCTTTTAGCTCAAGTAGTGATGGTGACGTGTGGCAGGGTATGGTAACCAGCTGGTCTCACTTTATTCCTAGATAGATACACTTGATGCTGAGTCTGTAGCTGAACCAAGATTTGAGTCTCAGTTCTCTCCTGATAACAGCAGTGTCTACTCTACACAAGCCTCTGTCTTATCTCTTCATGATGGTACCTGTAGTGACGGCATGAACTACGGCCCCTCTCTCCCGTCATCTCCTCCCAAGGTACAACAGAAATGTCACTTCATTTTGGAGAAATGTCTATGTATAACCTTTTGGAGGTCATTGTAGGAGTAGTGTGTCTTAGTTACTGTTCTCTTGCTGTGAAGAGACAGTTTGACCAAGATGACTTTCAAGAGAAAGCATTTAATTGGGGACTTGCTTACCCTGTCAGGATTAGCCCATGATCATCGCAGGAAGCATGGTGGCAGACAGGGAGGCAGGCATCACTCTGGAATGGTAGCTAGGAGTTTATATTGCATCCACAAACAAGGGGCAGGTAGGTAGGTAGTGAGACTGAGTCTGGCATGGGCTTTTGAAACCTCAGAGCCCACTCTCAGTGACACGCCTCCTCTAACAAGGCCACACCTCCTAATCCTTCTAAGCAGTCCACCGACTGGGAACCAAACATTTAAATATATGAGCCTGTGGGGGCCATTCTCATTAAAACCACCACATAGCATATTAATGATATTAGATTTCTCCAGTCATAGGTTCACATCAGATAAGAGTAAATTTTCACTTATGTTGTTGATTGTTTAGACTACTACTGACTAGTTCTAATGTTGAAAGATTTTATTAATATTTTCATAATATATTTCTCAAATTATCCTTTTAGCAATTAGGAAAATTTAGAATGACTTTTTTAGTTTCTTTTAAATAACTTTTATGCAAAAGATAGAGTAAAAGGTGTTTTGTTTTTAATCCCAGCACTTGGGAAGCAGAGGCAGGTGGATTTCTGAGTTCGAAGCCAGCGTGGTCTACAGAGTAAGTTCCAGGACAACCAGGGCTACACAGAGAAACCCTATCTCGAAAAACAAACAAAAAAAAAAAAAAAAAAAAAAAAAAAGGTGTTTTGCTGTAATTTGACAATTACTAGCTAATTTATACTTAATGCTATTACTTACTAATGAGATATGTTGTCAAAGAATATTTTACATAAAGATTATGGTAGAAGGCAGCCTATGTTTATGTCAATGTAAATGGATACAGAGCATAGTCACTGTGACACTTCTGTCGATATTTTAAACATGGGTTATCAAAATGAATGCTAATACTCTGTTTTCTTGGTGACATACTCTATAACATTCAAAAGTGGTATTTTAAACCGTACAAAATTTTAAGTACAAACAGACATCTTGATACATATTTTACTTTGATCATCTGATTGTTAGAGATTATTTTCTCTATATTTTCAACACTATTTTTCACTTATTGTTGATATGTGCATCTATTTCAGTCATGTTTCTTTTGTATTGGTTGCTAATTCTGTTTTTTATATACATATGCTGTAAATGTCTGTGTACATTAGAGAAAAACTTAAAAAGTGTGTAGGTGTGGCCCTTCCCAACTTCATGACAGATACAATTTTGAAGAAAACCAGGATGGATGGTGATGCTGCTCTATCTGATTTATCTGTTGTGTACAATGGTGACTGGGTACAGAACCAGGTGTCTAGGAAGAGAGTTCATGTATGGATATAATTTCTGTGTTGGAAATACACAGTAAATGAACATGAAGATAAAGAGAATGGACACATTTTCTTCTAAGGTGATACTGTTTCCCTTATACATTGAATTCAGTGGGAACGAGCCCCATTCATGAGGAGGTTGGGAAGTGTTTTCTTCCTTTCCTGATGAACAGTTGGTTATGGCAGGACATCTGCAGAACATTTTGTGTTATGTCTAACTAATGTGTGCCTGTTAGTTTTGCCCGTGCCACCAGGCACCCTCCTGGACTTTGTTTGCAAGGTAAGGTCTTAAGCGAGCAGCCTCTCCTTGCCTGCACACCTGAGGTCTCTGGCTGCAGACCTTCTGGACTGTGTTCCTTTTTGACCAGCCTCAGGGCTGGAAGCTGGTTTCATCTCCTGGTGGGATCTCTGAAACCATAGCATTGCTCACTTCTTCTTGCCAGTGGGACAGATTGCTTTGTTTAATGTAGTAATTGTTACTTAAAGGGATGAGACAATTTGCAGACTGAGAAACATATATTTTACAGGGCAAACACTAGCTTTATGCAGCACAACAAACTGACTTGCTAAAGTCGGTTTGCCTCTTTTTTTTGCTAAGCAGTTTACTCTTTTGTTGAGCCAAAGTTTGGCAAGCTGACGACTGAAATATTTAAACTGAAAAGCAAAAATAAGCCATTAATGAGGATGTTTAAACGTCCTGTGGGCTTTCAGTTTCCTTAGTAAAACACTATAACTCTGGTGTTTTCTTGTGTTGTGCTTTCGTTTGTTTTTGTCTCTGAATTTTAGTACTTAGAGCTCTACTAGGAAAAATTATAAAAACTAAATAAATTATATGATATATCCTCCCTGTTTGCACTAAGTTCATCATACAGGGTTTGTTAAGGAGTTCATAATCGACCTTTGATAAAAGGTTGGTAAGCTTGCCTCTGTCTTTTAAATTAATAGGATGAAGCTGTTAGTCTCTATAGCTATTTAAGCGTATGTGGTTATGTATACTATGTGACCATATCATACGTGTGGGTGATGAAGAAAAACAGATGCTTGTGTATATATGGAAGACTGATCAAGCAAAACCCCAAGACCTCAGCATTTCCTGCAGCTTTGACTTAATATATAGAGACTGGAAATGGAGCTTACCTCATGGAGACATAGCTCTACCTCTTGGTTAGCTATGCTGCTGGGATCTGTAGGTAATGTGCTTGCCCTGGTGGAAGCTTGTGCTTCAGAACACTTTAGTCTTCTGCAGCAGGCCAAGCTCTGTGAGTTCCTGCCTCTGTTCATACATGAAGTCTCCCATTTGGCAACTGGGGGAGTATATTATACTTTAGTGATATTCATTAATACTTTGAAATTTAAATTATCCACTTCTGCATTATCTGGATGCAGGCAGTTTAGTGAAATACTCATTTCAGTTGAACGTGGTGGCTTGAAGTCTTCTTGGATGTTATCTATTTATTTGGTTTTTTCTTTCTCTCTTTCTTTCTTTGTTGAGATAAGGTTTTACTATGTAACTCTGCATTATAGACCAGGCTGGCCTTGAACTTAGAGCTCTGTCTGCCATGCCTCATCTCCACCCACCATGCTGGGGTCTAAGGTTAAAGACCTGTGCCACAAAACCAAGCAAGTCAGGGCTTTAGGAGGGTTTGGCAAAGCGGATTTACACAGTGAATAATAAAATAAAAATAAATAAAAGGTGCATTTTAGTTTCAACATAGCTATAGCTATGTTTTCATTTTTGTTGTTGGTTTAGCTTCTAATTTGGGGGATAACATTAAAAAAAATATTTATTCTATTTTTCTTATTGCTTCCAAAATCATGACAAAATTCAGTAATACTCGTTTTCTAACATTGAATGTCAGTTGATATCTGTTTAAATGCTCAACTTAGTTTCTATGGAAATTCTTGCTTTAAAAAAATGACCTAATAAAACAATTGGTCAAGATTTAATAAGTACATTAAGTCCCTTGGAACCTAGTGTCCTGTTATACCACACCCTCAGCCTGCCCCCAAGGGATGAAATTGTCAGGACTGACTAGTTCTCCAGGAAGTGTAGTGTGCCCTACTACAGGATGAAGTTGTGTTTGTTAAAGATAAACCTTTGTTTACTTTATACACCAAACACAACTACTGGATTCCACTGCAGTACAAAGCAGCCTCCACACCCTACAGATCTCTGCTTTGTAGCACCCTCTGTCATGTGATATTGTGCCCACATGTCTGCATCTCTTTTGTGATGATTTGGGGAAGAGCTTATGATTGAAAGGTAATCACGAAGGCAGTTGAAGCAGAAGGATGAGAACAACTGTAGAGCATCAGTGAAGGAATCACTTGCTCTTAGGAGTGCAAGATACTGCCATTAGCACACTAGGGATCATATGAAAATAGGAAAGGGAGTGTGCCTCAGTCTCAGAAAACTGGAAAATGGCGGTAAGGTGGGAGAGTTGGAACTGTGAAGTATACAGGAGTTCTCTGTTAAACTGCTATTGCAGCTCTCAGAAACGTCAACATTGGGTTATCTGTATAAATCATTATCCATTAATGTACTGTGGTAATGAGTAACCTCAAGTTTTGCATTAAATTTAAGAAATTATACAGCTTTTCATATATATATATATATATATATATATATATATATATATATCCTTTTAATTTCTCATCTATCCTCACTTTTCATGAAGATGCGAATATACCAAGTATTCTGAGAGACTTCACTTATAATATCAAGAAGCATAGAAAAATAGAAGAGTTGTTTTAGACATTGATCTAGAGGAAAAAAGATGTTTTACTTCAAGATACTCTTTACACTTAAACCTAACAAACAGTAGGGCACCTATGAGCTTCTGAAGTAGGCGTGCATCATCTGGCTTGTTGATTAGCTATTCCCTTTCAGGGTGTCTGCACCATTTGCCATAAATAATGCATGGACATTTCTATCCTACAATTTCCAGCGAACCCCAGCGAACAAGGGCGGGTAGACTGCTTTTACTGATGAAAGGCAGATTTGATTATCTCTCTTGGGGCATGAGTGAGATGATTTTCTGCTAATTATTGTAATTAATTTAGTAATTCCAAAACTTACCAATCCTTTGGTAAGTATGTTACTTTTATAACAGTAAAACAACCGAAATGGAAATCAGAGCCAACAGTTTGTGTAGACTGTGGGATGCGTCAGCAGCTACTTTGGATCCTTTGTTCCTAACGATACTAATGATGTTAAATACTTCCCTGAGAGACAACTATATCTATTCTTTGTGCTAGGAATATTTCATAATTCAGAAAAGTGAAAACTTAAAGATCAGGACATAAAATAGATTGTTTTGAAATAGTTACCTTCATGACAAAAAAGGGAGAGACCTACATCTTGTCTCACAACTGAAGTGGATCCTAGATGGCTAAAAGGTAAACCAGTTATTTGTAAAGTAGAAGGAAAAAATACTAGAAAGTGTCACTCTTCTGTGGGAAGCCCAGAATCCCCCAAATGACAAATTTGATTATGTCAAGAACTTTATCATGGTAGCATATTACAGATACAAACTTAGAACCCGGGTAAGCTTTTTTAAGTCACCAGAATTCATGTTCTGAAAAGAAAAAGTGAATGGTCCCTGGTAAAAAGTGCCAGAAGGTGTGCGGAGAGAGTGTTCACACAAGATACATGGGTTTATCTATGCTAATCGTTCAGAGCACACATAGTAAAACGCTGCCTGGTATACTTGTCAGAGCACACATAGTAAAACGCTGCCTGGTATACTTGTTGGAGCACACATAGTAAAACGCTGCCTGGTACACTTCTCAGAGCACACATAGTGAAACGCGGCCTGGTATACTTCTTGGAGCACACATAGTAAAACGCTGCCTGTAATACTTGTCGGAGCACACATAGTAAAATGCTGCCTGGTACACTTCTCGGAGCACACATAGTGAAACGCTGCCTGGTACACTTCTCAGAGCACACATAGTGAAACGCTGCCTGGTATACTTCTTGGAGCACACATAGTAAAACGCTGCCTGGTATACTTCTTCAGATCGTATTTCCAAGCAAGTACAGGGTTCGTAAGAATGGTTCGTAGGCAGGCACCCCACTGTCTGTTTCTGTGAGGGAACACTGGAATGGATGAATAATTGTGCCATTAGTGCAATCGTGGTTTACTACACAGCATTGCATAATGTAAATAACTGTAGTTATCTAAGGTCTGTTGAGCATTTCTCATTAAGTCAAGTCTGTTTTCAGCTCTTCTTGTCTCCCTCAAAAGTCCTGCATAGGGTCCATTGTTTTCCCATGAAATAGGTGACAGGAACAGAGTAGAGAGGTGAGAATTGTGAAGTTGGCCAAAGCTTAAGCTAATTGTGAGCTAGTACTGGAACTGAGGCACAGGAATGCCCATGCACCATTGCCTGATAGCAGTAACTATGTTCAGAGGGAAGGTGAAGTGGACTTTAAGCACTGACATCAAGATACAAGACAGTGAAGAAAAACACGTGAAAGTACTACTTCATGATGTTTCTGTTGAGATTTTATGATATTAACTTCATGTGCAAGTATATAAGGATACTTGCATGCCTATTATGCAAATGCTTAAAAATGGGGAGATTGATATCTAACCGATCCTGAGATATGTCCTGGGAAAGTAAATGGACAGAGGAGCCACATGCAAAGACTTTTCTATTATTCTCCATCCATAAGCAGTATCCATTTGTGCTCAGGCATCTTTTATAGGTGGATACTGGTATACTTCTCGGAGCACACATAGTGAAATGCTGCTTGGTATACTTCTCGGAGCACACATAGTAAAACGCTGCCTGGTATACTTGTCGGAGCACACATAGTAAAATGCTGCCTGGTATACTTCTTCAGATCATATTTCCAAGCAAGTAGAGGGTTTAAGACTCTGCACTGTAAAAGAGTTGAGAGTGCTGTGGATGCTGTCCCACGGTATGATGCTTCCACAGTGTGTACAGGTCCTCAGTTCAATCCCCGGCATCATTAGAAGACAGAAATGTAGATAAGAGGATCCAAGGAAAACATATACTTGTGCACAGCCATCTGGAAAGCAGCTATGTTGCCCCAAGGATGCAAGTGCTAAAGTATGTCTGCTGTGAGAAGGAGTGTGCAGCCATATAGGTCGGTAGGATTTTAAACTTTCAAGGAATTACCAGATTTTTCTAGTATGTAGCTATAAAGACAGGTTCTTTGATACACAGATTGCAAATAAGAAAAACTAGATTAGAACAGGTTTTCATGACTCTCTGATTCACTATTGTTTGTTTGGGCTTACAGAACATGTGGATTTTTCAGTAGTAATCTGAATTTCAAGGATTTCTGTTCTTCGGTATGAATAGATAACTGCTGATACTGTGCTGCTGGAGGGTCCTGGAGTCCAAAGCCATGGCTCTCACACTCGCTACTCTCAGGAGAGAGCAGCTCCCAGCAAGTGTGATTTGGGAGTATGAGCCATTTGCCTCTCTGTGTAGCTTTAACTTGGAGTTGTTAGTTTGTAGCTAGAACTAAACACTGTATCTCAAATTACCTTGTATCTGGCCCATTCTGTAAACATAACTCACTAGAACATGAGATACAAGATTTGTAAGAAATGCAATGAAAAACATATATGAAATTAAAAATATGCAGGAAAAACATGCTCAGTGAAGAAATTATCTGTTAGAAAGCTTTAAAAATAACAAATAAGTGTTTTTTTTTTTATTTTCCAGTAAATAGTAATTCACTAAAGTGTAGCTTATAATAAGTTGATACACTTCTAAGTCTCAGTTTTGACTTGTGGCTTTGTCTGTTCATCATCAGGATGTGACCAACAGTTCTGACCTCGTGCTTGGTCTGCACTTGTCCCTGGAAGAACTCTACACTCAGAAGCTCGTTCAGAGACAGCATGCTGGCTCTCCTCCCACAGACATGAGCCCAGCAGCCACCTCTGGTTTCACCCCTAGTGACTACACAACTGCAGATGCTGCTGAACAAAAATATGAATGTGCAAACCCAGTAGCATGGACTCATTCGCAGTTACCAAGTGGCCTAAGCACCACCGAGCTTGCTCCTGCACTGCCTGCTGTAGCTCAGAAGGTACCATCCTGCAGCTAGCGCCTGGTACTGTGACCAGGGAGATGACTGGGCATATGGTGGGGAGAGGAGAGAGACACTTTCCTTCTGAGGCTCTCCTAGTTTGGGTTGAGTGCATGTCTGACTCGGAGGTGACCTACGACCTTGATTGATTGTGGGTTCTTGCTAAAGCACAGCTCAGAAGGGAGCGTGTGTAATGTTGAAATGATTGCTCCAAAGTCTAATCTTCTTCCCATGTGACTTGCTTTTTTCTTTCTTCTGGGGTTCTCAGTATTTAACTGAACAGAGCTCTCTGGCGTCTGATGCTGAGTCTGTTACCCTGCAGAGTATGTCCCAGGAAACTTTTGAGAGGACCGTTACTATAGCAAAAGGCAGCTCCAGTCTAGGTAAGTACCCCACCTTTCACACAGCACTGCTCTTCAGTCCATGAGAGGACAGTGGGCTTCACCTTTACACAGTGCTGGTCCTTATTCCATGAGAAGACAGAGACTTTCAACACCATTTTTATCTGCAGAGAAAAGATGCTAGAAATGTTCTTCTTATTTCATTTTATGCACTCTTTTTTTTCTGAAGTGGGAACAGGTTTGTTTATTTCATACCGGCTTACATCACTTATTCTCTGATTTCTAGGTATTCAAAAACCTCATTTACATTCAAGTAAAAGTTATATGGATTGTGTATTTGTGTGATGTAGCAAATCAGAAAAGGAATTCTCAGAAAATGAGTAGTTGGCAATTGGAATTCTAGGTTCTTTGGGAAAGTAAATTACTACTGTCTTTGAATATTGCTAGTTATGTGAGAGTCAGATTGTATTTACTCTTTCATTCACTGGAGGTGTTAGGAAGACTAACACCTGCCAGGTGTGCCACTACCAAAATATAAATGCAGGTTTTCATAGTCTAAGTTTGTCCCTGAAAGAACTCTACACACAGAGCCCCTGCAGAGAGAGTCCTCTGCCATTCATAACAGGCTTTGGCTTGTTCATAATCACAAACTACTCTCTGAGGAGGGAGCCCTGGTGCTGGGACGGAGCCACAACTGTTCCCACACTGAGAGAGGCAACCTCTCTACTGCTCTGGACTGATGGAGGATGATCCATTAGAGCCTCAGAATGCCTAAATGTAGCCCAATTGTTAATTCATATCAAAGACTGTCTTCCTGCAGTGACCAACCAACAAACACCCTTTACGCTAGTATCCTGGGCCTGGGCCTGGTTTCTTGTTGACCTTGAGACTTAGAAGAGACATCCCTAGAACCCCAGAATTTCCTACATACTGTTCTGTTTGGTAGTGGCTAAATGCCTACCAATACCAGCTGAAGGGAGAATTGTAGGATAGGATGTTGTGGTGGTTTGAATATGCTTAGCTCATGGGAAGCAGCACTATTAGGAGGTGTGGCCTTGTTGGAGTAGGTGTGACCTTGTTTGAGGAAGTGTGTCACTGTGGGGGTGGGCTTAAATGTCCTACACTCAAGCTCCATCCAGGGCAGAAGAGAGAAGCATCTCCTGAGCCCTCTCCTGGCTGCCTTGGAATCAATATGTAGAACTCTTGCCTCATCCAGGACCATGTCTGTGTGTACGTTGCTATGCTTCCTACCACAATGATAAAGAAGTAAACCTCTGGAACTAAGCCAGCCCCAATTAAATGTCTTTTATAAGAGTTGCCCTGGTCATTGTGTCTCTGCACAGCTAAAAACCCTAACTAAGACAGATGTGTACTGCTGTAACTATATATAATTGCATATTAAAAGAAGAAAAAATATCTTGTAAATCACATAGTTCTATTTATGTTAGTCATAAAATACATGTATATTAAATAACTATATAAACCATATATCAAATGTGTATACTATATAAATATCAATATTGAAATTCAATAATTTATATTACATATGCAATAAAATATGTTTATTAAATTCACTGATCTTAAGACAAGTTTTATAGGCATCTCTGCAGCTCCAAGTGCTGCCCAGCAGTGACCATTGCAGCTGCCCATTGGAGCTCCTGGAGCCAGGTTGTTCTGTGCTCACTTTATACCCAGTATTGGTAAGGATTCTCAGTAAGTTCTATGCCCCCTGTATTGTGGGTCTCTGAGGAGTGACAATGGAATGAATGTAACATGTTGACTTTTACAGAGATGTACAGGCCTTTTTATTGTCATACAACTCACAACTCACCGCAGAAGAACCTTAGTTAGAAAATCTTGTGGAAATGTATCTACTCCAGCACCAAACAGATGCTGTTCTCTTATCTGGGGCTCATTGCCCAGAGACAACATAGTATACCTCCTTCCCTCTATGCTCGGAGGGAATGATCTCTCCCTGTTAACCTTCAGTGCTCTCTGTATGAGTGGCACAGCAGGTGTAATGCTCCAGCGCTTTTACAATGCCATGTGACAGTTGGCCTCTTCTCCTAGGCTTATGATTTTGCTCTGATTACTACAAATGAGTGGGACCATGCAGTACTAATGTTGTGCAACTATTTCAGATAGCAGAATGCCATTAAATATCATGGAGCATACGTCAGAAATTTCCTTCTTTTTTAGGCTAATACTATTCTATTGTAAGTAAACATTACCTTTTCTTATCTACTGATGGACATTTGAAGTGCTTTCATGCAAGCGTTTAGGTTTTGATTTTAAAATTTCATGAGTTAAGATATTGTTAAAAACAGTAAGGATTAAAAGTATTCTTTATCATACCTGGAAATTCATCAAAACTTCAGTAGCTTGATTTTAAAGTTAAAATACAAAATAGCCTTTAATTATGAATGTAAGAGCAATGTTAATGGAAAAAAATCACAGCATATTACCTTTTGGCTTGTGCCACAATTTCAGAGAATAAGTACCTTTCAGTTGTAATAGAATTTATTTTATTATTATTGGTTTTGCTTCATTTTCAGAATTAGGCTACATTCCTACTGTATTTTTATAAACTTAGGCACTGGTTGTTGGATACTTTTTTACTCAGCAAGTTTCATACTGAGACTTGTGGGCCACACTTGACTCTATTTAGCAGAAAACAGTTATGATTACAGCCTCATGCAAAAGTGTAAGGTTCTGTCAATATTGTGAGATATCCCACTGCAACTTTTTAACTTGAAGGTTTAGTTCTTGAGTGAACTTTGTAGATGATATTATGTCATAATACCAAGATTCTGAACATGCCTCCTAGCTTTCAGTGATAACATCTATCATGTTGAGAACATTTCTTAATATTCCATAAAACCGGGATGTTCAGTATTCAGATTTCTACAGTATTAACATGTAAAGAAACTTTGAAAAAAGGCCATTTAAAGAAAATCTCTGTTAACGTAAATATTAAATTAATCCAGTACATATAACTAAGATTTAGTGTGGAAAGGTATTTTCACTGTAACCCATAGGCAACTATAAGCATTACAAGCACCAAAAAGCATGATAAGTAAGAGAAGAAACCTCATGTTGATTTTCTTCTGGTCAGTGTAGAGTTTACTCAGGTTCACAATCTGCCCTCAGCCTGTCTGAGGTTTGCAGTCTTTCTCTTCTGAGACAACTGAAACAAATCCTTAATAAGTGACACGTAAAGGCTCTCAACACCAATTTATTTCACTTTCATGAAACATTTTTTTGTTGTTGTTGCAGTTTTGGAGACCATTGTTTGGGGACAGGGTCTAAGTATGTTTCTCACGCTGCCCTCAAATATATGATTGGAATTGCAAGAATGTGCCACCACGCCCAGCAGGGTTGTTCTTTAACCTTTTAAACTTAGAGGTTATAGTGTGTGTGTGTGTGTGTGTGTGTGTGTGTGTGTGTGTGTGTGTGTGTGTGTCTGTTCTATTCTTGATTTTTCATAGCTCATAAGTTGATTTGCTAACTATGTTGTATTTGGGCTTAAAGTAAGGAAGCAGACATTTTAAGGAACTGAAAATGAAAGGAAGATGCTATAGTCCCTTCATTGGCAAGGTGGTGAAACAGGCTCATCAATTTGTCTAGTAGTATTCAGCTGTTAAGATCTGGAGTCAGCAGGGACCAGACAAGGCTGCCCACTGTCTCCCTATTTATTCAATATAGTACTTGAAGTTCTAGCTAGAGCAATTAGACAACAAAAGGAGGGCAAAGGGATACAAATTGGAAAGGAATAAATCAAATTATCACAATATGCAGATGATATGGTCACATACCTAAGTGGCCCCCAAAACTCCACCAGAGAACTCCTACAGCTGATAACCAACTTCAGCCAAGTGGCCAGATATAAAATTAAATCAAATAAATCAGTAGCCTTCCTCTACTCAAAGGATAAACAGGCTGAGAAAGAAATTAGGTAAATGACACCTTTACAATAGTCACAAACAATATAAAGTATCTTGGTGTGACTCTAACCAAACAAGTGAAAGATCTGTATGACAAGAACTTCAAGTCTCTGAAGAAAGAAATCAAAGAAGACCTCAGAAGATGGAAAGATCTCCCATGCTGATGGATTGGGAGGATTAATCTAGTAAAAATGGCCATCTTACTGAAAGCAATCTACAGATTCAATGCACTCCCCATCAAAATGCCAACTCAATTCTTCATAGACTTAGAAAGAGCAATTCTCAAATTCATTTGGAATAACAAAAAACCCAGGATAGCAAAAACTATTCTCAACAACAAAAGAACTTCTGGGGGAATCAGCATCCCTGACCTCAAGCTGTACTACAGAGCAGTAGTGATAAAAGCTGCATGGTATTGGTACAGTGACAGGTAGGTAGATCAATGGAATAGAATTGAAGACCCAGAAATGAACCCACATACCTAAGGTCACTTGATCTTTGACAAAGGAGCAAATAGCATCCAGGGGAAAAAGGACAGCATTTTCAACAAATGGTGCTGGTTCAACTGGCAGTCAACATGTAGAAGAATGCAAATTGATCCATTCCTATATTCCTGTACACAGCTCAAGTCCAAGTGGATCAAGGACCTTCACATAAAACCAGATACACTGAATCTAATAGAAGAGAAAGTGGGGAAAAGTCTCAAACACATGGGCACAGGGGAAAAGTTCCTGAACAGAACACCTTATGCTTATGCTCTAAGATCAAGAATCGACAAATGGAACCTCATAAAATTGCAAAGCTTCTGTAAGGCAAAAAACACTGTCAGTAGGACAAAACAGCAACCAACAGATTGGGAAAAGAGCTTTACCAATCCTATATCTGATAGATGGCTAATATCCAACATATACAAAGAACTCAAGAAGGTAGTCTCCAGAGAACCAAATAACCCTATCAAAAAATGGAGAACAGAGCTAAACAGAGAATTCTCAACTGAGGAAACTCGAATGGCTGAGTAGCACCTAAAGAAATGTTCAACATTCTTAGTCATCAGGGAAATGCAAATCAAAACAACCGTGAGATTCCACCTCACACCAGTCAGAATGGCTAAGGTCAAAAACTCAGGTGACAGCAGATGCTGGTGAGGATGTGGAGAAAGAGGAACACTCCTTCATTGCTGATGGGATTGCAAGCTGCTACAAGTACTCTGGAAATTCCCTTTGGTCGATCCTCAGAAAATTGGACATAGTACTACCTGAGGACCCAACTATACCCCTCCTGAGCATATACCCAGAAGCTCCAACATGTAATAAGGACACATGCTCCACTATGTTCATAGCAGCCATATTTATAATAGCCAGAAGCTGTAACCAACCCAGATGTTCCTCACCAGAGGAATGTTTACAGAAAATGTGGTACATTTACCCAATGGAATACTACTAAGCTTTTAAAAACGACTACATGAAATTCGCAGGCAAATGGATGGAATTTGAAAATATCATCCTGAGTGAGGTAACTCAGTCACAAAAGAACAAACACGATATGTACTCACTGATAAGTGGATATTATCCCAAAAGTTCGGATTACCCAAGATTCAGTTCACAGACCATATGAAGCCTAAGAAGAAGGAAGGCCAAAATGTGGATGCTTCAGTGTTTCTTAGAAGGGTGAACAAAATACTGACAGGAAGAAATATGGAGACAAAGTGTGGAGCAGAGACTGAAGGAAAGGCCATCCAGAGATTGCCCTACATGCGGATACATCCCATATACAACCACCAAACCTGGACATTTCTTGTGGATGCTGGGAAGTTCTTGCTGATGAAAGCATGATAAGCTGCCTCCCAAGAGGCTAAGGCAGAGCCTGACAAATACAGAGGTGGATGCTAGCAGCCAACCATTGGACTGAGGGTGGGGTCCTGGATGGAGGAGTTGGAGAAGGGACTGAAGGAGCTGGGGGGGGTTGCAGCCCCATGGAGGGAGCAACCGTGTCAACTGGCCAGACCTCCCCGGAGGTCCCAGAGACTGGACCACCAACCAAAGAATACACATGGAGAGACCGATGTTGCTGGCCACATATGTGGCAGAGGAGGGCCTTGTTGGACATCAGTGGGAGGAGAGGCCCTTGGGCCTGAAGGTGTTAGATGCCCCAGTGTAGGGGAATGCTAGGGAGGGAAGATGGGAGTGGGTGGGTGGGTGAGGAGCACCATCATAAAAGCAGGGGGAGGGGAAGGGGGAAGATCTGGAAAGGGAAAAACGTTTGAAATGTAAATAAAGTAAATATCCCTCCCCCCTAAAATAGAACTAATAAACAAAAAAAGATTTGGAGTCAGGACTTAGGTCTTCCTGTTACTAGCAAACTGGGCTTTCTGAAAAACAGCATTATGACTGCTGCGATAAAAAGCAGCATTGGAAGCTAAACTACGATTTGGGCTTGTTTTGAGAGTGATGTTCTTTGGTTTGAATAGAGGTTTATTGTATATGTATTTTATGTGGCATCTTTTGGAGACAGGATATTACTCGGTAATTCAGGCTGTCCTAGAACTGCCCAGACTGGTCTCAGATCTCCAGCCATCTTCCCTTCTTAGTCTTTTATGTGCTGAGACAACAGGCATAAGTCACCACTCCTAGCATCATCTGTCCATCTGTCTGTCTGTGTGTCTTTTCTCTTTTGTATTACATTTATTTTTTAATTCAATAGACATTACTTTCTTGTTACTTTTCCCTTCATTCTTGTGTTATACATATACACAGTGAAGTAGGGCCCTATCTGTCTGTCATTTCCTCCCTTACATACCCTTCACCATGTCTCTATTCCAGTGCATGCTACTGCCATTGCTGCTGGCACCTCCTCCTCTTCCTTTCTCGTTGAGTTCAATTAGTGCTACCAATATGTGCATGGGTGTGGGGCTATCCACTAAAACATGGGGAACCTACCAGTGGGAACACCAGCAAAGATGAATTGACTCTCATTTGCCAGCAGCTGGCAATTGCCAGCAGCTCCTCATTAAGAGGTAAGGCCTTGTGAAGACCACTCCCATCTATCCCAGAATTCTGGCTTGCTGGCTGGATTTGTGCAGGTAGCCACAACTGCTGTGAGTTCACACATGGTGGCTTGTCATGGCATGTCCATAAGATAGCATTTCATAGCACTCCTCTATAGCTTTCAGCTCTTAAATTATTTCTGTCTCCTCTTCTGCCAACTCTAAGTCTGGGTGGGGGAAGGGGGTGACAAAGATGCTGAACACTGAGTCTCTTTCTCAGCACTTAACGAATTAAGCATCTCTGAATTAACTACTGGGCCCTGCAAAGAGAAGCTTCTCTGACAAAAATGGAGAGTAGCCCAGGTCTGAGTATGAATCTAAATATTAAGAATGCAATTTAAAATCATGACCTTTGAGGAAAATAACAATAGAGGGTCTTTCTCAGGCCCATGACTTCCTCAGCTATGGGCTTCTGACCAGGTTTACAGTACCAGTCATGAAATCCACCCCATTGTACCCCCACGCCTAGGGAACTGGCCAAAAATCTAATCAGAAAATCACACCACTATTATAGCAGTGGGCAATTTGCTTGACAGGTTGGTATTGCAGTGTAAAGGGTCTATTGCTCATATTATGAAAGCTTGCCAGCAGAGAAGTACTAGTCAGTTCGATATTGTTTTCTCTGTGTCTTTCAGCCAAAGTGTGTGTTGTCTTCACCAATAGTGTCTTACTGTGTAATTATGGTGGGTAACCAAGGTCAGTGTCAATAGCTTATGTTATTTTAGAGACCTCTGTGGCCTATCTGACCAGTAACTGGTAGGAAGGTATCTTATTACTTCCACTGTACTTTTCTTTAATAACACATATCTTCTGATACCGTATTGTCCATTCATGCAGGGCAATTATTTTAGAACTTTATTTTTAGTTATATTTTGAAATTAGCTTTCTGTCTAGTGAGCTTCTGTAAGACGTGCTGACACATGTAGTTTGGCTAAATCCACATACAACCAGCTTTGTGACTTTGAATCTAATAGTGCTTGTTTTATGAAATTTGGTATATATATATATATATATATATATATATATATATATATATATATATATATATATATATATATAAAATGTCCTCTTGATGGATTGTTGTTCTGATTATGAAGTAACCTTCTCATATCTTCTGACTAGTTTTGTTTTGAATTCTATTTTATCAGACATTGAAATAGTTACAGCTGCTTGCTTCTTGGTTATATTTGTTAGGAATATCTTTCTTCCATCTTTTTATTCAAAGATGATATAAATATTTAGAGTTGGGCTATGGTTTTGAAGGCAGAAGAAAAAATAAATTCTGCTCTATTTTCTAATCTAATCTAATCGGCTATGCTTTTGTTATTGTGAGGGTTGAGACCATTAGTGTTTAGAGTTCATATTGAAAGAACTGTTTCAGTGACCATCTGTTCTGGGGTACTTACTTAGCCCTCCCTTTATTAACTGTCCAGGTATTGCTTATTTATTCCTTTTGGCATCTTGGGTGCTTATTCTTCTCTTGAGATGGAAATTTCCCTTCCAGCATCCCCATTAGAGCTGGGTTCATGTTCTTAAATTTCTTTGTGTATTTTTATCATGGAAAGTTTTTTATTCTCCTTCAATTTTAATAGGTAGTTTTTCTGAGTATCATGGTCTTTGTGTTGGCAGGTATAGTCTCGCAGAGCTTGAAATACATATTTCCAGGTCCTTCTGGTTTTAAATATTTCTATCAGATGATCTGGTGTTATCCTGTTAGGCCTGTGTTTTAAATGACTTGACCCTTCTCTCTGGCAGTTTTCAATACCCCCTTTTGTCTGTTTTAGCATTTTAACGATAGGACAGTGGATTTCTCATATCTAGGCCTACCTGTGGTGTTGGGATACAAGTATTACTAGGAACATTCTCAAAACTGTTTTTAAAATGTATAATTTGGTATCAGTGATACTCATATTTAGATAGATAATAAAATAATGATATAATGAATAACAATAAAAATAATGGATTGTTTTACTTTTGTCAAAGTTTGTTTATAAGAAAACTCATTATGGTGTCATCTGTACCTGTAATCTCAGCGCTTGGGAGACAGAGGCAGGAGAATTGCTGCAAATTCAAGGTTAGCTTTCATTGAAAGTTCTATATAGGAAAGTTCCTGCTACTCAGGATTATAAAATGGTACCATATCTCAACACAAAACAAAAACAAAACAAATCCAGGCAGTTGGTGGTGCATGTTTTTAATTCTACCACTTCAAAGACAGAAGCAGCAGGATCTCTGAGTTAGAGGCCACCTTGGTCTACAGGCCAAGTTCTAGGACAGCCAGGACTACATAGAGAAACCCTGTCTAGAAAACAACAACAACAACAACAAGCACCACGTGTTGTGACTCTTGCCTTTAATCCCATCAAGCTAATCCCAGTACTTGGGAGACAAAGGCAGTAAGATCTGAGTTTGAAGCCAGCTTACTCTACTTAGTGATTTTGAGGCCTGCCACAGCTGCATAGTGAAACCTTGTCTTGAAATAGCAGCAATAACACTAACAAAAAACAAAAATAAAAACAGAACAAATAAAAACTCTACAAGAAAAAAAGGAACAAGAAAAAACTTGATAGCTTTATATCTCTTTCTGTTGTGTTTATTCATATAATCTTGTTGGAAAATAAAATTATACTGCCCCTCGAAGCATTGCAGGTGTGGCTGCCGTGTCTCCTGTACATGAGTAGGTAGCAGAGAGAACTGTTCTGACCTATGAACATCTGGGTGATTCGTAGTCTAATATTCTCTGTAAAAAGCAAGCCTGAGATGACTTTCAGTCCTGAGCCAGGCAGGCCCAGACTGGCTCACAGGACAAGGGAGCAAGCCAGAGCCTTAGAAGAACCCTGCCTGGGTTCATGAGTGGGATTGGGGGGTGCATGGTGTGAAATTCACAAAGAACCAATTAAACGTTTTGTTTTGTTTTTTTTAAGTTACACATTTACTTAAGTGAATAACGCTGTATTGAAATGTCTTAAATATAAATGTACAGGTTTAATGTGGAAATAGGGTGTGGATAAACTGTTACGGTAACAGTGACTCAGACAGCTTATGGCTGCTTTGGAGAAAGTGATGCCGAAACATAAGAATGTGTAAGTTGTGTGAGAGCATGCTGCAGGTGGAGTATCAGGTAAAGTGAAAAGGGGGAGCGATCCATTGTGTTATGGAAGAAGGCAGCAATAGCTGGAACTCAAGGGCTCGGGAGCATGCGATACAAACGGAAGCCTAAGTTTCATAGAGGGAAGGTCTTCTCTGTTCTTTGTACTATGTCTGAGAGGTATGCTGTGTGTTAGAAAAGTATTGAGGGTTTCATGCAAAGGTCATGTAAGATACGCTTTGTTTCTTTTGAATTGCCTGTCTACCGAGTATAGTGAATCACAGGGCACAATTTCAGAAGGCAAAGGGACAGTTGCGGGACTGCAAAATTATAAGCAAGGGATGCTGTGGGCTTGCTCCAGGATTTATTTAGAAGTGGAGAAAAGCAAGTAGATTGAAGGTAATATTTAAAGATAGAAATGATAGGTCTTGGGAATGTGTTAAATCTAGGGGAGACATATCAGATAGTAGCCAAAATAGTTTCAGGACTGGGGAGATGGTTCAACTGGTGCAACACCTGAACACTGACTAATCAAGTGTGAGGGAATGAGCTGAGACCCTCAGAACCGATATTAAAAGCCAGATTGGGTGTTGCACAGTTTAATCCCAGCTATGATGAGATGGGCGACGGAAATGAGCAAGCTCCTGCAGCTTAGAGCCAGCTAGCCTATTTCCAGATCAATGAACGACGACCTTGACTCAATCAAAATGTAGAAGATGTCTGAGTAATATCACTCGAAGTTGTCTTCCAATGTCTGCACACACTTGTACAGATATGCACCCACAGTTATACACACACACTCACACACACACACACACACACAAATAATGACTCCAGTGTTTCCCTTTGAACAAAAGAGGATACTATGATAGAACGGCAATGTCTTTTCATCAAGAAGGGGAATGCTGTTGAAATGAGAGGAAGTGAAAAATTAAAAGTTACATAACCTTATAATGATGTTTTGTCTGATATGAAATCCAGGGAACTTGTAAAGAAGGGATCAGATGCTCACATTGAGAACTGATTAGAGTTCAGAAACAGAACCTGTAATAGGTGAGAATTACACTTCTGTTGGGTTTGAGTCAGTGAAAAGCATTCAAATACAATGTGTGCTCTGCTCTGGGAGTCAAGACCTTAGCACACACTGCAGGCTGTTAGGACTTCTGTTCTCTATGCTGTCTATCTTAAGCAACCAGTGTAAGATTTAGCACATAGCAGCCACCTGTTATATAGGCAGAAATGAATGAGGCGCTTAGACATAAAGTAGTAACTGCCATCTTAGGCTATCCATTTGGAGTCCTGTTAATTTTGTTCCATATGTAAGACCTGAACTGCTGTTAGGAAACTACTTGGATAGTATGTGGTATTTTCTTTTTTAAAAAATATTTTATATTTATTTTATATGCATTGGTGTTTTTGCCTGCCTGCATATCATGTGAAGATGTCAGATCTTGGAGTTACAAACAGTTGTAAGATGCCGTGTGGGTACTGAGAATTAAACCTGGGTCTTCTGGAAAAACAGCTCTTAACCCCTGAGCTCTCTCTCCAACCCTATATGGTGTTTTAAGAGAGCTTATATCTTGAAAGGTGGATCACATCAAATGGTCTAAATTATATTTGTTTTATAGTGTTAAGTGTTTTAATCTGCTATGTATTAAATATGGAATATTTTACCTTTATACAATTTAACAAACATCTTAAATCTCTTAAAAAGGTTTTATTGTGGGCCAGCGAGATGACTCTGCATGTAAAATGCCTGCCGGGCATGCTTGAGGACCTAAGTTCAGTCTCCAGAAGCCATGCTGAAAAAAGAGAAATGAACAAAACTTTGCTCTTCTGGAGTCCACAAGTGCAGCATGGCACATTCATGTACATACCACACAGGCACAGCTATGACAATAAATTGAAAATATTTCCTTAGAAAGACTATTTAGGAACTAAACACATGACTCACATTCTCTACAAATCTATAAGTAAATGTTGAGTTCCAGAGAGTTTGAAAATCCTGTCTATGGTCCTTGTCAGCATTCTTTTCTTCCCATAGGTATGACAGTGAGTGCTAATAAAGACGGCCTTGGAGTGATTGTGCGAAGCATTATTCATGGAGGTGCCATTAGTCGGGATGGCCGGATTGCCGTTGGTGACTGCATTTTGTCCATTAATGAAGAATCAACCATCAGTCTAACTAACGCCCAGGCACGGGCCATGCTGAGAAGACATTCTCTAATTGGACCTGACATAAAGTAAGTGTCTTCTGGACCAGTTTGCCTTGGGAAATCCATGAATTTTTATCTCATTAATAAGAATATTTTTCTTGAATTTTGCTAAGAGTCTATTGTTATGTTTGATCTGGTATTTTCCTAAGAACCCAAGCTGTGAGAGATATCCTATGTTTCAGACATCTCATAATTTCACACAGTCTCATGATGGCTACAGCCCCCAATATAAAGAAACATGTACGCCCACATGAATCCTAGAACCACAGGAGTTCTCAGAAGCCAGGTGTGAAGAAGACTAAAGAGCACAAGGCCTGCCTGAGCTACACTTACCTGTCATGAGCTCCCTTGTGCCCCATGGAGAGTCACTGATCTCTGTGGTAATTTATGGTTATAGACCCTGTAGCTTATTTTTCCAGGAAGTGCTTGAATTTTCCTACAAGTCTATAATGTTCCTAAAACATTCTCTCTCTCTCTCTCTCTCTCTCTCTCTCTCTCTCTCTCTCTCTCTTTCTCCCTCCCTCCCTCCCTCCCCCCCCTCTTACACACACACACGTATATATGTATATATTTCACCGTATCCACCAATGTGGATCCCCCTCTGACATGCACCATTTGTGCATACTGTAGGTATCAAAGGATAAATCAGCGCTCTGGGAGACTGCGTACCTTAACTTGGTAGTGATTACTAGTGGACGGTTATTTTTCTGTAACATTTTGCAAATGGCGTTCCTTTATAGAATCTGCACTTAGAGCACTCTGACCATGTGGTTTCTCCTCTGCCGTTCTCATAAGCAGTTAGCATGTCCATTGTGAGCAGCTCCTGCTGTCTGACACAGAAGGGCTGTTGCTGTCTCCTAGTTCACATGCCCTTCGATTCTGTTGTAGAACACGTCTTCAGATCACCTAGATGTTTCTTTATTACCGTCTAATGGCAGGAGTACGGGGAACATCATTTTAAAAGTCTGTCCTTGTGCTACACAAATGGAATAGCTTTCAGTTCATTTCTTCTTGCTTGTGGCCAGCCTTCCTTTTGCCTAAAGGGAAATGGTCCAGATCACAGGGAAATGGTTCCTTGCAGGCTATTTAGCTCACATGATTGCGTGTGGTATGAAATGCAGGTTGCCTGGTGTTGAACATTCCGGTGGTGTTCAGTGATGTTCCTGCTGGGCACTTGAAGCATCAACACCCATACTTGGTGCAGAGTGTCCCCACCAATGACTATAGAAATTCAGCAGTGTCTCCAAAGTGTAGGTCCTGCATCGAGTTAAGTTCAGAGGGGTTATGAGTGGATTTAAAGCCAAAGCATCTCTTCTCGTACTTCTCAATGATTTGTATTCTACCTCTGCTCTTCCCCTTCACTTGTCAATCAAGCCGGAAACCCCACATCCCGAGAGAGGAACAGTTGTCTTATAACTGAAAGATAAACTAACTTCCTAAGCATGGCTATCACATCTCAGAAGTCAAAAGCACACAGTGACATTTACATGTAAAACGGGGAGAAACATCTGACCTCCTCTGAAATTAACTAGTCAGTTTTACACACACACATACACACACACCAGTCTTTCTCTAATCAGTGACAGACACTCTAGTCAGAATTCCTCATGCACACATTAGACTGTCTTATACACACACACACACACACACACACACACACACACAGAGAGAGAGAGAGAGAGAGAGAGAGAGAGAGAGAGAGAGAGAGAGAGAGATACAATCAGTATTCCTCACACATCCACACATCTTTCTTTCTCATACACATGCAAACTAGTCAGGTTTACACAGACACATATCATTCTTTCATCCACACATACTTGTCAATCTTTCTCATACATGTCAGTCTTTCATACAGATATAATAGTCTCTTATGCACATGAGAGATTTATACACACACACACACACATACACACCCACCAGCATACACATAAAAACACCATTTTTTTCTTAAAGGCCCACTAATGCTGATTCAGATGTCTGTAAATGGACTTACTGAGCAAATGATCGAAATTAAGTTTATTCTCCTACAGTCCTTTTTCAGAAACATAATACATTATATAGATCACACTTAGTAGGGCAGCCGTGTTTTCTGGGTTTTCTCTGAAGTGTTTTTGACCCTATCCCCTTTCTGTCACTTCTGTTTCATGAAGCAGGGGTATAGAGTACCCTAGGGTCACTGTTGCCATTCTCCCAAAGGGAAGTGCAGTTATTCCTTTATTCTGAATAAAACCATACCACCACCCTGACCAATTCAGCTCTGTAGTTATGGCTTAGGTCTAAGCTCTGTCCAGTCACTTTTGCAATATTGCTTATTAATGCGGAGTGCTGGAAACTGTTAAAAAAAAATACTCCTCACAGATTCTGACTCAGCTTCACAACTGATTGGCCATAGGGCCATTGCTTGTTGAGACAGTATGTATGCTCCTTTCTCTGCCACTCAGGATAGACAGCTATGAAGTCTGTATGCATTCATGCATGCCTAAGGGATGGATTGAGTTTCCAGAGTTCAAGAACAGCCAGTTAAGTTCCAGGCCTCCTCATTTCCCGTGGAAAGCCAGATGTAAAGCCTCAACAGAATGCATTCTGTTCCTTTTTACTGTACCTTGCCAGGAGCTAGTGCATATTACTGTAATAATAGCCAGAGTTTGGTGCTTAGCAGCAGCTGCTTATAACATCTGCCAGATAATTACTGAGCTGAATCAGAATTCACCTGCCTTAACCCAGTGTGTGGGATGAATTCCTGATCAAGGAATAAAAGATTGATTGCAGTTACATTTTTCCATGCTTGTTAATAATCACCGCTATAGACACCAGGAAAGAACAGATGCTTTTCTGGGGGAGGTGTAGAGGAGAGGGAGGTGGAAAGGGGGAAATATCCAGGAGCACCCACTTTTAACTACATATGTATGCGTCTCACATTCAGCACAAGACACTGGCATTTGTTAACACCATTGTAAGACGCCGCGGCGTATGCTTCCCATTCTAGATTCTCTGCAGCACCTGCTGACGATCGAGCCCCCTTTTATGTGTGAGTATTGGTGACTCAAAAGCTCATTATGGTTGCGTGTTACAACTTGTCTGTGAAAACCGTTTCATGCTTTTGTAACATCCCAGATCCAGATTAGGTTCAGTGTATACAGTTTGGCTTTTACTTCATTTATAAGAATGTCATTTCCAGCAGAGCTATGCAGTTGCTACATTCTCGCATTGCAGTGATGGTTGTGAACTCATTTGGAAGTCCTTCTTTGCCAGCCACTAAGCTTTCTAGCTCCTCTGTGAGACTGATCCTGTGTGCATGCTCAGGCGTGGCCCCTGGATTAGCAGCTGTTAGCACATGTCAGCATCACTAAAGCGAATCTCTTTCCTTCCACTCCATGTGTGACCAGAAGTTGGATTAAAAGGAGGTTTTGATGCAGTTCCCAAATAATCTGCTTCCCTGTGTTTCTGCAGCTTGTCATTCAGCTTTGCCGGTTTCTGCCTCACATGGAGGCTTTTATGGGCTGTGTGATTGGCCATGTGCTAGAACTGCTTTGCATGTGCTCTTGCATTGTGGGATACCTCGTCTGATGGCCTCTGTTAAAATTGGGACAAATGACCATGAAAGCAACTTTCTTTGTTCTTTCCCCTGGCCAACAAAATATTAAACAAATATTTATAAAGCCCTCATTTATTACCCTCTGATAGAAGTAAATCAGCAAATAAAGATAACTTATGAATGCTGCTTGGGGTTTCAAGAGAGCTAATAAACAAAACAGACGAGGCTTTTTGTTAGTACTATTGCACCCCTGTCATACCTTGCTGACATACATTCTCTTGGTTTTAACTCAAGGGGTTATTTATATGAGTTCTCTCAAATTTAGTTTTTCTAAAGTTCTCTCAAAGTTATGTTTTCTAAAACCCTGTTACCTTTTAGATTTTACATTAATTCATGATTTATTATTATATAGAAATATATAACATATTACATGGTTTGACTCATGAAATTTGAATGGATAACAGCAAATCTACTATTAAGTATTTTTGTAACACCTTAAAGGTTTTTGTTGTCTTTTTTTTTTTTTTAAATAGATGAATACATTAAGCTGGGCCAGTGAAAGGCAATGCTTTCATCATGCCTAGTGAAATTCCTATAACCATTGTTTTTTGCTTGAAGTTTGGTCCTTGAGGTAGAATTGTCTCAAGGAGATTCCAGGAGTTGAGTGATTTTTTTGGTAGGCTGGCTGTGGTGCAGCCAGCTGTGTTCTGAGAGAATTCTGCCTGCCTCACTGCCTCGTGGTGTTTAGCGTATGCCTGCCTCATAAAAGATGACATGTTTGTGGTTGAGAGTTTCGAGGTTTATCAGTTTTGTTTTGTCTTAGAGCTTCTTAAACCCATGAGGCTGCACTTAGAAGACATGAAAGAGTAAATGTCTTTGTGGTGTCCTCAATGCCAGGATCTTTTGAACTCATCTTAGTGGGTCTATTATAGGTTTAAGAATCTTTGTGATTGCCGTATAGAACATGTTTTATACATGCTATTTGGACTAGTTACGCAAACCTATCTTCTATCCTACTGACTTCAAGAACAGTATTTCTCTGAGTATTGATGAATTTGAAGATCTTGACCAACCTATTTACAAATTTTATCAGTGGTGCAGCTAGCCTTCCAGAATAGCAGTCAATATGAGCTTTGCTGTGTTGATTTCTAAGCTCATAGCTATATTCCATGTCCAGTGCAATGTCTTCCACATGATGAACGCTCAGTTGCTACTTGTTGAGTTTACTAGTTTTCTTTCAAGTGTAAACAGATTTCTTTGAGGAAAAAAAAGTAAAAGATGTTGCTACACATTAGTGAATCCTTCCTTAAACTTAGCATTGTTAGCAACAATAAGTTCCATATACTTAGTGTTTGATAAAGTATACCTAATTTATTTCTACTATGGAATATAAATATTTTATGACAAAAATACTATTAATATGAATATTTATTTATTTACATATTTATTTTGTGATACTAGTGATGAACATAGGCCCAGGCACGGTAAGCAAACATTCTGCAATTGAGCTATAACCATAGTCCCATTCATTCATTCATTCATTCATACATTCAGTCACTCACTTCATTCATTCACTCATCCAGCCATTTATCCCTGTAGTAAAAAGAGCACACCCAGATCTTTCACCTATAAGCAATCTGCTAGTCACCTGCCTCCCTAGCTCTCTTACTGAGGTTGAGAACCTCCAAATCTCAAAAACATTTCATTAACTTACTCATTTGGAGAAATAAATGATTCTACTTCCCCATTAGTAGTTTCACAGTTGTATTTACAATTTTTTTTTTTCGAGACAGGGTTTCTCTGTGTAGCCTTGGCTGTCCTAGAACTCACTTTGTAGACCACGCTGGCCTCGAACTCAGAAATCCGCCTGCCTCTGGCTCCCGAGTGCTGGGATTAAAGGCGTGCGCCACCACTGCCCAGCTGTATTTACAATTTTAATATCAGGTATTGTGTTTGCCCATAGAGTATTTTGTCATGAAATTTGACTTGTATGTTGAATATTCTCATTCCCCATATGATATGAAGTGCAGACATGAGTGGACAAACACAAGTGGGCAGTAAGATTTTTACTGTGTTTCCGTGGCTTTCCTGACAGACAGACTCTCTTCCCTTTGCTTTCATGGGTTATGTTTATTTCCAGAATTACTTACGTGCCTGCAGAACATTTGGAAGAGTTCAGAGTAAGTTTTGGTCAACAAGCTGGAGGAATAATGGCGCTGGATATTTTTTCTTCATACACTGGCAGGTGAGTAGATAAGTCTTACTAGGAAACAGTAAATGATACAGAAGATTATAAAAAATAATTCTCCCTTTGTCTCAATTACTCAAGTAATTAGCATTTGGCATTGAAAATTTGGGATATATATTCAGTTCAATAAATTAAAATAATCTTTCATCCACCTTTAATATAGCACTTTTAACATTAAGAATTTATAATTCTCCCCAGTTAGTATTATTATTTCATTAATTAGCTAAACAGCACATTTTCCATGGTTATATATAGTCTTTTTACTTTTCCTAGAAATATCGAACAATTCAATCAGAAATATTTTTAACAACTATATCCTCTTTGGAGACTTGTAGGCTCAGAATCGTAGTATAGAGGGACAGTAGGAAATGGTGCTTAGCTTTTTAAGGCTCTTGCTACAATGTATGTTAAGAACATTTAAATAATAGAGTTTTCTTTACTCTTACAAAAAGATAGAATTAGGGTTTGGTGCTACTACTGATTGAGTTTACAGCAGGAAAGATGTCAGAATGCTTTCTCTGGAAATATGTGCTGTTTTCTGTGGGTTGCTTTTTGCAGCTACACTGACAGCTGGACACCAGATTTCTCTCATGCTTACTGTAGAGCATATAGCCTTACAAATATTTGGCAGCTTTCTCAGAAGAGTCCTACCTTCACAGAGTTTGTCAGAACACCCTGGTTTCCCGTGGCCCTGAAGAAATTAGGACATAGCAACATTGCTTCCTCTGCAAATTATGCAAGGCCCACAGTTTGCAGAGACTAGTTGGCAATGTAAAGACACGACCCAGAAAGAGAATATTGCAGTTCTTCGGGCCTCATGACATTTATGGCAGGAGTACCTCATCCTGTGCAAAAGTTGGCCTAAGCGCACTCCAGAATTCCTCTCAGGCTTCAAAGCATGGGTTGATTGTAGTTTGCCAGTGTTTCCTGACAAAATGGGAAAAGCACTCTTTCTTCTGTCTAAATGGAGGACCAGTTAATATCTCAGTAAGTTCATGGGCCTTAAAACATCCAAAAGTTTTAGAAAGAAAGAGCTACTTTATTGCTGTCCTTCACTCTCAGCACAGAGAGAATGGCATAGGTTTCTCAGTGTAGTGATTAGCTGTTTCACTGCAAAGAAAGCATGTTTGTGTTTAACAGCAGGATGCTTACAGACATCAGTCTGCATCTTACAGAAGAATCAGCAGCAGCAAGGCTTAATTTCCTGGAACTTCCCCACCCCCAGCTAGTTTCAAAGCCATGCTTAGGATGTAATCAGGCAGACTCTAAGATCTTGACCATTGACTCCAAAGGATGTCCCTAAACCAAAGAGGCAGTATGTGTGGCACAGAGAGTCTTACCATGTTAAGGTAGAGAACAAGTACTAGGCAGATTTGGAGGAGCATGTGTGAGTTAGCAAAGAGACTCAGCATTGTAGAGTCATTTGAAGAAACTGGGGTCTGTATATCAAAGGATTAAGACTGTCTTCTCAGCTCAAATGTCAGGTATTGAGTACAGTGTGGCCAAGATTACTTATGCATAGTTTATGCATAGATCTCCCAGCACAGGGTTAGGGCAGAGATCCTCCCCCTCTCCAATGGCTGTCAGTAGATGTTACAGCAGCTGCTAGCATTTGCACTCTCTCTCCTAAACTTACATTTTCTTCATCTCCTTTCATGTCTTTGGCTTATATTCTCTGAGTAAGGGGTTCATTTGGACAGTTTCTCATTAAGCTATTTGACATCACTTTTATAATATATGTCTTAGAACTGCTACTAATCACTCTGGACCATTGTCAAATTTAGACTCCAGAAAGCTCAGCTCTTCCCAGATTTGTCCTATTTAGTTTACATAAAAGGGGACATCAAGTACAGAACAGCTGGTAGGGTCTGTAGCAGGTAAATTTTATTTTAACAATGTTTAAACAACATTTGACCATTTGGGCCAGAGAAAAAGGATATATGTAGAGAGCCTAGACATTGGCTTCTTAGCACTGTGAACCATGTTGAAGTGCAAATCCACCAGGTCCCTTGAGTTCTGGGCTTACATCTGAAGAACACATAATTTGTACAGTTCAGGATTCAGTCAGTGAAGAATAGCTACAGTTTGAATAGATGTTTTCTTTAGACTTTTCAGTTCTATAAAATCAACTGAAGCAAATTCCTTTAAGGCAGAGAAATATTTGCTGAAAGGTTCTCCTTTAGAATCCCAGAGTTTGTTGGAACTCCCCATCCCTTTCCTTTACTCTCCTTCATTCTTGACATCTCATCAGCAAATGCACCAGGCAAGACTTTGTGAGCCGCAGTTTCTCCAGACTTCTGGGTACAGCCGGTTCTAGAGTAAGGTTGTTTGGTTATGTTCTCTTTTTACTATGCCGGGAAATGTAATAAACTTGTAGGTCAAGTACAATGAAAATCCAGAAAACTCTGCTGTTTTAGCTTAAGTAAGAGTTAAGTACATTTGAGGCAGTGTTGCTCCAAATTCTCACTCTATGTTTCCTTAACCAGAGACATTCCAGAACTCCCAGAGCGAGAAGAAGGAGAAGGGGAAGAAAGTGAACTGCAAAATGCTGCTTACAGCAGCTGGAGCCAGCCCCGGAGGTAAGAACTGCCTCTGTGTTTATCTGTTCAATGTTCAGTGAGGGTATATGGAGAGAGGGAAAGAGGAAGAGGGATGGGGGGAGGGGAGAGAGTGAGTTGACAGAGAGAGAGATACAGAGAGTGAGAGGGAAACAGAGGGAGACAAAGAGAGAGACAGAGTCAGAGACAGAGAGATGTATGGTCTAAGGGACTGGCCCATAACTTGCTACTTACAGCATCACTCTTTTATTTTTTTCATATGTACTAGAGAAAGTAATGTTTATCATATGGGGTGAAAACTAACATATGCAAGGATCTATAGCAGACACAAAGACAATTATCTAGAGAAAAGTATGCATAGGTACTTGGAATAAATAAGTTCTGAATAATTTTAGGTATAGCACCTAATGTCTGTTTATATTTTAACATTAGATTTACATGTTTAACATGTTTACATTTAAAATTGTATGTATTTTAACCAACATATTTGTGTGTGTGTGTGTGTGTGTGTGTGTGTGTGTGTGTGTGTATCAAGAGAGACTTAAATGTGAGCAAGGAACTTTGCTGTCACAGGCTGTTTGTTCAAAGCCTTATACTCGCTGGCACTGGATCCTCTGCAGCAAAGACTGACCTTGAGTGTGTTCAGTTAAATCACGGTAACTTGTGGACATACTTAACATGCTCATGCTGAGTCAAGTCAGCTTCTGTATAATGGGAATCACTGAGTCTTGGGTATGGACCTACAAACAAAGTTGATAATTTGTTGTGTAACCAGGAAGGAACTCTAAGATATAAATTCTGCTTCCAAGGAAGACAGACTGTCCTTGGTCAGGCAAGACCTAGAGATACACGAAGCAAAGAACACTGGGATATTAAGTATCAGTAATCATGGTTCAGCCTCTTCAAGCTGCTCTAAAATTATCCACCTTGTACTGTGATGTTGCCTGTTCACAGTGAGCTTTAACCTGCAGCAGTATTCTTTTAAATATAGATACTACAGTATAAATTTTAAAATATGTCATTTTTGGAGAATCTAAGCATCTCCAGCTATCTAAAAGGAATTTTCAGTTTGGATTTCGTCAATAACCAATCAGCTTGCTTTCTCTCTAAAGCATTATCCACACTGGGAATACGGTGTATGTGATAGACCTTTGACAGATAATTTATTAGAAGGTGTTACATGTTCTATTTATTTGTATTAATAGACTGAGAAGTTAAATAAAATTTTTCTACAGCAGGTTGTCATAGATAGATTTTGTTGGGAAACAGTAGTAACAATAGGAAAGATAAGTTTGCTTAGTTTTAAGCATACACTAATATGAAAAATAGTTTTGGCAGTATGCAGGTGCTTGGAGGCAGTGAGACGGGTCTGAGTCCCTTTTGATACTTGTGCACAAGTTTCTTCATATCTAATGCTCTTCACTTGGATCACGGGCTTAGTTATGGAGTCTTGAATTTGGAGGAGGAATCACTAAGTTCTGCCACTGAACAGCCCCAACATGGCAGTAGGCAGTCCTCAGTGAGTACCGAATCCAGTCTGTGTGTCCATCACAAGTAGCTAAGACAAGGAAGATGTGTATGCAGGGGTTGTTACAGAAAAAGCAGAACATATCCTTGTGCCTGGAAAATTTGGGAACTTTGCTCCTCGGTTTTTTCTTCACATTAGCCTAAGAATTCCCGCTGTGGTGATGATTTTCTATAGAGAAAATGCCTGAAGCCTCCACAGAAGCTTTTCAGTCTCAGGGTACAGGATTACTAACTATTCCAGGGCACATTTGTAGATGAGGAGGAAAAAGCAGCCCAGCACAGCCAGAACTTTCTAGAAATTAATGTCCACTTCCCAATATTAGAAACATAAAATCAACAAAGGCTTGTGTTGAAATAGAGGATGCTGTTAGTTTACGTGTTAAGGATTGTAAGATGAGACTCACGAAAGGGTTAATGGTAAAGGCACTTGCCTCTCAAGCCAAGTTGATCTGATTGATCTGAGTTCAATCCTCAGAACCTACAGAAAGGGGAAATGGAGAAGCACCTCCACAAAGTTGTCCTGTGACTCCACATGCACTCCCTGACACACGGGCCTCTGTACCTATATCATATGCACACAATCATAATTTTATAAAATTTAGATTATAAAATAGGCATACATAGATTAGATTTTTGCTAGTGATTTCTACATGTGTTATTTTTCCAGCTTGCTTACATTTTCATCTTGTGCTTTGGAGACATGCCATACATGCTACTTAAAGATCTGACTCAGGCCATAGCTGATATTTGAGTGGCTAACAGTGCTGTTAAATCAATTCTGTGCAGAAAATGTAGATTTTTTTATGTACATACATGACGTCTTATCTAGGGTATTTATGAATGTATCCAGAAGTAGAATTACTAGCTTATAGACATATACATTTTAAAAGTTTATTTGAATTATCTTGTTTCTTTTTATGGTGATCAAAGTAGCTTGCACTTCTATTTTAGTACATGAGTTTTCATCAAATGACATGTAACCTTTTTAAAAATGTTCTGTCCATAGTTGGAAAATGACACCTTGTCTTTACAAATTGTGAAGGTATGATGTGGCGGGTATACATTTGCTCAGTTTCATGTGCATGTAATAATTTACTTCCTGCCATTCCTGTGGGAATAACCACCACTGCCACTATCACCACCATCATCATAGAGTTATTTGTTGCTTATCCTGTGCCAAAGCTTTCATTTTGCAATTATATGTATTAAGTAGTTAAGATTGTCCTTTTTTTTTTTTCTTTTTTTTTTTGGTTTTTTGAGACAGGGTTTCTCTGTGTGGCTCTGGCTGTCCTGGAACTCACTCTGTAGACCAGGCTGGCTCGAACTCAGAAATCTGCCTGCCTCTGCCTCATGAGTGCTGGGATTGAAGGTGTGCGCCACCACTGCCCGGCAAGACTGTCTTTTTTTTTTTTTTTTTTTTTTAATTTAATTTTATTTTTTATTTTTTTTTAATTTTTGATACTTTATTTACATTT
>CM052702.1:77148061-77170354 GCA_028551405.1 Uromys caudimaculatus | reverse complement strand
CATTGACGCTCTTGCTCCCTCCATGGGGCTACAAATACCATCAGCTCCTTCAGACCTTTCTCCAACTCCTCCATCTGGGACCTCACTCTCAGTCCAGCAGTTACTGTTAAGTGAAACTTGGGCATTCTGAACTTTTGGGCTAATATCTGCTTATCAGTGAGTACATACCATGTTCCTTCTTTTGTGACTGGCTCCACTTCACAGCTGGGATAGTAAGACAGAGACTAAGAAGGTTGCCTAGTGTCATGGGATTAAGTAGCAGAAGAACAGGGCTGGACTCCGCGGACTCTGATCGCACAGCCCAGCTGTCTGGCCCAGAGGCAGAACGTGCTCTGCAGAGTGTTTGTTGAGAGCTGTCCCTCGTTCCCCAACACCACGCAGTGTCTGATGACTGATCAACCTAGCCTTTTGTGTCTGTGATCATTTGGCTAGCCTCTTTGTTGTTTAAGGATTCACAGACCAACCATCACGATAGTATGTTTAAACTTTGCAGTCCACTGGAGTCCAGAGTGCTGCTTGCCAAAGTTCCTGAATCTGTGATTCTTCCTTTTCTGGTGAAAGGGGGTAAATAGTATGAGGACTAAGTTAAAAAAAAAAATTAGCTCTCTCGAAGGGGGGCTAGGGCACCCAAACCTCAGTATAATTTGCTACTTGTATCATTCCAGAAATCATTTCTAACTCACAGTTAGCAATAAACAGTCTTAGGAGAGGTTTCTTGTCATCCCTTTTTAAATTTTTCTTAAGAACAGAAGAGTCCTACCTACCTTCTAAAACACATACATACATTGTCTAAACTTCTTTTTTTTACCAATTTACTATAAAATCTACTTCAAGGAATGGCAAAGAGGAGCTGAGTACCCTCTTCTGTCCTCTGCACGGGGGCAGGCATGCACAGCTGCACATACATACATGTTCATTCACACTGACATACACACATGTGCCATACACACAGCACATACACAAATACAATAAATATTGTTAAACATAGAAAAGGATGTTGGTTTCTTTGATTTTTTTTTTTTACAGACTTCCTAGAGAGAAAATGTTGAATAATATTTTAGCTTTTCATTCAAAAAGATTATTGTCCAATTCCTTCCAACTAAGCAGGTCAACTTCCTAGGATTATATATTTTTAGTTAAGAAAAAAAAAAAAAAAAAAAAAAACTGTCACGGCTAAAGAGGAGCTGTTTGTGGCGTGCATCTCGTCTGTCCCAGCCACTGCCCCAAGGTAGCCCTCTCTCTGCTACTCCTTTCACTTGACAGCAGTTCAACTTTCCGCTCACTGGAAGACCCCAGGCGTTAGTGTTGAGGACACACTAGACCATGCTGTCTTCTTGTCCTCAGTGTCCACATCATTGTCTTCCATGAGGCCTGAAATAGATGCAGGGCCTTCTCAACACTCTGAACCTCTTCCTCACTGAAAGCCACCTCGGGCTTGCATCCTCCCTTTGCACAGGATGGTCTTGTAAATTCATGTGTACCGCCTTTTGTACCTACACAGTGCTTAACTAGGTCCTTCCACACACCGAACAGTCACCTTACTGGTTAGATCCTCAGCCTCCGTCCTTCACCGTTAGCTGTAGCAGTTACTCCCTGAGTTCCATACGTTTGGTGTGGATAAAGAGAGACTAAAGATAAATTGATAAGGCCCCAAGGTAGTAGCATATGAAATCAACTTACGGAACAGTGAGGAGGCGCTGTGCTTTCCAGAGTGGAAGGTGCAGAGCAGTTCAGGGTGTCTTGGGAGGTGATAGAAGGATCATTTCATGTGGAATATTTTCAGCAACTGTCCTTCATGCCCTGACTGTTAATGATCAGGTCTGCTCTGGCAAGATAGATTCCTACAGAGGCAAGCTTCTGATTAACGCGTGCAAAAATGTTCTTTCCCTGGATTTGGCTGCTAAACCCAGGAGCTGCCATCTGTTCAGTGGTAGCTGAATCTCCTGATCATTTAATGACTGTATTAACACTCCTGCAAAATGACATTTCTTCACTGGCTTGCACTTTAACCTAGAATGTGAGTCCTATACTAATACAAACAAAACACATAATTTGGAGACTACTTGAATTAATCATTTATGACAAGAGTTTCATTATAACTAGATATGTATTATTCTATTGGTTACTATGCAATTTGGAGCATTTAAGAACCTTCACTAGAAATCTAGTACCATCTTCTACAGAAGTCTTGTAAACTAAGACTGTCTCCACTGAACAATAGCTCCCCATCCACTCCCCAGCAGAGCTAACTTCATTCTATGTCCTATCTCTGAATACGTCTCCTTTGGACCTCTGGAGAGTGCAACCATAGGCATTTGCCCTTGACTTTGTTTAGCTGGCCAGTTTCACATTACATAGTATACTCACACTTTGTATATGTTGAAACATGTTTCCAGCAGTTTCTTTTTTTTAAGGCAGAATAAAATTCCAACTAAGCTATGCATCATTTTGTTTATTCCTTTTCAAAGGTAAAAATGTATTTCTTACTGTTTGTGTGGTGTGTGTGCATGCGTGCAGGTGCATGTGGAGCCAGAGAACAACATCTGGAAGTTGGTCTATCTCCTGCTTATTTGAGGCAAGGTCACTCCAGTTTCTACTGCTCTGTGTACACTAGGCTAGCTGCCTATAGCTTCTGGGCAGTCCTCCTGTCTCTGCCTCTGGTTATGGGAGTGCTGGGATTACAGATGTAAGCCAACACATTGGGCTTTTGTGTGCTCTGGGGATCAAACTTGGGGGTCAGGATTGTCCAGATAGCACTTTGATGCACCGAGCCACCACAGCTACCCATGTTCACTCATTTCTAATGGACATAAGGCTTCCAGATACCTATTAGCTGCTGTGGATAATGCTTTTCTGATGCAGGTGCTCAAAACACCTCTTTACTGCCCTGATACTCTTGTTTATGTTCCCATGGGGTAGTTGTATTTTTAATTTTCTACTGTGGCTGTAAGCTGTCACATTCCCACCAACAATGCACAGAGCTCCAGTTTCTTTCTGTTCTCATAGAAACTAGTCATCTTCTGTTTTTATTAATAAATTCAATCCGATGGGTGTAAGGTAATATACTATTGGATGCTGATTGTGTCTCTACAGATGTTAATCATTGTTTTATGTGTTTATAAAACATGTGTAAACCTGTAGCTCAAGCCCTTGCTTAATTTTTAATTCATGTTTGGGGGCTTTGTAAATGTATTTTAGAAAGTTCATTGTTACATCCTGGATATTAATTTCTTATTGGATGTGTGATTCCCAAATGCCATTTTCCTTCTGTGAGTTGTCTTTTTGTCCTCTCATTTTAATGAAGTCTACTTTGCGCGCGCACACACCACACACACACACACACATACAACACACACACACACACACACACACACACACACACACACACACACACACACACACACACACACACACACCAGAGTTATTTCCTATATTCTTGGTGTCTGTACTGGCTAGTTTTATGTTAAGCTGACACAAGCTGGAGTCATTAGAGAGGCAGAAGCCTCAAGTGCAAAAATGTCTCTATAAGATCCAGCCATAAAATTTACTTAATTAGTGATCAGTGGGAGAGCATTGTGTGTTGATATCCCTAGGCTGGTTGTAATCAGCCTGAGTAAGCCATGAGGAGCAAGCCAGCAAGCAGCACCCCTCCATGGCCTCTGTATCAGCTCCTGCCTCTATGTTCCTGCTCTGGGTGAGTTCCTATCCTGATTTCCTTTGATGCTGAACAACAGTGTGGAAGTATGACTGAAGTAAACCCTCTCTTCCCCAAGTTGCTTTCGGTCATTGTGTTTATCCAGCAACAGCAACCCTATGTAAGACAGTGCCATCTAAAGGAAATTCAGGGAGCTTGCCTTTGTGTTTTTCTCAGGGAGTTTACAATTTTATTTCTGTAGGGTGGAACTTTGGAGAGAACCAAGCAAGTCCTTGGGCATCAGCATTGTTGGTGGTCGAGGGATGGGCAGCCGGCTAAGCAATGGCGAAGTGATGAGGGGCATTTTCATCAAGCATGTTCTTGAAGACAGCCCAGCGGGCAAAAATGGAACGTTGAAGCCGGGAGACAGAATAGTTGAGGTAACCTCCAGTGAGCTTTCTGTTCAAAATGGTGCCCTTGTCCACTTTCTTTACCAAGGAAGTTGCTGGCCTTAGGTTCACTCCTTACCCTGGTGATAGAGTCAAGTGTTTGCCATTTGAGTGATTTCTCATTCTCATCACCAGGATTTTTGTATACATGTGGTGACAAGATTATGTGTTTGATGTTAAAATTGGTCCTAAGGAATATAAATTTTAAAAAAGAAATTTTCTTTGGGGAAAATTAAAATATTTAATATCATATGTACACAGGAAAAACCATATAACTCATTAGTTGAAATATTATTTCAAAAATACTATATTATAGTCCTTGCAATATTGATAAACATTTTGAGTGAGGGTTTTTCTAAGTAAGATTTTTCTCCAAACATTTTCAATTTTTGAGAATTTGATTATTTTTTTAAATGACTGTTTCATAAAAGCGAGGAGCCTGCTCAATTCTACCCCTTCACCACAGAAGGCTCTGTGTATGCATATGCATGGCATATACTTTGCTGCATGTAAGAGAGAAACATACAGTGAAATCAGATGTCATCTCTAATTAAAATTCAATATCTTATGCAGAGTCCTCAGGTGCAGTAGAGCCACACATGCATTTACTGTTATGCCTGGTAAGTTTCTGGTACTGGCCCAGGAGCTGGTGTCCACAGTAGACAAGACCCTGTACCTGCCTGGCCACAAGGATTAGAGAAGCAACCAAGCACTACAGAGCAATACAATAAGTCATCTAATCAGATTAGGCACAGTTAGACTTAAAATGTTGAGAAGAGGGAGTCTGACCTTGTTTTCCTAACTTAGAGTGAAAGGGAAGGAGTGGCTGTTAAGTGAAGACATTTGTGAATGTAATGGACATTTTGTTCACCTTATACGAGCACTTGGCTCATTTTCTCAGTCCATAGACTTGGCATTAAAATGCTTCCCTGCTTCAGAAGGTTCCTTAGTGCACAGCAGTCATACTTTAGAATGAGTCTATTGACTAGATATTTAGCTCAAGGCCTGGGTACTCACCACGTGTGCATGCACAGCCCTGGGTTTAACTCCTCTAGAAATGTAAAGTGGAAAGAAAATGTTTTACAATTGAATTGCTCATTCATTCATTTATCTGTTCATTTTCTGAGCCTGAGGAGATGAGAGATTGGGGTTTGAGAGAAAACGGGAATCCATGACTTTCTTTTCCCTGTGACCATCTATAAGAACAAATAACAGGACCCCTGACCTACTCTCATTAAATAAAATAGTAGTCCCCTTAGTGGAATTCTTTCTTGTAGGTAGAGCTCCATCTAAAAGCTTCAATTTAAATTGTGACTAATATGTTTATATTTTGTAGTTTAACTATGAAATACTTTTTGCCTAAAGAAGAAAATATGTATTATTTGCAGTTATCTTTAGACATGATTGGCCATTGTTTGCTCCCAAATGGCTTTTAAAACAATTAAAATATTAATTAAAATTAGTAGATGATGACCAACATTAATTAAAACTTCTCTTTCAAATTGAAAAGAAAGGGTGTTTCGGTGTAGGTTCTAAAATATCTGCATGTAGGTTCTTTGGTACATTACATGCAGGATTTTTCCAAGAAATAGGAAGCCTGGGCCCTTGTAGTCCTGGGCGTGCTATCACAGGCCTGGGCTATTGTGCTTGCTTTAGGTATGAATAACGATGTTTAGTTGACATTTAGTAGGCATGTATATTGACTTGTTGGAAACATTAAAGACCATTTTATTATGAATTGAAAAATATTGTTATTTCAGCAAACCTGAGAGAGGCTTTTAACTAAATGTATATAATTCTATGCCAGGACTTAATGATTGGTTTTCTTCGACAGAATTGTGTCCCCTCTGAGCTGTGCCTAGTAATTGCAAATGGAAACGTGTACAGTCATCTGTCAGGAGAGGCATTGGCCCTTTTTCTTTGTTTCCTCCTGAACATCGAGTGCATAAGCTTAGCTGATCATCACACACAGAACGTTTTAAAATGACTTTCATTTTTCAAGCTATTTATATAAGAAACTAACAAACAAGCACAATTTCTTGGCTTCCAACTTCTGCCACATTTACTGCAGATTCTTGTGCAAAACTAACCTTACAGTAGTCTTGACTTTTCTGTATTTCTATATTTTGTTTATTCTTTAAATTTCCCTAAGAGAAACCCATGAAGACACACACACACACACACACACACACACACACACACACACACACACACGTAACCACTTTATGAAGAATTAGTAGTACAGTACTGGCTTTGATAAAGGGATCCCTAGTTTGTTTCTTTAAAATAATGCCGATCCAAAAACCTGATTCATAAACATAAAAGAGCACTAGTGCTGAGAGGGATGCAGGAGCAGAGCCCTCATCTGAACTGGTTATGACTCCAGTTAAACCTTTATCCAGACAAGGTGCCACAAGTTCACTGGAGGGATGAGACCTGTGCAGCCTAACTCCTTGTGTTTTTGACACTGAAACAAATCTCCCAGGATCTAAAGGAGCCTGAGATCTGATCCAAATTGCTCTTTTGTTCTCTAGCTTCTTGAAATGTTAAGCTGAGGCCTTCCATTGCAGGTGGATGGGATGGACCTCAGAGATGCAAGCCATGAACAAGCTGTGGAAGCCATTCGGAAAGCAGGCAGCCCTGTAGTGTTTATGGTACAGAGCATTATAAACAGACCGAGGGTAAGCAAACACAAAGGGCAAGGTAGGCATACTGACAACAGCACACAACTTGGAGTCTAATGTCGCAAACACCAAGTTGTCTGCATGTGCACCTCTCAATTTTCAGAGTCTCAGAAGGTCTTTATAAAAGGTTTCCTTTTGCTGTATTGAAACACTGAACTTCCCTGCAAGTTTCTTTTATGGTGTATAAGAAGACTTTAAAGTACGTGGAAGTAGAATTAATTTGCCACCATGTCAAGCTGAAATCTTGCTAGTATTCATTCTGGTTAAAAAATACACAAATTCCTGAAAGGAATATAATGTACTATGTAGATTAAACATCACTCATCGATGAGTCTTTGGAATCCATAAAGACTTAATTTTTTTCCTAAATCTATTCTTTATATAGAATCTCTTATCTATGCTGTCACATCATCAGATCTTAACATATTTGTATATTCTGGACACAGAATTCTCATAGAGTACATTCTGCTTATATACAATCATTGTATAGTTATTTCTCAGCTAGAGTCAATATACAGGTCATCACAGATCCTGGAAACAGAAACCTACTGTCTCATTCAGCCCTTGGCCTTCATTGTTAAAGGAATTAAAAATATATTTTAGAGGCCATCCATGCTGGTGTCTTCCTGCAATCACAGGTGTCCAGAGGTGAGACAGGAGGATAGCAAATGTGATGCTCTTGGTACCACAACACCCTAATGAACATAAATTTTAAGAATATATAAGCACATCAGTGCTCTTATCTAGAAAGGATAAAACCTGCAGCCTAGCATATTTGATATGCCCCAGTGATGCTGAAAGTGAACCTTTTGCTGCTAGTTTAGTGTTGGTTTTGATAACCTTCTTTATGCCTCACTGAAACATATCTTTATATGGAGTAGTTATTAAAAATATGTTACACACCCTCAGAGTGGCTTTTTCTTAATAATAATTCCATGAGATTTCTCAAACTCCTGAAGCTCTGGGAGAAGCTGCTTCTGAGTGGAAAAGCTTGTGCACACATTCTCTGGACCTCTGCATGCTGGCAGGTCTAAGGTTGGTTGGCTTTGAAAGAAAAAATATTTGTACGTATTTAAGATGTTAGTGTTGAAATGATGGAAGGAAGGAGCCAGCATCCTGTGAGATCAGTGTCCTGACCAAGATGAGCCTTCTGGGCTCCCGAATACAGCACCCAGGTTTATGTTAGTCTGTCTCGTTGTTGTCAAGACAGGTGTGGCTCCGGTTTGGGGTCCACAGTGCGGAACAAATGTACTGGTTCTTAATATAAGCAGTTCTCCTCACATCTGCCGTTTTTAACCATTCAGTTGTTTATTGTTAGGTAATAATTATCCATTCAGATAGAAAATCTGCCAAATGATAGGGCTGCCTCATGCTGCATTCTTTGCAAATGCTATTCAGTTTGTTTAAATAACTACAAATCTTCTTACATTTGTTAACATTTGTTGTGTTAAACATAGACACCGCATGGTAATATTGTAAATGGCTGTTTAAGTTGAGTTACAGCTATTTTTTTGTGTGGGAGGGTTTATTCCATTTTTTGTTTTATTTTAATTTCTAACTCATATCATTTAGGATAATATTATAAACTGCTGAATAGTGATTCTTAATATTACTTTGAACACTTAAACTACAAACATTTCCTTCGATGCCAATCACATTTTCTAATGAGCTAGAAAGATATTGTCTCATACACCTGGAAAATATTCCTATTTTTTTTTTTATCTGAGGCATAATGACACCTAATTTTATAGCAATTATTCCAGGATAAATCTTGCTTAGAAATGACATGTTTAGTCAAGTTAGACACATTTTGCTTTGGGAAACTAGAATTAATTTTGCATTTAAAATGAGATATTCTTTGTTAGTGGTGATTTACTTCCAAATGGAAGTAATCAGTCCTCTGGTTAGCTAAAGGAAAAACACCACAAATTTACTTACCCTAGAATCCCTGTGTGACAGAGTTTTCTTTGTGGGCAGAGGATAAAGCTTCTGGAAAATCTTACACAGTTGAGAAGCTGGTCTGTCTTTCTGTGCTTTGGCTATTTAGAGATGAAAACATGTCCCTAATAATCCCTTCAGTGTAACAAAGTGATAAAGGCTGTGCACTTTCTGACTGCTGGGTGGCCCCCTTCATAGTGCCAGATGATGGCTCTGTGTCTTCTTAGTTATAATGTTTCTTTCATCTGTTACCCTAAGGACATTTCATCATTCATTCATTCATTCATTTATTTATATATATTTTTAGCACACTATCAGGTCTGTAACTATTTCCCTATTGGTAGAAGTGAACTGCCATTCCATGTACATTGCTCCTCTGATAGCACCAAATTGAAATCTCGTAAGCTATGAAGGGAAGTTAAAATTAGAGATCTCTGGGAATTCCATGTCTTGATCCAAGTCCTAATTTTGGTGTTGCGCATAGTTATAAAGAACAGGCCCTGGATCTGCCCTCCCATGTCGTCCACTGCCCAGTCATCTCTCCCATCTTACTATGGAGTCCTGCTTCTTGGCACTTGTAAGCCCCTCTTGAGTAACGCAGGAGTTGACATTTTAAACTGTAAAACAGGGAGGAAGTTGAGAGGAACAGAAATGTCATTGTTCCCACCCCTTTTCCTGCCTTGCCTCCTGGGGCAAACGTTGCAGGAAGTGCAGATTGAAAGGGTGATGTGGCGTGGCACAAGTCCTGGAGCAGGAGGTCAGTGTCTCCAACATGCTCCCGTAGCAGGGTGGAGCCATTGACCGGTTCCTCCACTCCATGCCTGGCAAGAGGGCTTTGTCAGGGAGAAGTCACACAAACATTTAATTGGAACCAATATGAATTTTAAATGTCTGCAGTTTTCTTTAGAAGATCCAGTCAGTAGCAGAAAGGATAGAGACAGTGTCTGTGAAAGGAAGAATTTATTGTGTGAATGAAATTACTTTTTTTTCTTTTTAAATATGAACATGCTAAATTCTATTTGGCTGACTTCCTGCCTTTAATATGTATATTCCGCTTTAACAGCCCTGGCTCAGGACTTACTGTAGTCAAGTCACAAAATCTAGGCGCAACACTAAACACAGACTTTGAATATAATCCAAAGCTGTAAATCCTTCAGAAGTGTAGATGTCAGATTTTTTACTTTTATTAAGATATAAATCTCTGTCAAATCTTCACAAGAAATAGTGAAGAGAGGAACACACCATATCGTGATCCCCGCCCCCACGTTAATATTTTAAAATGTGATTGTTCTAAATCAGTGTCTACTGGCTAGTCAGAGTGTGATGTCCTTAATGGGGGACAATGTAAAGAAATGAAGGCTACTATGACCTGACAGGTAAGTGCTTACTTTGCACTGAAAAGTAATGTCCCTCACTTCTAAACATAAATGAAAAAAGCAGCATTAGGGCTTCCCTTCTGAATCAGGGGCACTGATACGCAGGGCTCAGAAGCCGGGATGTAACCAGGACAGAGTACGAATCAGTGGCACTGATACGCAGGGCTCAGAAGCCGGGATGTAACCAGGACAGAGTACATATCCTTTACTCCGTGCTAGCAAAACCTTCAGGGGAAACGAAAGACACTGCAGTCAGTTTGATGATCAAGACTCAGGTGTAGGCTTGGGTCACTAGAAACAAACCATTGGTCGCTGATTAAGAGGCGCACACTGAGCTAGCTACTCGGGCCGACGACGTTGTCCCATAGGCGGCTCTGACCTGTTATGTACTTGATCTTGAGGCTGGGTTGTTTCACATACTGATTTTGCACCTTCAGCGCATCTTCTGTTTCCTTTTAGAAATCCCCTTTGCCTTCCTTGCCGCACAGCCTTTACCCTAAGTTCAGCTTCAGCAGCACTAACCCATTTGCAGACTCTCTCCAGCTCACCACTGACAAGGTTGGATAATGTCCGTTGTCTTGTAGTTGCCTTTGCGGAATGTTTTGTTTCGACTGTGCCTTTGTCCCAGTTCACTGTTTATCACACTTAATGAGAGAAACAAGGAAAAGGACCATTTGTATTCTGAGTGGATGTGCACTTTGTCCTCCCAGAGAATATCTATATTTTTACCCATAGTTAAAAGATTCCACTGTTTTTCCTGCATTTTTGTATGATTTTTTTTCATGTTTAAATTTTACTTGCTATTTGTATAAACTACTTTTATATACGATTTCTGTAAACTTTGTATTGTCTTAAAACATCTTCAGATTTGTACACTCTGCAAATCACTCTGCAAATAATTGTGTTTGTGTTCGTGTGTGTGTGTGTGTGTGTGTGTGTGTGTGTCCATGACAAAACCTTCTGAATATTCATAAAGTAAGTAAATGCCAGATCATGAAGTGTAACTGTTTCTATGCTTGTCAATTTTTCCTAGTGTATTCTCATATTCTAATGAAATTATAAAACCAAATTTGAAACAAAAATTTATAAAAATTCTTTTATATCAAAATTCAGTAGTAGAAAGGGAAAGAGCTGTCAGAATTTTATTTTAGAGACCATTTTATGAATAGTCATTGGATTTTCATGTTACTATGTCATGGATAAGAGCAGAAGCCATATCTGCAGAGATGTTTTCTGTGACCATGAGAGTTACAACATTCAAGTACAGTCATCTCTTATCCTCCAACTGACTCTTTTGCTCCCAGATCATTTAAGGTTTGTCTCCATGCAACAGTTTTAAAGTCGCTGTGTTTTTTGTGTGACATGCATGTCCATTTATTTGCTGTGAGCACATGGGCTCAAGTGATTTCATTTGATCTTTGTAAAATACATATTTTGTTAACAGATTTCAAGAAGTGTCAGTAACAAGCCAGTTACATGATCTTGATACAGGCAATTAGAAAACCTAACTGCCCCTCAGGAAGAAGACAAACATTGCTTCTCCGATTAGTCAGTTGGCTTGCGGGACAGTTTTGTTGTAGAGTGTTGTGCCTGCAGTCCTGTCAAGATTTTAAGATGGTCAGATTTTTTTCTTCATGATTAAGTAAAATAATAGCAACGACAGCAAAAACCAGGTAGAAAGAGCTACAGAATATACATCTATAGATTTGGTTGAGTTCATGTTAGGCAACTAATACCTTTTGATCATACAGAGAAGGAATTATCTTTCTAACCAGAAAGCTCCTTAGGTCCTTTTCAGAGTGATGTCTGATTTTTGGTTGGATTAAGTCAAGTTTCTGGTGTGCTTACACATTTTTATGTGTACATTATTTGAGAGACTTTCATAGCACGGTATTCTGGAAGACAGCAGGGACTTTATTGGCACTTGCAACTTGTATTTGTTTGGCCAATGATGTGTAAACTGAACATTGTTAGTATAGCAAATTCTATGCCTGAAGACCAGTGCCCTGAATTTATCAGTCAGCCCTGTGCCTTGCTGATAAACTATGTGCATTTTGAATTAGCAAAAAGATTATCTTTAGGGCATGAAATTCTAGTGTTGATATGATTCATGGTATTCCTACTACCAGCTAATCATTTGTAAGTGTTTAAGAATGTCTTCTGTTAGATCAGGTTATTCTTAGAAAATAATAAACATACACATAAATTACAACAGGCTATGTAAGTTTATTTTTTCATAAAAGTGACATGAAGAATAGAAAAGATATATAGACTGAAAAACCCAGAGACTGCCTGATACTAGGCACAGTGCTTTATTTGATTGTCCCTGATCTTGAGACACAGGTACTGTCTTACTGTGGATACTGGAGAAGATAGCAGGGATTAATACAGACCGCATGTGGTAAGAACAATAGAAACTTACCAGCAAGGTGGCTTAGCAGCTCAAGGTGCCTGCCATCAAGACCAGTGGCCTGAGTTCAGTCCCTAGAAACCACGTAGTGTAGGAACCAGCTCCAGCAAGCTATTCTCTGTGCTCCACGCTCACTCCGAGGCATGTGCACTCCCAAGTCACCCATACTACCATGCTAATAAACGCGATAGAGAAGACCTAGGAAGAAAGAAGTCTAGCACCTGATTTAACGATTTGTCCTTAGTTTGTTCATCTGAGCAATAAATGAGGGACTCTAGAGAACTAAAGTGTTTACAGGCCTTTCAAATTCCACCCTGCTGCCCAATAATAACCCATATAAGGACTTGATTATACTGAATTAAATTTTAAAATAGTACCAGTGGTCCTAAGGGACAAAGGCATGTCACATCTGGCTTTGTTGAGAGGATCTCTCTGGAGCCACTGTAGCAATAAAATGTTGGAGGCAGTCTTAAACCCATATCTGACAGAACTGTGTCTGTTCTATATGTTAACAAGCAGGCTGTCTTGGGGGAGCAACCTGCATGTGTAGTGCTATTTCTGAGGAGTTGTTCAGAGTTGTTCAGAGAGAGGATTCAAGTAGCAACAAAGAATTGTTCATGTGGGGCTGGAGCTGTGGGTCCATAGAACACCTAGTATATAGGATCCTGGGTGCAGTCCCCAGATCCACAAAAGAAGAGGAGTGTTCATGTACATCCTTGCTTACACGTTTGGCTGTCATTAGTATTAGATTCACTTTTTGTTGCTGTGGGTGTGTGGGCATGTGCATGTATGACCTACATCATGGAGACCATAAGTCAACTTGTGGAAATCAGTTCTTTCCTTCTACTGTGTGAGCCTAGGCATTGAACTCAGGCCCTTAGGCTTTGCTCAGTTGCCTTTGCCTACTTAGCCATCTCAGTGGCCCTCACTAGCATGTTTTAAGGGACAGTTCCTTGTTAATTTGCTTTCTATTGTTTTTTTTTTTTTTTTCTTGACAGACTTGAATGACCTATAAGATCTGCACAAATCCCAGTTTTCCCCAGTAGGGAAATTTGAACATTTTTCTCTTTTAGGTCATTTAAGCTTTCAAATTGAGTTGTTCATTTGTTTAGATTAGCAAATGACATTTAATGAATTATGTTGATTCCCAAATCCTGTCTAACACTTCTGACATGCACATGCAAGCTTTCTATTATTTGGAGAACATTTTAGAGCTGGCCTCTGGTTTTGGAATTATATTCTTATTTGTTTTCCTTAAAGTTTTCCTGATATTGCACATGCCCACTGAATTCTTTTTGTCCCCACAGGCACCCAGCCAGTCAGAATCTGAGTCAGAGAAGGCTGCATTGTGCAGTGTTCCTCCTTCCTCTGCTTCCGTGTTCTCAGAAATGGGTAGTGATTGTGTACAGCCATCTGCAACCACAGTCTCAGAAGATGAGGACAAAGAGGATGGGTTTGGCTACAGCTGGAGTAAGTTGTCCCTTTGTGATGCCCTTAATTATAAGAAGGGTTGAAATAGCTCTGGGTTTGTTTTGTGTCTCAACTCTAGTGCTATCTACTGCAGTTGTAGGTGGGGGGACTACTGTTTGTTTTCCTTGAATACAACATGCATTCCTGAGGCATGATATCACTTTCCTCCTTTACTTTAAATGTATGTCCCTCATAAAGCCCTCTTGCTTCTCATATGAAAATTATATCAGTGAAGACATCATCTCAGAACCCAGTTCAGGATCGGCTCTCTTGAACAACCTCTGCCATTTACAGGTTTTAGACTCCTCCTTATAGTATCTGATGGTTATTGGTATTATGCCCTGAAATTCTGGTATTTTGGGTACTAGAATGGTGATTATAATTATTAAGATCAACTCTTGGGCATCTGACAAGTTGTCTCAAGTTTTAAATACAGTTCTTTCAGGTTACTAATATTGTATTAGGTAATGTCTAAGGAATGCATAAATTGAGCCAAAAGTCATGAATATTTCATCATATTAAAAAGTTTAATTACAAAAATGTTTTATATTTATGTGTTTGATTTTATGTGGATGAATGTTTTGCCTAAATGTGTGTGTGTTCACCACATGTATGCCTGGAGTCCTGGGTAACACTAGGGGGGCCTCAGATCCTCTGGAACTGGAGTTACAGGCAGTTGTAAATCACTCTGTGGGTGCTGGGAACTGAACACGGGTTCTTTGCAAGAACAAAGAATACTACTAACACTGAGCCATTCTCTCCAGTGCTCAAAAAGTTTCATTTTAAAAAACCTCTTATTCACTTTAAGAAATCTACACTGTACATAACTTTAGAAAGCATAGAACATGAAAGTTACCCTGCTTGATGGCAAAAGGAGTCTAGAGATATTTATTTAAATGATGTAGGAAAGTGTCAGTCCTATAGTAATTTTCTAAGAGATGATTTGTCAAACGTGATTGCCAAATCAGAAATATCCAAATGTTACAGGTGGTTGTTTGTGTTTTAAATAAGGTTACCACAAAACATAATGGCTTCAAAAATGAGAACTTAATGACTACTCATGTGGAATGATTGACTTGCTCATCAGGGTTTCACTTCTAAGATGAATCACTGACACAGGCTTTTGCTTTGAGCACCTACTATGGCCTTATCTCTCAGATTAAAACTGGTAGCCAAACTGTTGATAAAGAGATCATATAGTCAGGGCGTACTGCTTAAAGCTGGGACGGCTCTATTGACTTGTCCTGACCTAATGGCTCTGTACACCAGGGAAGACTACTCTCTTCCCTTTGGGTAGCAGTCCATCATGACGTGATGCATACTATAGATTTGCCTCTATTGAAGAAGCTTCCACTGACTAGTGAAGTAAAGAACTCTGGGTATCTTAGCTCCAGTATCATCCCCAAGAGACGAACTGATTTTTCTGATTTAATTATAGTCTTAGGAGATTATACATTTAAGTCACTTCTCTTGAACCCAGTGCTGCCAAGATGAACTGGCTAATAGTCTCACATTACACCCTCAATACAACACAACCCCTCAGGGTTTGTTTTTTCTGTGAAAATAGTCCTGATTTCCAGACAGTAAGTCTGACTTTTAGTTGCCATAGAAATTATTATATCCCTTAAGATAAATATAAATAAGCTTTTATATTAAAACATTTGTCTGTGAATTAACTGTAAATGCATTTGCTGTTATGTGCAGAAAATATCCGAGAGCGCTATGGAACCCTAACAGGCCAGCTCCATATGATTGAGCTGGAGAAAGGTCATAGCGGTTTGGGTCTAAGTCTTGCCGGGAACAAAGACCGAAGCAGAATGAGTGTGTTTATAGTGGGGATTGACCCCACTGGAGCAGCAGGGAGAGATGGCCGACTACAGATTGCCGACGAACTTTTAGAGGTAGGTGATAGTAGTCAGTGTTGAATATGCTTTCGCTACATCAGATAGTGGAAACCTCGGTTTCCAGGAACCCAGCCATTGTATAGTGACTAAGAAACCCGTCTGTTGCCTAATAAAACCGATGCAGTGCAGCAAAGTTGGCTCCACACTAAATCTCTACAACATAGTTTGTATTCCATTAACTCACAGTAAAGGCCATGACTCTGCAGCTCCAGAAACAGTTTTTGTCCCAGGCTAGCAATAAAAATAACACTTCAAAAACATTTTTTGTGTGCTTTATTTTCGTTAGGAATTTTTAAAATACCAAATGACCAAGCATTCCCCAGTAATGATGCTGACCCACTGGACATTGTGGAGGTCAAATCCTAAGGAAATCAGTATTGGGGGTGAGGTGAGGTGAGGCCAAGTCTAACACAAGCAGTATCTCAGCTTGCCAAACAAAGTAGATCTCCTAACCATACTTTACAGTGGTTAGACTTTGTTGGTCTTTCCCCTGCCTCCTGAGGCAGAATCAGTATAACTTCACACGGCCTTTGAGCTCTTCCCTGTGTTGCAATATTTCTGCTGTCTAGACTAGCTCTGGTCTCAGTGGCTTGATGACTGGACACCTGGGCTGGCAGTTTCCTTTCTGTAGAGTGCTGCTCTGCTTACAGAGAGTCCTCTGCCATGCCCTTGAGCCCGACAGGAATGACTTTAAGTACCGTGTTTCCCAGGACATGCTTCCTACCCAGGTGTTCTTTGCAAGGCACAGAACCTTTATCTGCCAGGAAGTTGACTGTCTTCTCTCTCTATTGGGTCAAATGGTATTTCTACAAACTGCCCAGGGATATCAGCATTCATGCATGTCACATTGTTGACTTTAAGCATAAGAGCTTCTGTATTCATATCCAAGTATTGGGTTGTGTTCTGGAGAGGAAAATGTACATATTATGATAAAGAGAGCAATTCACTTTTTATTAGCCAGACAAGAAGATAAAACTAAAGAAATGAAGAATTTTATGTTCAACTAATGATACCTATTCCTTTTAGATCAATGGCCAAATACTGTATGGCAGAAGTCATCAGAACGCTTCATCAATCATTAAATGTGCTCCATCTAAAGTAAAAATCATTTTTATCAGGTGAGCATCTTCTCTGTTTGGTTTACTAAATACTCACTTCTTTTCAACATAAAGAAAACATCTGATATATGTCCCTTCTGAGATCTATGATTTTGGGGTTAGAGAATTTGTTCCTAATAATCTTCATGACTCTTCAAGTAAGAGGATGGGAATAATATCCCAATATGACAGATGAATGCATTCTTCTTTTAGAAATGCAGATGCAGTGAACCAGATGGCTGTATGTCCTGGAAATGCAGCAGACCCTCTGCCTTCCACCTTAGAAAGTCCTCAGAATAAGGAGGTAGCTGTAAAATTTTTATTTCTCTGGGAAGATTTGATTGATATATCTCATTAACTTATTAACCATAGTAGAACATTACAGGGATTCAAAGATAAGCCATAATCTTGACATTCAAATTGATACCACCAGACAGCACTTAATGTGAATAAGCATACCACTTTGCAAAGACCACCTGAAGCGCCTACATATGCAATACAGAGTGGTATGTTTTGCTCTGGAAAGAGACTTAATGGAGATGTTACATGCAAAGAATATGGTAGACGGTTAGGAGACAAAAGTGCTGAGGCCAGAATACATGGGGTAAAGAGAACACACTTCCCAGCAACTACCTGAACCTGAAAACTGCCAACAATGTTAAGGAATGGTATTGGGAAAGTAGTGCAGAGAGTCAACAAAGGTCATTGAGAGTGGAGACCTGCTCAGGCTGGGGAATTGGTGTGAAGGCCAACCGTGGTAGTTTCTGTCATCATGAAAATTTTGGTATAACTCTGAGAGTTTCTACATGCTCCCTGCTGGCATAGAAATGAGTCGTAAGAGGCAAGAAGGAGACTCAGCATGGCTTAGCCAGCTGGGCTGGTTCAAACTTCTGAGCCTGAACCCAGATGGTTTGCTTTAGACATATTTAAGTACAATACAAGTTTGGAAAAAAGTTTTCTGGTAACAGTTGCCTCAATCCCATGTTCACAATTAAGCTGAAAGCATAACTACGTCAAACCTCTTTTGCAAAGTACATGTGACCACTACCATTAACATGGGTTATATAGCTTAAGGACCTAGGATCTGGTGTGGTCTCTGACTAAGATAGTTTATAGGTCACCAGGCTATAAAGTACATGTGACATCTCCCTTAAGGATGAGTTCTATTGACAAGCAATGCTCTAGATCAAGGTCTAGGGAGGAAGAATTTAGGGTAAACATAATAGTCTGGGCATTCAGGTATGACCTGGGACTACAGATAATACAAATTACCAGGCATTTAACAACATCTCCTCCCATTTTTTCCAGGCATAAAACAGGCATACACTTCCCTTCCATTGCATAGACCAGCCTGTGTGCTTGTTTCCTGGTTTCTTTAATGATTACTGTGAACAGGTGGACATAGTGCCCTCTACATAAATGAATGGTAGTTATGTTTACAAAATCTTACTTTCAGTCATTTCAGGACATAGGAATTAAGTTCAAGGAACTACAGAAACAGAAACAGTTTAGGAGAAAAGATGAGAACACATCCATAACACAAGGGAAGAAGAAAATGTCACATCAGAGGTTTTAGACCCAATCCAGGAATATTCATACCTACACGAATGTACTTTATTGAGTAAGTGTCAGAAAGTATTTATTCAACACACATTTCTAGAACAATTTGATGATTTGGGTAAGAATGGTGATTAAAATACAAGGAAGTACAAGGCTCTCTTCCACATGCCTTACTTCACTAACTGTAAACTACACAGGAAGAGCTGCCATCTTCAGAACCATTGCACTGGCTGCTGCAGGCTGCCTTTGGGGAAGTGAAGTACAGCAAGCCTGTGAACTGCTTGTTCTTGTACTGAGGCTGCAGCTTTTCCTGATTTTATCATCGAGCAAGCTACAGGTTAAGAAGCCTGCTAAAGTATATACCCAGATATGTGCTGTGGAGTTTAGAGGCAACTTCCCATAGAGCATATTGCATTTGTTGGCCCTGGAGGTTGAAATACTGGCTTACAGTGAACATTAGCAGAGAAGAGAGCAAAGGGCTGCCCATGCAGTGTGAGCAAGTTAAGGAGGAAAGTGAAAACAAAAAAATCAGGAAAATAACCAGTAGACCCTTGAACAGCAGTGAAGGAGAACAAAGTGGCAAAGTGGATCCCACAGCCTGAGATGCTGCAGAGAGGGCCACGACAGTAGTGAGAGAGGCTGTTGGATCTGTAGCTGTGTGATGGTGGGAAGGCACCTGACCACCAAGAGGGAAAGACAGCAGCTCAAGGATAACAAAGAGTTAAGATTTGGTGGTAGTTTTTGTTTGAATTTAGAAGTCTTTGGATCTGTGTCTAAGAACAATAAAAGAAGATAGCAGACAGAAGAGCTTAAAATTAAAGGAGCCATAGGGTTATCAGTGCCAAAAGTTGAGATCTGAATTCATTCTTCCTTCAGTGAATGTTTGAGCAGAGAACTTAATTACATATAAGACAGATAAAGAAATCATAGCCTGTTTCAAGCTGTTTCCTCACTGTATGTAAGTTTGGGTGAGTTATAGATGGCAAACTTGTATTTTCATTTTGCACCAACTTTGCCCCTCAAATGCTATAATTTAATAACCTTTATGGAAAGCATTTAATAGTTTCTGAATATCTATCCTAACTTGTGAGGGAAGAATGCTGCATGGTGCCTCTTCTGTCAGCACAGGCTCCTCCACAGTTCATTATGGAGGAAACCCAGGCAAACATCCAACCCACCTGATGCTCCGCACACAACTGCTGTCCAGTCTCACCTCCCAAGTATTTTAATATAAAACACATAACTATGATCAGATATTAAAACACAAGTAATATATAGCATGAAATCATTCTGATTAAGTGGCTCTTACATTTGAAACAAACAAAAATTGCTAGCAGTTACCTTTTGGATGTTTCTCTTTGTCAGGTGGAACCAAGTAGTACTCCATCTGCTTCAGCTGTGGACCTCGGCTCACTTACAAATGTGTACCATCTGGAGCTTCCCAAGGTACATCTGCTTTGACTGGGAGTTAAATGATTGAGTACCCACACAGACTGGTACTGTTCCCTGGCTCCCTGTAACATGGTCTCTAGAGAGAGGCATCTGCACCATCTGTGCTCTCCTTAGAAATGCAGGTGCCAGGACCCACCCTGAGCTTCCCAGGAGTGAGGGGCTCTAGGAGTTGGGCCTAGCAGTCTGCTTTAATAAGCCACCATCATTGCACTGCACAGTAATTCCTGAGGACTCCTGGGCTAATCAGTCCTTTTATTGTGATCCAGCTTTGCCTGATTTTAGTGTTATTCAAAGATATGAAATGTGTTGTCTCTCTTTGATTCATTTGCTGAGATGCTGGACAGTAGATTCTATAATGAAGAAACAAGTAAAAAATTACTACTGCTGTTTATAAACCTGATCTAACTAGAAGTTCAGATGTTAGGCTCGTGTTCAGTGAGGCCTGACTTCAGGTTCAAATACTGCTTACTGAAATCGTTTGCTGAAAAGAATCACGTTTTCACCTACTACAGCTCATACTGAGAAGCAAGTGGGCATGGAGGATCTGAACACTCAAGGAAGAGCTCAGGCACAGGTGTCAAAGAAAGAGGGATAGAGCAAAAGGCTGCTTGCAGGGAAGGCTGCAACCATGGGAGGTTGGAGCGGCCATTTTCTCCAGCCAAGAGGCACCAAGGCCTGGTCCTCTGAGCCTGGGTCATTCTGTCTGGGCAGAGCCTGAGCTTCTTCAGAAAGGAGCTTTAGTGCATTAATTTCCTCAACTGTAATTCGAAGACAATAGTCGTTCTTTGGCCTTACTCAATCATAAAGATTAAATGAATTACTTACATAATAGAATAATTCCTAGCACACAGCCAGACTATTGGAAAAATACCATGACTGTATTGATTTAGGTTTTTTTCCGAAAAAGACCTATACAAAGGTGAGCTGCTTCAGCCTTTTAAATATAATATTTTTCCTACATTTTTGAGTATGTCATCTGTGCACAAACACTTTCCCCAACTCCTCTGAGGGACTCCGGCCATCCTCCAGCCCCTCCCAACTTCCTGTCCTGGCCTCCCTCTCCCAATTTGTGCTGCATTGTATACTCCTGGGTGTGGGACAATGCAGTGGAACATAGTTGACCTACCAGGGACAACACTCTTAAGCTATCAGACTTCATGAGCTGCCACCACCACCCATGCAGGAATGCTTGGTCTTATTCAGGCAGCCACAGCTGCTATGAGGTCTTATCATGGGTATAAAAATGAAGTTTTAATTATGAAATATTTTGCTTTAGACAGAGTGAACAGAACAAGTCATTAAAAGCTTTTCCTTCCTGCCAAAACTGTCCATATATTTTAATTAGAATCCCTCCTGTTGCCATGTCAGAGTGATTATGTCCTCTGCTTCTGTCCAAATTTCAGGCCTTAGTTTGTTTTAAATTTGTAAATTCCAAAGCCACTGTTTAATAATACAATTATCTACCTATAGCTTAATTATAGTTAGTTAGGAAGCACTTAAATGTCTGCTGAAATTTTGGTATGAATTATTTTTTCAGTTTATATTTATCTGGAGAAAAGTTGAAAATATGGTAAATGTCCCTCATGCCCTTTTAGAGCAATTCCAATAGATTTCCTCATGCTTAGTGTATGCTGGAATAAACAAGTGCCAGAGAATGCTAGGAAATGAACATGCAGAGGAGAGGCAAGCAGCACTGTTGCAGCCGAGAGCGCAGACGGACAGGCAGAGCACCTGGAGCAGAGCCCTGGCCTTACCTTGTCCTAGCCATGACCGTTACCTAGGGCAGATTCCTGCTTCAGCTCATGGCTTCTTTGTATTCATTATCCTGACAAAAGCAAAAGCAACTTAAGGAAAAATGGGTTTATTTTGGCTCACAATTCAAGAGTACAGTCTGTCATCACAGGTGAATCATGGCAGCAGGAGTTTGAGGAAACAGATGGCCACATTGCATCTGTAGTTAGGAAGCAGAGGGAAATGACTGTTTGTGTTCAGTTTAGTTTCTCCTTTTCATTCAGCCTAGGATACCTGTGGAATAGAGGTGATTATTCCCACCTCTATTAACCATATATATATATGGTTACCATATGTATAACCATATGTTAACTCTGTGTGTGTGTGTGTGTGTGTGTGTGTGTGTGTGTGTGTGTGTGTGTGTATGATCCCTAACAGGCATTCACAGTGTCTAACCTCATGTAAGTAATGTCTAACAGGAATGTCTTGAGGATTGTCTCCAAGGTAAATCTAGATCCTGTCAAATTTGTAATCAGTGTTAATATTAAGAATATGGTCTGTTGCTATGATGAATCTGACCCCCCCCCC
>CM052702.1:77129616-77147961 GCA_028551405.1 Uromys caudimaculatus | reverse complement strand
TGGCCTAAAATCTACAGGATTGAAATGGTCATGAATAGCAGTCAAGGCTTGGCACTGAGGGAGGCCAGGAGGGCCGTTGGTGAAGGTGTAGCTTCTGTGGGGGTCCTCAAGATTGAAGAGGTTATGGAGACTAGCTGAACCTTGGCACCACAGGCTATAATGGCCATTGGTGAAAGTGTATCCTCAGTTATAGTGGAGCTCTCAGCATTAAAGGGGCTATGGAGTGAAACTGAGGCTTGCCACCGTGAAGCAGAGGCAGAATCCCTGAGGAGACCAGAATAGGCTCTTTTGACATTGGAGCCTCAGTTATAGTGGACATTCCAGGGTTGGAGGGTTTATGGAGACTAGCTGAAGCTTGGCACTAGGGGAGGCCACTACTGAACACACAGCCGTAGTTGCAGTGGAAATCTCAGGATATTGAAAATACCCAGACTATGGGATAACTACCAAAGAGTCGGAGGTGTGGAATGGAGTGGAGTGGGCTGAGCAGAGGACATGAGTGCTTGTATGATGGACGCAGAGCTAGAGAGGTGGGACTTTTGAAGTCCACTGGTTCTGATTGAGTCCTAGATGTTAGCCTCTGACCTGTTTACACTGTTGAGGCTTGGTTTCACTTTGATTTAACTGTTACTATGCCTTGGGTCTTCCCTCTTGGAATAACAAAGTTTGAAAGTTGTCATTGACTTTACTGGCGCCCTTTAAATATTTAAAGAGACCTTGGACTTTCCTTTTAATGCTGAATTGATTCATTGTGTGTTTCACATCACACACCCCAAGTGACACTTCAGTTTCCATGGGAGGTTGCAAGAGAGTTGAGTGGGGCCTTGGACTTTCTAAGTTTTAAAAGATTGTAGGGGTTTTAAACGTATACGATGAAATTACATAAGATCGTGGAAATAAAAAAAGTAACGTATGGTTTAATAGTGGTATGTTTGTGAGTTAACAAGTGTTCAGTTGTGCTGGTGGTATTTGTAAATTTGTCATAAATTAGAATCACATATGAATAGAGAACCTCAACTGAAGAATTCCCTCCATCAGACTAGCCTGTGGTCATATGTTTGGTGCATTTTCTTGATTAACAATTGATATGGGAGACCCCAGCCCACTGTGGACAATGTCATTCCAAACAGGTAGTCCTTACTTGATAAGAAAGGAAGCTGAGCAACAGTGGAAAGCAAGCCATTATGGATTATTCTTCCATGGTCCCTGCTTTAGTCCCTGGTGCTTACCTTGAGCCCTGCTTTCCCTTAAATATGGACTGTTCCCTTGAATCATAAGATGAAATAAACCCTTTCCTTCCCAAGTTGCTTTGGGTTGATAGTTTATTTCAGCAAAAGAAAAACTAACTATAATACTCTCCAAAATAAGGATTTAAAAGAGCACTCACTGGGTAGTTATAGTTATATATACATACATGCAAACATACACATAGTGTATCTAGTTCCCAGTACACAGAGAGAGAGAGAGAGACAGAGAGACAGAGAGATAGAGACAGAGGGGGAGGAGAGAGAAAAGGAGGGGGTTAATTATTGGGTATTAATATAGTTTTTAGAAAAGAATAAAATATCTCATTACTGATACTAGTATTCATTCTTCCTGCCTAGGGACACCTTGGTGAGTTATTCCCAATATGTTTCCATTACTTTTATCCAAGGTTCTGAGCAATGGATAAAAGTAATGCAAACATGAATGGAATAGCTCAACAAGAAACTTTTCAAAAACTTTCATTGGCAAACAGGTAAGTCAGTGTTCCTTTGCTTGACATTTAGTAGTGAGGTAGACAGAAGCCTGCTTTGTCTACAAGAAGCCATTTGAGAGATCTCAGATGAATTGCTAAGCTCAGTATCCTCTGTCTTCTGAACCTGAGGCTGCCCAAGTCAGTTACTATTGATTTAGAAGAGACCCAGAGCAAAATTTCTTCATCCTAAACCATGAAGCTTTGTCTTGCCATTTACACTTCTGCTGATTTATTCAAAGATGTTTATTATTTGAACTTCCCCTTCTAATGTTGTTATCTGTTGGAAATCCATGACCTTGGCGAATGTCAGTGCATTGTCCACACAAACTTCCATTTACATGGCAGTTTTATGGTAAAGTAGCAGGAAAGTGGAATGTATTCTTTTCTCAACTGACAAAAGGGATAAAGAGAATATTTAAGAATCTTTTAAAATAAGTGAGACAAAGGGGCAAATAATCATTATTTTCAGGATTTTAACTATGAACATGAAGTCACTAAGCTCTTTGGGTTCCTATTCTTTATCTATAAGGGAGAAATTGCACATTCATAATGGAGAGACTACTCTGAGGGTTAAGTGAAATAACGTATGTAAAGCATTTGTCATTGTGCAATTTCCCAGAATTGTTTTCATGAACATTTTTAAACTTATGAGGATCTGAATGGCCTATAGAATGCATTCTTGAAAATTTTCCTTTGTGGAGATCTTTATGAAAAAAAAAAGTGGTTCATGCTGCAAAGCCTGTGCATGCCTTACTCTGTGAAGATGGCATGGGACCGAAATGCAGGGAAGGAAAGACAAACGAAACAAATGAACAAAACATAAAACCAACCAAACAGAAAGGCCAAGAGCCTTCTAACGCTGATGGCTCATCACAAGTCTTTTCTCTATTATATCTCCAGAAGCTTTCAAATTTTACTTGAAAAACAATAGTAATAGAATGTTAGTTATGCCATCTGTTGTGTAGTAACTATGAAATATTGGCATCTCGGCTCCACTCTTCATGGCTGGTCTCTTCCTACCTGAGGCCTCGTCACTGAGGTATTCCTTTATGTTCCACTGTTCCCTCCCCTGTTCAGAGCTTCAAGTTGAAGTGGGAGTCTAATTATTAAACAGGCTCTTTCTAGTTCCATTAGATTGACTGTCCAATTGCTTTTTTCTACTATTTTTAAAAGAGGAATACGAATATAAAACTTGTTTTGTGTATAATGTACAACCTCAGTGGCTTTCTGTGATGCTAATTCAATTAATCAAAAAACTTTCATCAGAAATTTATTTTTAGTACTTTTTACCCTAGAAAAGTAAGTATACATTACAGCAAGTAACAGATTTTACGATTGTCAGATCGGTGTCTCATTCATGTGATTTTACATAGAAGAGATCCTCAAGCACAATTACAGGTTTTTCTTCGGAATTTTAGAAAGCCTTTCACTTTCTGATAATAACAGTCGCTTGTTTCCTTCTGCCTCACCTGTAATTCTCGCCGACAGTTCTTGCTGCATACCTTTCCGATCCTGCAGCACGGATTGTCCCTGCTATTGCCTTGGTAACCCTTGGGTTGATGATATGTTGGCTCATCCTGGCTACATATGTTTATATTAAATCAGTTCAAATTTCCTGACTGGAATCATTTACTTGTCTAGGATCAAGGAGGTTTAGGCATTGCTATCTGTGAGGAAGACACACTCAATGGAGTCATGATCAAGAGCCTAGCTGAGCATGGCGAAGCAGCCAAGGTGATACCCGTAACTTTCTTGCTGCCGAGAAGTGCTGGAAGGGGGGAATTACTCTGAAACGGTTACTCATATCTTCCCCATTTCCCCTTAGGATGGAAGGCTCAAACCTGGAGATCACATCATGGCTATAGATGATGAAGTTGTTGCTGGCTGTCCTGTTGAAAAGGTATATTTTAAAATAAAGGCAGTGGCACTGCCAACCATCCTTCCTTTGCCCTGGCTCAGCTGGGGGCATGGGTATTAAGACTGGGTAGGTATGCAAAATAGATTGTTTTCAAAAGGGGGTTTCCTCCCAGCTTCCTCAAATTTTGTTTGTTTCTATTTTCTAATCAAAGTGATGTTATGGTTTATATATCTTCATTGTTATTTCTGATAAATGCTACTTCTGGTTTCTTTTGAAAAACCTGGAACCACTGAAGAGTACTTCAATTCATGTTGAGTATATGAGCTTATTTTGTTACCCTTAGGTAGCTCTTATGCATGTTGCTGTTAAATAGATTTGAATATGCAGCAATTACATGTCTGACATTTTTTAGTGTTGGCTCCTTGAGTCTATAGTGTCAATGATGTTATTGTATATAAGCACCGGGGGAAAAGCTTTACTTTCCTTGGGATGGATATTCTCCCCACACTCCTTACTTGGGATAATCCAATTCTACATTGGTCGGCAAGAAACTTAAAGCTGTTTTACAGTCTTTCCATTATAATGACTGTATAGCTTGAATCCTTTAACCTATAAAGCTGGTTTTCCTTTGAGTGTGCCTTGACTTTCTTGTTGCTGAGTTTACAGCTTTGCTTTTAACATGTGCTTATCAGCCTGTTCCTATCTGCTCAGAAAGGTTTGTGGAAGCTGCATCAGGTCCATTGCAGAATCAGAAAATGGGCAACATGCTTACTGTTTCATCTAGTGTTGTAGGGATTCAGGAAAATGGACAAGAGTGAGTAGAAATGTAACAAGTTGTAAGCCACTCCCACATTTCACTAATATAAAGAAGAATCTTGACACAGGTAGTGTAGAAGGAGAGTCGAAATTGACCATAGCTGTAATCTCGTTGGACAGTGAAGGATTAGAGGAAGCATTTCTTTCATGGCCTCTCTAGGAACCTCAGGGAAATCATTTGTCTCTTTTTTTCTTGATGACAAATGAGTTGAAATATTGGGTTTGTGGAGTTAGCTCAGCCAATAAATTGCCTGAGAATCTAAATCAGTGGGGCTAAATCCAAAGTTCCATTCCCAGCACCCATGTCATGGCAGCTCACAACTGCCTGCAACTCCAGCTCCTAGGTTTCTGACACCCTCTTCTGCAGTCCACAGGCCCGTACACACACAAGTAAGAAATAAGTAAATAAATGAATCTTCAAACTCAAACAAAGTACCTGGGTTGGATAGTCAGATCCCATGTTGAAAAATGTAGCAGTGGGAGAAGAAATAAATAAATAAATAGCCGACATACTGAGATGAGGAAGAAGAAACCAGAAATCCCTTGGGATTCACTAGACATCCAGCCCAGCATGATCAGTGAGTGCCAGTAAGAGACCCTATGGCCTTCACATACCCACTCGTGTGTACCTGTGCACACAAACATGCACATACATAACTGCATACATTTGCATACACACACATAGCAAAAGAGATTCTAGCCATTCTGATAACTTTTATTTGTGTGTTTACTCATTTTCTTTCAATTTTGTTTTCCTTCATATCTATATCTGGCCAGTTCATCAGCCTTCTGAAGTCGGCAAAGGCAACTGTAAAACTGACTGTTCGAGCTGAGAATCCAAGTTGTCAGGCTGTTTCTTCAGCAGCTGTTGCAGTCAGTGGAGAAAGGAAAGACAGCTCCCAGTCTCCTGCAGTCTCAGCTCCAGATCTGGAACCCATCCCAAGTAAGGGCTGTCTCATGAGAGTCCTATATATACAACCCCAATATGGCATTTTCCTTCACTGCAGGCCTGAGCACAGATCATTGCTTAAACAGCATTGAGTCAAAGTGGTTTTGGTTAAAAGCAAATGCAACAACAGAGTAAAGTGTGGTCCCTGAGCAGCAAACCTGCATGTATAAGTCACCCAACTATGATACTTTAGGAAGGCACTGCAGGTGCCTGCCTTAACTTCTTTACCCCCAAGCCAAGGAAGTGCTCTTTGCTCCCAAGTTTTTGCTAAGGGTGTGTGCGATTACAGGCATTTAAGTAAGGAATCAGCTGTGTCATTGGTAACTTCTGCTGTTGGAATGGGAAAGGAGCTCTCAGCTTCGTTTTTGGGTTGTATGAAGTGTTACACAATGACCTGTTTCATGACTAAGATCAGTACTGGCTGCTGTTACACAAAGCTTAAACTGCTGGCTATTGCTGTGTATATGAGAGATCCAACTTGGGAGCTCGGGGGATACGGAAAGCTCACATCACACGGGGTAGTAAGGGGCAAGGCTTTCTTGTATCACTACATGACAGTTTCATATCTGAATAAAATTATCGCTTGACTTACTTTTTAGAAAAAGAATACTCATGGATTAAAAAAAAGAAATAACTCCAAATTCTCTAAGCATCAGTAAGAAATAATTTAAGCATTGCCTTTTCTATATGAGGTAGGAAAGTGAGGAGATAGTCTTTCTGAAATATTTCATTTGTTTGATAGTTCGTTACGGATAAATGGACTGAAAGCATTCATAATACACCTATTCAAAAAAAAAATCTTAAAGTGAAGTATGTTTGATTACTGTAATCCTGTGTTTAGAAGGGCTGAGAGTTATTAAAGTAGCCATTAAAACGTTAATGAAGACTTTCTCACTTAATGTTTGATCTTAAATAGCATTATGTATAAAATATGAAATTCTCAATGAAAAGTTAGCATAAATGAAAATATCGTGCATCTGCTTTTACCATTTCTGGAGCAAGAGCATGGTCTGTTTCTGACTTCCTGAAAAGAGAACAGCTTGTCCAGAGCACACACTGAAGAGTGGTGCTCTGAAACCTACTTTTTCCTGCATCATAAAACATGTGTGCGTACTCCAAAGACAAGCTATGGGGTTGTTCTTTTTATTTTTTTCACACTGTATTCTTATCTCCCCAATTCAGAAAGGTATGTAGCAGGATTTAATGTCAGAAGTATAAAAATATCAAGTGAGATTCAAGGAGAAAGATTAGAAATGAATAAAGTGAATATTTTTGCATGTATTTATAAATGCTCAGAATCAATTACATGAGAGGAAACTCTTGAGGAAACAAAGAAAAAGAAAATAAAACCTGTCATACCATGGTGTAGCCGCATAACCAGAATTCATGATGAGCTTCGTTCCTGAGTGTGCTTGTGCGTCACAAGCCCGTCTCTCAGTGTGGTGGATGCCTCTTACAAAGAGCGCATTCGGCTGTGGTGAAGTGTAGGTTACTAAATTCAAACTAGAGGCTCAAGCCAACTCTAGTTTGTTTTCCTTCATACTCTGTCTTTTTTACCTTCAGCAACTTAAAAAGTACAAAATAACAAAAAATAAACAAGTAATTGCATGCCTAGCCTCTAGTTTAGTGATGATGAATTAGTCATACCACTTTCATTATCTTAAACACAAAAGAGCTAAAATACTCAAGGCAGATTTGAAAGTATTTTTCCCCTAATCTCTTTCTCCATCCTCAAAGGCAACTTGTGTGCTGGATTTGGTATGTGTGTTTTCTAAACATTTTTTACTTGTGGCTCATTGGTTCTGACCTCATTTCTAGGTACCAGCAGGTCCTCCACTCCAGCAGTCTTTGCTTCTGACCCTGCCACCTGCCCCATCATCCCTGGCTGTGAAACAACAATTGAGATTTCCAAAGGCCACACAGGCCTGGGACTGAGTATCGTTGGGGGGTCAGACACACTGCTGGTAAGCCCACCATGGGAGCTCTCAAGTGCTCCAAAAGACCACGAGGAGGGGATTTCTGTCATTCTTTATTAAATCTGATGTGAAGGCTGAGAAAAACATATATCCTTGGTAACAAAAACTTAGGATTCTGACTTTGACTAAGGCAAGATTAAATTAAATGGCCTCTGTTACAATAAGATATCAGAGTTTGTATCAGTTCACTGGCCCTTGGCTTTGTTTAACTTCCCCTTTGCTTATACCCAGGTTATCTCAGCCCCATATTGAGAAGAGTCTGAAATACTTCACTGACAGATTTTTACATGTCAAAATGTTTTCGACTTCTTTTCATTTGTAGAAAGGAAGGTTGCTATATCTCTGTTATATTCATGTATGCTTTATAAATCTTATGCATTTTATATCCAGATTTCTTTATCCCTAGAAAAAAGTATACACTTTTTTTAGCCTTTTCAGGAAATCCTATCCATAGGTGTTTTCTTATGGTGTGTGGCTCCCATACAGACCCAGCATGTGCATGTCCTTTCAGCTGGCTACCAAGTACAGTGTCCTTTGTTCTTTCTTCTCAGCATTCCTAGGGAGAATGGATAACACTGCTGTATGTTATGTTTGGCCCTAGGGTGCTATTATTATCCATGAGGTTTATGAAGAGGGAGCAGCATGTAAAGATGGAAGACTGTGGGCTGGAGACCAGATTTTAGAGGTACAAAGGCTTCTTTTTACCCTTGTGGGAAAAGCAAAGGCCATGGGTGATGAGCTTCTCTCCCTTCGTTCTCTACTCCTCCTCTTCTTCCCACGCCCCCTTCACTCATCTCACCTACCGCCTCCTCATAGCAACCTGTTTCTGCACAGGTAAATGGGATTGACTTGAGGAAGGCTACACATGATGAAGCAATCAATGTCCTGAGGCAGACTCCACAAAGAGTTCGGTTGACGCTCTACCGAGATGAGGCCCCATACAAAGAGGAGGATGTATGTGATACCTTCTCCATCGAGCTGCAGAAGAGGCCAGGCAAAGGCCTTGGGTTGAGTATTGTTGGCAAAAGGTATGTTGGAGAGAACAAATTCAGGGTGCTTTTGAAACTGAATGTCACCTTAATTGAATGTATCAATAGTTTATGTTCTACCATTGTAGACTTTGTGAGTCAGTGTATTGCAGGGTTGTATAGTCTTCAGCAAAAGGTCAGTTGGTATGAAGTATCTGCTGCGTTGTATCTTGAAGATCAGTTAAATAAGAAGTAATTCTTATTTATATTCTTATAGATAAGCAAATGAGTCAGAACTCAGAAGCAGGGTCTGCAGAGCCTGCAGCAGCCCTGAGTTACCATTAGCTGTCTTTCCTCATCACAAACCACAGTCTCAAATCAGCCTTGCACCGAGACCCCATCTGTGAACTGTGATAGCCTGTTCCACGGCCACACTTAGGGTTTGACATTAAAAGGACATGTTTACCAGTTTATTTTTTGCAGAAAATAATTGAAGACAACATTTTTAATGCATGGAGAAAGTGTGTGATGCTTCTTGAATCTCAGTGGAAATATGTCTGGGGAAATAAGCTGTTTTGGAATACAGCACTGTAGTCTTATTCTTGCAAAAATCCCTTCAGTTAAAAAAAAAAAAAAAATCCCTTCAGTTACAAGGTTGCTGTGGCCTGTGGGATCACCAGAGAACTCCATAAACTTCTAGTAACAAATCCTAACCATTTTCCCAGAGACCATCCAAAGAGACCATCTTATCCTTGCATGCTATTTAAAAAGGAGAAAATGCATGGATAGAAGGAGTCATTTTGTAATTTCATGCAATGTTTGAAGTCCTTCTGTGCAATTCAGATTTTACTGTACAATGCTAGTTATACTTACTTCTATATCTTAATGAGAAACTCCAGGAGTTTGTTTTCAGTTTTGTGAAACAATGAGAATAAGATTAATGTTTGCTTGTTTTGGATAAATCTATTGTATGTAAAAGTTAGCTATAATGACCTAAAACACATTGTAGTAAAGGTGGTTAAGTTGTAAGTAATAGTTTCAGTCTCTGGTATATATCTATCATTTATTTTCAATAATGTTAATGATAATCTCAGCATGATCACATGACTACAGGACAGTGTCCATAGAAAACTTCAGTGTGGTGTGGAAAAGCTGTACATCAGCACCCAGCCACTGACACCTTGGTGCTTTTTTTCCCCCATCTTCTAAGTGTGTAGCCCATAAAATACAAATTGTGATACTCACTTATTCAGATACATAACAGATGAGGACTAGATATGCCCAGGAGAGATACTTCCTATCTATGAAATACTCTTTTAAAATAAAATTCACTGTTATTTCTCATTCTGTTAAAGCTGCCCCAATATTGCACCAAACTGTAAAATCTCTTAAAAATAGACACAATTTTCACTTAGAATAATTAACTTTTGATTAAATAAGCATTTCATTGCAGCTGAGAACCAGGGTTAATGCTGAAACCCACTGTTGCTTGCAGAAATGACACTGGAGTATTTGTATCAGACATTGTTAAAGGAGGCATTGCAGATGCTGGTGGGAAACTGATGCAAGGGGACCAGATTCTGATGGTGAATGGAGAAGATGTCCGTAATGCTACCCAGGAGGCAGTTGCTGCCCTGCTAAAGGTAGAAATCAAGGAGCATAATTTTGTATAGTAATTATCTGTGTTAGTAATCATCTCAGAGAAAACAGAAGTGTGATACGTTATTACATTGTTATAAATTTGCTAATAACTTTGTTAGTAGAAATCATAACATGAGTACCTGAAATGACAGCAAATCTTTAGAGTGCATATTTAGATCACAAAAGTCTCAACATATGTTCTTTCAAGGTTCTTCCTGGATTTATTCTTATAACTTGATAGTCTGTCATCTACCCCCCACCCCCAGACTCCCAACACCATCACCGGAGGCAGTGTGTTCTGACCTTTCCTTTTTAGCTCCTTCATGAACTCCTTTCTAGGTATAACACAATTGGTATTTTGTCTTGTGACCCTAAGTGGAAGAATTTCCCTCTGCTCCACACACAGGAGTAGGTAACCTAGTTGCCATCTGACTCAACAACATTACTCTATTTTAGAGTAAAACTATTCTCCGGTGAGTCATCCTCAGCACTGAAGGAAGCTTAGTACAGACTCGCCCATCTCACCAACACTAGGAGTAACTCTGACAGTTACAAGGCTCCCTTCTAGCACCGCTTACACTAAGCTTTTAAAGTCCCTAATGCTGTGACACTTTAATACAGTTTCTCATGTTGAGGTGACCACAACCATAAAATTATTTTTGTTGCTACTTCATAACTGTAATTTTTCTGTTATGAGTCATGATGTAAATGTCTGCTATACAGAATATTTGATGTGTGTGACCCCTGTGGAATGGTCATTTGACCCCAAAGGGGTTGCAAACCCCATGTTGAGAACCACTGACTTAGTTCTTTAGTGCATCTTAGACCATGAAGTAGGTTTTCTCAGAAGGAAGCTCGTCATGAAGAACCCTCTGAAAATAAGCTGTGAACTACAGACTACTTATCAGAACCCCACTCGTGGGAGATAGAGTTTCCCTGTTAGGAAATAGTCCATCTTCTAGAGAAGACTGTGTTTCCCGTACTGTATTACTGACTGCATTGTCTGCTGCCTGATGTATTTTTTTTTACCTGAAGTTTAATTCAACATGGACTTGAAAATGCCATCATGGCTCATTTCCCACATCTGTGTTTGAGTGACCTCGAGCCTGTATATGTCAGCTCTGCAGTTGGTAGGGTTGCTGGGCCTTCCTGACAGTAGAAACCTCTCAGACTGGACTCCCAGAGGCCTTTTCCAGGTGAAGTTTCACCTTAACCTCTGTGGTTTAGATAAGATTCGGCAATAACATTAATTAATAGCTATCATTAGTTATTAATAGAACACACATTAAGCCTGTTATCTATTAAAGACATCAAAACAAGGTGACCAGGATTTTTTTTTTTTGTAGAGACATGGGATTGGTGTTTGAGAGAGTCTTGCTGTATAGCCCAGGCTATCCTAGAACTCACTATGTAGCCTAAGCAGGTCTGAAACTTACAGTGACCTACCTACCTAACCTCTTGAGTGCTAGGAAGCCATGCCAAGCCTATAACCAGATTTCTTTAAAGAATAACAGCTTCCTTTTGAAGATAAATTAGGAACAATTGTTAGCAGTATAAGACTGAGGTATCTTACAGAAAGAGAGAAGCAAGTCTCATTGAGATAACACCAATGGTTTTAATGTCAGAGCAGTCAACCATTTTAAAAATGAGTCAGGCAATACATAAGGAGAGCCATAAACATAGTTATGTTGTGTGCTTTGCTAGCTCCAGATTGTTGCTGTTTTGTCTTAATTTTTTATCTTGAAAGTGGTATCTTTAATATACAATAATTTATGTACATAAATTATATTGAAGGGGTTTTGCAAAAATAGGAAAGCTGTCTCTAAAAGTGCAAGATCTCAGAAACCTCCCTGTTCCACTTCCATTATTAGACTACACTGCATTTCTTATCTAGAGTCTGCTCTTAAAGGACTGGGAGGGAATTACAATTGTAACATTACAACTGTAGAAGTATTTATCTAAGTATTACATAGTGGGTCTGCTCAGCCACCATGCATCAAGGAAATGTGACTGAATTACTTGAGTACCTTTTTTACTAAGGAAATGTAAGTTGTGTGGGTAGTGATTTTATAGCTTCTGTTTGCATTTTAAACCCTGAGTATGCCAGGCTCACTTGCCCTTCTTAAGTGTTTCTTCTAATGGTGTTTCTTGAGAAATTACTTAATTCTCAGTTTCTGTTTGTCTTGATGGGAATGATCTCCATGTAAATTGTGGGACACTGAAATGGACACTTATGAATGCTATATTGCTATTATTCTTATGAGTTTAAATGTTTAAAAACCATTGTTCACAAAAGATTGGAATTGCCCTGTCTATGGAAATCACAAAAGGAATATGCCTTTAGTTTTAGGCTGTGTTTTTCTAAAGATTTAGTATTTTAATAAGCCATCTCCTTCAGTGTTCCCTAGGCACAGTAACCCTGGAGGTTGGAAGAATCAAGGCTGCTCCATTCCACTCAGAGAGGAGGCCTTCTCAGAGCAGCCAGGTGAGTGGCTGTGGAGGTTAAGAAGAAAGCCAGTCCACATGCAGAGATGCTGGTAGAGAGTCTGCCTAGGGTCACAGGCAAAGGTCCAGCCCTCTAGCAATGTGGAACCAAGTATAGAGTTTGATAGGGAAGAAGAAGAGAAACACGGCAGGTAGGACCACTTCACCCTGAGGGCTCTTGACAATTTGGAGGCACTTTGTTTCTAGCATTCTTCTTCCACAGTCTCAGAAGCTACCCACCTAATCAGTGTAGGCTAGTCCAGTCGAGGTGACAAACTCTTAAGATACTGTCAAACAATCATCAGTCAGTATTCAACTAGAAAATTTCAGGTAGGTGATTGCAAATCCTCCTTGTATAGAAATACTAATGGCCTAAGGAAATAGTACATGCAAAGTTGGCAATGATGGCTTAAGTGAAATCCCCAGAACCCATATGAAAAAGCCAATTTTTATGGTGCTTTCAATCCTAGTTCTGGGTTGGTAAAGGAGCTTGGTGGTTGCTGACCTGCTAGCTTAGCCACATTGGCAAGTCCAAGGTCCCGGTGAGAAACCCTGACTCAAAAACCAAGATGGATGCCTCCTGAGGCAGATATCTAAGGTAGACCTGTGGCCTCCACATTCATGAATGCTTATTTACACATGTAGGCCTCCAACACATATATACATGAAAATGGACACAGACACACACAAACACACACAAATATAACAAGTGAATGATCCTTGGCAAGCTTTTCTTCTCAGTATTATATTCTGATGACAGAAACTCATTTTCATGAGTCTGTTCATTAAGACCATTTACTAAGTTCCTTAATTACTGGCACTGAGTTCTACTCAGTGGCCTTTGTTAGTTTTAAGCCCTAGGTGTTGTGTAGTGGTTTAAATTCAAAGAAACTTAAGTCTTGAAAGAGATAAAGAAAGACTACTAAAATTTTACATAGGTCGAAATCAACTTCAATTATCTTTCAATCTTCAGATTATCTTCAATGATTTATGTTGCTCTTTAAGACAAATAAACAAAAAACCCAATAAGTATGCTTAAGTTGCCTTTAAAAATACCGGATGCCACTGCTGTTCAGCAGTCTTGTTTAACAGTGTTTCACTTTAGATGAGATAAACACATGAAACTGTGGAATGCTTTGTACTTAGAGGAATTATGAATTCCCATCCTGCCTGTGTAATAATTGCCATATATTTTAGGTGAGTGAGAGCAGCCTCTCATCCTTCACTCTCCCACTTTCTGGAATAAATACATCAGAATCATTGGAAAGTAACGCGAAGAAGAATGCATGTAAGATTGGCTTTATTTCATTTTATATTTTTTCCCACTGAACCACTCTCCTCTCAGACCATCCCATACCCTACTGTGGATAGAAAACATGCACTGGCAAAGTCCAGACCCGATGAAGGCATGCCCTGTGGCAGTTTCCCCACTTATATTTGCCTTACAAGTTATAGATGCATCTGTAATTTTTTCTTACCAAGCAGATTAGTTATTTGATTTTGTTCATTTTCTCTGTTGAATGTAACTATAGTAAATCAGAAAATACCACTAAGCAAAGCCTTCTTTTTTCCATGAAGATTACAAAAATTTGAGAAAATCAACACAGTCCTCCTGTGTTTTAATTACATGCAATCATGGCATGGAGGATTTTTGGCTTTGTGCGTTGGTTGAGAGTTTTTCAAATTGAAGAAACTCGCCATATGGCAGTCTCTATTTGCAATGTGACTAATATTCTAGAAATTTAGACACTTAGTGCGTAGATTTTTTTTAACTCATCCATAACTATTCCTCTGAGCTGTGTGGGCAACTTTCTATCTACAGCGTATTCTGTTCTTAATTCAGTCGGAGTGGATTGTGCAGTTAGATAATCAGAGCTGAGCCCAGAGGGAAGAACGGTATGGCACGCACATTTTTTCTGCTTGAGGAGCTAGAGTTCTATGTGAGCTGGATTTAATTAAGTGTACTGCTGACAACCGAGTGGGCCCTTTTGACAAAAGCCATCCATGCAGTGCCATCCAGCTTCATGCACTGGCTACAGGGGGAATGAGCACAAACATGTTTTCACAGCCACATTGTCTGCTTTTGCCTTTACAGTAGCATCTGAAATTCAGGGATTGAGAACAGTCGAAATAAAAAAGGTAATTTGCTATCTTGCAAGGCATTTTTGATTGTAGTTTATTGACTATTTTATAGTGCCCATCTGAAAAATATATATCTACATCGTAAGCAATGGAAATAATGCAGTTCAATCATTGCCAAATTTCTTAGCCATAATAAAATTACTTCTATTTTCATATATTTTAATGAGTGAATTATAAGTAATTTATTCATTATTTATATTTTATACTGTCAAAAATAGTATTATTCTGCCCCTGCACAGAACAATTAATTCTCTGCCTCGCACTTCTTGTGCTGATGAATAAGCAGTTCTTAAAGACATATGGCCTGACAGGCGTGTGCAAGAGTGACTACAAAGGCATAGTTTGCTGAGCCCTGTTATATAGCCTTCTCAACACTCTGTGCCATCATTATATGCCTCATGGACACTTCAGGCCTCCGTGGGACCCAGCCAGAGCCTTGGTGGAAGGTCCTGCGTGTGAACATGAGCCTACCTGGTTTTGCACATTGTGTTCCTCTTGCTTCCTGAGTTTTCTGCCTTTTATCAATTTCAACATGATTTAGTATGTGTTGATTGCTTTACTTTCCAAACAGATGCTTGTTTCCCCTAAACTCCTTGGGTCAAATGAAGTATTTTCCACCCTTATACCCAGAAGATCCTAATTAGCAATAGAATATTGTGTGCCTAAGAACAAACAAAAGGTCAGTTTAAAATACAGCTTTGACCAAAATGTCTGTTCCATGGCAGGGGTCTGCTGACTCGCTGGGACTCAGCATTGCTGGAGGAGTGGGCAGCCCGCTCGGAGATGTCCCTATATTTATCGCAATGATGCATCCAAATGGTGTTGCAGCTCAAACCCAAAAACTCAGAGTAAGTTTCTCTACCAACCATAATGGCCCTAGCATATCCAGCAGGCGTTTCCACCTCTCAACCTAACCACCTACAGCTAGGAGGTTCTCAGTGTTTAGATCTGCCTTTACCTAGCAAGTGAAGTCATGGATGAGCTTACTTTAAGTGAAAGATCAAGAGTAGCAAAAGGGAATATGATGTGGTCAGATGCAAGACTGTAAGGAAATTACAAATTTGGAACACATTACAAAGAAAACAAAGTGTGTTCAGAGCATGGTACAGAAGGAAACTTCTTTCATATTTATTACTGATTTAAATGCTGACTTGACCATACCAAATTGGAAGATGTTGTGTACTTACTTTATTAGAAATTTTACTGAAATTTAATGCAAATATGACTTCAAATAGTATAAAGCATACAAATTGGCTTCAAGGCTGAGGGATGGCCCAGTGCCGGACCAAACTGTCAACCAAGCAGCCTCTACTGCAGCAGCTTGGTCTCTCTGAAGGAAAACCTTTTATGTCCAAGCTGCAGACAAGGTCTCCAAAAGAACCGTAGCTTAGATAAATAACTCCAAGTTTGGAAATGATTCGGCACTTCTAAATTTATGATGGACACTGAGAACTGATCATACCATAGTGTCATAGTTTCAGTTAACTTCCTATGAGACAGCAGCATACACTTTAAACTGGGGCATAGGACTGTCTTGCAACTACTGGGCTCTGTTGTATGAAAGAGCCAAGTAAACATGCTGTCTTCCAACCAAATTTGATTAACTGAAGGGGACACTGTGCCAGCTTGACTCTGCTGCCCTTAGTTTGCCAACCTCTGACTTATGGTCTCTCATCTAACATGATGATAATGTCCAGAGAAAATCTGGCTTCCAAATGACACTGATACTTTATGGTTTTAATAAGTAATATCATTCCCAGGAGAAAGACAGACTAGGGAACAGGGAAGAGCGAGTTTTTTCTCGTTGCTCTCCCTCCCCCAGAACTATGAAATCCATCACACCCCTCTCTTTTGTAGTTGCTTCTTAGATTTGAGTTAGTGGCCTCCTGCTACATTTCAGAAACTGGTGGCAATTTAGGTGTGCTGTGAGTGGTCGAGAAGAAAGACCATGTTGGCCTGTCAGCCCTCCGCTGCATGCTGGCTACTTGTCTTGCAGGTTGGGGATAGGATCGTCACCATCTGTGGCACATCCACTGATGGGATGACTCACACACAGGCGGTTAACTTGATGAAGAATGCCTCAGGCTCCATTGAAATGCAGGTAAGGCTTTATCCCAAGCACTGTTCACAATGCAGGTAGTCTGGGGACACAGGAGCTCTGGTGCTAGATCAAATCGATTCGCTCTTCTGCTACTGGTTTACTTAATATATTCCTTGAATGACAGTGATTAAATTGAGAGCTCCAGAAAAGCATTATGGAACACACTCTGGAACATTTCATCCTGGTGCCTTCATTATTTCATATTTTATATCTAAAGGGAAACATACAGCACCTCAGCAGCCAATGATTGTTAGAGTCCTGTGTGCTCTGTGAGTAGCATGTCTTCTAAAATCTCTGAAAAACAGTTGCAAAGGAAGTCATGATTTGAAAACCAAGAAAAATGTAGAACTTAATTTAAGATGTTTTTACTAAAGGTGCCTGGACATTGTGAAGTTTCTTTCTTTTCAATAATGTTTTAATCATTTCTGTGTTTAAGTAGTCAGTAAAAACACTCATTTTAATCTAAGTTCATTTTTTGAAGCACTCTGTTGGGATATCTCAGGCTAGGTGAACATGCATTTTCTCATGTCACTGTACCCACACACAGGTGGTTGCTGGAGGAGATGTGAGTGTGGTCACAGGTCATCAGCAAGAGCTAGCTAATCCTTGTCTTGCTTTCACTCGGCTGACATCAAGCAGTATATTTCCGGATGATTTAGGGTGAGCGATACGTTATCGGGGTATGTAAGTTATCCCTTTCAAACCAAATCGTTGAGACAATTGCAGTCTCTGTCTCATGTTCCTGGCACTCACACAGAGGTAAAATAAAGGGAGAGGGCATATGAAGTAGAAAGTGCGAATGCTTCTAGTCAGCTAGTCAGATGGGTGGATTACAGACCACTGCGTGGTCAGAGATGACTAGATTATAAGCAGTTAACTACTCAGAGATAGGTAGATTATAGAGAGTTACCTAATCAGAGCTGACTAGATTATAAGCAGTTAACTAGTCAGAGATAGGTAGATTATAGAGAGTTACCTAATCAGTGATGACTAGACTATAAACAGTTACCTTGTCAGAGATGAATAGACTATAGACAGCTGTTCATCCTACTACACATCCTGAGTTTTCAGTTTTGATATTTTTGAGAGGACGTCATGCTCTTGTGTTCATTGAACTTTGATTGAAAATACTGACTGTATTAGAAAACAACACTAAATATGAAAGTATTGAAAAACATCAAAGGTAAAGAGAGGCACATTTAAATTTTCAAGTTATTTGATAGTGTCCTTATCTTGTTCACAGTTGATTTTGCTGTCTGAAGTTGAGACTACCGTTTATGACCCTACATTGTGGTCTTCTGAACTTTCATTCCCTCTCAATAAATTGAAAAAAGAGTGAGAATTTCTGTACCAAGAGAACATGCAATAAATAGCATCTTCCTTATCTGTAAATACAGAATATGCTAGCTGTAGTTTTGAGTCAGGTAAAGCACAGAGCACAGAGCCAAGGGTGTGTGTGTGTGTGTGTGTACCCACACATGTGGGTATATGCATGTGCACGTTCAACCAGAAAACCCCCTTTCTCCTTTCTTTTCTGTAGACCTCCACAGTCTAAGACCATAACACTAGACCGAGGACCAGATGGCTTAGGCTTCAGCATTGTAGGCGGCTATGGCAGCCCTCATGGAGACTTACCAATTTATGTTAAAACGGTGTTTGCAAAGGTAAGCTG
>CM052702.1:77095117-77129116 GCA_028551405.1 Uromys caudimaculatus | reverse complement strand
CACACATGTGGGTATATGCATGTGCACGTTCAACCAGAAAACCCCCTTTCTCCTTTCTTTTCTGTAGACCTCCACAGTCTAAGACCATAACACTAGACCGAGGACCAGATGGCTTAGGCTTCAGCATTGTAGGCGGCTATGGCAGCCCTCATGGAGACTTACCAATTTATGTTAAAACGGTGTTTGCAAAGGTAAGCTGGCAATTTTAACCATTCTGTTCCTTACTAAGCACTAATTAACACTGGTCAGCAGCTGGCTTATTAGTTTATGGCCTGAGGTGATGCCAAATGCTTAACATTGATATTTTCTTTTGAAATCCCTGCAGGAACAGGTCATTAAATCTTTTTGTCCTATTTGAGGTTTAGTTATGTTTAGAGAAAAATAGTTCAAATTGAAACTCCATGGAAACTCTCAGCAATAGGCGTGAAATAACCAGTGAAGCCTGTCCTTTGCTTTTGACAGCAAGGCACACATGATAATCTTTGGAAAACGGACTTCCATAATATATCTACTGTCGAGGATGGGCATGTTTTCCTCTGTGTTCTTTCATAGTTGTGAAATCTAAAGTAGGCACAGAAAAATATGCAAAATTAATCTCACATTATGACTAGGGTGTCTGTGCCTTTAATTTCATTGAAAAGAAAAAATGTTTTAAATTTGAGGAGTGGTGAGCAGACCTGCTGTCTACAATAAAGCATTATTTGCAATCAAGCAATTCAAATACTTTTGAAAAGAAAGCTCTGAGTGTAGTTGTAGTTATCTACTAAACTATCTTAAGAATGATTAGAATAAGAATAAAGAAACTAATTTTGATGAAGTCATTAAAATAATAGAAATTCATATAATGTTTGACAATGTGTTATTAAGATCTATTTTCAATGAAAACTGAACAAGGTTTCCTGTGGAAGAAAGCTAAGAATCTCACATTTTACAGGGTAAACAAGCAGAGTAAACATCGGGTCTGTAAAGACTTCACTCAGGCTCCTTAAATGCTATGGTCCTTTATTTTGTGGAAGTTTCTATTATTTTAGAAAAATAGTACTATTTTAAACCAATTTAAAGTGTTTTTCTGTGGAAAACTAGCTGTAGGCTTAATTTGTTGAGATTTTTTTTTAAAAGTTATTGGTATATCCAAAAATACAGACAGCATTTGCCAATGAATAGAAGCGCCGTGCAGTCCTTTCCCTCAGCCTAGGAACAATTTATTTAAGGCATGCTAGTTAGAACATATTTTAAGAATTTCATCATTATACGATCCTCATTAACTTTTCCATATTTTTAATCTTATATTTAATTGCATAATTATTGTCTATGTGCACGCCTTAGATGGAGTTCTTTTTTAAATAGTGATGTCTGTGTTTAATCATAATTATTTAGGGCCTATAGGAATAGGAAGACTCTCTGTTCCCTTGCAGTTAAAACACCAAGACAGCTTGAGCAGTCTTTCTCTGCAAAGCTTAGAAGAATTACACTTAGGGGGCTTGTGTCTGAGGTGTGTGCTGGGTTGGGATTTCAGAGCCTCACTGATGCTGGACAAGAACCACTTGAGTGGTCTCCCCAGACCAGCAATGGCTTTTAAATCCTCACTTTGCCCTACCCTCCTCAGCCTCTACGTGGGCTTTCTGTCTCAATAAACCCATGGACTCTGAAGTCTCTATAGCTCTGTTTGATGAGGCTGCTTTTGTTCCTCCCTGTTCCTTTGTCTTTCTGAAGGCCCTCTTTACAGTCTAGAAAAGCCTAAGTTTCTATGAAATCATTCTTGCTAGGCAAATGCCCAAATATTCTTTATTAATTTTAGTTGCCACCAACTGCTGTGCTAAACAGCAAAAAGAAAAAAAAGAAAGAAAGAAGGAAGGAAGGAAAGAAGGAAGGAAGGAAGGAAGGAAGGAAGGAAGGAAGGAAGGAAGGAAGGAAGGAAGGAAGGAAAGAAAGAAATCCAGCTACTCTGTTGACTGCTAACTCCACTACCAGATTGGAATCTCAGCGTTACAACCATTTTGGAAGAAGGGCCTTTTTTGTGTGTGTTCATCATGTCTAATGTATAGGGCGCTGGGAGCAATGTGTGTGTACAAGCACAGCAATTTGCGTTCTCGTTCAGTTCTTTTTCTTTGTATCAGGCTGAGTTCTTTGAGAAGTAAACAAGCCTACTCTATAATTGCAGGGAGCAGCGGCAGAAGATGGGCGTCTAAAGAGAGGTGATCAGATCATTGCTGTCAATGGTCAAAGTCTAGAAGGAGTGACCCATGAAGAAGCGGTTGCCATCCTTAAGCGGACAAAGGGCACGGTCACCCTCATGGTTCTCTCTTGAAGTGCTGCCAGAGCCGAAGCAGCCCAGCCACTTGCTCACCTCCTACTGTAACAGAGTGGAACTGATCATATGCTGTGTTGATGGGGAAAGCTACAGGGGACCGAGAAATAGAGGATGATTTGTTGCTAACAAGTAAACATTTTTCTTTTACCTTTGCATTTCATGATCCTATACTCAAAAGGAAGGGATATTTGCATAAGTAAACCTCAGTTTTATTTTGAAGATATCTAACAATTTATAGTCATGTGGACAAAATTATTGTATGCACATTGTGTTAGTATGGAAACAAAATAATTAGAAGTTAGACAAGAGAAATGGCTTCAGAAAATTAAGATAAAAGATGGAAATTTAGAAAAAAAAGACAGTCTTGAGTTTTATACAACTTCCCCAATCCAGCAGTCCAAAAAAAGAAAAGAAAGTGTTCGCAATACTCTCCTTGAATAGTCTACCATTTTAAAATTGTGAACATTGTGACATACTGGTTCTCTTTACCTCTAATGCATATTTTTCTGCTCAAATTGTTTAGCAGTCTTTGTAAGCTTTAAAAAGAAATTGTTTAATGCATATCTCGGTGTTGGTTTTCAGTTTTGACCTGCTATATTTTCATGTTGCTATAAGTAAAATAATGACGCTACTCTGTGTTGGCTGCAGTTCTTCTGGGAAACACCCATGTAGCCATGTAAGACAGAGAAGGAGCCCAGAGCCTTCTAATGCTGACGTAACGGACTGATGCAACGTTGCAAACACGTTACTGTACCATGCTATTGTTTTTCCATTAGTATTAATCTTAATGACATAGAAGAAGACAATGTGTTAGTAATTATTTTGGTTGTATGCTATTAGTAAATTGACAGAAAAATTAAGGGGGTTAATGTAACTTCATTTCATTGCTGTATATTAACATCTTACAATAAAATGGTTTAAGACTAAGGGAAAACAGATGGAGCTGTTTACTCAAACAACTGGTGAGGAATTATGTGTTCAATCCCATTTTAGAGCATGAAACTCCTACATTAGAATAGATAAAGTCACTTTAAATATTATCTATATTTGTAACAGAAGTCGTATACATCTATTTTGTTATAGCATTCTTGTGTAAATGCAGAATTAAAGTGAATAAATAAGTTTCTGTGGCGAACAACAAGCAAGCAGATGCTGTCTTTGTTTTTTTATATTGGGAAAAAATGTTATAATTCAAGACTTACTGTTTTCAATTATTGAGTCTCATCATAGATGCAATTAGAGCTTTGGACAGCGTCCTTGTGGAAACCTCAGTGTTTTCCCCTCCATAGTGTCCCAGAGATTCACACGCTCCTTAGGAGCTGAGGAAGATGGCATAGGAAAGAAGTGTTCTGCTTCCAAATTGGTTTTTCAGGGATGCTACCAGTGCAGTAATATTATTATAAGGTCTGTAAAGAGCAGAGATGCATCAAATGGAAATTATCTGAATGAATACAGCTCATCTGGATGGAGAAACAAACAAGAAAGCTTTGTCTGCAGATTCTATCTTAAATTAGCTAATGAGAGTGCATTGTCTCTCACTGGTTATTTTTTTCTATAAAATGATAGCTCATTTTATTGAAAATCCTTGAGTTCAGTTTTAAAATGTAGGAGAATATTTTTATATAACCAATTGTGAGTTTAGTTGTTCATGCAAAACTCAAAACAAATTAACCAACATGCAGGTTGCAACAAGTCTTCATCCTGTCCTTGTCACTTGAAGTAGTTTAACAAAATCCATCTCAGTAGGCTGGTGACCTGTTGGCTTCTGGATATCTTTTAATGACCCTCTCTTATGGAGGTATGTCTGAATCCTTCCATGGTATTCTATGAATGCTGAATTTATCTGCTTCTGTAAGTTAGAAGTTAAAAATATGTTTATAGGGAATACTACTATCAGTACTGGGGACTGGGGAAAAGCCAAGCAATTAAATTGTTGTTTGAGACAATATTTCAAAGTAACATTCCCCATCCCCCCACAAAACAGACAAGCACATGTCTTCACTTAAATAGTGTTGTCCTATGAGTCCATATCAACCTGAATCTCAGAATATAGAATAGAGTCTTTGCCAGTGTGGTTACGCCTGGCTGTATTAGAATGGGTCCTGTCCTGTGATTGTGACAACCCAGCTACATGGGAAATGGTGATGGCAAAGACATCAGCCAAGGAACCTATAATGGGAAGGATCCATTCCCATGAAGCCTTTTATGGGGACACCTTGATTTTCAGTTCCTGACCTCCAGAACTGAAAGAAAATAAACTTATTATCTTCAGCCACAGTTGGCAGTACTTTATAAAGTAATCCCTAGGTAAGTAATAAATATTTTTATATCATGAACTACCATGATACTGCTATCAAGAAACATGAGGAAGAGGGATAGGTGACAAAGCTGGAAAAGAAAAGGACTGTAGATTCCACCACATTTATAGAGATGTTATATACTTCCCTTTTTTCTATGTACTTTCTGTGATGGAAGAAGAACATGATTTGTTTAGGAATGAGTTTAAAATTAATGTTACAGCATTAGTGTCGTGCATGATACAAGACAATGGATTGTCTCTGAATTCATTGTTACTGTTCACTGAAACTGGAGACCACCACTGATTTCTGGTGCTGTTCCTCATTACTACCAAGGACTAATTATAGCAGTAATGATGTGTTAACTTCACACCAACTCGTTTGTAGCATCGGGAGTAGTAAGGGGTATATAATCATACTGTGGAATTCCTGACTCAGAAGGCTGAATCATGAAGAAGACACAAAAGAAGAGGTCTTTTTTACTTTCACCTTAAGAATCCCGAGAAAGCAGATGTTGACATTTACACAATGGAGTACTACTCAGCTATTAAAAACAATGACTTTATGAAATTTGCAGGCAAATGGATGGAACTTGAAAATATCATCCTGAGCGAGGTAACTCAGTCACAAAAGAAGGAACATGGTATATACTCACGGATAAGCGGATATTAGCCCAAAAGTTCAGAATGCCTAAGTTTCACTTAACAGTAACCACTGGACTGAGAGTGAGGTCCCAGATGGAGGAGTTGGAGAACGGACTGAAGGAGTTGAGGGAGTTCGCAGCCCCATGGAGGGAGCAACAGCGCCAATGGGCCTGACCCACCCACCTCTCCCCGGTCATCCTGAAGTTTGGACCACCAACCAAAGAATACACATCTATGGACCCATGGTTCGGACCACATATGAGGCAGAGGATGACCTCGATGGCCACCAGGGAGAGAGGAGAGGCCCTTGGGCCTGAGGGTGTTAGAGGCCCCAGTAAAGGGGAATGTCAAGGTGGGAATAGGGACATGGGTGGGCAGGTGGGTGGGAGGTGGAATTCCCTTATAGAGGTAGGGATGGGGAGGGGATAGGGGGCTTCCAAAGAGGAGACCCAGAAAAGGGGAAACATTGGAAATGTAAATAAAGTATCAAAAATAAAATTAAAAAAAAAAAAAAAAAAAGACAGTCCTGAAGAGAGGAAGGGAACTCTTCCCTTGTCTGAGGTAAAAGGCATTAAGCCCATATAGATTTGCTCAGGTTGTTTGTTGTCTGCATGCCAGCGCCCCTCTTCAGATCTCAGAGTGAAGCTGAGAGTTGAAAGGTTGCCTGCAGAGAGACAGGAGGAATGGGCTTTGTGCTCTTGGTGTGGGAATGTCAGAACTCTCCTCACATGCTTTGTGCAGCCCTGCTGTGTTGTTTCCAGTTCATGACAGATCTGGAATGCATTTGATTTGTGCAAAGATGTTCCTGGACTTTGTCTACTAGGAATTAATGTTAAACTTTGCCCTTTGAAAGGGAGCTGTTTATAAGGCTAGATTGGCCTTCGTTACTTCAAGAGATAAAAAACAAAGCTGTTGGTGCCAAGAAAATGTCTATATAAAAGAATACGAAACCCAGGGAAAATATTCTTAAAGTGATTTCTGTGTGCTTTACATTGCAGCCTCTCTTGCCTCAAGATGTAAGTATTCAAAACTGTCCATTTCATTGTAAACTAAAGACAAAATATTTGTGTAGGCATTTGAGTGTAAGCCAAATGCTAAAACTTAACAGTAGGCCCTAAAAGAAATTCTAGCAGAGAGGTAAGTGTGTGGTAATAATCTCACAATTGTCCTGGAAGACTGCCTTAGGCAACTTTGTGGAGCAAGATTCTCCTCACTTTAGTTCTGGGTATTATTTCTGAGGAGACTGTGTCTGTAATCCTACTGCAAAGCTGGTCCATGCCATTGACCTGCCATCCTCTCTTTCCATACCTATGTCTTTTCATAGAACCCTAAAGTTCCCCCCCCTCTCTTGTGTGTATGTGTGTATGTGGGAGAGAGACAGACAGAGACAGACAGACAGAGAAGTTTTTGTATTCATGTGCCCACTTCCTCAATTGTCTTTATCAATTGTCTTCTGATAGTCCAGCTTCTTCTCGACCTGTCACTTGTAAGGCTTCCCACTGAGATTTCTAACTGTGTTAATGAGTTTTTCAAGCCCTTCTTCATTTCAACTTCAGTGCTATTCCATACTTCTCTCTTCACAGAAGTCAGTTTTCCAACCCTGAGTTGTCTTTGTCCCTTTTCATTCACCTGTGCGTCTGTGTGGACTTGGACATCGCTCTGGTGATTCTAGCCTCTAAGTTCATTCAGTTGTCTGCCATGGGAATATTCTTACTCATTCTCTCCTTCCCCTTACCAGGTGTGTTCAGAAATACACCTAAGTCTAGCTGGCAGTACTCCATTCACACATCCCTTCCCCTAAAATTCATACCTCCATTCAACAAAAATGGACTACAAATCAATTTACAGAAAACTTTCAAAATTTCAGTGATGTGTTTTACAATCTTTTTAGTATTTCCTGTGCCTTCATATGCCTGTACTATTAGTTATTTATTTTCCTTTTATAAGGACTAGTCATTGTGCTGACTAGATTTATGTCAACTTGACACAAGCTAGGAAGGAGGAAATCTCAGTTGAAAAAGGGCCTCCATTAAGGTCCAAGTATGGGGCATTTTCTTAGTGATTGGTGGGAGAAGGCCCCACCCATTGTGGGTGATGCTATCCCTGGGCTGGTGGTCCTGGTTCTATTAGAAAGCAGGCTGAGAAAGTCAGGAAGCAGTACCCCTTCGTGGCCTCTGCCTCGGCTCCTGCCTTCAGGTTCCTGCCCTATCTGAATTCCTGTCCTGATGGGGACTTATACATAAACCCTTTCTTCCCCAAGTTGCTTTGGTCATGGTGTTTCATCACAGCAATAGTGATTCTGATTAAGATGTCCTTCAGCATAAATTGTCTTGAAAGGAAACTTACTTCACTACTTTGAGAAATTAGCATGGCCTGCCTTAAATACAAAACAATAAAAGGAAAAGTTATACCTGGTTGCTATTGGCTTATGTTGAGGCCTGCTCTTCCTTTGTATTGCTCCAATACAAAGAAGACTGTGTGAATGGCACTTTTCTTCTTCAGTCGTAAAAGCATAGCCAGTCATTTCTTAGCTACAAAGGTTGCTTAATACTGTTCAAGCTATAAGATGTTCACTAAAATAAATCAGGACATGATATCTATCGATTTAGTTTTGGCAATCTGAATTTGAAATAAAGGACAAATGACATAAATTAATGATGTAAAATTAATGCTGTGGTAATATTAAATAAAGCAAATGCCTTTTGCACCTGGAGGGCTCTGCAGATGGCGGGTGTTCCTAATTACACACTCTGCTGCTTTTAAGTGCACTGATTAAAAAAAAAATCTCGCAGCTGAGTATATAATATGCACTTGCTGGCTCCAGAAAAGGTTGATGGAGGCAGCCAACATACAAATCGTACGTTTATGAAAAAAATACAATCCTTTAAGTGAGATAAATATTTATATGATTTTTAAAACAAACCATTACAATCATTGTCTTTTCTGTGAATGTTGTGTCTGAAAATTATTTCCCTTGAGCCACTAAGGATGCACTTAACTGCAAGCATATTCTTGCTAAAAGGAATAATTTGCTAGTAGAATTCTAAACAAGTTAATTTTCTAGGTTTAAGTTGAACTGGTCAGTTATTGCTAAGATGTTTATAAACCTAATTCTTTAACAAGTGACTTCTCTAGAATTTATGTTCCAATAATTACAATTTAGTGCCCAGGCAATGATTTGCTAACAGAATTTGCAAAAAGGCTGAGCATTGAATTCACACATGTGTCTCTCACACACACAAACACACATACTACCGAGTACTTCTATTTCCAATTTTAGAATGATGGTTTAAGTCATTTTAATAAGAATACTTGGTATGCATATTTAACTTTCTTGTAATTACATATATATTGGATACTTATTTTTCTTATAACTAGATATATGTTGGTCACTTCTATCTTCAAAGTAAAGGACTAGAAGCTGAGGAGATGGTGCTGTCAATGAACTGCCTGCTGCAAAAGCAAGAGGGTCTGAGCTTAGATCCAAAGCATCTATGGAAGTGCCAGGTGTGTTTGGATACAGAACAGACACCCTGTGGCAAGGTGGTAGGGCAGAAACAGATCCTTGGCCAGGCAGCCTACCCAATCAGTGAGCTTGGAGTTCAGAATTCAGCCCTATTAAAAATAATATACAGAGGGATAGAGAAAGGCACTCAAATGTGGTCTCTGGTCTCCACACTGGCACAAACGCACTTGCACGCACACTTGTACACAACTACACAATTGTACATAGTGTTGTAAATGCACTAAAAAGAGGTTAAGTGTTCCCATTTGGATTTTAGCTGTCTTTCAACAGCTATGCATGGAGTTCCTGGTACCAGTGTTGCCACCGTAGGTGATAAAACTTTGTAGGAGGTATGGTTTGCCTGACAGAAGGGAGCTAAACCATCTGAGGAATGTCCTTGAAACATGTCCTGAGACCTGGCCCGTTCTCTCTTGGGGGTTCTAACATGTTACCCTGCCTAGGTACAGTCCCATAAACAATGGGGTAAAGCACACACTGAGACCTACAAGACCTTGAGCCAATATAAAGATCCCTTCCTTATGAATCAAGTGTTTCTGTCACAGCAATAGCTAGCATGAGTAAACTATGATTCTATGGGATTTTCCACCAAAGAGAATCTGCTATCAGGTGTTTGTAGTAAAGGACTATGGGTGTTTTGTAAGAACAAGTGGTTTGTTTGGAGACTCAAGGGGTATTTAGTCCTAATCTTACTAAATTATACATTTAAACAAAATTCATAATAGTTATTACCATTTGCATAATAGTCACTCATCCTCCACATCTGTTTGCAGATATTTGTACTTTCTAGTCAATAGATATTTTTTTCTGAAGGTTTTCCTGTCTGTGTATTACACCATTTTCAGTAAATGGTGTCATCAATGCCCTCCTCCAACACTTGCCTTCTCGTGTTTGCACGGATTGTGAAGCATACCTACTAAATGCCTCATGCTAAAGGAACTAGAGGTTATTCAGAAGTGCAGAGTGAAGAGTCAGACCTTTGGCTCTTTGAGCCTTGCTTGGCTCCTCCCTGGAAAGCAGCAAGCTGGCTGCTCTGTGCCTGTCTGTGAAATGGGACCGCAGGCTCATTCCAACTTCCTCAGGTTATGTTTTTTTATCAAATGACAGAAAATGTCTGCATGTGTTACTAGTAAAATGTCAACGTGCATTAGGGCTCTGATATGTAGAGTGCCATTGTAGGAGAAGTCTGAGGCAGTGTGATAATGCTATTATTCATTAGAGCCCAGACTTCACAATAAACTTACAAAGCACTTGCCTGGTTTTCATTCTATCTCTTCATAATTACTGCTTAGAAGAGGAAGCTAAAATACAAAGAATCCCAGACTGAGAAGTGCGGCCTCTTCCCTTGGCTGCATGAATGTGCCTTAGTATTATAAGAAAGAATTGCTTTCAATGGGAGTTTCTTAAACCCAGCAAGAGTTTTTAATCAATAATTGAAGTGTCAGTGCTTACATAATAAGCCAGATACTTAGTGTTCAAACTAACCAGGAAGTTGTGCGATGGGTGTCATTTATATTACACTTCCTCTGTGCTCTGTGTCAGATTAATTAGAAGACATAGATCCATTTCCATGCTCCCCGATTTTTGGTACAGTCATTGCAAAAGCAGGGAAACAGGAAATTAGATTGCTTGACTTAATAGTCTTCTAGAAGATGCTGAGTGAGTTCCAGCTGACTGCCAAATATTTGCTTTCTTATACATTATGTGCTTTTTCATATGGCGATGAAGCCTTTGGGTTTGTTGTTGTTGTTGTTGTTGTTGCTATTGTTTGGGGGGTGTTTATGCTACAGATTGATAATACAGAAGAGAAAGCCAAAGAGGACTTCAAGGTTACTTCTAATGACTCGAGCGTTGACATGCCACGCAGGTTACTAAGAGCCACATCCTCAGCTTTCCAAGCTGGAAGCTGACAAATAGCCCACAAGTCACCTTTCTAGCTCTGATATTAGGTGGGGTAGTGTAGGGAGTTGGTCTGGTGTTGCTATGTATTCAAACGCTAGATACTGGTCCCAAAGATGTGGTTGCCCCCATGAGGAAGTCCTCACATAGTCCTGTTTTGTTGTGGGGATGTTAAGCCCCACGTTAATTGATCAATAAAAGGGTAAAGCCTGTGATTGAGCAATAGATAGACGTAGGTAGGCAGATGTTCAGTTACCAGGCTGGGGTCACAGGTAGGGAGACCAGAGAAGACATTTCTTCTCTGGACAAGGAGAGAGGAGGAAGCAGCCATGAGAGGAGATGGACCATGAGCACATGGCCGGGAGAAACAGCAGGGGACACGGGACACATGGCTGGACAGAATAGCTCCAAAATCTGCCCAAGCTCGGCTTACCGCTTGTAAATAAAATACCTGGATTGTGTGTCTTTTATACGAGCTAGTTAGAATAAGTAACTATTTTTACAGGGTAGATTTAGAAATCAGTCTTGACCCCCCAGTTGGGAGTCAAGTGTTTTGTGAATATTTGTCCAATAAACCATGCATTTCAAATAGTGAAGGGCAATGAAAGACAAAAGAATCTTTTCGAAACATTAAAGATTTGCAGTCCTGAAGATGTATCCGTGGCCAAATATGTGGAGTAGTCACCTGCAGACAGATGTGTCCCTGTGTGGATACATGTGCTTGTACATCAAAGTTGTAACAGTTTCTGCAGGGTGAGATTCTTTGGCATTTTTCCCTTTCCGGGAATAATAATAATAATAATAATAATAATAATAATAATTATTATTATATTTTTATTAGTTTGAATTATGTGTAGGTGAGTGTACTTCATGAGCACAGGAGCCTAAAGAGGCCAGATGCCCTGGACCTGTAGTTACAGATGATGGTGAACTGCCTGACATAGGTACCAGGAACTGAACTCATGTCCTCTGGAAGAGCAGAAGACCACTGAGCCATCTCGCCAGCCCCCAACAAATGAGAACTTTGAAAGCAACATAAGACTATATTATTGGGATCATTTTCATGGTCCATTACAGCAATGTAGGTATCAGTCATTGTTCATACATATGCAGTATTTCTACCATGTGTTTATAGCTAATTTGATTAAAAATCATTACATTGATACACAAAGGACACTCTACATATATCATCTGTCATTTTCCTGCTACATGTTCTAGAAATGTAATCTTAATACCTGTGCAAGAATTAATGAATAACATACCACATAATTCTGCAAAAATATGAGGTGAAATATAACTTTATTTAGTGGTTAAGCCAGAACTCTGGAATCTAGGGCTCTCTAATGTAAGTGGGCTTATATGAGCCCTTTTGAGATTCCATCCAGAAAAGGAACATGCCCAGGACAAGATCTGCAACTACCCCAGAAGAGCTAGACATCAGAGCGCATCTGACTAGCATGGGAGCTAAGCACAGTTTTGTAACAAAAATACATACAAGAAAAACATTGTTTGCATTGAATCTACAAATGGCTATAGATCAAGAGGTGGGAAGAGGGAATCAGAAAACATTTAGGGTCAAGAGGATAGTTGCTAAGGAAAGCTACTTGTTGCTTCCAGATGTATCGAGATTATAATAACCTAGAGAGTTGATTACTCAGAGTGATGTGGCCCAAGGCCTGCTCGTCACCTACGTGGGGTTTGTGTTGAGGTTTTGACCTGCATCCTGGAATATTATAGTCTCAGGCTTGATTAGCCCACAGGTAGGTGCCAGCTGACTGACTTGGGTCTTTCCTTCACTCCTCTGTGACATCTGCTGGCCTTTGGGATTATATTTAGTATCTCAAAATATTTCATCATGAATATGTAGTTCTAAAAACAATCACAAGAGATCAATTGAAGACAAAGGCCATATCCACCTAGAGCATGGCCTGTACACCATCTTTCTCAATCCTCTATCTTAGATATGAGTACTTTATAACATCTTGTACTGATTTTAATCTACATCTTCATCTCACTTTACGCATTGGAAACATTTTTAGTGCAAGAACTATCCTCAGTGGAACTGCTGGCAGGAGGCAAGAAGTGGATGAAGGGCGAGGAGGAGGAAGGGAAGTGAGGTGGAGATAAGGGCATCTGCTTCAAATCTTCTCTTGGGAGTTCTGCCCCCGGCTATAAAAGTTACTGGTGGACTTCCTCAGTCAGGGAGCGAGCCCATTTTCTAATTATAATTTTGGATGAAAGGCAGAACTTTAAAAATTATGCATATAATTACTAACTTTATAAACGTTTTCTGAACAACAAATGTCAATTAAAGGTTATAAATATATGATAGAATCATTTCAGGACAGGCTTGAAAATAGAAAAAAAAGGGGGGGGAAGAACGCAAGGATAATGCAAATTGGACCAATAATAGTTTTCATCTGCTGTCTCTTCTATGCACTTGTAAAAACTTTTTAATTTATGAAACGAACTGAGAGAATGTTGGTGTGTCGTGGATATGTTTCACACAGTGAAGACACAGGAACTGTGCATTGTCTCCAGTATATGAGTTTCAGAAAGCAACTGCTGTTTGTTTTTTGCAGAGACTCCAGAAGCAAGGCCCAGCAGCTGGTTTCCATGTGAACGCATAGTGTCTAAGCAGATGCAGGCAGCATGATTCCAGCCTTTCAGAATAGCAATTGTTCTGAATTAAATCTGCTTCCAAGATGGTCTTGATTATAAAACCAACAACTGTGTGATATGTACCTTACTTAAACTCGTTTCCAAAGTAAGCGCTGCATCTACTGACTGTATATCTTTCAAGAAATTACCATCTGGGTACTATTTACTCCTTAATCTTTACCATGGGCAATAGTAAGGATAAACACAATAGTACAACCCATTGGTCCCACGATGGCTTTTTTTTTCCTCAGCCCTTGGTGAGTTTCTCATGGGACAACTGGGTATCAGACCATCAGTGGTCACCAAAGACATCCTGAGCTTTTGCGTTTGTTGTCTCACACCCCGGAAGAATAAGGTAACACAGACATGAAATGAGTACAGCAAGCAGGCTGATGAAGGAAAACTGAGAAAGAATTCTCAAGAGTGAGAGGGGCTCCCAGTGAGGAAAGCAGGCAGGTTGTCCTGACCCACTGAGTTTTTAATGGATCTTATGAAAGAAAAGGGTTGGAGACTGAGGCAGTCTCCACTGACATTGATGACTTGAGGTCATCTCAGACAAAACCAGTGAGGGGATCCCATGCTACACACACACTCCCATGACCCAAGTAGAGGTGCCACCGTCAGCAGAGTGGCTCCAAGACTGGCTCATGGCAACCAAGGCCCTCTGCCCTTGGGTTTAGAAATGTAAAGGCTTCCAGAAGCTTAGGGCAATTGGTATGAGAGAAGCAAAGCCCAAATTTAAATAATACACATAACACTTTTGAGATTAAACTATCAACCACACTGGCCTGTGGTGAGGAACGCTTCTCCAGGGAAGACTTGGCTGGAAGTATAATAAAACTAAAGTTTTAGATAGATACTGACCGATACTGACCATACATGGCAATGAGTTTTGTATCTGAGTTGATAGTCAGGTGGTATGAGGGACAATTTTCTCCAGGATCCTGCATGAACATTTTAGACAGTATTTTCCAGAAACAGATAGCAGACTAGCGACGATAAGGAGAGCACTGACATTATCTTCCCTCTACAGTCTTCTTCAGCAATTAAACTACCCTGGCATAGAGACAGGGCATGCCCACGTCATTCATACCACACTGCAGCAGGTTCGTTGTCACTCCGGCATGCCTTTGTCTTTGTGATTGTCTGTATTCTTGCTCTGATCATAGGGAGAGCATTTTCTACCAACACCTCTTCCTGAAAGTGGAGTAGAGTGAAGATGATAAGCAAGCACAGACCACTGGCCGCAGCTGGCCATGCGAGGCTGGGAGGCAGGGCCACAGTTCCAGTCCACTGTTCAACTGCATAAGCTGGAGAAGTACATGGATCATTCTCAGAGCCATCCCACTATCACCGGCCCGTAGCGTCTTCAACCTCTTCTTAACAGATGACAAAAAACGATGACTTCCGGCATCATGTGATGCACAACTACAATGGGCTCTTCTCACCTTAACTTTCCATCTGCAGGAAATTGTGACATTCCTGACTGCTTTAAAGTGAACACTATGGGGACAACAGTTGGTTAGAATAAAGCCAAGTTGATTTCAGGGGCCTGTGTCCTGAGAAGATAGGTGAAATTACCCTTTCGCCCAAAGACCACCTTAGGGAACCCAGTATGCACTGATTGCATAGTGCAGTCTTCATCATTTGGGGCATGAGCCTTTTTCTCCTAACAGAAACTTTGTAATTCACTTTAACTTTCTAAGGCTAGGCTGTATAATTCTGTAGACAAAGATATCTGCAGGCTAAACCTCAGGGCACTTCTATATGCTTTGCATCCATGAAGCTCAGAATTACAGAGTAAGGAGGCCTCTTACCTGTTTTCTAAGGAAAGATTTCCTATCAGATAACTTCTTAAGGATTCTTGGTGAATCCTCCATTTTCTTCAGAATGCCCAATGCCACCAAGTGCGGGTCCTGAAGGAGTAACCACTGCTACATTCCTGCCTGCCATTATTTGATTGTTTTTCACGTCTGCTTTCTTTTGGGCTCTTTCTAACACTCTGTCTCCTGGAGCTGAAGTCTAAGGCTTTTCACCAAGGCATAGCCAGTGGCTTACTCATAATTTATATTCAGAGAAACCCAGACTGGCAAGGAAACACATAGATCTCTTTATCAGATCATAGCTGCTAAACCTTTAAGATCCTACAATTATTATGTCCTTAGGCTGTCACATTCAGGGCCAGGGTATGAAATTACGTCCCCACTCAGGTCAGTCCACAGGAGTTTCCTCACATCAGGTGCTGCCTGATTCTCTCCTCCATGAGTGGCCACTTCTGCCTGTCAGGCACGCACTTACTCTTTGTCTGTGATACATTCAAAATACTCTACAACTAGGGCTGCTTTTTACTACATATGGGCACTTTTTGTTAAGGAGATTCAGCATCTAAGTGAATCCCAAAGCTAAAATCTGAACTATAAAATCTGTTGAGGCAGGAGGATCATAAGCTCAAGGCCACCTTGAACTGAAAAATTAAATTCTGTCCCAAAAAGAAAAACTGCTTAGAAAGACCATAGCTAGGTAAGATGGGTAGCAGAGCTGAGTGTGTGTAGTGCGGAGCCTGGCGCACAGTATGTCTTCAAGTGAAAATATGTGACTATGTGCCTTTTACACTCTCTGTCTCTCTGTCCCCCCCCATGTGTATGTGTGTGTGTGTGTGTGTGTGTGTGTGTGTGTCTGTCTGTCTGTTTCCAAATCAAAGGGATCCTTTTCCTCCTTTTCTAGCTATCAAGGAAATATAAGCAAAACTTCAATGTAGCCTCTGACCAAAAAAAAAATTCAGGCAATTTGGGTTCCTGTTGAGTGCTTTCACTCTCCCGTGATTTCAGAACAGGAAGGTCAAGGAAAAAACATGGGAATGGAAAGAACAGGAGAAGAGGAAGGAAAGAAAGAAGGAATTCTGCCCTGTAGGTACCAGGAGCAAAGCTTGTCCCAGATTGTCCATAAATGCTAATTCCCAGTTGCTGGGCTCCTTTGTGATTGGTTCGGGGAGCTTTGACTCCGCCTCTTTCTCCACCTCACTGCTAGAGCAGTCACTTAGAAACTCCACAGATGAGCAGTGTGTTTGGAGGTGAATGAATTGAATAGATTTAGTCACATGGGGAAAAAAATCCTTAACTCTTGCCTGGGTAAGTGGTACACATCTGCTCACGTCCGTGGGAAGTTGGAGGTGAGGACTCTTGGTCCAGCAGTTCTAGACCAGCCTGGGAAACATATAAACACGGGCTTCCAACAAACCAGCAGCAGCAGCAGCAAAGCCTAACCAGTGCTTGCTGGGAGTGGGGTAACATTTTCTTTTAGTTGGAATATTCTCTAGGCCTGGCAAGTAGGACTATGGAGTTTTCCCTTTCCTTGTGCAAATAGGGCTTGCTCCTAAAGGCCTTAATGTTCACTTTTCATTTGAGACTAATCAGAGGTGTTCTGTTTTGGACTTGGGCTGACTATGACCTAAAGGGCCTCATGTTTTGGAAACTCGGTCCCTTATGTAGCAATGTTATGAGATGGTTGACCCTTTCGTAGGTAAATCACAGAGGAAGGTAATAACCCATCGTGAGCTCTGCCTTCTGAAGGATTTGATGAAGTTCTCATGAGACTCTGGTTCTTATGACAGGGTTGTTATAAAGGGATATTCCTCATCTAATCTATTCTCTCGTGTGTGTGTGTGTGTGTGTGTGTGTGTGTGTGTGTGTGTGAGTTGTGTTGTGTTCTCTTCCCTCAATTATATGCACACACACTGTCCCTACCACTGTGATGACACCTATTGTGTAGTCTTCAGTATTCTTTACCACATTGGCCTGATGCACAGCTGAGATGAGGTCACGATCTTCAACTTACAAGACTGTGATCTAGATAAACTTTTCTCTATGATATATTCGCCTTGCGGGATTTCATTATAGTAAAGGAAAACTGACTAATACAAGGGGCACAGTAGTTGGAGATAGAAATTAGAACTTAATTTGCCACTGATATAGTTAGTGGTTAGGTTCTGAGTATAGACTGAGTTGAAAAGGAAATAACTTTTCTCCCTTGAGCTTGAGTGGAAATTTGCATTATTAGTTCAAAGAAAGGGGCACTCTGGGAAGTCTGACCAACAGCCTTTGCAAGTTTCCCCAGTGTTCTACCCATAAGCCACACTTCTCTTTGTCCTACTACCTTTTCTGATAGCTCTCCACTCACCACATCTAGGACAGGGATTTCAAATGAAGACCCCAGTGTCATAGATAGCACACTAAGTACATGTGTGGCTTCTCTGTTGCTAACCTGTCCTTTGGAACAGGGACTCAAGGAAAATTTATTCTCTCTCTCTCTCTCTCTCTCTCTCTCTCTCTCTCTCTCTGTCCCTCTCTCTCTCATATGCCCAAAGCACCCCTCACCCAGCACCCAAACATGATGCCCTTTATATTTTAGTATGGCCTGTATTTATTGCCAGCATCTGCCCATGCTCCGGAAGGAGTGCAGTATTCAATCTCTTCTGCCTCTTTGCTTTCTCTTTATATGGGTTAGAAACATAGCTCGCATTGACAGCCTCTGCCTGTCCACTGATGCTAGCAGTTGAACATCCATCTTTCCTGGTGAAGGCTCTTTGGTCTTTCACTAAATCCCTCTGGGTCTTCTTGGTTTCGCCCTAAAAGTTTGCTCAGAAAAATGGATTAAGTTTTTTTTGGTTGATCGAATGGCAAACACTGGGCTTGTGTACACTGATGAAATCAAGCTTCGTAGAGAAGCTAGAATTGGGGTGAATTGGATGTGTCTGAGGGAAGCCACATAGAGAGAAGGAGTGTGCAGATTTAGAAGAAAGGCCTTGGGCATTCTAATGCTGTTCACTGAAGTGCGGAGCTCCCTAGAATCCTAATCTTCCTTCCCACTGTGTGCCGGTAGATTTCCTTCCATCTACATGTGTTCCTGAGAACACGTGTGGGGCTCAGTTGTTCAGTCCTCCCACTTCCTGTTGCAGCGTGCTGCAGCCTGCTGATTGAGTAAGAAATAAATGCTATTAACTTATTACTATTAAGGGCACCTATTGCTTAACTTTAAGATTTTTGCTTAAATTTTGGCCTTTTTTTTTTTTTTTTTTTTTTTTTTTTTTTTTTTTTTTTTTTTTTTTTTACTACTTTCCCACACATGATTGGTGGCATGGACTGCCTTTCTCTAGAATGACCTGGTCCTCACCAGGTTGCTGTTAGCCTCTGCATTCCTTTACTTTTCATATGTCCTCTGCTTAATGAGATCTTATGCACTGAAGTGTGTCATGTGTAAAACACACGAATACAGAATATAATGAATATATGTGCTTATATATTTTTACTTATTTAAAGTAAAAAAAAAATCCTATATGGTTCAAAAATACAATGTTTGAATATTAGTTTAACACAGAGATGTGGTTTTTTGGGAAACATCAAAATATCAAACACTGCAATATATCATAATAACTCTTCATTGAATGATGAATATCATTTTCCAAATATCTTTGATAAAAATATCTGAAGGGATTAAAGCTCTGAGCACTGTTTCATGAAGCCCACCTCTGTGGTGCCAGACTTTCATCTGAGCAGTGTGAAGGAAACTTTCAGTGTCATGGACATTGAGGATACATGGGGACTAGAGAGGAAAAACAATAGATCAGCAAAGTCTACTCGCCAAATTATAAATAATCCAGTTGGTGTTGAAAAGTCCGAGTAAGGGTACAAAACAGTCCTTTGATGGTCCGTGTGTCTAACTGGCGGCGGCTGTTCTCACAGTGTACATTCCTCTCTCTCTCTCTCTCTCTCTGTGTGTGTGTGTGTGTGGTTGTTTTATTCTAATTCTCTTTATTGTCAAATTTCATTAAACACTGACCATGCACTATAAAGTAAATATGCTAATATTCCAAGCTAAATAATTGTCGTCTGAACATTCTTCACTGCCAATACGATTAAACAGGCTGAATATTGTAGCACCTGCCTGCTATCCCAACACTAAGGAGGCTGTGTAAGGAGGATCATGAATTTGCAATGAGCCTGGGCTACACGACATAGTACTGTCAACAACAACAACAACAACCAAACCAGGAAATAATTTAGTTCCCTAACTTTATAAATGAGTTATTTTTTAAATTGTCAACAATATATTGTAAAAGCTACCATTGAAAACTATATTTTCTAGCAAGTGATTCTTAATTTAACTGAAGTGTTTGGAAGTGCATTTCTTTAAAGAATTAAATAATTTTACATAATTTCACCGTGTTCTACATTAAGGGAATTAGCAGCCAAGCATTAAGTGTGCACATTGGAAGCTGGGGTGACTGGGATGAATGGAGAGTAGCTGGGGCTGTCATTAGCACATGCTTAGCTGCACTCTCCGCAATCCAGACATTAGCCCCGCACAGCACCCAGCCATCGGCATAAACATTTACACCAGGAGGTTACCTGAGATTGCTCAACTGCTACTGTCTCCGAGAGCAGGCCTCTGCAGGTGAGCAACTTTCCCAGTGAGTCCTAGTTGTGTCTATGACTCAGAGTTGCTCTAGTCCTGTGCCCATAGCAGTCTGTATTGCCACATGTTAGTATTTGGACAGAGAGAGAGAGAGAGAGAGAGAGAGAGAGCGAGAGAGAGAGAGAGAGAGAAGGGGGAGGAGGAGGGGGAGGAGGAGGGGGAGAGAGAGAGTGAAAGCCAAAGAGGTATTTTGATTACTGTTGTGTTTAGTATTGATATGCTAACATACACTTGATTCAATCTCCATATTTGTGTAACAGTGATTGCAATATCGGGTTTTGCACTCATTTAAGGTTTGGGCAGCATACAAAACACATGAGCACTATTGTCATTTAAAACATGTGGGACTAGAAAGCAATCCTCTGAGTGGATGGATAGAAAAGAAAAAAAAAAAAAAGGGTGAACTTAAGACTAATGCTGACCACCATCAATGTGTTTATTTTTATATGTGAGTCTATAATCTACGTTTCAAAAGGAAATGTTAGAAACCAAAAAGTTAGAATTATCTACAGTAAAGAAAAATGATAGGTGAGAAACTCTTACACCCATATTAAAATATGTGACTCACTGGGGACTGTCAGTCTCAACCAGCGCTGGTTCGGGCACATACAGTGCAACAGTGACCCCACTAGGCACAGTTTATCTTCTTTTTCTACCTTTGAAGGTGGACAAAAGGAAGAGATGCAGGCAACTGGGCAAAATGGGGTGTTTAGGAGGTGTCAAGGAGGGAGGTGAGATCTTAGCAGTATCATTATAGTGCCAATGTTATTTAGCAAGCTCTTACTCAATAATATAAATTATTGAATTGGAGTAATCTAAATTACTGAAGGACATGCCAGATCTCTGCTGTCCTTGATACTGGCATAACGTTTTCTTTAATTAAATGTATTTGAAATTCTCAAAAGTAAACCCAGGAGAGAACAAATTCACTGAGGAAGTTGCATTTCTGAGGTCGAACCACTAGAGGGCAGGAGAGCCCTGCTGCTTCTGCTTTGCAACAGTCCCCTGGACACTGAGCCTCTCACCACTTGTCTTTGTCTGGACCACACCCCCTGACTGGTTAAATGGTCTCTGTAGAAAAGGTCTTCATTCTCATTTCTAAAGTACCAGTCCTTTACAGTTTCCCAGAGACCTGTACAGAAGCAGAAAGCAGGTATGTGCTTCACGATACATTGTTTCTGGTTTTGTGGAACTTTGCTTTTTGCTCTGGAGAAAAACGGATCGAGCCACAGGCTTACATGGTTTGTTAAAAAAGAAAAAAAAAAAAAAAGACTCATCAGCTACTTCTTAAAAAATACCTTCTTTATGAAAATCTAATTTAAAACGGGACAATTTTAAAGACAATTTAAAAATGTAGCTAATTGTATCCCAAACAAAATATTCCATATAAGAAAAACTAAAACAATATCCACACTAAGTGCTAACAATCAGAAGCCAGGCTTTTTATTAATATTGCTACCCCTTCACAGAGTTTTAAAATTACTTTAAAAATACATTCTATAGTTTTCTTTTTCCGCCCTCTCAATGAAGCCTTCATTCTGATAGAACGAACGATTTGCTTGAATTTTTTCCAGACTTAAGTTGACGTCTGTTTGAGCGTACTGCTTCAGTGCTTTAGTGGAAAGGCTTTACTGAAGCCTTTCTCCCTCTCTTCTGTCCTTCAACATCTTCTTGGTAAGTTTCATCTTTGGAACAAACAGAAGTAAGCTTACCTGGCATCTTTGGCTTGGCACACTTAGAATTACATTTCTATAGCTATATGCGCCTACTAACTTTTCTTGCTGTAGAAATGTATGAATTAAGAAACATTTTTTTCTTCTAGAGATCATGGACATAAAGCTATACTCTAGCCTCTTAATCAAGATCACCAAAATAGATTTCATTTGGTTTAATGACAATTTGTATCCATTGAACATGGTAATTAATGCATATTACCCCTGTCTGATAAGAGCCAAGGATTACTAAATTAATAAATATCTGATATCATTAACACTCCTGGTACCTACCTAGTTTTTGTTAAAGTCTCCCCTCATCACAGAAGTGCTTCCTGACACTGACTTTACAGTAAATGAGTTTTTAAGCAGAGATGACGGCTAATACTGTACTGTGTCAAACAGTGCTGGCAATTTCTAGCAAAAAGAATACATTTCTACAAAGTTCTTGTGTGTTTTCTCCCAATTTTTCTTTGGTAGCCCCATGATCTTGGTGCTTTGTCCTTCAGTAAAGGATTAAAAACTTGCTGGGTGTAGATGTGACCCAGGGCAACTTCCTGGAAGACTTTGCTGAAGCCCATTTTAAGCTTAGGGCTTCTGGCTCAGCTTAGCTTTTTCCCTTAATGTGTAAGTCAGCTATTACTCACGCTGAGGTTCAGTCTACACTGATCTTTAGGGAACTGCAAGAATACAGTAGTAAAACAGAAAACAAACAAAGCAAAAGCAAAACAAACAACCGCCCCCTCCCAATATCTAAAGGAGAGCCCTTGGAAGGCCGCCACCAGCCATGGGTTCCTACTGTCTTGGAATCTGCTTTGGCTGACAGTCTGTGTTAACCACAAAGACCGAATCTTTATTTCCTTGGAGCAAAAGAAAAAGCTTCATGAGCCTTGGAACAGTCTTTGCAGACCCACATTTGCATCCTGGCTTTTCTCAGATGGAAACCTGTCCCAACTCCTTTTCAGTAAGCTATTGACTCCCCCAGAACGGAGTAATTTCACCTTGCAATTCTAAAAGCTTTTCTATGGGGAGCAGCACCTTCTGAAGTAGCCGATTCTTTCCTTAGATACAATTTTAAGTAAAAGAGATCGTTTGACAATGTTAAGCTTGAAATGTAGTGACCTTAGTTAATCCATTATTAATCCAGTTCAGGTAACATTCCAGCATGAGCTGTCAAGATTCCCTCTATTGGATACAAGGACCACCCTGACCTGAAAAATAATAGTCAATTAAATCCTTTTTTATGGTACTGACTCTTTTTAGTCTTTATGGGGGGAAGTGCTCCAGCATGTTAGCTTTCTTGTTGTTTTGCAAAAAGCTCTGGTTTCTTAATTCAACCATTACTTACTCAGCACGTGTCACACACTGATCCTGTATATACATTTTGAATACAGATACCCAAAGCACTGGGAATAACTACCCCCATCCATTCATCTTGATCGGCTTAAGTCTCGCTGGTCAAGAGCCACACTGTAAATAAGAACAGGGTGACAAGGCCCTGTCTTTAGAAGTTGATAAACACTTCTATTTTGGGTAAAACTATAGCTCACGGCTGGTGGAGGGGAGAGCAGTGAACTTAAGAAAGAGTTAAAAGCAGAAGTCACATTGGTCATGACAATGGCAAGGGCCCCTTAATGGAGTCTTCAGCCTCCAGACTCTACCCTGATCTCAGTTTCAACAAGAGAGCTGCTCTGCAGAGCCTTTGCACAAGAGGGCTGCCACAGGCTCCTGCCACCGTGTCAGGCATCCTGCAGCTATTTTACAGACCTGCAAAGCAAGTTCAGGCAACCCAGATCTTTATCTGCTTTGCTGAAAGGGGCTGGTTACATTTTAATCTCGGTTATATAAATGTTTGTTTTGAAAGCAAGCTGGCACATCTCAAGCCCCTTCCTTTGACTTCCAGTAAATAACCACTCCCTTCCCCTCTCTCCTTCCTTTCCTCTCCCTCCCTTCCTCTAAAAAGTCAAGGAATACAGAAAATTAAATAAAGATATCAAATGATGTAAATTATTGGTTATATATTCTTGTTGCTCGTGATTAGATGTGCTTTTCAGATGTTTTGTGATGTTAGCCAATTACAGTCTAGACTGGTGTTTTTGCAAGTGTGTTGTATGTGCACTGTGTGTGTGTGTGTGGATCAGAAGCTACAGATTGGCAACAGTGTCTTTCTCCATTTCTCCCCACTTAATTAATTGAGGCATAATCTCTCACTGAACCCAACTAACTCACCTGTCTCTGCCCTCTGAGTACTGGGATTGCAGGTAGCCACGGAGCCTGCCTAGCTTTTATGTGGGTTTCAAACTCCAGTCTTCATGCTAGCACAGGCAATGCTTTATCTGTGGAGTCATGTCCCCAGCTGTAGTCTAGAATTCCTAAACATTAACTTGAGTAAGCTTAATTTATATTCAGTCAGATATCCCCCATGTCCCCTTTTGACTATGTTCATTTTCAGTTATGAAAGCCCCTTGTTACTTGGAAGCTATGTTGTTTTCTATCACTATAGATTAATTTTTCCTTATTAGAAATTCTTAGTAATTCAATCACAAAGCCATGTTGTTCTCTATTGGTTTCCTTTGTTCATCATGTTTGGGAGATTGTCTACCTTGTGTCTTTACACTGTTCCTGAGTAACATTCCTTTGTGAAAATATTCGAAGTTTATTCATTTATTTAATGACAATGTATCTTGTTTTGAACGCCCAGTTATCATGAATATACCTGTTGATAATGCATGAGTGTTTTCTTACCCATGTAGCTCATACTTCTCATTTGAAGACTGTAGTAAGATTTCTACGTGGAAAAGGAAGTATATCCTTGACACTGTGAGACACTTTGCCCTGTCAGTAGTACCTGTACCCTCTTAAATTCCAACCAGTGAAGTCTGAGGGCCTCAGTGTCCTATGAGCATTTGGTGAGGTTTGTCTTCTGAGTTCAGTTATCCTAATGGGCACCTAATGGCTTCCATCACATCTGATAATGATCAATGGTATAGAAACCTTGGCTAAGCTCTGTATATTTTATGTCCTTTAAAAACAAATTGTTACAATTGCTGTGTATATATGGGGAGGGGGAGAGGGAGAAAGAGGGAGAGAGATTGTGTGTATTTTCCTTGTGGTTTATGGTTTATCAGTCTCTCTTTGTGTTTCCATTTTTTTTTAAAAAAAAATCTTTACTTTTATGCTATGTGCATTGCGTGCATGTATGTATATGTACCCCAAGTGTGTCTGGTGCCTGTGGAGACCAGAAGAGGGTGAGGAGTTCAGGATTGTTGTTAGCTGCCACGTGAGTCCTGGGTTCTTAAGCACAGTCCTCTCTGTTATGAAATATAAACGCAATGGCAGTGGGAAGGAGGTATCTCATGGGCCCATGCCGAGGTGTCCCAGCCAGGAATCTGCTTTATGTGCTGCCTGTACCTGGTAGGTGGTGTGTGATAATGCAAACCTAGATCCCTGGGAGCAGCCTAGCAGAATCCTCTTTTAACCAGCACTCCTCTCTTTTTGTTTAATTAAAAATGAGGAGGAACTAGGAAGAGGTGGTGGTGGAGCAGGAGTCAGGTCTACTTCCTGCTGACTTTGGAATGATGTTCTATCTTTGAGGAACCTAAGAAAACTGGGATACAGATCAAGTCCTGGGAGAGCTGGCTCTTTCATTCCTCTCCAGGGTCTGTAGGGCCATCTGTGGCTAGGAAAGTGCAGGCCCAGTAGAAGAGTCAGTGAGGCTAAACTGGAGCACCTGAGGGTAGCTCTCTGGAGCTATCCTGGATGCAGATTTTGAGTAAATGATTGGACTTGGCAGGATGCTGAAACACATACACATATTGGAGGCAGAAAAGAAAGTTAAGTAGTTTAGGAAGAAAACCTTTTCCTTAGGTGTACATTTGAAACTTTTGGGTGCATGGTCTTGGTAGTTGGGGGAGAGGAGTCCCAAAACCCAGGAACGGGGAAAGAATCTCACCTTCTGGAATAGATAACAGGTGGGAAACTTACCTATTGATTGACAGGGGTACTTATCCATTTGAACCATGGGAGGTGGATCAGAGTGGGTTTCCTGAAGCTTACAAGAATCTTTCTAAGTTTACAAAACGAGACAAAATTTAGACATGTTAAATTGCTGTCTGTATTGAACTCCATTTTGTAGAAAAAGGTAGTAGATAGCGTATTTGTGTCATCGTCAAGGTATGGTAAACAATTTTTGTTAAAAGTGGGGGCAGTCACTAAAGTGAGCTCAGGGAAGACCAAAACCTTTCATGGAGCAGAAGGGGCAAGAGGAGCTTTCTCTCTCCATCCGCAAGACTGGATGTACATAGATTGAGCATAATGAGAAACACCTTAAAGTCTACAGGTACAAGACAACTAAAGGGAACTTAAAATCTTGAACTCGTGACTATGATAGTTGATCATATAGTGGAATGTTTTGCCAGAGTTGGCTAATAATTTATCAGAACTCCATTGATTAATGTTAGAACTCTGAACTTTTGAAGTCTTAATAAAACTCTCTCCAAGAGCAGCAAGTGCTTGTAAACACTAACCCCTCTCTCCAGCTCATTTTGGCATTTTCTTGAAACAAGGTCTTACTGTATATCTAAGCCCAGCAGGGAACTCCTGGTCCTCTGTGTCCACCTCCTGAGTCAGAGTGACAGGCCTGCGTCACGGTTGTCTGTTCCTTCATCTGTCTCTCTTACAGAAGGGAGGACTTTTGAAGACTGGTTATTGCTTTGTTCTTTCATGGATCATTAACTTGGAAGAACATCTGAACAAATCTCTGCCTGCATCTAAGTTGCAATATTTTCTTCTAAAATGTTAGCAGTTTGAGTTGTAGCCCTGAAATTCGTGTTGAACAACTTCTGTGTATGCTGTGAGGTATATGTTTATTAGTTATGTGTTGTTTGTAGAAATCAATCACACTAGTGTCTTATTAAGAATGCTGTGCTTCCTCTACTACTTTGGGTTTTTTTTTTTTTTTTTTTTTTTTTATCTTAGTGGACATTCATTTATCCACGTAGCTGCCAAATTACTTCTTTCCTTTTGTTTCCTTTTTCTGTCTTTATATGCTAATACATTACCTCAGTTATTTGCACATTATACCTTAAATGTGCAGCATAAATCTATGTTTGGTTTTAATGTACAAAGTGTTTTGACTACTTTTGTCTCTGTTCCGTTTCATTCAAATTGTTGGCTCAGTTTTTCAAATTCTACCAAATAATCCTTTTAATATTTAGAATGGAGTTTGGTTGAATGTGTCCGTCAGTTTGGAGCAAATAGACATGTTCACAGGACGAGCCTTTCCATATCAAGAAGTTCCGTTAGTCACTTGTTGGTTTTCTTTCTTTAGCAACTTCAGGTATGTCAAGAGAGCCTTTGTTCTGTCTTTGTCGCCACCTCTTCCTCTATCATTTTCTGAGTTCCAGGTTTTATTCTAAGGTCTTTCATCTCTTTGGAGTTGATTTTGGACAGGGTGAGAGATAGGGACTGAGTTTGATTTTTCTATGTGTGGATATCCAGTTTTCTCAGCACCATTGATAAAACAAACAAAAAAACAAAAGATCCTATTTTCTTTCAATACATATTTTTGCATCTTTATAAAAGATAGGGTGTCTGCTGTGTGGGTGTGTGTCTGGGTGTACCATTTCATTTCATGGATTCATACACATATCTAGTTTTGTGTTAATATCATGCCGTCTTTACTACTGTGGCTATGTAGTATAACTTGAAATCAGGAATAGCAAAACTTCTGGCATTGATCTCTTTGCTCTTCTGTGCTTCCATATCCATCTTAAGATTTTTAAGATTTCTTTTCACGAAGAATAGCATTGGGATACTGGGCGGTCACACTGCCGCTATGGTACGTTGGTACCATAGCCATTCTCATAATATTAATTCTTGGGCTCTATTCGCGTGCAGCGTCCTTCCATCAGCTAGTATCTTTTTTATTTTTATCTTTGGTGTTATAAGTTTTCACTGAAGAGTCCTTTTACTTCCTTACTGTGTGTGGGTGATATTCCAGAATTTCTTTCTTGATCTTTGTATATAGGCAGACTATGTTTTTTTCTGTGTTAATTTTGTGTACTTCTGGTTTACAGAATTTATTAGCTTTCGGAATTTTCTGTTGGAGCCTTTATGAGTCGTATAGAGAGAATCATATTATCTGCACATAAAGATAAATTAATCTTCCCTTCCTTTTTACTCTTTTATTTTCATTGTTGACTGTTCTAGCTAAGACTTCGAACACCGTATTGGATAAGAGTAAACAACTAGAAAGAGTCTGTGACTTGTTCCTGATTTTAGTTTAAATGATTTCAGTTTTTTCCCCTTTTAGTATAAATGTTGATTGTAGATTTGTTGTATACAGCCTTCATTAAGTTGAAATATGTTCCTTCTATTCCACGTCTGTGCCTCTGTTCCTGGCCTTTATAATGAAGAAATGTTGGATTTTGTGGGGAAAAAAAAGAAAAAGAAAAAAGAACCTATTTTGATGACCAGGTGACTTTGTCCTAACCCGTTCTTTGCCTTTGGCCGGAAGCTCACCTTCTGTCTCCATGTTGCATGCGTCTGATCCTTTAGGAGCGTCCTATAGAACTCGCATGGCCGGAAGCTCACCTTCTGTCTTCATGTTGCATGCGTCTGATCCTTTAGGAGCGTCCTATAGAACTCACATGGCCGGAAGCTCACCTTCTGTCTTCATGTTGCATACGTCTGATCCTTTAGGAGCGTCCTATAGAACTCACGTAAGCACACTAGTCATATTGTTTGTTAATGTCTCAGAATTCCAATTCACCTATCTTGTTTTCTGTTCATGATATTCTGTCTTCTGCTGCTCGATTCTATTGGTGAGGAATTATACTCAATCATTTTTTTTGACTTACTGAGTTTTTCACTTCTACAATTTTTATTTGATTTTTCCCAGTATGTCTATATCTTTAATGATTTCTGATGTATATCCTATATTTACTTTTCTATTTCATTCAAACACTTATCCGTGCATTCTTTGGTTTCTTTGAACATGTCTATAATCATTCTTTTAAATTATTTTTTATGATTTCATACAATTCACTCTCACAAAGCACCATCACTGTAGAACTGGTATTGGAGATGAGTTAGACTGCTTGTTTTTTCATATTTTTTATATACTTAGCTGAAACTTAATTTTTTCAGGTGTGTGTGTGTGTGTGTGTGTGTGTGTGTGTGTGTGTGTGTGTGTGTGTAAGCAGCTATGTTTTCTCAGCCGATGCATTTTCAGTGTTCAGGTGTGGCCCTGGTCCACATGCTCAGGGTGCTCAGCATGACTCAGAGTAGAATTTTCACTGCAGAAACAACCAGGGTTGCAGGATAGGCCCACAGTGAAAATGCTGTACTAGCTAGTTAAAAACAAGCAGTGAGCCTCTTAATTTCAATAAATATCAGTTAGAGGATGAACCAAGGTGGATTGTAATGTGTCTACTAGGAACGAGTTACTGAGATTAGCAGTGGAAGGGACACAGGTAAATATAATGGAGTTTTTATAGTTTTATATATTTTATATATTTGTATATATAAATCTGGGTAAATATAGATATTAACATCATAGCAATGTACTTTTATTCAGCTCAGACATAATTTCTTCTTAGTTCCATGTGCTATTTTACATCAAAATATCCTGTGATTGCCCATGATGATTCTGGTATTTACTTCTAATCTAATTCCACTTTAGAAGATTACATACTTTGGGAACTTGTAAATATTTTTAGAGTCTTGGAAACTTGTTTCAAGTTCCATTTTGGGTGATGTTTGAGTGCCACCAGAAGGAATAAGCATTTTATTCTTGTGTCAGTGACCTAAGAATGCCAACGAGATCAGGTAGGCTGGTATTCTGTATTATCACTAATGTCTATTTACATAGTACCTCACTTTTAAGAGAAAGAGTGTTATACTTTCTTACTGTAACTTAACATGCATGATTTCCTCTGTATTTCAATGATCTTTTTATATGATTTGCAGCTATATTTTCAGCACATAAGTATTTAAGAATTCTATGTCCTTTTATGAATTATTCCTTTTATAAAATTCATTTTTGTTTTTTGTTTTTTATTATTTTATTTATGTACATTCAATTTTTGCCCTCCATCTCGGTCCCCCCCCCATAGTTCCTCATCCTATTCCTCCTCCCCCTTATCTCAGAGAGGATGCTCCCTCCCACCAGACATCCCCTTCCCAGGGCCTCAAATCTCTCAAGGATTAAGAGCATCTTCTCCCACTGAGGCCTGACCAGGCAGGCCTCTGCTGTGTTTGTACCAGGAACCTTAGAGGACCAACTTATGCTCCTGGTTGGTGGCTCAGTCTCTGGGAGCTCCCTGGGGTCTGGATTAGTTGAGAATGCTGGTCTGCCTATGGGGTATCTCTCCCCTTCAGCTTCTTCAGTCCTTCCCCTAATTTAACCATAGGGGTCCTCAACTTCAGTTCAATGGTTAGGTGTAAGTATCTGCTTCTGTCTCAGTCAGCTGCTGGTTGGGCCTCTCAGAGGACTGCCATCCAGGCTCCCTTCTGTAAGCACATCACAGCACCAATAATAGTGTCAGGCCTTGGTCCCCTCCCATGAGATGGATTACAAGTTGGGCTGGTCATTGGACCGTCTCATTTTTTTCCCCATTTTTGTCCCTGTAGTTTTTTTGGACAGGAAGAGTTCTGCGTCAGAAATTTTGACTGTGGGTTAGTAACTTTGTCCCTCTGCTTGTCTATCTACTAGAGGTGGACTCTTCGAGTTCCCTCACCCCAATGTTAGGCATTTTGACAAAGGTCACCCCTACTGAGTCCTGAGAATCTCTCACCTCACAGGTTTCTGGTACTTCCTAGAGGGTTCCCCCACCTCTCACCCCTGAGCCTACATATTTCTATTAATTCTCCTCACCCTTTGGGCTTTTCTCCTGTACCCCCTCTTCTATCTGACCCCATTCTCCTTTTCCCTTCCACCTCCTTTCTTCTACTCAGATCCCTCCCTCTCTGTGCCTCCCCTGATTATTTCAGTCCCCCTTCTAAATCGGATTGAAGCATCCTCACTTGGGCCTTTCTGCTTGTTACACTTCTTACCATCTGTGTGTTCTATCCTAGGTATTCTGTACTTTTTAGTTAATAATCACTAATCAGTGAGTACATACCATGCATGTCCTTTTGGGACTGGGTTACATCACTAAGGATGATATTTTCTTGTTCCATACATTTGCCTGCAAAATTCATGATGTCCTTGTTTTTAACAGCTGAATAGTATTCCATTGTGGAAATGAACCACATTTTCTGTATCTGTTATTTGATTGAGGGGCATCTGGGTTGTTTGCAGCTTCTGGCTATTACAAATAAGGCTGCTATGAACATGGTGGAGCACATATCCTTCTTATATGTTGGAGCATCTTTTTTTTTTTTGAAAAAGGGTTTCTCTGTGTAGCCCTGGCTGTCCTGGAACTCACTCTGTAGACCAGGCTGGCCTCAAACTCAGAAATCTGCCTGCCTCTGCCTCCCAAGTGCTGGGATTAAAGGCGTGCGCCACCACCGCCCGACTAGAGCATCTTTTGGGTATATACCCAGTAGTGTATATACTGGGTCTTCAGGTAGAACTATTTCCACTTTTCTGAGGAACTGCCAGACTGATTTCCAGAGTGGTTGAACCAGCTTGCAATGGAGGAGGGTTCCTCTTTCCCCACATCCTTGCTAGCATATGCTGTCACTTGAGTTTTTGATCTTAGTCATTCTGATTGGTGTGAAATGGAATCTCAGGGTTGTTTTGATTTGCATTTCCCTGATGACTAAGGACTTGGACATTTCTTTAAGTGCTTCTTGGCCATTTGAGATTCTTCTGTCGTGAATTCTCTGTTTAGTTCAGTACCCCATTTTTAAATTGGGTTATTTGGTTTTTTGGAGTTCTTTATATATTTTGGATATTAACCCATATAACTCCCTCTTTTAGTTTTTTAATAGTGTTTCTCATTAACCCATTGTCTTAGTTAGGGTTTCTATTGCTATGAAGAGAGACCGGGACCACAGCAACTGTTAACTGGGGCTAGATTACAATTTCAGAAGTTCAGTTCATTATCATTATGGTGAGAAGCATGGCAGTGTGCAAGCAGACATGGTATTGGAGGAGCCAACAGTTCTACATCTTGGTCTGAAGGCAGCAAGAAGAGATTGTGTGTCACACTAGGTGTAGCTTAATCATATGAGACCTCAAAGCCTGCCCCCACAGTGACACACTTCCTTCAACAAGGCCACACTTATTCTAAGGTCACACCTTATAATAGTGCCATTCCCTATGGGCCAAGCATTCAAACACACGAGTCTCTGGAGGCAAAACCTATTCAAACTACCACATTGATCATACATGTTTTCAAACTATATCACTTTATTTTTGCTTTGAAAATACAGTAGTATGCTTCCATTCTTCCATCCTGATGTCTGTGTTAACACAAGCATGTGTTTTTGTGGATGCTACAAACCGCACAGAACATTGTTAGTATTTTACTAAGCAGCCAGTTATAACATAAGTAATTAAAAATAAATTTCATATACTTAATCATGTGTATTAGTCACTTTCCTTGTTACTCTGACAAAGTTAAAGAAGGAATGCTTATTTGGGCTCATTGTTAATGGCACAGTCCGTTATAGTGCAGAAGTGTGATGTCAGGGGCATGAGCAGGATGCAGGAGCCTGATGACAGGCAGCTGGTCACTGTCAGGAAGCAGAGAGTGATAACCCAGTGCTTGGCCTCAGTTTTCCATTTGACTTAGTTTGCCAGTTGGTGTATGTCTTCCCACTTCACTCAACCTAATCTTGATGATAGCTCACAGGCCTGCCCAGTGGCATGTCTCCTAAGTTATCTAAAATTCTGCCAGGTTGACAGTCAGCGTTAATCCTTACACTTCCGTATTTTTCATTAAGGCAAATTTCATGGGACCCTCTTGGCAGCTCTCACAAGAGGGCTGTAATAAGCAATGAACCTAGCCTCACCTATCTCTCTCAGGATTCCTGTTTGAGATGTGGCCATTCGTTCTGTGTTGCTACATGACTTTATGACAGTCACGCAATACTATCATGGGAGGCCAAACTAATGGGTCACTGAGTCTTGGATTTTAGACCTTTAAATCCTCCTTTATATATAGACTTAAGTATTTTACTTTTACTTATCATTTCAAAATGTCTTCTTATTATCTGATGTTATAGACTAAATTGTATCCACCTAATACTCATATATTGAAGTCCTAACTCCTGTAATAAAAATACAACTATGTTTGGCAAGGTAATTAAGGTAAAATAAAGTTGTGTATATGGACTGCAGTCCAATACAACTGGTTCTTACATGAAGACAGAGAAGTGGACACAGAAAGAAAACCTTGTAAAGGTTCTCAAAGAAGATACTTTTCTGTTCAGGAACTTTTCCCCTGTGCCCATGTGTTCGAGACTTTTCCCCACTTTCTCATCTATTAGATTCAGTGTATCTGGTTTTATGTGGAGGTCCTGATCCACTTGGACTTGAGCTTTGTACAGGGATATAGGAATAAATCAATTTGCATTCTTCTACATGTTGACTGCTAGGTGAACCATTATCATTTGTTGAAAATGCTTTTTTCCACTGGATGATTTTATCTCCTTTGTCGAAAATCAAGTGACCATAGGTGTGTGGGTTCATTTCTGGGTCTTCAGTTCTAGTCCATTGATCTACCCTAAGATCAAGAATCTACAAATGGGACCTCATAAAATTGCAAAGCTTCTGTTAGGCAAAGGACACTGTCAATAGGACAAAATGGCAACCAGCAGATTGGGAAAAGAGCTTTACCAATCCTACATATGATAGAGGGCTAATATCAAATATACATATATAAAGAACCCAAGAAGTTAGACTCCAGAGAACCAATAACCCTATTAAAAAATGGGGAACAGAGCTAAACTGAATTCTCAACTGAGGAAACTCGAAGGGCTGAGAAGCACCTAAAGAAATGCTCAACATCCTTAGTCATCAGGGAAATGCAAATCAAAACAACCCTGAGATTCCACCTCACACCAGTCAGAATGGCTAAGATCAAAAACTCAGGTGACAGCAGATGCTGGAGAGGATGTGGAGAAAGAGGAACACTCCTCCATTGATGGTGGGATTGCAATCTGGTACAACCACTCTGGAAATCAGTTTGGTGCATCCTCAGAAAATTGAACATAGTACTACCTGAGGACCCAGCTATACCTCTCCTGGGCATATACCCAGAAGATGCTTCTACATATGATAAGGACACATGCTCCACTATGTTCATAGCAGCCATATTTATAATAGCCAGAAGATGGAAACAACCCAGTTGTCCTTCAACAAAGGAATGGATACAGAAAATGTGGTACATTTACACAATGGAATACTACTCAGCTCTTAAAAACGACCTCATGAAATTCGCAGGCAAATGGATGGAACTTGAAAATATCATCCTGAGTGAGGTAACTCAGTCACAAAAGAACAAACACGGTATGTACTCACTGATAA
>CM052702.1:77062731-77095017 GCA_028551405.1 Uromys caudimaculatus | reverse complement strand
TAGACCATATGAAGCCTAAGAAGAAGGAAGACCAAAATGTGGATGCTTCAGTGTTTCTTAGAAGAGTGAACAAAATACTCACAGGGGGAAATATTGAGACAAAGTGTGGAGCAGAGACTCAAGAAAAGGCCATCCAGAGACTGCCCCACCTGGGGATACATCCCATATATAGCCACGAAACCCATATGTCCTTGTGGATGCTGGGAAATGCTTGTTGATGGAAGCATGATAAGCTGTCTCCAGAGGGGCTCAGGCAGAGCCTGACAAATACAGAGGTGGATGAGCATTGGACTGATTGTGGGGTCCCGGATGGAGGAGTTAGAGAAGGGACTGAAGGAGCTGAGGGGTTTGCAGCCCCATGGAGGGAGCAACAGTGTTAACTGGCTGGAACCTTTGGAGCTCCCGGAGACTGGACCACCAACCAAAGAATACACCTGGAGGGACCATATGTAGCAGAGGAGGGCCTCGTTGGCTATCAGTGGGAGGAGAGGCCCTTGAGCCTGAGGGTGTTAGATGCCCCAGTATAGGGGAATCCTAGGGAGGGAAGATGGGAGTGGGTGGGTGGGTGAGTGGGGGAGCACCGTCATAGAGGCAGGGGGAGGGGGAATGAAATAGGGGGTTTCCAAAGGGGAAAACATTTGTAATGTATGTAAAGTAAATATCCAAAAATAAAAATAAAAAAAGAAAAAGAAAATACTTTTCTTGGTTTGTTTTCTGTCAGCTCAAGCCATGCAATATAGGTTAAAGGTCTTCTGATTGCTTATCATTTTAAAGATGCTATTTTATTATTTTGGGTGCTATAGGTGGAATTGAGTATATTAGACTGAAACTTGAGGGTGTGTAAATGTATCTGAGGGTATTTCATGATGCAATTAACATTGAATAGTGAAGGCAGTAACGCAGATTGTGCTGCTCAGTGTGGCTGAGCATAATCCATTGTGCTGAAGACCTTGTTAAGTACAAAATGTGGAAGGAAAGGAATTCTCTGTTCCTTGCCTTCTTGAATTGCCACATCTCCTCTTATCTTGTTGTGCCTTTGGGCTTGGATTCACATTACCAGATCTCCTTATTTCTAGGCCTTTGGGCTACAGCTGAATGACAACATCCTGGGACTCCAGGAAGCAAACAGTAAATTTTCAGCCTCCATGGGAAGCTCTTAGTCATAAGAGCTTATTCCTCATAACAAGTAGAGTGAATGTATCGACATAGATGTTGTGATAATTTCTTACCCCAATAAGTCCGTATAAAAACCACACAATCCAGTTATTATATTTATAAGCTATATGCCTAGATTGGGCAGATCGATCACTGTACTCATCTATTCCCCAGCTATGAGACTTCTTGCTACTTGTGGCTTCTCCAGGTCATGTGGTTCTCCCTCATCAACCTTCCACCTCCTCTTCTTCTCCCTCTCGCAGACCTCCAGACTCACCTTTCTCTTCTACTGCCCCATCATCAGTTCTAGCCCCAGTGAGATCACCTGAGTATGTGATTTACTCCTCATCTGGGGCAGCCCCTCTTGAAGAAGCAGAATTAACAACAAAATACAAACAGCACCAGGGCAACCCACAACACATGCTCAGTATAGATACATGCATACATACATAGATGCATGATGTTTCATGCAGTGTGCATTCATGTTAGATAGTAATAATTTATGTTATATTATGTATATCTAATATATCCAATTTGTTTTGTTCCTCTGAAAACCCTAAGTAGTAAAATGATCATGCTACAAATAAGAAAAAGATTTTCAGGGAAAAAAAACCTCAGAAATATTTCTAATGAGCTCATATCTCAATAATCTGGTTATTCTATTCTAAGTTCTGACATGTGGCTGGTTACTTGGTCCTCAGTTTCAGTAGACTGTCTTCCTCCAGAGTTTGGGGATGAATCCTTTTGCACTGGACTCTATTTCCAGAAACCCTCTCTCTCTCCTCCATTTCCCTATAGCTTGCCTAAGCTGATAGGCCAACAGCATTTTATTGACAAGTGATGCTTCCATACAGTACAAGATATACTTGTACATATACTCTGTTTGTTTTTTCATAGATTCCACCAAGTTTGAAGGAAAAAGGTCATTATGAAGGAAGTATTCATAGCATCTCTTTTCGGGGGAGGGATTGAGTTACTGGCACATTAAGTCACTTGATATTAAGCCATGGACAGCTGAGTCTGTTTTCTGGGTTTTGTTTGTTTGTTGGTTTCAGATTTCTGAGTTTCCATTATCCCATCTTGAATTCTAGTGCCTTTTCTATGTCAGGGCATGCTGCTCACCATGTCCAATGGGTTTCCAATTTCATGTCTTATATTTTTCAGTTCCAGGATTAACATTCTAATATCTCATACCTTTCTCTTCATAACATTATGCCAGCATTTATAGCTTTAATGTATATTATAATTCACTTAAAACCTTTGCTAATTTCATCATCTCTTTAATTTCTGAACCATTTCTAGTAACTGGTTTATCATACCTTTTAAATGATACTGCATACATACCTTATTGCATATTTAATTTGATAATTTTCCACACAAAACAATTATGATTTTAAATTATGTATTTATTTATGTCTCCTGGTGTTTTGCCCATGTGTATGTCTGTGTACCACATGAATGCTCAGTGCCCAGGGAAGCCAGAAGAGTGTGCCTTGTTCCCTGGAATAGGAGACACAGATAGTTGTGAGCTACTGGGTAGGGGATGAGACTCAAACCTGGGTCCTTTAGAAGAGCAGCTGTCCCTCTTAAGTGCTGAGTCATTTCTCAGGCCCCAAAACAAATGTTTTGATTAGACCATTTCTTCTTAATAAGTGTTGGAGTTAGTTCTCACACATAGTGAAGTAAATATCAGCTTAACCATATTTTAAGCCAGGCTGTGACTGGCCATAATAGCTTTTCCTCCATATCAGTGGTTCTTAAGATTCCTAATGCTGCAGTCCTTATGTTCAGGTTCTTATGTTGTGGTGCACCCCCAACCATAAAATTATTTTCTTATTACTTCATAACTGTAATTTTGCTACTGCTATTAATTGTAATGTAAATATCTGATATTCAGGATATGTGACCCTTGTGAAAAGGTCAATCAAGGAATCATGTCTCAGGCTTTCAGTAAGGGTGTGTGAACATGGATGAATTCGTTTCCTGAGACTTTGTTGTCTCTCCCTTACTGTACTTCTCTCCTGAGCATGTATAATTGAAGATTCCGGAACAGAATCCAGATGACTCCTGAGATTTCTGTGGGTATTTTCAGTATTGGCTCTGTCTACTCTTCTACAATCCTCTGCAAACTCCAATTGCCTCAACCTCCCTAAACTATGAGGTTTTGTTTGGGGTCTGCTGGGTTTCAGATATCCTTAAAATTGTTCAGGAAAAAACAAACAAACAAACCAACCCAACAAGGCTCTTGTCACCAAGGAGAATCTAGGAGTCCACTCAGTATTGTTTTACCTGTGGATTTCAGTGTCCATCTTCTAAAACTAACAGCCTTACATGCCCAGCGTGAAGTTTGTTTTCTTTTAAACACCAAGAAGGCAAGCCCAGTTGCTTCAATGCAGTCAGAGAGAGAGATCTACAAATAGGTTACTGTGCAGTAAATCAGCAGTTCTACAAAAGGAAGGCATCTTCCTGTTTGTCAAATTTTAGGTTAGTTTTAGATACATTATCACCCAAGACAAATATGAATTAGCATTAGCATACAAATTATGTGTCACTCAGAGTACATAGAAATTCCAGAATTCCATGAGACCATGTGTTAGGATAGGTATATTCATGTAGTCTTGAGCGTGTACCAAAAGCGCAGTGCCTAGAGGTGCCATCTATGTGATATACCCATAACCTGGAGGATATAGGAGACAGGACCTGGTATTTCTTTTGGTTTTAGAATTGAATTTAAGACACTGTAATATGTTCCAGAAGGAAAGGGACAATGGTGACAGATGTACTACCTAGGCTGCATGTGTTTTAGAATATATGTATATATAATATATATTTTATATATATATATATATATATATATATATATATATATATATATATATATATATATATATGGCTAAAAACTTCTCCTCTAGTTAAGGAAGTAAAGCAGAAAAATGAGACAATCAGACAGTGAGTGCACATCAGCGATATACCCTGGTCTGGAGTCTGTGTGGAGCTCAGCACTTTCACCATCTTTCAACCACAGGTATCCAATGGGCTTCCCTGGAATTAATTTACTTTCTTGGGACTTTAAGCCACACACACAGCGCTCTCATACCGCTGGGCTGGGCTGCATTTTCTCTTCAGAAAAGAGTGATGTTCCTGACACTCTTCCTGCTTCTGTGTGTAAGCCACCAAGAAGGGCTTACTCAGACAGAAGCATTTCCTAAGCCCTGCCCTAACATGAGTTTTGTACAGCCACAGGCATGCACTGGGTAATAGCCTTTGTTCTCTTAATCCACTTCTAAGTCATTTATTTGAAATTTTTCTGTCTACAGGCATCAGAAGTACTCTAGGGCAGTGTAAAGTACCAAAGGCATGACTCTATGTGAGCTGAATGCATGAGAAAGGGATGTTTGTGAACAAAGATATGTAATCTTGCTCCCAGGGCATACTGATCAGCAAGGAGTGTCACCCTGAAGTTATTTGACATTCATAATTTATTATTTTTGGTAATTAGCAGAGAATACTTTATATGTTATGACAAATAATGCCAACCTGAACATTACAAAGAAATTTTGTTATTTAGTAGAAAATGTCTTATAAGTAAATAGATACTACTTCACATATCTTCTTTGATGGTCCCCTACTCTTCATCTCATAGTAGTTTATATCCTCTGTGAAATTAGATATTTTTAAAATATAATATTGTTACTAAGTTTTTGATATTTGCATATAAGCATGCCATTTTATCTTAGTCATAGTCGGCATCCACTCCTTCTCTAACTCCTCCCAGAACACCCTTCCCAGAATACCTCCCAACTTCATGCTCTCTTATATGTTATAATCCACAGTCCAATCTATGCTGTCCATACACTCATGGGACTGGAGGCATGAAATGAAACATGGTGGAGCTAACAGAGTTCTCAGTAGTAAAGAGGACTGACACACTTCCCTAGTACCATCAACTTCTAATAGCTTCTCAGTAACGGATGCAGCCATATAAGCTCGGCCCCTCATGTTAGAACGTTGACTGGCTTGTTCTGAGGCGGGTCTCATAGCCAAGCACAGCTGCTGTGGGCTGATGAATGTAGCCATCCTGTCCATTCGCTCCCAGAAGGCACTGTTTTGGTCTTGTCCTCCCTGATCTCTGGCTCTTATAATCTTCCAACCCCCTCTTCCACAATGATCTCTGTGCTTTGAAAGGAAGGCCATATAGATGAACCAATGATGGCTGAGAATACCATAGACACTCTCTATGTCTGTTTTTCAGGAACTGAGGGACCGTGCCCTAAAGGGGCACCCATATGAAGTCCTTTCACATAGGGAGCTGGTACTGATTTGTAGGAAAGAGTGGAAACTCTCAGGGAGGGGAGGGTGCTGAACTTAAGATACTACTCACAGGTAGGGGTGGGGCCTGATGGTGGACTGGAGTAGATCCTTGTCCAATGGAAGCAGAATTCAGAGCAGTCAGCAGATAGAGTTGGAGCCTTGTCTTCTGGATGTTCTTTTATTTTTAACACTATTTAAAAAGTATGTGTGTGCAGTGTGCAGTGTGTGTGTGTGTGTGTGTGTGTGTGCGCATGCGTGTATTTCCATATGCCATGGTACACATGTGGAGGTGAGAGATCAACTTGTAGAAGTCAGTTCTTTCCTTCTGTCATGTGGATTCCAGGGTTCAAATCCAGGTTGTCAAACTTGGTGGCAAGTGCCCTTAAATGTTGAGCAGTTATACCAGCCTCTTAATTGTGCTCCTAAAGAATAAAGTACTGATGCAATTAACTGAATCTTACAGTTTATATTAAAGTTCAGTTTCTATGTTGGACAGTCCTATGTGTTTTGACAAGTGCACAATGCCATTTATCCACCTTTATATCAATATAAATGGTATTTTCATTACCTAAAACTTTCTGTTTCACTGATCTAGCAACCATTGATCCTTTTACCTTTTTTGAGTTTTTGAATGCATTGTCTAATTATTGGAAATTAATTGTTTGTGCTCTTTCACTGGCTGGCTTCTTTTACTTAGAAGGTAGGCATGGGTTTCATAGGACATGGGTGATATGAAGCAGGCATGAGAAAAATCAGGGGTGGATTTATCTGTGATGAAAGAAGGGAGAGAAACATTGAGGAATGGAGAGTGATAGGCCACGGAAGATGATTGAAAACACTATAAGAATATTCTATATTTATTTAAAAATACATATATAGCATATGTGTACATATGTGTATACATATTTATAATTAAGTGAAGGGATACCACTTGGCTATGATATTCCATGCAAAAGTCATAAACTTGCTAACAAAAAACCTGGTTCCAGGCATAAGAAACTGTGTAATGGGCAATATCCACAGAGATCTGTGGCTCTGGCCCTGCTGGAGCAGCCAAATAGTTGCAGCTCTCACAGGGAGAGCCAAAGCAGGCCTATTCTATGGCCCCCACTGCCCCAGAGTCAGTGGCAAGTGGCAGGACACAGCAGGCAACTAGGAGAAAAGGTAGGGGCCAGTGAACAGGATATGGCTTCAGTAGGCTGGAGAAGCTTCCGGTGACAAAGTTACATCTTGGTAAGACAGGCACTCTCAGATGATCTTTGGGGAAATAACTTACGTGCTTTACTCCTTGTGGATAGGATCTTGCAGGCATTTTGAGGTGGGCTGTGTTCTAGTGGCAGATGTTTTCTATTGGCTTGCTCTGAGATATTAGAGATGCCTCATCGTCACACGGAAGAGCTTCAGGTGTTGTTCCTATGTGACTGATTGTCACGGCACTCCCCATAGGGGATTTTGGTCACATGTTCCAGGACAGGTACCTGGTTGGTAGTAGATGCCTACCATTCTTAATTGTGAGAATTTCTGGGGTTCCTGTATCTCCTTGACCTTACCAGGTTTTCTGTCTGGTGGCACAGTCCACTGCCCACAGGAACCGTCTTTGGGATTTATTGGTTAGTAAAATCTAAGAGACTCTCAAAACAATATTGTCATTGTCCTTTGCTGCATCCCACAAGTTGAAGGTAAGGCCCTATTGCTGGTTGCAAAATACGCCACATACTTCAGACACAGAACTTCAAGAACTAGAGCTGCCACTCACCTGGAAGCCTCCTCCCTGAGGAAGGGCTCCCATAGTACAGGAAGTTGCTACACATGCTGTTGTGTTTTATAAAAAAAAGAAAAGGAAACCAGGGATATGTTTGGTGGAAGCACGGTGTGGTGTGGGGGAAGGGAGCACCTCTGTGGGCCTGTGCTGAGGCATCTCTTCCCCCTGAAGGACCAGCCACATGATGGCATAGTAGTATAGAATAGAGTTTATTCAGGGCATGGGGAAGGGAGTTGAAGGGGTAGGGGAGAGAGAGAGAGAGAGAGAGAGAGAGAGAGAGAGAGAGAGAGAGAGAGAGAGAGAGATTTTCCTGTGAAATAGGTATGTGCAAGAGAAATGACTCACCTTGATTTGGGCAATATAAAACATTTAATTCTCTGGGTGTCCTCTGTCTACAGTGTAGGCCATGCAGCATGCAACGCAATGAGGTGTTTCTCAGTGGTTATCATACCACAGTCCAGGTAGAATCTTGTCGCTGTGCTCATCTTCTCGGAGACCTTGGGGGTAACTGTTAGGCTTGGGGAGTCTCTGTCTGTCATAAACTGAAACCTTTAACAGATTTCTGATAAGTTTGAGAGCAGATCTATTAAGCATAATCTGAGTTAGACAACCTGTGTTTGTTTAATTACTTGTTCTAGATGTATCTACCAAATAAAGAGCACATTGTAACTTAAGGACAATAGCAAAAATCAAGGCTAAACATATATATATATATATAAAATCATTGATCTTTAACCCTTTACTGTTTAGAAATCATTATTTTCCAAGGCAGGATAGAAGGAAAACCTTATCTTAATTGCTAAGTAGCTTTGACAAGCAGTATTAACAAATGCAGCAAACTGGGGACTGCCTGGATGGTGGATGGTCCTGGGACTGTCCCCAGCAAAGATGGTGTTGAATTGGCAACCAGCCACATGAATACCTTTAGCCAAGATGGCTGCCAACAGAGATAATCAATTGGTATTCTTAGTCAGACAAGAAGCCCGTGGTCCACAAAATAGACTGAACTGCCCGTATATCCACAATGGTACAATAGTGACACTTTTATCTTGGGGGTAGCCAAGAGCTCTTTCACTGGACTTAAGTTAATACAGCTGGAGGGAAATCATGCTGGGTACTGTAAATTTAGCCAAATACAGATGGCTGGAGATGTCATAGGCTTGAGAAGAACCTTCTCCTGCCATTGTCCTAATATAAAAGTGTAACTCTTTCCTTATCAGAGAAGCTTTTTTCCCCCAGCAAACAGAGACTATTACAGAGATACACAATGAGGCAGATATAGAAAATCCATGACTGTGGAGTGCACCACCCCAGCTGATAGGCCTCCCATGCCACCTTAGAGTCAAGGCAAGGGAAAAATTGCAGAAGAGGGACCAGAAAGACTGTAAGAACAGAGATTGGGAAGTCTGCTGAGAGACAGTGACAAAGAAGCTGCACCCATAAACTGCTGACACACCATTATGGACAGGGGAGCTTCCTCATGGTCCTCATGATAAAGACCTACAGTGATTCAGTGGGAATCAGGGTCTTCCTGGGGCAAGCTGGTCTAAACCCAAGAGATCGTGCCTGGACTCAGTGGGTTACACAGACATGGTGCACATATCCACATGTCTCTGTAAGAAGTGACACATTTCTAAACTAAAGTGGCAATATTATTTTACATTCCCCCAAGCGATAAAATCTAGTCCCTGTTTCTCCACATCTTACATTGCCAGCAGTTTTGACTTTTTCCATTCTAATATTTATGTAGTGTTAATTCATAATTATTTAAAATTTTTTATTTCTCTAATGACATGAAATATGAAAAGTATTTGGATATCTTTACTTGCCAACATATTGCAAATACTTTTATTTTTGTTTTTTTAACTCCTCTATATTTTTGTTCCTTTTCTGACATTTTAGAATATTGCTAGTATATATTAATATATTATTTTGAAAATATTGCCAATTTTATATATAATACTGCATATATATATATATATATATATATATATCTTCTTTATTGAGATATCTGTTCAAACTTTTTCTCATGTTAGTAGTTTTTATTGCCCTTGATCAGTATTAGCATTCTTTTTTTTTTTTGTTATTCTGGGTCATATGTAAAAACTCATCTACATTCTTTCCCATGTTGTGTTCTAAGTTTTCCAGTTGTACTTTTAACAGTTAGGATTGTGGCCTATATGGTGTTATTCTTTGAGAAAAATGTAAATTTTGTCTAGAATTATATTCTTATGCATGGATACACAAATTTCTATCTTCATTTACTGAAAAAAATATTGTCCTTTTTCTTGAACTGACTTTGCCTGAATTTACTAGTTCTGTTATATTTCAGTGGGTAGTATAGTTTGTCTTCATTTCAATGACATTTTGTAGATTTTAAAAATAATATGAATAGTAGGAAAAACAATGAAGAAAGCAGGTCTTTCACTGTTCAGATAGTTACTAGTCTTCCCTGCTTTAATCAATCACCCTCCAATGAACAACTGAAGACATAGTTTTATGCCTGATGACAGTAGAAACCATTTGGACACACTTGAAATCATGGTGTTTGGGGCTAGTGCCATCCAGTGCTGTTGGATGGGAGGATGCCAGGCGATGCCATGATACTGTCTGTGCGGGGGTGAAATTGCTCAGCATGGACCTGACCTTCTAGGAGCACTGAAGTAGGCACAGATCATCCCCGGTAGCTCTTTTATTCCATAAGAGTCCACAAGTCTTCCTTCTTCTCTTAAATTCAACATAAATTACAAAGTCTTTCTCCCATTTTGGCTCAGTGACCTCCATCAAATACACAAGCTCTTTTTTTTTTTTTTTTTTTTTTTTTTTTTGACTGATGGAAATTAACTCTCCTCTTTGTAGGTGACTAATGTGTTTGTTTGTTTTTAAAGATTTATTTATTTATTTTATGTATATGAGTATACTGTAACTGTCTTCAGACACACACCAGAAGAGGGAATCAGATCCCATTACAAATGGTTGTGAGCCACCATGTGGTTGCTGGGAATTGAACATAGGACCTCTGGAAGAGCAGTCAGTGCTCTTAATTGCTGAGCCATCTCTCCAGCCTGTTTGTTTTTTAACCTACCAATATTACAAAATGTCAGAAAGGGAGCACAAATATATGAAAGTCAAAGAATATTAATTTAAAAAAATCCACTGCCACAAAACAAGAAAATTGTTCTTAAACAAGAATGTGCATGCTAGTCATTTAACAAAAACATTTACCTTTATTATGTAAATAAAGGTCTCAAAGCAGAGACCAAGGCCTAGGGAGATTGCCACTGGCTCTGCACATTCATTCTTTTGGTTTTGCTCTTTGTTTTTTGTTTATTTTGTTTTGGAAACTGAGCTTCTCTGGAATTCACTTTGTAGACCAGATTGGCCTGGAACTCAGATGTGCCTGCCTCTGCCTCCTGAGTGCCCAGATTAAAGGCCTGCTCCACTGTACCAGTCTCCTTTCATCTTAATAGTCTTAACAGAACATAGAAGTATTTGGCAGCAATGACGATAGAAATCACATAGATTAAATCTATCACTTAAGAGAAACATCAGAAGCCAAGAGTGCTCCTCTAAGTCTGCTTGTCAATATCCTTTTCATCTGGCTTACAGAAAACATGACAGTTAGTCAGTCACACTTTGGGAACAGTGGCTCCGATGTTTCTGTTTTCATGCAGGCAGCACCTGTCTTCTGTGAAGAAGGAGGTAGAACTGGATGACTTTTGAAATCACTTGGTTTAAGCCCATATCAGTTTACCAGCTACTGTTTGTTGGACATTATGACGCAGGCCTATGACATATTCATCAGATGAATTCTGAGGCAGAGGGTCACCAGGAGTAACAAGGCAAAACTACTAAGCATGATCTGAAGCAGGACCTTGGAGAATTGGTAAAAAGTATTTGTTTGGTTTTGGAAGGAAGAATTCAGAAAGCTATACATTTTGGAAAAGGCAAGACCTTTGGGTCCATATGCAAGTCCACCTCTGACTGTGGGACTCCATTAGAAATGTACAATGTAGTTAAGCAGAATGCCCACCCTTTGAAAGCCAGTTTCACTCCTGATGAAATGTATGAAATGACACTTAGCATGTAGTAAGTTTTCACCGAGATGATGATTAAAAAGAATTTATCAGTGAGTACATCCCATGTTCGTTCTTTTGTGACTGAGTTACCTTGCTCAGGATGATATTTTCAAGTTCCATCCATTTGCCTGCAAATTTCATTAAGTCATTGTTTTTAATAGCTGAATAGTACTCCATTGTGTAAATGTACCACATTTTCTGTATCCATTCCTCTGCTGAGAGACATCTGGGTTGTTTCCAGCTTCTGGCTATTATAAATATGGCTGCTATGAACATAGTGGAGCATGTGTCTTTATTACCTCTTGGAGCATCTTCTGGGTATATGCCCAGGAGAGGTATAGCTGGGTCCTCAGGTAGTATTATGTCCATTTTTCTGAGGGTCCGCCAAACTGATTTCCAGAGTGGTTGTACCAGCTTGCAATCCCACCAGCAATGGAGGAGTATTCCTCTTTCTCCACATCCTCACCAGCATCTGCTGTCACCTGAGTTTTTGATCTTAGCCATTCTGACCAGTGTGAAGTGGAATCTCAGGGTTGTTTTGATTTGCATTTCCCTGATGACTAAGGATGTTGAGCATTTCTTTAGGTGCTTCTCAGCCCTGCGAATTTCCTCAGTTGAGACTGGACCACCAACCAAAGAATACACATGGAGGGACCACATATGTGGCAGAGGAGGGCTTTGTTGGCCATCAGGGGGAGAGGAGAGGCCCTTGGGCCTGTGGGTGTTGGAGGCCCCAGTAAAGGGGAATGTCAAGGTAGGAATATGGGAGTGGGCGGGCGGGTGGGTGGGAGGTGGAATTCCCTCATAGAGGTGGGGGGAGAGGGAAGGGATAGGTGGTCTCCAAAGAGGAGACCTAGAAAGGGGGAAACATTGGAAATGTAAATAAAGTATCAAAAACAAAACAAAAATAAAAGAATTTATCTCTGGTTCTAGCACATAGTAGGTAGGTAGCCTATGTTCTTTCACATTGTGATACTCAGTCCCAGGGTCACTCTTCTCCGTGGGGGAGTCACTGGAAGCTGTGGAGAGGAGACACTTCAGTCAGTTATTAGACTTTGAAAGGAAATAAATGAGAGTTGAGTCCTCATTTTTCTTCAACTGATATAGAAAGCCAATCTATAACCTCTAATTTAATAAGGACTCATAATCCCTAACGTCCATCTTTAAACATTGTCCACAGATAATTGTAATCTTTACTCTTCATGAAGGAAACTGTTTTCTTTTTTGGGATAGACTGAGACCATTAGAAGAAAATCACAGTGGATGGAAACGCTGAGTTGGGACGTCCAGTCCCAATGGATTTATCTACAAAACAGTCACTCCTGCATCACAGATTCAAGGAACATTGCAGAAGATGGGCAGAGAGAGCTAGAGGACTAGAGATGCTGTGAGATTGTGTCTCCTCGTAACACCACAACTGTAGCCATAAAGTTTCACCAACAAGACTGTCATACTAATGAACATGCCAAACTTGAAGTTGACCCCCCACGAGGCCTCGACCCTAAACAAAGAGCTGAGGAAAGCTGGGAGCAGAAGTGGCTCCTTCCAGGGAACACAATTGATTTTGCAGTACCAAAGTGTTAGTTCTAAAAATCATACGTACAATTAACATTATACGGACACAATAGGTTATATTTAGGATTATCTATATACAAATACATATATGCATGGAATAACAATTGGAAAAGAAGAAGAAAATGAAGAAGAGGAAGAAGAAGAGGAAGGTTTGGAGGGAGAAAAAGGCAGGCAGAAATGTTATAAATTACAGTCTTAAAAAAAAAAAGTATTTTGGGTCCTCAGTTTCTTCACTTGTGAAATAAGTCTTTGCCAGATAGGTGTTAGTGTTTTCTCAGAGTTCTTTGATCTACAGTTTGATTCATTCCTTTTATCCCAGTACTGCCCACAGACAGGAAATCCCAAAAGACAATGAAATTCATTGAACACAAGCTCCCAGTGGGTAAGGGAAACGGGCCAGACTTTCCTGCAAATGCGTGGTATTTAGTCTTAGGAAAGAAAGGCTTCTTTATGTTATAAATCTTAAATGGAGTAAGACTAAGCTGTGAGAGTAAGCTTAAGATGTGCCCACTCCTAGTCCAGTGTTACTTAAATCTGATTAATCATTACTGCAACTGTGGGCAGAGAAAGCAGGTATGGCAGGCAGAGAGAACAAGAGTGTGGGAAAATACGAGAAAGTGGAGGGCAGAATCAAGTTTGAACCTCCTCTTCTTTCTTTTAAAGGGTTGAGCAGTTGCCAGAAGACCTTAGAGGGCAGGCTGCAGCACTGCCTGCAAAGGGACCACACCGCTCACTGCAGTCACCCATAGTAACCCACCTAGTGAGAACACACTTAATTCAGAGCTAAGCCATCATATGGACTCCCACCTTCTTAACAGGTTTTTCTAAAGCATCAATAAGTTTATGTTAGCTGGAATGAATGTCTGAATTTAGGCCTCAAAAATATTCCTTTCCCCCACCCAACTCTGTATAATTACTGTTTTTTTTCCTCCAAAAGTCTTTCAAAATACTATAATTAACAGATTGGCAGATAACCCATATAACCGCAGTTAAGGCAAATATAGTATGCAGCTGTCTTTGCATTAAGTGATTAAATCAAATAGCACAGTTTTGAAGTACATTTATAAAGCATAAATTCACCTCCTGGCAAAACTGTCTCAAGGAACACACCCTGCACCATCTGTTCTCTCCGCCTTAATATCATATTTCCCAGGATGCTAGTGACGGCGAGCAGGGCGGCCAGCTGTGCACACCCAGGAGCTGCTGGGGGATCCCTGGGAGTATGCGACAACTCCAAGATTCTCTTACAGAGGTGCAGAGTAAATCCTGTACCTCATGCTTGAACACACGACATGCATATGTAACACGGCACAACATGAATTCATCCCAAGAATGTCTACCATTTTGATATTTTGAGAAGATAGATACTTTCCATGAAGGTGATGGTTTTAAATGCAGCTTTCAAGGTCCTAACATCTTGTTAAATTTTTGGGTGTAACCAATCCATTGCATCTGTGACATACTAGGTACTAAGTACTACGGGTAATAAATAGTGGCAGTCCTTGCTCTCTAAGAACTTATAGTTTAGCCCAAGAGTCTTTTATTAATATACAACTTTGATTAAAGTTAATGGTTTTGATAAATCATACAAGTTCACACAAGCACAACCTCATTTATGGTTTATAAAAGTATGGATTATCTCCAATATATAAATATGGTGAAAATGATATGATCATACACTGTAACCAGAGCCAGCGCCACTCAGTGTTAATTCAGTGGACGAAATAGAACATTTTATCATCCAATGAGGAAACCTGAAGTTAAGTATAGAAAGAAATGCTAAATTTGATGACGTAGATGTTTTCAGGGGTTTTTGAGATATCAAACAAGAACTGAGAATAGGGACTGAGAATGGCTTTCAACCCTGACTGCTTATGACAGTCTGTTGGGGAACCCTTTAAAAAACATTCCTGCTCAGACACAAGCCCATATTGGTTAATCAGAAACTCAAAGAATGGGTTTTCAGAATCTCTTTATGTTCTGGGGGTCATTTTAATAATCCCTACACAGTAGACAGTGACATGTGAGCTAGACTTCTAATAGGGTCATGGGCTGATACTATACTATATATATTAGCACTGGCCACAGGAAGGGTAATTAAATAAAATTTGAATCCAAGTGCCCAATCATATTTTATGCATTTAATCGTCACATGTGGCAAGTGGAAAGGTAATATAAATTACACAGAATTTGAATCTCTACTGCCTTTCTAATGGCTAGTTCTAAGTGTTTTCAAACAGTGGCCCCTGGACTGCATGTTCCCCAGGGTAGATATGAATGCAGCTCAACGTAGCATCATAAACTTTCTCAAAACATCAAGAGGGATTAGGATGATGGCCCAGCTGGTAATGTGCCTGCCATGGGTGAGGAGCTGAACTTGATCCTGACACCCACATAAAAAAAGCCAAATATGGCATGGGCCTATACTTCTGCTACTGCAGAGGTAGAGACAGGAAAATCCTTGGGGTTTGCAAGCCAGACAATTTAGCTGAATTAATAATCTTCAGAGCTAGTGAAAGATTCCATCTTGAAAAATAATGTGGAACATGACTGAAGATGAACGACGACCTGATGTCAAGCTCTGGCCTCTACCTACCGTGCCCCTCAAGATATTTGTATACGTGTACGAACAAATGATTCTGGGACTTGTTTGGTGATTTGATTACAAAACATAGACCTTTGAGATGACAATATCAAGTCAGTGTCACACCTAATAGAGGGATAAAAAAAGAAAGTATATGATAAAGCAAGTCGTGAAGGAGTCAGGAAAGGTTTTAGAGCTGTAGGCAAAGGACTGGGTACTCGCGGTGGTGGAACAGTAAGAAGTGAGGACTGTGCACGGGCTGGGGGTGGAGAAGTAGCCAGCCCAGTGAGATTCCTCACTCAGGCAGGGACACTTAGATTTGAGGAAATTAGAAAAAGTAGGTTTTAGAAGATAGGACTCAGAACATAACATCTTTGTTAAAGTACAATTGCCTGTCACTAGTCTGGATAACTAGACAAAGTGGTTGGAGACTGTGACTCTGATTGGAAAATGGACTCTTGTGTATTGGCAATACTGAGAAAAGTTAAATGAAGGCCTGGTTTAGTTGGCTAGGGCACATGTAAACATCGAAAATGAGGGAGGTAAGCCAGGCTGTCGGTATCTATTTACTGACTTATTTAATTAATTTAATTTAGAGTGTGTGTGTGTGTGTGTGTGTGTGTGTGTGTGTGTGTGTGTGTGTGTGTATGCCCAAGTGTATGCAAGTGCTCCAAATGAATGCAGGAGCCCTTCAAGGTCAGAAGAGGGTATCAGATACCCTAGAACTGGTGGTAAGCTACCTCATGGTTACTGGGAATCAAACCCAGGTCTTCTGCCAAAGCAGAAAATGCTCTTGACCCATGAGCCATCTTTCCAGGTCCTACTTCTCTGTGTCTAAGAGTGTAAGCCACAGCTTTTGAGCCACACATCACCACTGTGAGTTGTACCTATCCAGACTGTACTGTGGTAAGGCAATTTTATGAAAATATTTCTTACATCGAAAGACTAAAAGTTTCGCTGTACCTCACGGCCAAGTTCACAATATATCTTGAGGGTGCTTAAGACTCCAGGGCCCGGTATCTTACTGTGTACTTACCATGTTTGTTTCACCTACCTGCATTTACTTGTTTTGGGTTTCCCATGTATTCCTCCATGCCCTGACTCAGAACAATGTGTGTATATGTATGAGTGCTATGTTAGTCATACACCATATAATCAAAAATGTCAGAAGCCATCTTATATAACAAATATCCCCACAAATCTTGGAAGGAACATATACATACATACACACACACACACACACACACACACACACACACACACACACATACACAATGGCTTATGTATGTATTATGTACATACACACATACCATACATATTGGCTTGACAACAGTGTGTTGGTAGTGCTGTTTGGTATATGAATTGGTTGGGTCATCTAGAGTTAATAACTTCCCCCCTTAAACTTTGTTGAGGATTTCTGTAAAGAATCCCTTATTCCCTCCACATGCAATATTTTCTGTGTTTGTTGTTCAAGAAATACAGAGCAATGCCCTTTGTTTGGAACACATAGGCAATACAGACAGATATGATACACAGTCGACAGACTACAGAAAAGCCAGCCACACAGACTAGGGGCAGATGGGAAATACACGGAGAACTCAAGCTTACGTTGACTCTTGGTCAAAGTGATGCAAAAACAAGTGCTGCACTGACTTTCCTTAAAGTGACACTGATGCATTTTGGTGCCTCTGAGGCCATCTTTGAAATACTTAGCTGATGCACTGTACATGACATCTGGCTCAGTAGTCTCACTTCTTGTGTGTGAATGAGGGTACAAGCATGCCAAATGACTGTCCCAAGGCCTCACAGCTAGAATTTGAGGCAGGAGCTGGATTGTAATCCAGGTTGTCCAATCTCCACCCTGGAGACTGCATACAGCCTTTCAGATTTCTGGATGTGGCCAAGAGCAAAGCTGTACACAAGAGCTTCTTCATCATGGTTTTTGAAAGAAAAATATTTAAAGTGGGAAAGAAAGCAGCAATATCACATTTAATTGGCTAGGGGCGGGGGCAGAATCAGACTTTTCAGGATTCTTAATATTTTTCATTTATGTGAAACATTAGGAACCCCTCTCTTTTCCTGTTATGATAGGATACTTTCATTTAGAGATTATTTGACATATCAAAGAATTTATAATTTTATAAGTCCTGGTTGTCCTATAAATGTATTGAGACTCTGATGTCTTATTACTAAATAAGTGTAGAGCTTCTGGTTGTTGCTGTTGTATTTAAAAATAGATTTATTTTCTTACTAAAACTGAGTGATATGTACTAGCCAGCCTGAGTTGCAGTAGTCTCACTGAAGAGGAGATATTTCAAGTTTTGTTTTGCTTCAATATTTATTAATGTATAAGTAGCTACATTTAATATGCCCCTAATTTACTAGTAGATCTCATCTGAAGGCAGAACTAGAGTCCATAATTACTGTGATGCACGTATCCTCCAGGCAGTTCTTAAATCTGACTTTTGTTTACTGCGATTCATAAAGAGGCAGTTCACAGAAAACTATGATCTGGCCTAACTCAACAGTGCCCACTTTAATAGTCAGTGGGAGTCAGCTTTAAATTACTCAGCTTATAATTTATATCCGGAACAGACAATTTAATCGTTTTCGGATGTGTTCGAGCACAGCTCACAGTTAACGGCCTGCGCCTTTTATTTTCTCGCCCCTCCCTGACAAGAAGACTCTTGTGCTTTCACAGAGAAAACAGCTTTGCTTACCAGTCCTCCTTCCGTCAGACTGTGGATGGAAACATATTACGAGAAGGGGGAGGTGAAAAGCAAAGCTCTAAGGAGGGAAAACCTGGGAGGTTTTGAGGTTGTATAAAAATTAACTGAGAAAATGGAACAATGATTTTGACAGCAGGTGGGAGCTCAAAGCTGTTAATTAAGAGGGCAACCATTAAGAACATGAAGACTCAAGTTTCAAGAGGTTTACTAATTCTTTTCCAGTGTTTTGTGAAGATTTGATTATATGGTACTATTTTAAAATATCATTTTATAGTTTGAAGAAATGACAGAGGAAGTGGCTTAACAAAATGATCCTCCTGGAGGGACAAGGATAACAACTAGCATTTGGCAGCTATTCATTGTATATAACTCAAAAGTGTTATTTACCCTGTGGATAAAGAGACAACTAATTATAAGAAGTAGTGATAAAATTAAACATGTGTGCTGCTCTCAAATCAGGCAAGTTACAATGAAATGGATGGACAGATGAATGAATAAACGGGTAGATGGAAGAATAGATTAATTGATAGATGGGTATATTCTAGCTATCTCCATATGAAAATAGCAGCTAATATTAGCACAATCCTGTTCATGTCAAATAGACAAAAGTAAGATGAGCCAAAGCAACAACAAAAATTAATAGGAGGGCTATACTCTCTATAAGAGCAGAAGAAATAGCTAAAGGGTAGACAGTTCTTTCTGATGGGAGCTTTGTCATAACACGAACCACTCCACAATTCTTCTTATACAGGTCAATAAATGTTAAATAAATGGAAGGAAGGAGAAAAGAAGGAAGGATATTTGGAAAAAGAAGAATGGTATTTATCCAGTGCAATCTAAAGAATCTTCATGTAAGAGAATAAACATCCTCAACATGTTAATAAGAACCACTTTAGGCACAGAGGTGGGGCCCACATGCCCAATTTGATCTCTGAAGGAATTTAGAAGGTGTGTCCAGATTTGAGATGACACCTCAGAAGTGCTGCCTAGGACAGCACTGGTTATCTAATCATTCAAATGAAGGCTTAGAGGGGTGAGTAGTACTGCCCATCACAGAGAGCTTCCTAGTAGCAGGGTAACCTGAGAGGAAAAAGGAGACAAAGAATCGGATGAATAGGGTCGCATATCCTATGTCTCAAGTCAGGTCTCTCTACATCTTGTCCTTGTTTAATACCCAATATCACTTTAGAACCTGCACAGCTTTGCTCAGTTTTCAATTGTTAGTATCGTTATTGTTATTGTTCTAGATTGTTTTTTCCTTGCCTTTTTCTCTCCCAAACAAAGTACTCTGGTTAGGCACACTTCAGCCTCCAGAAAGCTGAGAGCGTTCTGTTACAAGAAAGCACAGCCAGCCATTCCACAAAGCTTTCCCATCCCCTTCTACTTTTGTTGGCCCTGCAGTTGTCCTTTCCATTGTATTTCTCTCCTCTATTTTCCATCATTCCAATACAAATCAAATCACCAGTCAGGTGGTTTCATATGCACAACTAGTAAATAAGTACGCACAGTGCCATCGGTGTCCCTTTACTCCTCCTAAATGATTAGCACGTGATGGATGACTGTTTTGTGATTGACCTATACTCTACCCATGAATACTGACTAGCTGGACAGACAATAGTCTACTCTCAGGGGAAGACTGGATAATTAAACACACACACATACACACACACGCGCACACCCACACATCATGTATTGTGAGTTTTAAAATATTTCTTAAAAATCATATATTGTGAAAAGTTTGGCTTCATTATAAAGATGAAAGGATGCTTCCGTTTATGCAAATAGACTAATGTTATATATTACATAAATCAAGGACAAAAACATCACATGTCACACGCTCCACTATGTTCATAGCAGCCATATTTATAATAGCCAGAAGCTGGAAACAACCCAGATGTCCCTCATCAGAGGAATGGATACAGAAAATGTGGTACATTTACACAATGGAGTTCTACTCAGCTATTAAAAACAATGACTTCATGAAATTTGCAGGCAAATGGATGGAACTTGAAAATATCATCCTGAGTGAGATAACTCAGTCACAAAAGAAGGAACATGGTATGTACTCACTGATAAGTGGATATTAGCCGAAACGTTCAGAATACCCAAGTTTCACTTTACAGTAACTGCTGAACTGAGAGTGAGGTCCCAGATGGAGGAGTTGGAGAAGGGACTGATGGAGCTGAGGGAGTCTGCAACCCCATGGAGGGAACAACAGTGTCAACTGGCCTGACCCCGTCCCCTGGTCCTCCTGGAGGCTGAACCACCAACCAAAGAATACACATGGAGGGACCCATGATTGGGACCACGTATGTGGCAGAGGAGGACCTTGTTGGCCATCAGGGGGAGGAGAGGCCCCAGTAAAGGGGAATGTCAAGGTGGGAATATGGGAGTGGGTGAGAGGGTGGCTGGGAGGTGGAATTCCCTCATAGAGGTGGGGGAGGAGGAGGGGATAGATAGTTTCCAAAGAGGAGACCTAGAAAAAGGGAAACATTGAAAATGTAAATAAGGTATCAAAAAATAAAAAACAAACAAACAAACAAACAAAATCACATGTTCATCTCAACAAATGCAGAACATGTTTCACACAGTCTAACATATCTTCATGATAGTAACATCAAAGAGATTTTTGAGCAGAAGGAAAATATATTAATAAGGACTACTTAATGACACAGCCAGAGTAGGTGTCATGCTAACTGAAGAGAAACTCCAAAGCATTTCCTTTAGATTAGAAACAATACAAGGGTGTCCTCTCTCTTTCTTCCTATTCAATATAGGGCTTGAAGTCTTAGCTAAAGCAATAAGACATGAGAAGGAAATAAAGCAATATAAATAAAAAAAAGAAAGTCAAACTATTTACATATAATATAATTCTATACATAAGAGACCCTAAGGACCCCACTAGAAAACTCTTAGCGCTAAAAAACACTTTCAACAAAGTGACAGGATATATAATATACAAAACCAGTAGCCTTTCTATATACTAATGACAAACATGCTAAGAGAGAAATCGAGGAAATGAGTCCATTCACAAGAGCCATAAATCCTACCCCTCACAAAAACAAAGACAAAAGACAAAACAAAGCAAAGCAAACAAACAACAGACAACAACAACAACAGACCCCAAACTAAACAAAACCAACCCAGCAATGGAATAAAGCTAACCAAAGAAGTGAAAGACCTCTACAATGAACACTTTAGATTTCTACATAAGAAAATAGCAGAAGAAACAATTTCTATGCTCATGGGCTCAAATAATGGTATGAAAATGACCATCCTACCCAAAGCAATCTCCAGATTCAGTGCACTCTGCATCAAAATTACAATGCCATTCTTAATAGAAATAGATTTTAAAAACCTTAAACCTGACATAGAAACACAAAAGACCTGGATAGGTAATGTAATTTTGAACAAAAGGAACAATGCAGGAGGTATGACCACACTTGGTTTTAAGTTAAATCACAGAGTTGTATCAACAAAAACAGTATGGGACTATAACATCCAGACATGCAGATCAATGGCGGGAACACAGGACCTATGTATATGCCCACATAGTCATCATTACACAACTGTTAACATAAGATGCCAAAACATACATTGAAGAAAAATGACCTCATCCTGAACATGGAAGAATGAAACTATATTTTTATCTTTAACTCTCCAAATGTATCACAAACCTTAAAGTAAGACCAGAATCCCTGAAACTCTAGAGGAGAAGTATGGAAAACCTTCAAGACATGGACATACATAAGGACTTGCTGAATAGAACTCCATTTGTTCAGAAAATTAAGCAAACAATCAGCAAATGGGCCCTTATGGAATTAGGCCACAAGTTTGTGCCACAAGGAAACAACCAATTAAAGAGACACCTACAATATGGAATAAAATCTTTGCTAGCTAAGCATCTGACAGGAGGTTAGTACCCACAATATACAAAAACAAATGAAAACATTCTGGAAACTAAGGAAACAAATGCCCAACCAGAACCGAGAACGTGAATTAAGAAACTGAAGCAGAAGAATCTCAGAAGAAATCCAGGTGGCTGTTAAAAGCTTTTAAAAAGTATTCAATATCCTTAACCATCAGAATAAACAAAACTAAGTCAAGATTCCACACCCCACTTAGAATGGCTGTCATCAAGAAGACAAAAGACAACTAAAGCTGCCATTGTGGAAAAGATGATTCCTTCTCCAGTGTTAGTGGCAAGTTAATGCAGTCACTTTGGGAACCAGTTTGGACACCTCTCAAAAATATACCAAAGAACAAAACCCATATGACCCAGCTATACCACTCCTTTGTGAATACATCCTTCTATGTCCAAGCACACGAGTATGTGCAAACTTATGTTCAGGGCTGCTCTATTCCCAGAGGAAAGGGAACAGAATCGTCCTAGATATCCACTAGCTGAATGCTCAATGAAAATATGTATCCAGAGAAAAGAAAAATCATTCTGAAATGTAAAGGAAAATGGAACAGAATTGGAAAATATTATATTAAGTGAGATAACTCAGGCTCAGAAAAACAAACACCGTGGGTCCTGTCTCCTATCTGGGCTCTAGCTTCTATCTTTGATGTATGTGCGTGTATGTGGGAGTTAAGTAGAAACGATGCACATGGATTTGGTTGAGAAAAGATTCTTTAAGGAAAAGGGGGCTAATAGAGAACATCCAACTTGAAAAAGGATACTGAGGGTGGAAAGGTTAGAGTGGACAAGAGGGTCAAAGAGGTGGAAAAGAAAGCAAGCCTTCCACAGGTCTTAGCCTTTATTCTATAACTACAGGGTTAAATTTTGTCTCTTTAGTTCATTGCCAGGTTCTGAGACACCTTTTCAGATTCCTATGTTCTCTTCTGGACGTCCCTTATTTTATGGAAATAAAAGTAATAAATGATTTTCTCTTGGGGGAAAGGGAGAAAGGCAGGAAACAGAGATTTCATGGTATTTTCCAGTTACGTTGCTATTCAGAAAGGGTTTCTGGTTTCTTGAAGATGATTTTGTTCCAAGGAAGCTGTAGCTTTTCTTATTTTTCCACTACTTTGTGGGATCTTCCTGGGTTCTTCGCCTAACTGTCTGTAAACAGTATCTTCTCTGTCTCAGTTCAGCGTTTCCTAGCTCAACTGTCTCTTCTTTTCACTCTGCTGAATCTCTTCCCTAGACCTAGCCTACCCAATCTTCCTTCTTCCTGCACCGACTCTCCTCTCTAACTCTCCTCTCTGACTCTGCTTTTCTGCCTCCTCTCATCCTTCTCTGATCCTCCTCCAATCCTACACAATCTCTCTCAGCCTCTGCTGGCTTTTTATATCCTCGCCTGTTCCCAGAAATCCAAGAGGCATCTGACAATAAAGGTCATAGGGTCAAGCAGTTCTAACAACTAAGCATTCCCAAGTCAATTGACTAGCCATTGGGATTCCTGTAAAGGGCCAGACATACAAAATAAATCATACCACATTTCCAGTTACATTCTTATTTGGAAAGGCTTTCTTGTTTCTTGGATATAATTTTGTCCCAAGGAAGCCCTAAGATGTAAAGTACCCCTATTGATCTCTTAAGAGTAACATCTGGAAAATTTGTATTTTTCAGCCACAAATAAGGTTGCTTCAAAATGAAGCTTGTCTGAAGCAACTCTGTGATTGAGATGCCTTTACAGCTGCTATACCAAGTATCAAAACTCTTGTATGGTTTCCTTTTAAACTAAGTTCACTCAGTGAAGTATAGCACAGGGCTATGGCAGAAGCTTGCTTCACTGACTATGAGAAAGATGATTTCACACTGGGTTACATTGGGGATTTCTATTATCTCAGTCAATACCAACATATATGTTCTCTGTGTGTGCATGTATTAGTGAAGGCACATGTGTGCCTAGGTGCGAGTGTAGCAGTCAGAGGGCAACCTCTAGTGTTGATCCTTGCCGTCCACCTTGTTGGAGACAGGACCTCTTGTTATTTCCTGCTGCTCTACACCAAGGTCCCTGGCCTGCAAGCTTATGAGAATTATCCCGGGTCTGTCTCTTTTATCCCTATGGGAAAACTGAGATATGGCTTCTATGGCTCTGAACACAGGTGCCTGCACTTGGGGAGCGATTGCTCTTTCCCACTGAGCTGTTTCCTCAGCCCTCCATCTTAATCATGACTACCACTTACACATCACTAAACATTTCCATATAAAGAATTTGACTTAGTAAGTGATCAAACGCCGTATTCCACGGCAAGCAGCTAGTATGTAGAACGAAAGCTAGGCTTGTAAGGTAGCTAGTAAGCTGTTTTTATACCTGGCATCCATTTTAATCTCACAGCTGTCCTTTCAAAGCTGTTTTTAGTAATTCTAAAAAGCTTCATTAATAAGGTAAGAAATATAAGGGGTATATGAAGACCTCAGTTTTTGCCTAAGATAGAGTCTAAAAGAGGAATGTATCACTTTGGGGGCTGGGTGTGAGGATGATAGCTCTGACCATTGAAGTTTCTTCATGCCAGCGTTCACTAAGATCAGCACGGTATGGGCATTGTGAACTATGTATTATTAGGAAATGATTTGAAACCGAGAAATTGCTAAATTTTTTTTTTTTTTTTTAAGAATGAACAAGTCCTGGAGAGATGGCTCAGCAGTTAAGAGCACTTGAGGATTTTTTAGAGAACTCAATTCATTTTCTATCACCCCTGTCTGGCAGCTCACAATCACTTGTAACTCAAGCTCCAGGGGACCCAATAACTTCTGCTGGCCTCTGTGGTTACTGCCCCCCAACACACACACACACACACACACACACACACACACACACACACACACACACACACACACACACACACGTACCCATACATAATATACATGGAATTATAAAATAAAAAGTTTTAAACAACAAATCAAAATAACCCAATATTTTTTACTCAGATTTATTTTGTTTCTAACTGGTTCCAATTTGCTATGTATGCAAACACTATTCTGATTTGAACTTCTGAAACTCAGTTACATGCTATCTTAAGGTTTCTATTGCTGTGATGAAACAGCATGACCAGAAGCAACTTGGGGAAGAAAGGGTTTATTTCATTATATAGCTCATGGTTCTCAGCATGTGGGTTGCCACTTCTCTGAGGGTAAATGACCCTTTAGCAGGGGGTTGCCTAAGATGATTAGAAACATATATATTTACATTATGATTCACAATAGTAGCAAAATCAGTTATGAAGTTGCAAAAAAAGAATTTTATGGTTAGGAGTCACCACATATGAAGAATCATATTAAAGGGTCACAGCATTAGGAAGATTGAGAACCACTGCTATAACTTTATCTAGGCTGTCATCCAGAGATGTCAGGGAAGGAACTCAAGGCAGGAACCTGGGAGCAGGAACTGATGCAGAAGTTGCGGAGGAATGCTACTTATTGGCTTGCTCCTCATGGCTTACTCAGCTTGCTTTCTTACACCATACGAACTATCTCTACCCAGGAGTTGTACCACACCTTGTGCGATTAATCATCTATTAATGAAATGTACCACAGACTTGCCCACAGTCTATCTTGGTAGAGGCGTTTTCTCAATTGAGTTTCCCTCTCCTCAAAGGACTTTAGTTTGTGTTGGGTTGACATAAAACTGACTAGAACATACTTGCAGGGATTCTTTCTGAATATTTAGGTATCAGCCAAGAAAAAGAACATCCATAGTACAGTTCTTAATGCATGGAAGGTTAGCAGAAGCACAGGACTACTCCGTGTTCATTACTACTCTAGTCACAATAGCCAGGAGACAGAAAAGACCTAGATATTGTTCAGCTGATGAATGGATAAAGAAAATATGCTGCATATTCACAATTGAATTCTATTCAGCTGGAGTGAGGTAATCCAGACCCAGACAAAAGACAAACGTTCTCTCTGATTTGTGGTTCTTAGATCCAAGTCTTTGGATGGTGTATATAACCTGAAGTGATAACAGGAAGCAGCAAAGGAGAAAGGAACGTGTGGAGAGGATGGGGTGCTATAGAGGGAAACGGCAAGACACGGGCTCTATGGAAGGAAAAGTGGAGGGAAGGCTTTAACGGAGGGAATAGACTGTAAATAACAATGATATTTGAAAAGCCCACAGAGAACCATTATTTTATGTTTACATATAATTACATATTACGTGTGTGTGTGTGTGTGTTTGTGTGTTTGTGTGTGTGTGTATTTGTACTACTTAGGGTGTTAATGCCATAGATCCAGAGACTTACAAAAGTTCCATTACCAGGCATGAGAAACCGCCTTTGAGTTGTTGGTTAGGACAGTCCAGTAAATCTCTTGTAAGTCTCTTGAACAATGAACTGACTCGGGGATTCCACGTGCTGAGAACATTTACCATCACACAGGACCCAGCAAGGATCATGGATTGTACCTGCCCATGATCTCCATAAGTCTTCTATTACCTAAGGAAGCCACAGATTTCTTTTTCTTTCATGACTGACATTTTTGAGGAAAGCAGCTGATGAGCCATTTTACAGTGCTGTTTTCCCATCTGGAAGCAGTTGCTGGAGTTTGTTTTTGCTCAAAATTTGAAGAATATTTCTAGTATTGTGGTGTTTTGTTCAGCTAAGAGATGAACAGGGGGCCTTTGCTGAGCAGAGACATAGCTGAAGATTGGAAGACTTGAGATTGTACCTGCTGTGGTCGGAGTGCTCGTGTTTAACCCAGGTCTATACGCAGAAATCATATATATCAGAAATATATATATATATCAATGTAAATACTCTATCTTAATATCTTTTGAAAGTATGTAGATGAAATGTTATCAACTATATGGAAAAAAATGAAACATACCTTTTTTTGGTAACATACTGATGTGATTCAAATCTTGTCGACAACATGCAGGTCTGCAAGGCTTCAACTTCTCCCTTAAAAAGCTGAGTCCCCAAATCAGAATGTCCCTGGCTTTCTAGGGGGGATGGGGAGCAGGGGGAGCTGTCATACTCTGTGAGAAATAAGAACAGTATGGATCTCTATGGTGGCCTAGGACCTTGTGGTGGTGACAAAAGAACCAGCAGGGTTGGGCACTGTGTGAGTATACGGGTCAAGGCTGAGATTCTAAAAAGGACTTTGATGGAGAAAAGCCATGTAGATGAGGACACAGGCTATAGGAGCATGGGCTGTTTGTTGTGTCTCCCTTCACCATCTGTGTAGGATAGTTAAAACCTTTGCTTGCTAATGCGTTTTATAAAAGTGTTACAGTTTACGGCTTGGAAGGAGATTGAGCTGGATTTGTGCAATGATACAAAGATGTATAGAGAAGCTGGAGTAGAGAGGTGAAGGATTTCAAGACCAAACATCTTGGACCATTGGTACAAGTTCTAACATATACTTCAGATTGTCATGCCTGAAAAGTAGCTATGTCCAAAGCGGAGTTCTGCACCAAATGAGCCATGTGAGACATTAAAGGATGGACTGGCACCAGTTGGGTCCGGGGAAAGTTTTGGATCAGTGGATTCACATCTCTGCCCTTCTCTTCCAGCCCTGTATGCAGACTCAGAACTGCTTGCTGTGACCCTGCAGGAACTCACTGGGCATGGCCTCAGTGCCCAGGTTTCTGAGGGTGCAGTGTGCTTAAGGTGATGGAGACTGGCTTTTTTCTTCTGGAGTTACATTTGTTCCTTGGAGGAAGTCAAATCTGTTTCCTGGGATTCTGACATAATGTTCTACATCCTCTTAAAGCTATGATTCCTCTTGTTTTTTTTTTTTTTTTTTTTACCAGCTTTAAGGGAAAAAATCATCCAGATCAGGTAAGAGCTCCTGGGGTTCGGCTCCCAGAAAAAAATGGGGCTTAGTTTTTTTCTGTTATCCTGATTTTCTACAACACCTTTGAGATGAAAACTTCAAGGAACTACTAGAACACCACCATGCAAGGAAAATAGCTTGGACAGAAAAGAGAATAGAGTGGGCATAGACACCCATGCAAACCTCCCAGGCCATCAACCTGCGCTAATAAAGGTTTCTAGGTAGATCTCCTTTCTTGCTAATCGGGAGTGTTACATTAGCTTATGAGGCACTTCCAGTGAAGCATACATTTGTACAAGTGTGTTTTCTACACATTGCTTACCAGCCGCTGTTGTTTATCTTAGGTGTCTAGGGCTGACATAGAAGATAAAGTGCACCCTCTACTTAGACGCTGCCCTATCTGTGTCTAGTGGATGGCATGGATATGTCCCTAACAGTCAGAGTCTTCCCTTCTTTAGGAGGGGCCTACCAGTCAGGACCTCATGAAGGGAACATCGCCAGTGTTTTTCAAGAGAGGAAATCGATAGGAAAATTGTTTTATTCACTTTTACAATAAGAATAATGGGAAAGTAAATAATATTTTAATGCGACCTAGAAATGTAGATTATTCATGAATAACAAATATTCTCAGCTTGCCTAGGGAGTGGCGTACAGCCTAAGGCTCTTTGTTCTTTCCCTATCTTTCATCAGCAATGCAGAGAGCCAGGAAGAGGATCAAATTTGGGATATTAACAAGCACACTTCTGACGGATCACCCACGGCCATCAGAACCCTGAAAGATACATAATCTTGCCATAATCTCAACTGTTGAAATCCTAAAAGAGCCAAATCCCTAAAGTATAAAATCTCTAGAGATCATAATCCCGGTGATCACAATTCCCAAAGAGTAAGACCCCAAATGTTGACATTTGGAAAGATGAAACGTGAAAACTGCAACCCCATTGAAAACAGTAAATAGCTGCACAGGAGGGACGCAGAGCTGAATTCCGAAGTCTTTGTTACAGTTCAGATGGCACTAGGAACTGATGCTCCTTTATGTCCCTGTGTTCCACCTCTGTCCCTTCACACAGCAGCATGCTTGACTTTCCAGAACTTTTATTCAGAGAATAAAGTGAGTTCTGTATACCAGTAGCTTTCTAGATAATAGACATCTGCCAGTACAGGGTTCCGCCAGTGTTAGGAAACACATTGAATGGGGAAGTAACTGTTAGGGTAGGGATTTGAGTAAGAGGATGAATGTTTTCATTTAACACTAGATCTAAAAAAGACTTCACTGCATGGGCTTCACTGAGTTCCAGGATGATGGCTTCCAAACTCTCTGCAGTGAGTTTTAAATTTTGTTTTGTGAAATTTTTGCTTTTGTTTCTGTTTCTGTTTGGAAATGGATCTCATTCAGTATCCCAGGCTGGCCTAGAATTCACTATGTAGCTGCAGGTGGTCTCAAACTCACAGCAATCCTCCTGCCTCCGTCTCCCAAATGTTGGGATTATAGAAGTGTTCTAAACCATGCCCACATTCCACTGACTTTTATGTCTGTATATACAATCCCTGCTCCGATTTAATGCATCTAAAAATCCTAAAGTGTTTTTGTTTGTGGATTGATAACTTGAAAGAAAGAGTGAGACTTAATAGGATTGAATGAAGAAAATGGATCTCAGTCAACAGTGAAGACAAGTTTATCTTTTGATTCAATCAAAGCTTCTAAAACTGACAAAAGCTTACCAAACAAAAGGGTTTATAATTTTGTTTGTTTGTTTTTGTTTTTCTTACTTCCACTTCTCCCAACGCATTCAGCTCAAAGTTCAGGTAACTCTATTGGACTGAAGATAAGACAAATGGGCAAACTTCACTTTCAAAACTTTTGATAGAGGGAAGAGGGCAAACAGCAAGCACCACCATATGTTTAGATCTCTCCAGTCTGAAACAAAGCCCCAGGTATGGTTTCAGGGAGAGCTGAGTGAGATAAAAAGGTGGAAAGTTAGACACTGGGTGAAACTCCGAAATATTGGACTCTAAAAGAAAGCAGCCCTAACAGGTATGTTAGGCAAAGTACAAGGTATATACATCAGGGTGAGCTCCACAGGGTCAAAATATGGCACTCTGTAAGACTATAGATTAAGATGGGGAATCTGAGATCTGCTCCGCAAGCAGATTCAGGAAAAGGGTCCCCAGCATGACCTAGCTTGCTCATGGGTAATGTGGTCCAGATCATTTCAAGAGATGGATTGGATGTTCAGAGTGGATGCTGCCCTTATAAAGGACTAGAATCCAAGTCAAGTGACTCAAAACCACCTACACCTCCAAGTCCAGATGGATCCATCTTCTCTGTCTGATGTATCATTGCAAGTCTCCAGAGACTGATCTGACAGGCACAGTGAAGGAATAAAGAAATGACAGACACACAGACACACAGAAAAGCTGAGATCAGGTGGTTTAGGCTCTCTGATAGAAACCAAAATGTGCCCCCCATGTAGTTAAGTATGTTAATTATATACAGTTGAATAGGAAGTCTGGTATTTTCAAACAGATATACAAGAAAGTTGTGCTAATATATACCTGAATCAAGGAGGCAGTATGAGTTAATCTCCTTGGGAGTGCTATTTAAGGGAAGGAATCTTCAGGCCCCAGACACCTTGTAGGAGAAAACTATGGTGGGATGGATACTTTCTGCATATACTATTGATATCCACACATCGACCAAGAAGGAAGGCTTTGCTGTTTCTCTGAGCCTAACTTAGAATAGTTTTGTTACTCATGTAGGGCTGAAGCATTGGTCTTTAACATGGCTGTGCCCATGTTAAATAACACACTTCACTCAAGTCTGCATTGATTGCTCCATACATCTATCTTCTGTGGGATATATATATATCCTTTCAGAAAGGGAGGTATTTTATTGAATCTTTATCTATGGGAGCAGATGCCTCTGTGTTTTCATGGTTTTCCCTCATGGACCTCTCCTCCTGTCTTAGTTAGGGTTTTATTGCTGTGAAGAGACATCATGACCATGGCAACTCTTATAAAGGAAAACATTTCATTGGGGCTGGCTTATTGTTTCAGAGTTTAGTTTATTACTATCATTCCAGGAAGCGTGGCAGCATAGAGGCAGACATGGTGGTGGAGAAGATGCAAGAACTCTATATCTTGATCTGTAAGCAATGGGAGTGAATGCCACACTAAGACTAACTTAAGAATCTGAGATTTCCAAGCTCACTCCCACAGGGACACACTTCCTCCAACAGGGCCACACCTCCTAATAGTGATACTCCCTATGGGCCAAGCATTCAAACATGTGAGTTTATGGGGGCCATTCCTATTCAAACCACTACACCTCCCTACTGGATACACAAGTGACCAAACAAAGAATCAATGTGGGCCCAGGGAATTGGTTGCAACTTTTGTAACAGAACCCCAATAGATTGGTAAATAATAGCAAGAACTAACTAGTGGAATTTCATTAAATCAAGAAACTTCTACATAGCAAAAGAAACAAGGAACAGACGGAAGACAGCCTACTGGTTGGAAGAAAGTGTTTGCTAAGAACTAATACGACAAAGGATTAATATCCAGAATAAATGAGGAACTCAGAAACACACATCCAAACAGCAAATATGCCAGTCACCAAATAGCCATACTAACTGAACAGACCAAATGAAGAAGTCAAATGGCCAATAAATACATGAAAAAAAAAAACCAGCATCCTTATCAGACAGAGAAATGCAAATCAAAACAACATTCAGAGTCTATTCTACCCCAGTCAGAATGGCAGTCATCAAGAAAAATTCAAACAGAAAAACAATCAAACACCCCCAAAATATTAATCAGGATGTGTGGGGATGTATAAATTAGAGATGCCATTATGGAAATAAGTGTGAAAATTTCTCAAAATTAAACGTAGAGCTGCCATATGATACAGCTAACTCACTTATGCATATTTAATGTAAAGAATCTAAACACCTTACTAAACTTTAACCTACATATCTGTTATGGTGGCTTATGTAGTGCTTATTATTGTAGTTATTTGAACACTTGGTTTGGGGCATTTGAATACTTCTTACCCACTTGGTGGCAGTTTTTAAAGGAATCATAGGAGATGTGGACTTGTTGGAAAAGTGTCACTGGAGGCTGGCTTAGCCTAACAATGCCTTCCATTTGTACTTCACAGAGATGCTTTGTGCTCATGATTCAACATGTGAGCCCTTGGCTTCAGCCATCTTGCTGGTTGCTCACTGCTATGCTTGCCTTGCTTGATGGACTCTTAGCCCTCTGGAATTATTATTTTTTTTTAAATTTTATTTTTGATACTTTATTTACATTTCCAATGTTTCCCCTTTTCCGGGTCTCCTCCTTGGAAGCCCCCTATCCCC